>ML675649.1:8313069-8499710 GCA_007922155.1 Mesoclemmys tuberculata
CTGGATCTCTTAAAACAAGGAAACTGATTTCATTACAGGGGGGCGGGAAACCAGCAAAAATTACTGTCAAAAGCACTGTCCCAATGTGCAAGATAAATGCAGAGGTGGAGAGCAGGGGAAGGTAGCCTCTCGAATCTTGCAGGGACAGTAGTTTTACAGTAGTTCTCAACAACAGAAGGTAAAAAGATTCCGACTTTTAGGCTACCCCCCAATGAGGGGGGGAGGTTTGATTGTTCAGGGTGTGTCTTTAGGCAGGTTACTCCTTAAATACCAGTGTTCTGTGCTACCATTTACATGCAAAGGGATGCCCTTGGGCTTCTGCAGGGTCCCTTCCACCCGCCCTGAATCAAGCTAGGGTTGGCCGGGCAGGGGGACAGCAAGGGGAGGCCCAGCTCAGAGCAAGGTACTAACGACCCCCAGAACCTGGCCTACCCCAAAGCCTCCTCTGAGGGCTTAACCGCCTCCCCACCGCCAGCTTTGGGGCCAAGGCAGGCAGGGCCTGGGGGGGAGGGGACCCCAGTGAGGCGGGGCAGCCCCCCCCTCAGTGCGCGATGGGGGCGGGGCAGCCCCCTCAGAGCCAGGGGCCGGGCTGCGCGCGGGAACCGGGCGGCCCGGCGCGGACCTGAGGCGGCGGCTCGCGCCGGCGGGTATCCAGGCGCTCGGCCCCGCCCTGTGGAGAGCTCGGTCCTCGCCGCCGCGCCCCGCCCTTACCTCAGCCGGGCACCCGGGGGGGGGCTCGAAGGGGCGCCGCTTCCGGTGCCGCCGTCCCGCCCGCGCCCCAGGGGGCCGCGTTTCCGGGGGGTCCTGAGGGGGAGGGGCTGTGGGGGGCCATCCTGAGGGGAGGGGGCCGCTCCCCCCCCGCTGCAGCCCCTCCCCCACCCGGCCCCTCACCCCGCCGTCGAAATTCCCGCCTGCCCGCGACGGCTCCTCACGCTGCCCGCAGGGCCCGGCCTCCCCGGGAAACCCTCCTCGAGCCGGCCCGTTTGGGCCCGGGCCCTGCTCCCTGTGAACGCCCTCGCCCTCCCGCCTACAGACCCCGCGGCGGCACCGTCTCCGCCGGCAGGTAGCGGGGGGAGTAAATCCTCTCACGCCTCGCGTGCGGGGGGGGGGGGCTTTGGACATTAGGCAGCCCCAGGGGGAGGGAGGTGCACGAAAGCCCCCGGGGAGGGGGCAGGGAGATCAAGGGCCCCTGTTCCTTTGGTCACCGTTTAAAGCAGCGAGCTGGCCCTCGCCCCCCTGTGAGGAACTTCGTTTGTTTGTTGTAGGAGGGGAAGGAAAATCAAAGGCAGAGCAGTGTGCGTTAGGAGGTAGAGACAAGCCCGAAGCGCAGTAAGTATGCAGCTCCTGGTCCCCGCCCCCGCCAGCCCTTGGTTGCTGGCTAACCGTCCCATCAATGAACTGATGCTTAGCCAGCCCGAGAGCGAACTTCCTCGTGCCTTGACACTTAAAATGAATGTAGAGCCGTACATTTCAAAGAGGAAAGATTCAGCGCCAAACCGAACCCGCAGCCGCTTGCGTGAGTTACTGCTGCAAGCGTGTGTTACTAGCTGGAACACGTACGTGTGTTTGCAACTAAGCTTTCAAGCCCCTGGCTGACAAAAACAGACACCACAGTGTAGACAGTCACTTACTTGCCTCTTAGCTAGAGCAAAATTCTGTATAGTTCTGTTTCTGGCAAGGTTGCTAAATGGTAGCATTGGGTGATAGAACTAAGGCTGGCAGACAGTGATGCACAAAACAGCTGTATGAGCAATCTGATAAATAAAACAATCAGCAGTTTTTTTTATAGCATCAGTTTAAACCCTTTTTATTTTGGATACATAAGTTGCACAATGCACCTCCACCCAAGTTAAAAACTCAGCAACTCTCTACAACAGAATGCCATTGCAAAGCTTACTTTTGTTTCAGTGGGTAAGCAGAATACAAATGAGAAGCTGGAGTATTATTGAAATCCAGATATTAAATGAGCTTTTTTGGGGGAGGGGGAGAGAAATGAGGGAAAAGTAGTAATAAGCCATTTGTAATTGTTTTCTGTCCTGATAAAGCTTACAGTATGGTGCACAAAATTTTGCCAGTTGATGAGAAAATGGTATCTCCTCTTTCTCCCTATTAAGGTGCATGCTGAATTTTTTTTTTTTTTAAAAACACACACCACACACACACCCAATCCTTTGCCCATATCCCTCTTCCACTGGAAAAAAAGTGAAGGGTAATGCTAAATAGATTATGCAGACAACACTATTTTCAAGAAAAAAAAACAGCTAATTTACTGTGTAATAGTTTAAGAAATTAAGCTATGGCACCAACAATTTATGTACCGGGGGAAACTTTCTGGTGAATATGGGAAATTTAAGTCAGCATTTCCAGTAGAGTTTAAGTTTTCATAAACAAACAATTACTCAAATAACCTTTGAGCCAATAGCTTTGCCTTATCAATTTTGCAGAGAGCCAGCTTAGTCTGTTTACCAAGCAGAATCACTACTTAGGTCTGAAAAGAAGTGATAAAGCCACTTAACAAGGAATTGTCTCGGTCAATTTCATATTGTTGCTGGGATAAGTTTTAAAACCAACATTAACTGAAGGTGGAGGACATTCTCTCCCTCTCCCCCCCCCAAAAGAAAATAAATAAAAGGAGAGCAAAGAAGTATTACAGTAGCAAAAGCTTCTCCTTCCTTTCCATCCTTCCTGCCCTCCCTCCCGTCAGGAGGCTCTAGAATTGGAAAGACAAAAAAGCTGCTCAGAAAACCAACGGGGGTCAAGTTACAGATGCCTACTAACCAGAGCCACAAAGTCCCATAACCAAGCTCCGAAGATGCTAGTAGGGTGGAAAGTATAGCATGGAGGGATTGGATTTACTCATTTTGTGCGTGGCCCTCCCACATTCCTATATGCTACCTCTCGTCCGTAGGTTTAGTCCTCAAGCTAGTAGAATTTTCTTGCTACAAATTAGATAGTCAATTTAGATGATTGGGCAGCTCAGTGCTGTAATGGATCAGAATTCATGTCTTGAGTTAGGTTGGCCAATATAGTCTGGGGATGCACTGGAGCCAGTCATCTCCTCTAGCTAAATAACAGAGTAGCCATCATGGAAGGGAAGTATCATCAGCTTTCACTGATCAAGTACTTGGAGGCATAATTGTGTGTGACCAGTATTATAGGCTGATTAGAAAAGCCTATAAGAGGAAGCAGTGCTTATATCCAATAGGGATGGAGTTTCCAGCAAAGCTACAGCTGCAAATCAAGTTTAAAGATCTGACTCACTGCATCCCCATGATAGCAACTGTACTCTAAGCCACTAGTGGTCTGGTCCAAATGCCTGACAAGACAAACCACCAATATCATGGATTTCTGTAACATACAAGTACAAACATTGCTCCTTTGGATTTATTTGCACTTCTTCCCACTACCCACAAAATAAAACCAAGCTGATTCACTACTGAGAAAAATGTATTCCATCTTTAAAATTAAGGGAACCAGTTGGTGACAAGCTCCCTGGTTGAATGAAAAGCAGCGTGATCTATCAGATATGCTCCTCCAATTCCCTGCCTATATTGTTAGGTCTTGTCCACAGTGAAGGCAGAATCATGCTCTAGAATTGTTTTCTGATACCAATGAGTTAACCAGTTAAATTGTCCAGAGTGATACACCTTCCATCTTCCTACACTACCACTAACTTGTTACTTTGTGGAAAGCCTTAGAATGCCTAGGATATGAAAGGCACCAAGAGAGTGGTTCTAGAGGACAAAAGCAAGAGAACCAATTATTCTACATAGCATTGGATATATGGCTAGGAAGAGTTCAGTTGCTGGAGATGCCCAGACTTTGATGCAGTCAAGATTTTGGTTTCACAGTTTGTGGCCATTAAAGATCCAATGGTCCTTTTTCTAAATATAGAGGCACTGGCCTCTACATCTTGCTTGAACTCCAGTTAGACTAGCTGTGTTCTTCCTACGATAACTATAGTTTTCCATGCAATTTCAATATTAGGGTGGGGGGTTGTTTTGTTTTTCCAGGGGAGGGGTGTTGCCATGCATATATAACTAAATGCCAGCTGAAGATAAAAAGGATACAAGTACTCTAGGATGAAATTAGTTATAAAATTTGCTGTGTAATCAAGATATATCAAGGAAGTTTTTGTGATAACTGACAATGCCATAATCATGGAAAGTAAAATAGTTACTTCAACAGGAAACAAGTTCCCAAATGAGTCAATAAGAAGGAAATAATTCTGTTAATTCCTTATGCTTTTATATGAGCACATTAGTGTTACCCTGAAGAGCTGTAACTTTGCCTTGTTGGATTACATAGTATATTACTGCGGCTAAATTCAGTGCCTTCCATGGTGAAGAGTTCCAAAGGGGTAGCCGTGTTTTTATTTTTGCTGTATACAGAGTCCTGTAGTACCTTAAAGATTAAACAAATTTCTGCAGGCATAAGCTTTCGTGAGTTGCAACCCACTTTTTCAGAGTCACACTGCTTACAGGCTGCAGCTTGGTTTTCTTGCCTCTCCCCCCATTGTTCTTCTCTGTTTTCTATTTCTGTGCGTGTGGAAAGAGAAATCATACAGCTGCCCAAAACAATACTCAGCCAAAAATCCCAGTGTTGGTTCACCCCTTTTGTCATAGGTAGGGCCTATGCTTACAATTATGATAACTGAAGGCAAGTTCACACCTATTAATCTCAGGATAACAAAGTATACTAACTAGTGTACTTTTACCCCATCCACCACAAAAGTAGCACCTTTCAGCAGATGTTTCTCAATTATAGATTTGTTCTTAGTGTATTTAGGTCACTGCAAATGGATTTGCAATTCCTAGCCTTTCAGGAGTTTTTTTATATGGGGTAAGAGGTAAGGATAGCTATAAGATCTCAAAGCTCTGTATGTTTTAAAAATTCTCTTTAAACTGAGTAGAGAGAAATTAGGCTTCTCACAATATTCTGTGCCTATGAATTGCTTTTACTGTTTTCTCATCACAGACTGCACTCTCCCAAAAAATGTTGCATTCAAGCACAGCTATGTGTTCAAAGGGTGTTTTTGTAGACTGGTACCTAGATATATTATTGCTAGAATAAGACCTGCCAAGAAGGAAGATACTGAGCACAATATTAACATTTATTTTGATATATGTCAAGAAGTCTCCAGCACAAGTTTGGATTTTTTAAGTTAGGATCAACATCACCCTAAAAAAAAAAAAGGAGTAAGATTTTAGAAGAACAGTGATAAACTGGCATATAGCTATATATTTGCTTAAGTGACACAAAAACAGGCTGTTTAATATTTAGATTGTTTGAGACCACTTCCTGAAAAGCCACAAAAGAATACTGTATTTAAGAAAGCAGCATACAATGAGGACACAAATGCTAAGATCTCATTTCTTATATGGTGCCTTAAACTGTGTTGGCAACTCACATGAGACGAGACTTGTTTTTCTTTTAAGACCCAGCTCTTGGAAGCAGGCAATTATATGAGGATCTCAGATTTCATTTAAAAATGAAGTGTAAATTTCTGGCCTTCCTACTTGCTGAGAAAAGCTTGAAAAATGTGACCCTTGTGGATCCTAAAGATTCAAAAAAGAATCACATGGTAAAGAACCCCCTCCCAAAATTACTGTTTTAGAATCTCGTAATTGTGGTGGGCAGGCATGATTTTTGAACACTTATTAGGAGTTGACAATACTAGTATCACATGTATAATTATGTAAATGTTTAAAATATATATTTATCTATTCCTACATGGTTTCACACACTATATTACAGGAGGTACTGAAACACAGAGCTTCACTCAGACATTGGTTTTCAGCAGTTTTGCATGCTTTCCTGACTTCAGTAACATATTGTGCAATAGGAGGCTATTTCCCTGAAATTGACAATAACAACTGGACCCACTTCAATGGGGGGGGAGAAGGGAGAGGGGGAGGAGAAGCAGCCTGCTAAGAGCCCGGGGGGCCTGTGGGGCAGCTGAGAAATCGATCTCTCAGCTCCCCACACTGCCCCTCTTAGTTCAGTGCAAGTGCTCCTAGCGAGGATTCACACCACCAGCCTAAGGAGGGTAATGTGAACATGCACCACCAGTGGCTGTATCTTTCTAGTGTAGACAAGGCCTAAAATGGTAGCAGGTTTCGGATCGGAGAGTGAAAAATAAAGTTCAGACTGGTGTACCTCAAGATCAAATTATGGCAGTAGTAGCCTAACTTTAGGCACATTTGCTTGACATGTTAGCTTTCAGGCACATTAGCCTGAAATGGACATCTGGTTCCTTAAAACCTCACACATTTACATGTGATATACGCAGCCCCGTGACTTCATGGGTCTACTGATGGAAGTAGACATTTGCAGGATGAGGATATAACTTGGATATGAACTACTTCTAAAAGTAACCTTTGGCCTTATCTGTAGTGACAGTGAGATTTCAGGAGGTAAAGGCTATATTACATTATCCATTCTCCACTAAGTATTCTCTCTCTCTCTCTTTAGAAGGTGAGGATTGTTTTGGTTTCTGAGTTTGGATTTCAAGCAGCTTTCCAAGTTTTAGGTGTTTAAGCTACATTTTTGTCCTAGACGACCTTGCGTCATTTTCCAGAAGAGCTGTTTTCTGCCCAAATACCATCAAGTCATAGGTTCTCCTTTGTTAAGACTACACAAGATTTGCTGAGGGTGAAAGGTTAACACATTTCCTTCAGTTCCAGTTAATTTAAGAGGCTGTCTGTATGTGAAGGGGAAAATGATGAATATTTCTATCCTCAGGGGAATATAGGCAGATTCCGCTCTTTCAGTGCAGCAGCATATTTTCTTACCACAAATACAATCCATTTAAATCTGCTGACTATAGTGGCTCCCACTAAGACCTTTCTGAAGCAGAAGCAAGTTTTGCTAGACACAAGCATGCATCTGGAACCGATAATTCTTAAAATTAAAAAGAAAAACAGCCCCCCCAAAAAACAAACAAACAAACAAACAAACAAAAAACACACACTAAATACAGAGATACTGTAGGTTCATGCCTTGAAAATGTAATCACCCATGCTGAGTAAGATGCTTTCTCTAGCAAGTGCTGGGACCCAAACTATGTATTTTTCTAGAATTTAAAATTTTATTTAAAAAAGTAGTTTAACTGTAGAGTTGCAAAGGTAGGCTTGTAAACATCACAAGATCATGATCCAATGAAGTGCTGTCTACCTAAGGAGTCTGCAGACAGTGCCAATGCCTCTGCCCCTCCTCCTCACAGCTTTGCCAAACAGCAGCAGATGGGAAAGTAACAGAGTTCTGAACAACAGCAGTGAAACTAACAAGTCTCCTATTTAGCATTTTTCTTAAAACTCCTGTTCATGGAGTCAAGTGGTTCCATGAGAATCTCACTTTTCATTTAAAAAGGTTTCTAGCCCTTATGGTTGCAGAGAAAAAGCTTGAAAACACAACCCAACTTTCCAAAACCTGGTAGGACAATTCAAGCACACATCCTCAAATAAGGTCATGGAATAGCACCCAGTTATTCCAGTATCCTCAACTGAGTGAAGGAGAGTTTGGGCACTGGGCTGTTCACCAGATCATTGTCCTCAGATTTTTTTATTTGGTCTCCCACGTTGTCATTTCTGTATCCCTTGTTAGTTAGCACATTCCCTCACCCCGGCTGCTTTTATTTTGTTCCATCTTTAACACCCAATTACTGCTTTAACCAAGTTTTTTGTGCGCCCCCCCCCCAAAAAAAAAAACCAAAACCCCATACCCTATGACCCACATACAACCAAGTTGAGAGCAAAGCATAATCCACATAAAAACGTACGACTACTTTCCTATAAACATGGGCATTATAGCAATATTTTAAGCATAGACATGCCTTAACCTAGTATCACCCTCAAAATTCAGAAGATCAGGAGTAACCAGGGGTCACCTTAAATCATCCAGGGACAAGTTCTGTTAATTCACCCAGCCAAAGGCAACAGGGCAAACAGGTTTAGTTGAGAGCAGGGTTTATTCCCCACCAGTTCAAGATTTTAGAGAGACCATGTTCTATTCCAATTGTATTTGCTATACAGATATAGCCTGTGTGGCAGCCAACATTATAAGGTATTTGTGTACTAGCTATGTACATATTGTTAGTGAGTTTCCATATCTCAAGCTAGCTGTTTAAAGACAGTGAAGTAACTTTCCACTGGAAAAACAAACAAACAAACAATCTAAAGACGCATCACCTTCTAAAGAAGTAAAAAAACAGTGCGTTGTCTAAGGCTGGTCTACACTAGAGACTTTTGTAAACCAAGGTTGGCATTTTGTGCCAAAACAGAGCTGGTGTATACACTGCAATCCCTCGCCAACCCAACTCCTGGTTTTGCAACAAAACAAGACCACCTGGATGAGAAGCATAGACATTTTTGCACCAAACTTTTAGCAACAAAGCATCAGTGTAGACACTATGCTTGGTTTTGTCACGGTAAATGGTCTTCAGGGAGTGTCCCACAATACCCATCCTGACCACTCTGGCCATCAGTTTGAACTCCACTACCTTACAGCCATCTGCCCCACCCCCTTTAAGTCCCACAAATTTTTGAAATTCCACTTCCTGCTTGGTCGGTGTGGAGAGCTCACAACTCATCTTCCCAGCTGACCATAGCAGCTCCATGCACCAAAACCCTGTCTTGTTTGGAGCACACTGGAGCTTCTGGATCAGATTGGCTTTTGGGGAGAGGAGGCTGTGTAGACCCAGCTCTGCTCCAGCTGAAGGAACCAAGACACCAATGGTCAGCTCTCGCAGCATGGCAGGGAAGGACTATGAACAGGACACACTGCAGTGCCATGTGAAAAATCAAGGACCTGCAGCACGAGTACCAAAAGGCTAGGGAGTCAAACCATCGCTTTGATACAGAGCCAGAGACCTGCTGCTTCTATAAGGAGTTGGAAGCCATCCTCAGTGGTGACCCCACCTCCACCACCAAGAAACCCATGGATACCTCCGTAGGCCTGGAGGCAGTGGACACCAGACTCAACCCCAAAGAAGTAGTCATGGAGGAGGAGGTTGAGTTGGAGGACGAGGCAGAACAAGGGACTGGGTCATTTGCTGACATGGGGAGCCAAGACTTCTTCTCTATCCCAGAGGACTCGAGCCAGTCTCAGCCCTACAGCTCTGGCATGAAGGAGATGAGATCTTGGGTAAGTGATTTTTTTTGAGCTGATGCTGCTCAGTTACATGAGGTACAGCTGTCCTTTGCTTTGTTGCATTGGCTGAAGGAATAGAAATGCACAAGAGTAGCTGTGTTTGCATGTGCGTCCCATTCCCCTGTTCAGCTAGGCAGTGCTGTGGAAATGTATGTTAATGCACACTGAAATTTCAAGGAAATCCTCGAGAGAGCTTTCTAGGAAACTTTCCTGGTGATAATCACCAAGCCGCTGCTCGCTGTTCATTGGCAGAGCTGCTCTGTTTCTTCCCCCGTTGTAGGAAACTTTCCTGTGCCCATTGGCAATCACTTGTGCAGGGACCAAAGCGGCACATAGGCGAGGGGTTCTCCCGTCACTGTAGTAAGGGCAGGTCTACACTACTGCTTATGTCGATCTAAATTACATCACTCAAGGGGGCAGAGGGGGGAGCCACCCCATTGCACAACATAAATTTTGCCAGCATAAGCACTTGCGTAGCTGCGTTATGTTAATGGCAGAGAGCTCTCCCACCAACATCATAAAACCACCTAAATGAGTGGTGGTAGCTATGTCGGCAGAGAGCGTCTCTTCTGGCATAAGCGCTGTCTACTCTAGCACTTATGCCAGCAAAACTTAAGTCACTCAAGGGAGTGATTTTTTCACACCCCACAAGTGACAAAAGTTTTACTGGCATAAGTACCAGTGTAGAGTCCAAGTCTACCTCTCCAAGAGGCAGTAGCTAGGTCAACAGAAGAATTCTTCTAGCGGAGTCAATCTAATTTTCTAATGTAGACCAGCCCATAGTAACACCACCTCCTCAAACAATATTAGCTAAACCAACAGAAACTCTGTCAGCTTAGCTGTGTCTACACTGGGGGTTCTGCAGCATAGCTATGTCACCCTTGACGTGTGATTTATTGCACACTCCTAGCTGACTTAGCTATGCCAGCAAAACTTTGTAACATACTGGACCTCAGAGAGAATGGGCATTCAGCACTTTCTGAAAATTGCACTCCTTTATAAAGGTGTCTCAAGTTGGGCAGCCACAAAAAAAAAAAAAAGTGTGTCAATTCCCATTTGCAAACACAAATAAGTAGCCTCAGAATGCGCGCGTGCCCGGGAGGGGGTGGGGGACGACGACAACGAGACATTCCTTTACATATATGGCAAGCATGCCACTTAGCCAAATTACAGTTCCCACAATATCCATAAATTGAAGTATCCTTGACTTCCTGACCCCTTGGCACTCTTCTGTCATTCTTGCTTCAGTGTCTTCTTCCACTGTGATTCCATCATGCTTCCACCCTTTCCTTCAGTGTCTTTTCTTTAAGAAAAAGCCACGCCCCAAAATCTTCAATGGAGGCCTAAAGAAAATCCTAATCCTCCTCTCAAGAAAGTGTTTGTTTGTTTTATTTAAGACACCTAACAAGTATTATGAAAACAAGACACAAGCTCTGCTGTCACTAAAGTTTTGTTGTATCCAAACATAACATTGTTTAGATCATAAGATGACAGAACCACTTAGGCCAGGGACCCTTTATTGTGATGTGCCAATAACATGGAGCTCTATAAGTAATTCTGTGCAGAGATTAGCCATAGGCACATGCAGTACAAGGGACTACTTTGTTTCCAATGCTTTTGATGTTTCATAGTCCTTCATTGGCACAGCTATTTCTCTCTGTATGGCACGGGCTGCAGGTGAAGAAAATTCACCACTTACAACCACCTCCTAAACCATCAGACTAAGGCCTCACATACTGTAAGGGCAACATTCTTTGCCTGCTTAAAAAAAGTCTATGTCGTTTTATTTGACTGTAGCACTGGCATTTAACATGCTCTCTTAATAAAGCATGATAAATAAATATCCCATCCCTAGGTGAACTTGAGTGAGTTGCATTTGGAAGTTGGGAGCTTTTGAACAGACACATCCATTTGAGTGGATAGTCACATGAACTTAATTTTCATATATATTTTATACTCTAGCCAGACACAAATCTCTATATCCTTCCCCCACTCCTCCCTCCCCCCCCCCCACCGGCTTGGGAGTGTGTAAAAAGTCACATGCACAAAGTGCCATTTCAAATGTTTCAATACTGTAGTGTTCTAATTAAAAGGGTCTTCAAAACCCAAAGTCACTGGTCCTCAATAAAGACTGGAGACCAAGCCACTAAGCAGCAATCGTGTATGTAGGTTTGCAAGTTTGCTTCTCTATAGACTATCAGTAGGTGGGATTTTGGGAGGAGGAATACATTACAGGTCTGTGCCAGAGAGGCAGGGCAAGGCATTGTTTTAGCCATGAATCACATGCCTTGCATGTGTAGTTAGCACTAAGTGCCTTACTGTAAAACAAACAAAAAACCCAACCCAAACAAAAAACACACCAACACCCCCACTCCCCCCCTCTCCCCTCCAGCTGGGTTAGAGAGAAAAAATCAACACTCTACCGTAGTTTTGATGGTTGATTTGCAGTGCCATATCCAATTGCTGTGCCACATTTGCACAATTCTTCAGAGATGTCAGTTTCTAGAACCATTTTGATATTTACCTACTCTCCCTCCATCTTTCTCAGCATTCAAGGCTGCTACCAAAAAAGTGTTTTTACAGCATGGTTGAATTTTTACAGCTTTAAACTGGCATTAGCTCAGAGCAGGTTTAACCTCAGTTTGTCCAGATTTTACCACCTGTTAAACTACTTCACTACGCCTGTTATAGACACCCATTCTTAACAGGTAATTTTCTCATGTAACTTCACAAGGCTTTCTGACACAGACACCATCAATTTACTGGGATTAATTGTGAGTAGAATTTGGCCTGTAATATCCTTTTTTAAAAATAAAAAGGACAGAAAACATTAAGGTGCACTTCACAGATTGCTAGCAGGAAAGGAATGCCTTTCCTACCCCCCAAACTAGTCTTTTTGAGATTCAGCAGGGATATAGATTTACAATACCTATTATAAAGGGACATTAGGTGCATAATTTTTTAATTAAACTGGTGCAGCTCTCTTATGTAGAACAACTTTGCCAGTATAAAATTTTTTTTTTAAGTGAAGCTAAACTAGCACAGAGACTGTGTAGACAGCCTTATTTTAGTTCAAGCCAGGCTTATTTTTGGTTTAGCTTCAGTTAACAAGCCACTCCAACTGACAAACCACTCAAAATTAAATAAAAGTGTCAGCATGGGTTTGTAATAGTTTAACGGAAAAAAAAGCCCAACACTTTACAAGCAAACTTTCCCATTTTGGCAAGACTTTTTTTTTTTAAACAAGTATTTCTAGAACATTACGTTCTCTAACAAAGTTTATTCAAAGGGAGTTGCTTGTATTTAAATTTGGATATTGCAGAGCTTCAGGTCTGGGACACGAAGTAGAGTTCTGTGTGACTCAAGTGCTTATCTCACTCAAGCAAAAGTTGGTCCAATAAAAGACATTACCTCACCCACCTCATCTCTCTAGTATCCTAGGATTGACACAGCTATAACGACATTGCGTACAACGTTAATTTGAAGATAAGATTGCAGGCTTGTCAAACCTAAGTTATCCTCTATTAGGAAGAAAACGTTTTCATTTCTTCTCTTTTAACGGACACGCTGGCTCAAAAACAAGCAAGCATCTGCTCCTCAGAACAGAAATTACAACATATTTAGAGGTCCAGCTGCTAGCTCTGACTGCAGGTTTCTCTGCAGCCACATTCTGGGTATATCTACGCTGCTGGCGCTATGGCTGGCAGTGCAGGATCGAGTCAGCAGATTCAACTGATTGGCAGTGAAGACTCACTCAATTGAACCTGGAAGTCAACTCTGTTAATCCACCCCAGCAAGCAGTTTAGTGCTGCGTTCATGGGAGGGCATTTCCTGTCAGCGCAGCATAGTGGAAACACTGCAGTAAGTAGATGTTAGGAGAGATGCAAGTTATTGTACGTAGCTTGCGTATCTCCTGTCGACTGCCGCCGAAATCTGTGGCCAGAATAGAGCAGGCTTAAGTCAAAGCTTTTTTAAATATTAAAAGAGACTTAATATATTCTAAAGTTTTGCATTGCCTGCTTACTAGACCAAAGCAGGGTGTCTGAGTGGAGGAGGGACCCTAAGGTGACTTCCTGCATACCAAAATAAAGCTGGGAGGTCTAGTTTTAATTTTTAAACCCCATGCTCATTTGCAAGCCTGGTCCTTCACCTTCTATTTACTTTGGAGTAGGAAAAGCTGAGCAGCTGCACTGCTCAGGAAGTTGCTAGGCGGTAGGCCATACTGATGCGGAGGACAGTACAACTTTTTAGAGAAACTTCGTTATTTCAAATATACAAAGTGAAAACAGATTGAAACCACTGCAGGACAACCTAGCAGTAGGAAGTCAAGTTTGTCACTAAAAAAAAAAAAAAAAAAAAAAAAAAAAAAAAAAAAAACAGAAAGAGGGGAAAAAAAACACCCAGAAAAGCCAAAGCCAGACATGTTTGTTATAACTTCGTTAAATTCCTGATTTCTTTCTTTCTAAAGTGGAGATCATCTTTAGGTATTACCATAAAATACAACTGGAATCTCAGAGCAAACTCTTGCGAATTAGCAATGGAAAAGTGGAAGAATTAAACAAACATTCATATTTTTATTCTCATACCATACAACTTTCAAAGCAAATTGGTACAATCTTGTGTATACTAGGAATCTGAGTTGGCTTTCACTGTAGGTATATTTTTTGTAAGTTTCTTATGGTAGCTAACATCAATTCAATGTTGCTTATGCCAACAATAAGGAGAGCGCTGGTGTTGATAGGCCATTGGCTGGCACTGCTCTGTCAATTAGACCTTATTGCAGCCCATACAACTCCTCCAGTGGAAGCTGTAATGGATATACACATGATGTAGATATTGTTTACCAGCCTGCACCTATGCTAGTGTTGAAATTACACTTAAATTTGCCAGTGTAAAAGCCATGCATGGAGTCTTCCACACTAGACAGTATCTGAATTTCTAATGGAGGGGGAGGGGAGAGAAGTAAAGAGCCTCAGGTTTTCTTTGTACATCATAAAGAAATAGAAGTCCAGTTTTCCCCACTTTATAGATGGTTTGTGTCACCTTTAGAGAGAGGTGCAGACAGATACACACAATAGCTCCATTTTGAATTTCCACGGTACATACATCAGCATAAGCTATCAAGACAACAGGTGCAATGTTAATATACCAGTCCATCTACTTAGACTGTGGTGGCAGATAAACTTGCAAGTTGTGCAATTCTGCACTTGCAAGTTTCATAGCAGCTATGAAGTTCCCTAGCATAGGAAAAAAAATTCAGCATTCCCCCACACCAACACTTGAGCAAGAGAGGCTGCTGCAACATAATTAAAGATGTCCTTGAAGATCTAAACATGTGATTTTAATCTCCCACTAGATTTGTCAGGCCCATTGTTTACTGGCCATTTTCCACAAACCTAAGCAATTTCTATTCCAGTCCATGGGCTATAGATTTGTAAGCCATATCAAGCGTTCACATTTAAAAAAAAAAAGAAAAAAGTTTCTGCCCCCTCCCCCACCCATTTTAAACCAACCCAGAGGGGAATTTAAGAGTTTAATATGGATGCAACTCAAGTAAAGAGACTGGTTTAGCTGGCTGTTGGGGAAATTAACTTTCTTTAATTTTTTTGCGGTAAGGATTAGTATACATACGTTTGCCAGCTTTATTAATCTATTTCGAGAGTCATTAGAAAATTGTTTATTGGTGCAGGAGCTAAAATTAAAATGCTTTCAGACACCAGAAGAAAAACCAAGTATGGAATAACCTGATTATGTTTCAAGAAGGATCTTTAAGCTGGCTGTATCTACAACCGTGCTAGACATTGCTATAATATAGCTCCTGGTGCTAGCCAGTATGCATAGTACTATATTAACTTCTGGTCTCATCCCTGTACATGTTAAATCTTGCTCCCACACAGCTTGCTGTCACCTGCTGTGATCCAGCAACTGAACCAGTGTTGCTCCACATTTGGGCCCCCTCACCCCACCTCACTCTGGATTAGCAAATAAAAGAAATAAGCCAGGGGAGGGTTCGGGGAATCTTGTGTCTTTGTAGTTATTCTTTGAGGGGAATGGTCCTACAACCCTCCAGACAGCAGCATTCTAGTGCACAGCACGAAGCCACCCAAGATCTCACGTGGAGAGGCAGCAGTTTATAAGTCTCTGCTATTAGCATAGTGCCATGTCCTCAGGAATTACTTTATTTTCTTTGATTGAATTCAAATACAGACCATTCATTTCATAGCTATGTTTGCTTCTGAACTTGATCAGTTGGCTGGATGCCACCAATGCAGGACAGCAGACATTCTAAACCAGACCTGAATGGGGTAGAATACAGGCACAAAGATCTGCAGGAGATTGACTGAGCAGTGGAAACCCAGAGAGTTTTTCTGGGAATTGGCAAACAACTACTTTGAGGTGTATTGGTAAGATGGGCAAGTGTTTCTCTGGGGACTTAAGAAGATGACTAAGACAAACAGGTTGTTGATTGACTGTTTTTAAATAGTTATAGAAGGTCAGAGTGTAAATTGAATATAGGTAAAAAAAATTAAAAGTCGGGGGGGAAAAAGGAAAAAAAAACAAACAAAAAAAAACACATTTGGTAGCTCTGATCCCCATCCCCACTAAATTTTAATCCAACCCTGGAGACTAAGAGGGCTCCAGGCTCTGGAATTTCCTAGAGCATCTCAGACTCTACTCTCTGATGGTTACATTAAGCAACATACACCAGAGTTTCAGGTAGAGATACGCCTGGTGGTGGGTGTTCACTCGGTTCCAGGAGTTCCAGAACTATAGGCAGAGCACCATAAAGGAAGTACACGTACAGCCTAGCCTGTTCCTTTGGAACACAAAACTACAAAGAAGGTGGCATGAGAATCAAGTTGCTACAGCTGAAACACTACAATCCAGCTAGGTAGATGGCCAGTAGGGACATAACACAAGATAAACATTTTAGCTTGTGTTGGTTAATTTTTTAATTCTGTCTAGCTGAGCACATAACTAGCTTATGTTCTTGTCATTCCCCTCTAGTTCCTTCCTATTGTTTATTACACCTATTTATTGCATTTTCAATTATTTGGAGGAAGGATTGTACAAAGCAGGTGTTAAACAGCAAGAGCAATGGGACCCTGATCCTGCTTGGGGGCGCTAGACAGTGCAGTCTAACAAAGGCAGTGAAGATGCATGCCTCGCTGTCCCAATTTAACCCTTCATCAGTCATAATATTGACTATGGAATGGCCACAAGATTAGGACCTTATTCTAGGCTCCAACAGAAGGTACCACTGTGACATAAAAGGTTAATTCTACCTCTGGAGAGAGAAGATACACTAGTTCAGGCTGGATTTTCCAAGGACCAAAGACAAAAAGGAAGTGGGTAAATAAATAGCCTGGTTTTAATTAGCAGTCTCATGGCAGTCTTCCTGATCCATCAGACAGACAGAGCAGCTGCTCTGCAGAGTGCCTCACTCCTTAGAGTAGGTTGAGAAGACTGGGTGCTTGCTCTGAGCTGGAGTTGTGATGAACTTGTAACCTCAAAGAAACCCCTATGGTGTGGGCTGAAGGACTGCTCCTGCCAGGATCCACTTTAGGGCAAACTCTGGTGAGCTTATTAGCATGCGTGTAGGTTCTGTTATTGATTTTAAAGTGTTTTCTCTGTTGTGCTTTTACCTTAAGCAAAAAATAGGCTTGCACAGAATAAACTGTGTGATACTTTTGACATTAATAACAGAGTGATTGTCAGTGTCTGAAGATAAAGCTAGAACATGTGCTTGGGCAGCCTGTCTATTGGGAAGAACGCAATGCAGGCCAGGAAAGGTGTAGCCTGGAAATACTCTGGCCAGAAGGGAATAAGAAGCTTATTCCTCACTGAGGGGAAATGTAGATGCAGTTGCTCAAACTGTAGTATGTATAATGGAGGCGTGTGTGTGTGTCTGTAACAGTGTGAATTGCATAAGTGCCAACAGCAGTAAGAGCAAGTGCTGTAGAAACAAAAGCAGAGAAAGAAGTCTCAGTCTTTTGGGGAAAGGAATAGTGGAAAGAGGGGGGAAAAATGAAATATTAACAGCTGAAAAAAATCAGCTGGTTGAGCTGTACAGGGAAGGGCAGCTCAACATTACATATATACCTGTATTAGCCACAGCAGTTGTTTGCATAGACAATATTACTAACCTGTAGCCCTGTGTCCTTCTTAGAAGGACGTTATACTGCCTAGATCATCTCATCTTCCTGCACCCTTATATTTGCTTCTCTGCAGCCTGGCTCTCTTCACCCATTACAGAGGTATCTATTGCCTGATCATCCACCCACTGTCCTTGCGGCCTCACTTCCTTCACCCCATACATGTTTCCCACACTAGAGACTGGTACCTACAGTGACTACATGATTATGCATTTTTTTTTCTCCTATGGCCTTCCCCAAGGGAGGAAGCTGCACTGGCTCCTTATTTCTAGCTGTTTCTACAGGACCCTAGGCTCTTTGTTGCAATGAAGTGCCCAGACACTTGCAGAGGCAGCTGGTATTAAGAAGAGCAAGCACCAGGTAACCAGCCAAATCTCTGCAGACCAGCAGATGTGTGTGGGCCAGTTTGAGGAATTACTGATCCAGACATCTTTGCTTCTCATGTGGATGACATTCAGACAGCTACAGAGGCTCAATCTTTCACACCACTTAAACCCCATTTAATCCCTCTATACTGGTTGAGTAGCTGTGCACAGGGCTCCATGTCTAACGTGGTCTCTATGCTTACCTCAAATAGGCCAGAATAGAGAGGGCTCCATGGGGCAGGTGTCTCAGGTCTTGTGACCTAGTGGATGGAACCCACCTCACAAGGGATAGGGAGGTGTTGCAGACAGTATCCCAGACTATAAGGGGAATAGCAGCTTTGCCAGAGCTTTGTTGAGGCCTACCTGCAGGTTGGGGGAGATGAATTCCCTTAATACACCCCCAATTCACTGCAAAATTCCCTGTTCAGGGAATATGGGGAGGGGGGAAGTTGGGAGAGAATTTCACCCAGCCCTTTCTGCAAGGCAGGTAAAGTAAATATTAAAAACAAAAGGACACTCATCTACTTCTAGTTACTATCAAGATGCTAGGAAGAAAAAACAGATCAAGCCAAGGACTGAGCAACCAAAAGAAGAGGACAGCAAAGCATCAGCTGCTCGAGGCTGAGAGTTGGTGAAAGTTGTGGCTCAGAGCATCATTCTGCACATCCTGTTTGACACTATCGTAGTCTCAAGCTTGTCACAGTGCTCCCATTATTCTTAAGAAGCCGCAAGCAGTTTATGGCTTGGTGCTGATGGTGCCTTATGAAGCAGTTGGTTGTACATAAGTTTCAGTTCAGGAAATTGAACTCATTATAAAGAGGCCCTTAGAGCTTTCCTAACACAAGGCAAGGAGAGTTACACGGACTTCATGATCTCCATTAATACAGTGAAATAGCTTGTAACTGTATAAATATTAAAAAACCCCAAGGCTCCCCTTCTGAATAGTGCTTATTATGTCACAACATTTAGTTCCCCATTTCTACATTAGAGATCCACTAACTGAAGAGATACTGAAGGACAGAGAAAGACAGTATTTTTGTGGATACATGCAGTAGTTAGAGACAGACTGAACGTTTGGAATGAGCTACATTTGTATGGCACTGAACAAACTGGCAGTTCTGAATCCAAGTCAGACAATACAGCTCTATAATACACTGGAAGGGTTGATATCAGCACCTCTTTAAGATGGTAGGGGGAAGGGAGGAAATCACCGTGGAAGTTTAGTGAAAGAAATGCATTAAAAGGCATTTGAACAGAAAAAGGGAAGTTGGAAGAGAAGCAGCACAGAACTGAGCACTATACAGAATGGGGGAAGGGAAAGACATGAGGGAGACAGGCCTCAGGAATGGGAGGAGGATGAGATGAGAGCAGATATGCATTATGAGAGAGTCAGGTTGGCACATTAAATTTAACATCAAGCAATGATGTATGTATGTATATATAATTTACTCAAGACCAAGTGACAAGTCTTAGCACCAAGGCAGCTACACACACTTGGGACTCCCAAGTTGGTCACTCCCACACAAACCAGTCATCTGATGAAAAATTCATTTGTGTATTCCCTTAGTCTAGTAGAGGTATAAATACTGCATCCATCATTGTAATATATAGGCACCAGGGCAAGAGTCTACTAAAACATTGTCAGATGCAGATAGCTTTTTTTTTTGGAGGTAAAAACACCACTTCCGTTTTTATTAACTGTGGGATAATTGGCAGTTCTTTAGCAAAAACAGGGAACCTTACATTTTTAAAAGTAAGTCAGTTGCACAGCTGAAGCAATCCATATCTGGGATCAGAAGAGATCTGAACAGAACATGTGGGGAGGCAGTAGTAAGAGACTGTTTTCAAACTGAAGTCTCCATTTTTTAAAGACATTTAATCAATTTAAGGTAGTGCAGTAGTTTGACTTAAATCCCTTCTGCCCATGTCACAGCTATCCCTGGGAAATTCAAGATGCCCCTGGACTTGTAGGTGAAGGAACACCTTCTACCATAGCGTCAGCAAAATAGGACCTAGTGTTAAAGATAGGATGGGGGGCATTGCTGAGGACAGAGCAACAACCTACTTGCAAGGTGACCACAAATCCCCAAATGTTTTCAGAGCTTTAGTGCCCCTAGCAATTTCAGAAGAACAATCATGTTTTGTCCAGTGACCTACTATTCAACCAAGCAAAAGCTGACAAACTGGATGAGCATACATGCTCCAATAACTAGGTGCCACAAAACACTTGACCACGTTATACCGCACAACAGGTCTAAAAACGTGGATTCCATGGAAAGCCTGCAGTGATGCAGGTAAGAGGGCAGTGCTTCTAAGAACTAGCCTTTTCTAGGGCATCTGTCCTCAGGTTTAGAGGTCAGTTGGCACCATTGGAATCCTTTAAGAAAGCCATTCTCACACGGTGAGTTACATCCCCAAGTCAGGTTCCTTCATCAGCAGATGGGGTTGTGGCAATCCCTGAGTACAGAAGACACCATTTTTACAAATGGTGACCTCCATGTAGTGTGACCACACATGCACCGTACATGAGAAGTCACGGTGTGCGAAGAATGCCATTTTGCAAAGTAAAATAGCATCCTCCATTGGGGGGGGTCGCAGGATGCCATACATCTGAAAATGGGGTCCTGCAGAGACAGCATTTGGGAACCGATGCTTTAGGACTCTTCCACTGCTATTCAGACATACGCTTCCTCTTCAAACAACCAACAAATTACACCCACATCCTATCAGACATAGATGTGGCCAAGTGATTTATGTATTCACATAAGCACTTAGCTGTGTTACGGTAACTCAGAGCAAAGCCAATTCCCTGAAAAGGCTCTAAATTAGTGGTCCTCAACTGTGGGTCAGGGTTGTCTTGTCAGGGCTGTCATTAGACTTGCTAAGACCTGGGCTGAAGCCAAAACTTGAGGGTTCAGGTGACACCTCTCGCCCCCTCCCCCAGGGGGTGATGGGGCTCAGGCTTTAGTCCCCACTCCCAGGGTCATGTAATAATTTTTGTTGTCCAAAGGGGGTGATGGTGCAATGAAGTCTGAGAACCGCTGCTCTAAGTGGTATGAGATGCAGCAGACAATTTGCTTGGTGAACACATCACCACCACACGGCCCCATGCTCTAGTCTGCACTGGCTCCCCATTAATTCAGAGCTCAGTCCAAGGTGTCTCTTCAAAAAACCTCCATGGGATTATCCATAGCTAATGGAGACACACTACAGTTATGCAGGCCGTGTAAGTAGATAGTAAGATACTTAGGGGTCACCAAAGCCTTGCTTTTCTTCGTAGCTCCAGCACATTGGGTTTCACTTGCATTAGCATCCATGGAAGCAGTATTTTTGGTCACACCAGCACAATGGGAGGTTTTAAGAAAAAGCTCAATGTAGTCAAGAACATTTGAGTTGGATGAAGCCCTCAATTAGCAGGCTTATTTAGATTACAAGTTCTTTATGGCATGGATCTCACTTCATTTTCACATGTGAACAGCTTAATATGTTTTGGTTGCTGTAGAAACAGTGGCCAAGCGTTTATAGTATCTCAGACACTAGATGATGACGACCTTCAGAAATTTCCACATACTCCTCCCCAGCCTCTGGGTAATTATACTTCTGACTCAGTACAAATAGTCATTACCAGTTTTGCCAGGTTCAGGTAGTGTGCCCTGACTACCACAATGGGCAGCATTCCTCCCCAAACATCTTGCTTCTTACTAAGATTTCTACAGCAATTTAAGACCACACAGTTAAGACGTATCTCCATTCCACAGTAAAAGGATCAAAGTCAGATTTTTCCACCTTACTAAGCAGTAGGTACAACCACTGAAAAAGTTATGGCTGCGGAGGTTTTCTTTATATATTCGTTCACTTGTCTAGCCACCATCCTTCTTCCCTTCAGCCGGGTTTTTGTAACTTTAATTTTTTTTTTAATTATTTTTTTTTAAATAGCACCAACACCCACAAACTTCACACTGAAATCAGTCCAGCCTTGCAGAAAACTTGTCTCCATCTAGACACCAGAGATTTTTCTGTGTTCACCACATCAGGTGTGATGTATCGCCCACCCTGTCTGTCCCATCAGAAAAGTGTTAACTGCCTTTTGTTTCCATTTACGAGCTAGCATTTCTATGCATTTTTTTTTTTTTTAAAACCACAGGGAGCTTTTTTCGGTTTTGTTTTTAAAGTCTGCGCCTTCATTTTCTAGGGTGGATGACCCTTTCCAACTGCAAAGAGAAAAAGCAAAGGGACTGGGATGGAGGGGAGGGAGAGGTGGAAAAAATATTACAGAGATGATTGGACAGAAGAAACTCCTCTCTTCCTGCCCTGTAGTAATTGCAATGGATTCGGGTACTTACACATACTGCTGCTATGAGGTGCTGCATTATCTGACATAAAGGGTACTGTAGTCACAAAACTAAGATTTCTGCACATGGGAATAGCCCATTAGGAGGCAGAAAAAAAAAGTCACTGGTCTCCATCCTCCCCTGCTGTGCATAGCTAATTCAAAAGAGTAGCTTTTTACCACTTTGCACAGATGTAAATCAACTCCATGAAATGCAAGACAGTGAAGAACCAGGCTATGGGAGTTTAAATGGACTCATTTCTTCCTACACCACTAGCGATATGATTACAAGGAAAGAAGTTAGGTTTACACACCTACACCCCCCCCCCGGGGATGGGCAAGAGGTCAGACTCTCCAAAAACCCAAACATCTCATAGCTTGCACTCCTTCCACTGCAGTTCCAAGAACAAAGGCCTCCACATTCTTAAGGGCACCCCTTTCTTTCACAGAAGCCCTGCTCTCATGTTGCCTTTGCAGAATTCAAGGCTAGCAGGAAACTGGGCCACAGCCCTCGGCACTTTCTGATCTATCTCCCCAAAACGGGGTACACAAATCCCCCGCCCCACCAATCCTACCCTGATCTGAAGCCATTCCATAAACCTCCAAGCCTTGTCCAGACAGAGGTTGTGAACAAAAGCTAGAGACCATATGGAAGAGGCACCACCTATTTCCTATCTATCATTTAAACTTTAAAAGCCCTTGCAAATCTGGCTGGAGCTGCTACTGAGCATCACCCTAATGGAAGAGTCCTACAAAATGTGGATCGCTGCCCTAGAAATCCATGGGGTGGGGGAGAGAAAGAGAAGCCCTCTAGAAAACATCTCACTCCATTAAGTTCCAGAGGCGTTCACAGTAGCTTCTGGAGGAACCACACTGGTTTCCTCCTTAGGCAAATCAGCACGCCTTTCCCTTCTGGGGCACAAAGCCCCGGGCGAGTGCTGAGAGCAGTTTCTCCCTCTGGAGGTGCGTGGCGGGGGCACTGCAGCCCATTGCAATTTGCAGCCACGTGGCCGCCAGATCTCTTCCCCCCCTTTTAATTTATTCCTGAAGACACACAGGAGGTTACTGTGGAAACGCCTCCCGTCCCTCCCACCCCAGCACACAATAGAAAGGCAACTTTGCATTCCCGTCGAAAGCCAGGCGGCCGGCCAGAGGCCGTGGGAAAAGATGTTTCCTTCGCTTTACTGCAGCCCCTTGCTTTGCAATGCCACGGGCACGTCTGCCTTCGGGCCAAAGGCGCTTGCAGGGAGGGGCCTCTGTCCAGCCCGCTGAGCGGGCAAAGGACTTTAAAGCGCCTCGGTGTGCCGCCGTCTGGGGAGGAGCGGCTCTGCCTCGTTTAGTGGCGAGGAAGATCGCAGCCGGGATGCGAGGCGGGGGCGCACGCTGCAATCTACCCAGCAGCGCAGAAACTGTGAGCCGGCTTTGCTCGTTTCTCTGGGCGGGGGTGGGAACAGCAGCAATGGGGGGGGCTGAGACAGGGTTTCGGGGTGGAGCAGTTTTCACATCACACCGCCCCTTGCAATGGCCCGTCTCACGGAGGAGCGGTAGGGTTCCCTCCTGGGACGGGGGAAAGGGAAAACTCCACGAGACACAGCGATCCCGGCCTGGGGAGGGAACTTCTGGTCGGGGATCGCCTCTGCTTTCCCCGTCTGCACGAAACGCAGCTCTGGGGAGAGGCCCCTCCACGCACCCCGCTTCTGGCCCGATGCAATCCATGGCTTAAAAGGGGGCCACGGCCCCGCTGCTTTTCTGTTTGTAAAGCAGCGTTTATCCACTTTCGAAGGCGCGGGGGGGGTTTAAAAGGAAACTTTGAACGAACAAGTTGTAGAACGATTTGCCCCCCTGAGCCGAAACCCGCCGCTCCCCCCAAGGAGCGGGATTGTAAAGGGGTCATTCAAGTCGGGGCGAGAGGCTTGTTTTAAGCCAGCCAGCCCCTCTCTCGCTTTAAACAAAGGAGGGGATATTTGCTAGAGGGGCTTCACAAAGCAGAGCCCTTTCATCACTCCCAGCAAACTTTACAGAAGGAGAAAGACACTTACCAGGCAAAGGACCCAGCTGCCTTCAATCAGTGAACCTGGATTTTTCTCCTCCCCCGACCAAACAGAAATAAAAACCTGACGCCTGTCTCTCCCCTCGGTCCTAACCATCTACAGCTAGCTGGCTCGTTCGTGGGGCCGACACACCCAGCTTATAACAGGGAAGTCAGCAGCCAATCAGTTTGCTTCGGAAAGTAAGACTCAGGGACTATGGGGGAATGGGAGTTCTTTCTTTCTTGTTCCAAAAGGTTGCAGTGCAGTTCTAGAGTGAAGCTGGGCTGTGATTATAGATCATAAATTAATTCCTTTGGCCCATAACCGCCAGTTTACAAGGCTGCTCGGTTCTCCAGGTGCTGCCTGCTTGTGTGATGGCTCCATGCCTATTTTGAAAGTACTTCTCAAGAGAGGTAGGAAACCTCTTTCTCCCCTTATGCACTTTTAGCAAAATCGGGGAGCAGGGAAGAACTCTAAAAAGCTCAAATGTTCCCCTTCAAGGTTTAAAACCTATCTGCTAATTGGCTTTCCTTATGTAATTGACCATAAATTAGGACATTTAAATGAAGACTTCCACAGTCAGATTTGCTATTTGGCCTTCATGGGGATGGTTTCTGCTTGCAATTCTCTCCTTGGACAAAGAAAGTAGTTTCACTTTTTCTGGCTTTTGTGCACGAACAAGGTGTTACAGTGTTTGGGTTGCAAATGCTGAGGGAGAGTATTGTTTAGAAAACCTCTTTAAAAACATATATATTTTTAGACTATGGAAATATTTCTATTGATCTTTTGTGGGCAGCATTTTCAAAGGTGCCTCCTGCCAGAAAGAGCAGGTGCCAAGCACTTTTGAAATTGAACCCTTTGTTTTTACAAAAAATAAACTTAAATTGACCTGGCAGTATCCCTTTTAATTCTTTTAGGTCAAAGTTAAATCACTCTCAGACAATGATAGATTGGGATTACTTGGTTTAAAGAAACATACCTATAAATGTTTCAGGTGTTGAAATTTTTTTTAATAAAGGCGTAAAACTGATTTTTATTTTTGAAAAAAGACACTACAAGAAATGACTGAAATTTTTCACAAAGAAAAAATAGGAGAAATAACTCATTAGTATGAAGTTAAATTGTCTCTATTACATGTGCTTTTCAGAGGAAATGTATGTAGCAATTTGAGATGGACTATTAAATGCCAATATATAAGAGCACCGTCTTGTTATGTTAGCCTATTTTTATTTCTTTCACATAATTGATGTTGAATGTGAATAATACCTGATAATCTCTATTAAGTTGCTGATGCTTTCAGACTGGTCATAATAATCCTCAGTGCTTGTATACCACTTTATGATCATTAACTGATAACCTCAACAACACTTCTATGAAACAAGTGATATCTTCATATTACAAGAGTGAAACTGAACCAACCAATAATGTTAATTGTCATGCTAAGGACAGGGCAGTACAAGAGTTAGAATGCCTGTTCCAGCCTACTAAATTATATTGCTTTCCTTTGGTGGATTTTACTAGGGGAAATATTTAAAGGCTAAAGAACCTTTCACTTATTTTTTTTCTCTGCTGCTGTGTTTCTTAATATTACTAGTGCTCTGTATTCTCCTTCCCAAACTCTTTTTTTTTCTTCTGTCTGATCCTGCAGCAATACAATGTGATTCTTTGTGATGGTGAAATCTCTCTACCAGAGGATGTTTGTAGAGTGCTGTGTAATTTTACCACATTTTTCAAGTGACATTTAAATAGCTGTAATAGAGAAAAATCTATAAATAATTTAGAATAGTTTTCCTACCCTGCTGCTCCCAAACTTTTGTGTGTGTGTGTGTGATTCCTGCCAGAGTTCATAGGTTTGGATAGGTAAGACAAAAAGTCTCCGTTTTCATTCATCTTCCTTAATGGGCCATCAGGTTCGTAGGTTTTGGTCTATCACCTCCTCTGTTTTCTTTCACTGTGGAAGATTTCTGGAGAGCCTCAGCAGTTCTTCACTAGGATCACCAGTTTGTCCTATTTTTACCATCCATTTAAATAGGTAAATGGAGAGGAAATTAAAACAGCACGCTGGAATTTTATTTCAACAGTGAAAAAGGTGACTCACTTCTAATTGCATCTTGTAACCCAAACTACAATGCTGCATAGTAAGGCTTCTACCTACAGTCAGGGCTGGGAGGGAAGAATTTAAAAGTTGCTGCAGTAGCCCTACAACTCTAACAAAGGGAAAAATCCTTAACTGGCTGTCAAAGCCCCTGTTAAGATTGGTTTTGCACCATCATGGTGGCAGAGCAGTTTAATGGGCCTGAAGCTCTGGCCTTATGTGTATGTGACCAAGTTAATGCAGGAACCTAAATTTGTGCATTTCTGGACTTCATCTCACTTTGTTACCGTAGTGTTGCATTGCTCGTAGTGTTTTGCAGTTCATATATGATAGTTATGATGGGAATTGAGTTGGTCAGAACAGTGGTCTGGAAGTGCTCAGTGTGATGAAAACATTGAAATTAAAAAAAAAAGGAGTGCTTCTGATGTCATTTTACAAAAGGCAAATCACCGATTCTGTGACCTACTCTGACAAACTTGCTGACTTAATTGTGAAGCAACAACTTCCCAAAACTAATAGAGGCTATCCCAATCCTAAGAACTGGGGTGATCTAAATTTTCATATTTGTCTCTCTGTTTCCCTATATTCCTCTGAATTTCCTTTCTTATTCTTGTCATTCAAAAAAAAATGTTCAAAGGACTCCAGATATTTTTTAACATGGTCTCCCTTGTCAGAAGCCATGACAATAACTGATGGCAAGCTAGGTTGGTCTATGGATTTGATTCTTTTAAAAAAATTGAAAGGGACACGGTCTACTGGAATATTTTGCAAATGTCTAATTTTTTTAAAAAAATTTCCGTTCTTGACAGAGCAACCCTTGTATTATATGTTTGGTTTTTTTTATTGATTTATATTAAAACATGTTCATAAGGAGTTTTTTGTTCCCCTATTTATGTTTATCTGAAGGGTATTTTCAGTCAGAGCAAAACTGTGTATTGTCAGGTTTTTTTTAAATTTTCCCTTGCATAGTTTACTTATGCAAAGTGCTGTCAAAGGTACTTAAAGCTCACTCTTTCTTTTCATTATTAGCCTTATACCTGACTTGTCATTGAGAATGTAGATCTGGCATGCAGCTTCCCCCCAGAGCCTTAGCATGCAGTTCACCAATAACCTCAATATTCATCACTTCTATTTATAGCTTTCTTTTTTTTTCCATTTAGCATGACAAACAAAATGTTGATGATTCAGGCAGACTGTTTTTTCAAAACAGACAGACAGAACTTACAAAATGTGTCTGACAGAAGGGCCAGTATGTTGACATTTCATCCTGTAATGTTTCTGCAATAAGAAAGGAGGTAAAAATGCAAAGATCTCAGACACGCAACTAGGACAAGAACCCAAGGATTCTGACCCCCAGTTCTCATTCTACCATCTAGACACACTCCCAGTTTTGAGAACTTAATGTATTGAATTATGCTGGGCGTGCACACCATGGAAAATATATTTTAAATATCGCATCCCCTGGGCTATTTAAATTTTTAGGGAAAGATTTTTGAAGGACATGGAAAATGGAGTTCACATTCATTTCTTTGTATTGGCTGCGAGGACTTCTAGGGCCCACCCAGCGCCGTCCATGATTGTCCTGCAAGGGCTGCTGAATTTGAAGAGGTCTGTAGAAGACCTGTCGCTGAATGTGCTGCCTTTACTTCCATCACAGCTTTTATTGGCAAGATCTCACACAGGCTTTGAATTTGGATTTTCCACATGTTAGTGGTGCTACAATGTGCCATCATTCTGGCCTGTGCATTGTTCTATTTTATGTTGTAACAGGGTAAAAATATGTTTGTAAAATCAGTGCCCCGAGTCCATCTTGAGAAAAGCTACAAACCTATGTGTGGGGGACTCAGAGACAGCAAAAAGAAAAGACCTTGACCAAGAAATAAACCCATGATAACAGGAACTTACTTGCACATGTAGCAGTTCCAGACCCAGACTTGGGAATTTTGCAGTCGCTGAAAATTAGCTTTGCAAGTCAGCAGTAAAGTTTTGAGGAGGGGGCTGCTGATAAGATGGTAAAGGAAGAGTCTACCATTGGCTTAGCAGACGCACTGGCTGAAGTAGAGATATAAAAGGGGTCGTCAGACCGAAGCTTTTTGGGGAGCCATGAAACAAGAAGGGAGTGCACCAGAATAGCACTGCGCGAAGGGTCTGATCAACCATTTCACCTCTCTCCAGCTTGTCGCCCAAAATAATAGGGTAGGGTGTCAGAGCTGATAACCCATGGGGCTTTGTTCTGCGGATGATAACCTGGGTGTGAATACAATAGAGGTTCTACATTTGGGGAGACGAGACGAGACTCCTGGGTACTAATCTCAACTCTCCCGTTGCCTTGTTGTGTGTCCTCAAGCAATTCACTTAAGCTCTCTATTCTTCTGCATTTATTAAATGGAGATAATGGAGAAGGGCTTCAAGTTTATGTTTGTAGCCAGAATCAAACTCCTGGGGTGTTCAGATCCAGGCTTTTTGGTCGGGTTCATCTTTACTAGTACTCTTTTACTCTTAAGTGTAGTGATAGATCTACATTTTGCAGCTGGCCCCTGGATTTAAAATTGAACTTCCTTTAAATTCAGAGGTGCTTAAATGAATGGATTTTTGGATCAAGTCCATCTTTTATAACACCAATCTACCCGCTCAACATGGATCGGGAGGCTTCATGTAAGTCTATAGTCCTTTGAAATAATACCTAGCCATGTCCATTTTCAGAGCTTTGAGTGCTGGAATGAGTGAAAGGGACAGAATTCTTCGGGGGGGGTGTCTGTTTTCAAACTGAGATGGTTTGTGTCATGTTCCTGTTCTGAATCAGCAATTGCAAAGTTGCATTGACCTTAGTTCTAGGAATTGCAAAAGTTTGCCTGGACCAGTGTTAAAAAAAGCCTACTAGTGCAAGGGACCAATGAAAGCATCAGGGTCTGATACTTGTAATTGTCACCACTGTGTTCACTACTAACTTTGTATTGCTGGCGAGAAAAACGAGGACTGAGCCAGAAACAGCTGAGCCTCTCCTTCTACATAGAAGAAGTGAGGTCTCTGTGCAAGGGGTCCCCCCAGCATGCAGATGTGGGAGGAGGATCTGGGGCAACGAAGTTAACACTGTAATATAATACAGACTTGAATCTTGTTAGATTTAAGGTAACTTTTCTTGGGGGAAGGGATGATTGAATGTTGGAGACAGAGGCTTATGGGTTGAGCCCCAAAAGTACTGTTTTTATCTCTAATGTCTTGTCCTGTAAAAATCCAGCTGGCTGAGAATAAAGACTTGGAGCCTAGATCTAATGTAAAAAGTGTACTATGTGCTTTGTTGTTTGACATAGAGATCTATTTCCTTTCATGAGCCTGTCAAAGACTAGCCAGCTGAAAACCAAATACAGTATATTCAAGCTGCTGCCTGTTTTTCATAGTCCCTCTTAAACCTGCAAGCTTTGGTGCAGGGTTTTTTGTGGTATTGTTAGTGCGTTTTTCTGTTCTGTTTTTGTTTTCAGATAAGCTTGCTTGTCAGGCAAATCAACTCCAGCGTTCACAACTCTAATTACAGCCTAATGGTTTAGGAAGACCTTTGAAGTGAAATATGTGCTGCAAGTTTCAGAGATCCTGAGGCAGATAGAGATGTATATAAAATAGTAATGGGATGACATTCTTACTGTTTTCAAGTAGTTCTGGGTGGTGTGGAGGGTGAATTTCCAGAGGAGATGGCACTGTGATATTATCATTTATTTATTTATTTATTTGGTATTGTGCTAGATGCTTTAAAAGGCAACAAAACAGCTACCCAAAAAAGTTTGCAGTCTGAACAGTGGATGATGCAGACGGTCTCACTCTACATGGTATTTCTTATTCAGACCATCTTACCCAAATCAGGATATCCAGAAGAAGCAGTCACTTCTGCTGTTAACTCTGGTACCCATTTTGTATTGGACAACAGAGTTATTTGGAATCACTTCAGAAATTCCTCAGCCCATCTTTAGTGCAATCTAATGTAGCTAGATGGGTCCTTGCCCACTGTGGAATGCAGCTTGCCATGCAAACATCTGAGAATCAGACCCTCTGTTTGTAGAAGACACACTGAGGGATTAGGATCACAACAAAAGGCGTTTGTCTTAACCTGTATCCTAGGAATGATTGTTTAAATGTAAGAGGCATGTGAGCCCTTACCAATTATGCAATATATAGGGGATATGCTGCTTGGGGTGTGGGATGCACCTTCCAGACGTGATTAATAAAGCAGTTAGTTATGTAGCTCACTATTGAATTCAGTTCCTTAATTTAAGGAGCTACTCAATGACCAAGGACCTACCAGGCTGGGTTTGGAAGAGAGGAGCCATCTAACCTTTAGGATGCTGCATTTTCTTTTCAGACACTCATCGGCTCTGTTTCACGCACCAAATATTTCTCCACTCTCTTTTAGCGTTCAGTTCATTATTTGCCATGCATAAATCATACTACTTTTCTCCAGTAAAGTGTAATTCAGTCAGCCAGCAGACACGCTAGATTTCAGTAAGGATGGATCTACGCTAGAAGCGCTACATTGGTGCAGCTGCACTGATGGAACTCTGCTGCTGTAGCGCGTCTGGTGAAGATGTTTTATGCTGATGGGAAAGGGCTCTCCTGTCGGCGTAATTGCTCCACCTTTGGGAGAGCATGTCCTGCCGACATAGCCCTGGTATGGATAGCGCTTAGGTCTCTGTAACTTGTCACTCAGGGCATGTGTCTCTTTTGCACCCCTGAGTGACATAAGATAGACCGACTGAAGCGGTTCCATAGACGTGCCCTCAAGTTTTAACTCTATCACCCCAAAATATACACAGTGTTGTAGTAGCCATGTTGGTCCCAGGATATCAGAGACACAAAGTGGGTGAGGTAATCTCTTTTATTGGACCAACTTCTGTTGTTGTGAGCGGCCAGCTTTCAAGCTCTTGAAAAGCTCTTCACCACAGACACCCCTCCCCAGATTGTCAGCAACCCAGCTCTGCAGACTTTCTCTGCCGGCCCTCGTTTAGGCACACTAGTTGTGTCTACACTGGAATCCTAGGGTTAGAAGGGACCACGATCTCCATCTGCTGCAGCTCCATGGCTGATAGCAACATTATAAACCAGAGTACACAGTCCACACCTGTTTTTAATCTCATGTTGTCTAGGTAAAAATGCCAGGGGCTGTGTGAGTCCTAGCACTCCCACCTGCTGATAGTGCAATAGTTGGAGACGTCTCATAAAAATCTAGTGTAATACCGGTCTTGTGTTAGATCTGAGACTGGTAAATCGGGTTCCCTGCCCCGTGTATCATCTTTATTCTTCCAGATCCATAGCCGAGCTTTGCTTGAAACCAAGCCACCTACTCTCTAAAGTTGGCTTCCAATACATTTTCATTCCTTTTATGCCTTGGCAACCCCTAACAAACAATGCCTTTTCCTCTTTAGCGAAGCTTGTTGTTAAATGCGAAGGGCTAAAGTCAGGTGATGTGGAAGATGGTCTAAATTATATGTCAGGAAGTGGATGTCGCACAGATGTCTAAGGTGCTGCAATTTACATGCTAAGAAGGGATCAGTTAAAGTAAAGCAAGCACTCCACCTACTTCAGTATAAACCTTTGCACCCCTTATTATTTTTTTTTCTTGCTGCTACACCCTTTTTGCAAATTACACCTTTGAACTCTTTTGACTTTTATAGATTATCAACTCAAGTTCAAGGCTTTGATCGTTATCTTCAAAGGGCCTTAGCCCAGGGTATCTAAAAGATTGCGTAAAAGCTCACGATGAAGACTGACTGGCAACTCCACCCCCAGGCACAGTGGAACCCTCTACCATAATAACAAAATGCATAGGTACAGGAGACAAAGCTTTCTCAGGTTCAAGTCTGAAACTATAGAATAAACTTTTACAGGAACTAAAAGTCACCACTGTCCTCAGCACTTTTCATTCCAAGTGCACTTCTCCAACCTTCCTTCTCTAATATAAACACAGAGAAACATGTATTTAACACCCCCCCCCAACAAAACAAAGCCCCCCCCCCAACAGCACACACACTTATTTTCCCTTGGGAGAGGATGATATAAAGAACAAACCATGTTACAGATGTTAGTCATATCTTTTAATGCAATGTTCTCAACCTTTTTGATACCAGAGACTGGCTTGCTGCCTTCTTAAACTCTGTCAGCGAGATATCTGCAACCTGTGCTGGTCTATGGACTGCTTTTGAAAAACACTGATTTACTGCACTATCAGAAGGTGGTGAGATACTGTCTGATGAAAGTGGCATGAGAACTTATATCAAATAGAATAAAATTAGATCCTCTCTCACTTAAACCCACTCACTGATGGGTCAGCTGCGACAGCTTAATCAGTATCTCTGAAATTGGCCCTGAGTTTCTGTTGTAAGTGTGATTAAAACTTTAATCCTTACGTCAAACACTAATGTCTACTGATGTAGTTTGTTTTATGGTTTTTCTTTTACTAATACTTTTGTAGCAACTCGAAATGTTAAGGGATTTTGTTTTGTGTTGTCTAACCCACTAAATCTTCACTTTTATCCAAACTCCCTTTTCTTAAGTGGAGCTGTTTGCCATTAGGCTGATAGCGCCTAGGGAAATCCCCATCACCCCCCTGCCTCCATCAGGTTTCCTCCTCAGTGAGGCTAATTGACACATAGTACAACACCATGCTATGACTACAAAGGAATGGGAACCTATACTGTGTGGGACCTGGAAAAAGCATCTGTGATGAGTTCAGCTTAAGTGCAGACAAATAATTGCCAGATGCTTCCTCCAAAAGTCAGAGCTCTGGCGCTGAAATGGACATAGCCAAGTCCCTTCAGATTTTCAACAAGAAAGCACCCACAAAAAAAAATCACTTGCAACACACAACTACTAGAACTATGAGGAATTTCAAACCAATCAGAAGGTTGGTTTTGGTCCTTTGTGTCGATTCAGAATTATGACTCCGAATAGGAAAGGTCTTGCAACATTAACTATGGACTAAGCACTGTAGTTCAAGATAATAAAGGGCCCGAGCATCCCCTGTGTGCAGAAGGAAGCCAGATCAGGTTCATGAGTGGGAGGGAGGTTGTAGAAACTGCATTTCTATGGCATATCCCACCCTTGCCTCTAATCCCTTGGAAGCTCCTGTACTGTATGGTTTGGACTGCATAAATCAGAAAGGGTTGGATAATTAAATGCCTTCTGAGTGGGAATTCAGAAGCAGCTGACAGCAGGGACTGCATGGTAATACAGTTCCTGAGGAGGTCATGCTGCAGTGGGGGAATGGGTGGTCCAAGAATTACATGGAGGGTTTGGACCTCTTGAGTGTGTGGCTTTCATGGGTATCCCAAAAGATCCAAATTGGAGGCCTCCTGATTGCCACTAAATCCTTATTTCTGTGGAGGACACACAGTATTCTCATCCTCTCCCCAAAAGAAACAACTAGGAGACCCTCCCAATTGGGGGGGGGAAAGCCCCGTGTTTGAAGTTGGTGGATTTTCCTGCCCCTCTATGGGTTTTTAAGCACTGTTGGAGTAATACGCTCATGCATTGGATCCAATGAGCGTTTGGACCACCTCTACCTGTCTTCAAGTGGGCTGAGGTCTGTCTTGAAGGAGAAGGGATTCACGCAGCTTAGGGGAGAGAGGACTTTGTACATCAGGGCTTTTGCTGACCCTTCCACAGCAGAACTAAGATGCGGTCGTGGAAGTGAGGGCACACACATGCAGAATCCTCAGCTAGTGTGGTGTTGCCAGGGGTTTCCACCGAGTAAAAGGTTTTGCAGTTAACAAGCTATTAAGATGAATGGGGCATTTCTCAGAGCTGTCGATTCAGGCTGTTTTATACTCAGGAAACATCCCTACATTGGTTACATTCAGTTCTCATTTCTGTTAGGGACACATGACCCCAGAGGCTGAGGCTCTAGGTATGTACCTAGAAATATAGGCATCCAAAATCACAAGACAACTTTTAAAAGTCTTGTTATACAGTTTTCTGCCTTCTCCCTTAGGGTTTTGTTTGTCACTGTAGTTCTCCCATCAAGCTGTTTATCAATGGGAAATGAAGAGTGTTCAACTGAACGATTGATTTTTTTTTTATTTTACTTTTTTAATCTTTTCACATCTTTCTAGAATGTTGTAGATCTTGCGTGCCTGACGCATTCACCTATGACTGGACTGTTTTGTAGAACAATCCTATAGTTGTAGCCCCCCGTCCCACAAGGGGATCTGCAAACTTGGACCCTTATGCCTTCATGGAGGCTGGGCTGCCAGGCACCACGCATTGGGGCATGACACTCGTGCCTCTGTCAGCCACTCTGTCATGCATTCCCGCAGCCCGACTGGGATCGTCCAGATGTAGGCGAGCTGCGGGCAGCCTGCAATTGCTGCTCCTCAGCTGGGAGGGAGGGGACGAGCAGCGGTGCCAGCATTGAGACAGGGAGATGATGTCTCCTCCTGCCGGCACCCTGCCAGCGTGGAATGGGCAGCTGGGAGGAGGAAGAGGAAACAGTACAAAGGGCCTCCTGGCAGGGGAGAAGAGTCCAAGGATTCCAGGGGAGTTGGCTGAGGGGATGGGGCACAAGATAGGACAGGGAGGGGAAACATTGCGCAAGGATGGGCAGGGGTGGAGAAGGCTGAAGGTTGCAGACTGGGTGGGTAGGGGAAGCAGGGACCTAAATAAATCCTTGAAGCTGGGATAGACAGACACCAGTATTAGTCAGCACCCCTCTCTTGTAGCTGTGCCTATAGGTAGGATTGTTAACTTGTTTGTGCTGACATTTGGACTTAATGTTGCTATTTATATAGCTTTTGCCTACATAAATAGCATAGTGATGCTTTAACCAAATATCAATTAATCTTAATAAGTCATTCCTCTGGCACAGTGTGGGTTTGCTGAATCAGCAGTGTGTCACTGGGCATGTGTATACACTGGCTTTCTCTTGGAACTACTATTATTATTTATATTACCATAGTACCATTATACTAGGCACTGTACAAAATGAGAATAAAAAATGATCCCTTTATGGCATACTGCTAGGAAAGTTTGTTCAGCATAAACCATACAATGTGGGCTGGCTTTTATGAATCCTGTTTAAAGAATACACACAATGGCCCTTTTTACATTATTAAAAACACCTCTATTTGTAATAAAAGAATGTCTCTATTTGATAAAAGACAAATCCACTTTATTTTCAGCCCCGTCACTTGGTTAGGGCAGGTTATAATGGCCTGCACTCCTGTCACATGGCAGGAATCCATTTCCATAGACTCTAATGGTCGTACATCTTCCACTCACAGAAGTTATTTGAATTTTTTTTAAAAGGGAAGAGGCAGGATGAGACACTTCTGCCCTAAGGCCCGGAATTGCTGTTGGTGGGCCTGACCAAATGTAACTCACCAGTGGAAGTCAATACGTTTTATCATCTACCACACCCATCTCCATTACCAGTGTAAAGCCAGAAACAGACAGTAGATGAATACTTCACATGTCTAGTAGAAATGATCAGCTTTTAGGAGATGGTTCTGAAAAGATAAACCTTGGGCTTGATTTGGATATTGAGAGTTCACAGAAAAACCAGTCCTTATCGTTTTAACAGTTGGAACAACTGAATAGGAGAAGCTGTGGTTGCAAGACTGAAGATGCTCCATGGAATCCATTTTCATTAACAAGAATGAATAGAACAGGTAATCATCAAGTGATCCTGTCGGCCATTCCTGGCTTCTGGCAAACAGCAATACCTACCCATCCTGGCTAATAACCATTTATGGACCTATCCTCCAGGAGCTTATCTAGTTCTTTTTTTAACCCTGTTATAGTCTTGGCCTTCGCAACATCCTCTGGCAAGTTGTTCCACAGGTTGACCATGCGTTGTGTGAAGAAATACTTTCTTTTGTTTGTTTTAAACCTGATGCCTATTAATTTCATTTGGTGACCCCTAGTTCTTGTGTTATGAGAAGGAGTAAATAACGCTTCATTATTTACCTTAGAGCGTAAGGTCTATTAGTCTACACTAAAATGTAACTTGCCCGCTACACCGACTTAATACCTCCACCTCTGCGAGGGCATTGTGCTGAAGTTGATGTAGTTAGGTCGAGACAGTGTCAGTGTAGACACTACGTTGCATGTATGGACTGTTGCTGCCTTTCAGAAACGGTCCCACAATGCCCCACATTGGCAAGTAAATCGGTGCAAGCGCTCCTGGTGAGGACGTGCACTGCCGACACAAGGAGTGTAGCATGGACATGTAAAACTACTTAAATTACTGCGGTGGCTGTATGTCAATGTAACTTAGGTTGATTTGATTTTGTAGTGCAGACTTGCCCTTGTTGTCTTCAGTGCGAGTAGAAACAAGCCCAATAATATTAGCACTTCTAATTTTCAAAGCAGTTTACAAATGTTAATGGCCACTAGAAATTTTAAAAATTGATTTAATCTTTAAAGCTTTTAGTTCTCTGCACTACGTGGGACAGAAAAGATTTTGTGTTGTCAGCTGCTGCGTGAGAGAAACTTCTGTTCCACCCAGATAGTTTTCTTTTAGGAGGGATCTTTGGTGGTCTCATCTAGTGCTAATAGTTCATTTCCTAGTTCAAAAACACTGTCCACTGTCTAACGTTCAAGAGATGCTTGTGTCATGGATTAATCCAGCATAATCTGCTACCTAAATAGGGGTAAGAGATCTTCATGGCTGCTAGCAAATCATTCTAATGGATCTTTGACTTTGATATCTTTGTAACTATAAACACAGAAAATTTCTGAAGATCTTTCTCTGGAACTTATTCCTTTTTCCAAATGATAGAGAGAGATTTTTTTGAAGAATGATGTCTATTCGGTAAGGACAATTCCTGATGAACTGCAACATTATATTGACAGAGATGCATATGCTTGCAAATGAAATCCAACTCTGATGAGAAGAAATATACCTCTGTTGCAGGTATATCTCAGCCACAAAGGACGCTTTTTAAACTCCGTGTTTTTGCCTTTTTCAAAGTGACCACGTCCCTTTGCATATAAGAAGTTGCCCCATATACATTGGTCTCAGAACAGCTGGTCACAGGGAACTGTTTTAAATCTCATAATTAGCTGACCTACAGTATAAGAAGCAGCAAATCGTTTGAAACCAAATTAAGTACATCACCCAAAAAGAGTATTGGGAGCCAGGAACTACCACATCTTAATTCTGATTCTGAAACTGATTCTCTCTAATCTTCGTTTATTAACTTCTTTACCTTAGCTTTTCTATCTGTATAATGGTGATTAAAAATATTTTCTGATTACCTAATCTAGTGGTTCAAGGGCCTAATCTTTTTGGCTCAAGGGCCACAAATATCATTTTTACAACCCTGAAGGACCACCAATCTATCAACTCATAAAAATTGTACTGACATCTACACCATTAATTATCTCTATAGATTTAAAGTAAATGTTTTGATGCTACTGTGCTCATTTTTACATTCACTATTTTACACCTACCAATTACTCACAGTATGTCACACACTCCCAGACAAAGCACTAGTGTAGATGAATGACTGTCGCTACACACTGAAGCACAGGGCCTGGCAGTTAAGTCATGCGGGTGGCCTGCTAAGTGTGGGCCAAACCAGAAGGCACTGATTTTTAGAGTCCTGCCCCTCCTCAAGCATGGTGGGTCCTAGCTGCTTGGCCAGCAGCTCCCCTCACCCCCACCCCCACTGTAGCTCCATGTGCTCCACCTGGGTATCTAGGCAGTGGCTCCCTTCTGCAACCAGTGGGAAGGGAGTGGTGGGCCATTTTTGGTCCCCGGGCCACAGGTTGGGAACCACTGATCCAGCCCACACTCATCACTGTGGTAGTTGAGCATTTAGTAATTAATTAATTAATTAGTCCACGGGGGAAGAAAAATCTATATCAAAAGTCCTACCAATTGGCTTTGAATATCTATTTTCCTGAATACTAACAGTTCTCAGTAAAATAAGCTGTCCTTGGCCTTCTTATGTAAACTACATATTTAATGGATTGTTATTCGTGCTTGTCTGTTTGATATGTGCTTCCATTTAAAAACTCCCTCCATAATTGAGGGGACAGTTCAAAAAGGATGGATAAGATCAGTTCAAATGGTGGGGCCTTATATGCCCTGTCCGGACAATGGCTGCATCCTGACACTTTCAGTACTTACAGTCTAAAGCTGTAGGATGGGATTTTCAAAAACATTGAGCTTTGGCCTAGCTCTGCTCCCACTTTTCATCTTCAACATGCACATATTTACAACTGCACAATGGACTTTACCTTGTGGGCTGATGGTCTGCCCATCTACTTCTTGAGGGTTGAGAACTAAACCACTCTAATACAACCAGATAATGCAAATGGGGCAATTGAAACAAAGTGAAGTTAAGAGACCTGTCCAAGGTTGCAAAGTGAGTCAGTGTCGGAGCTGGGAGTAAAATTGGGGTGTTCCTGACCACAGTGGAGTTAAGTTAAACTCTTAAATGTCTTGGTCCTCTAGTTCCTAAGGTGGACTAAAAGGCATTGCACAGGGGATATAATGAAGTAAGACTCCCAGGTACAAGGTCATTCTCAATCTCTCTGCTGAAGCACGTGATATCTCTCTACTCCCACTCTTGGGTCAAGCCCTTGGATGCGACCTCGACCAATAAACTTGCCCAAGTAAATTGAATGGTTCATTTGTCCTTAGCATAAACAAGAATTTCCCAAATCTTCCTTTTGAGACTTCACATTGTTCCAGGCCCCACAGGTTGGTTGTACATACCTTCCCTAGCACCTTCAGTGTCAAATCCCATATCAGCAAGCGATAATGCAGGTAGACTCTGAGACCAGTCTGGGGACAACAAATGGAGCTTTTGGATAGGAAAGGCGAAAGCATCAGTTCTGTTTAAACCTGTTTATCACGTCACTGGGGTAGGAAAACACTGTATTTATATGGAAAACACTAGAACAAATGCTCAGTAAATGCATGACTGGTTTTGATGGACCTGCCTTGTTAACTGAGTAGGACAAAATGGGGTCCTTCAATAACAGAATTCAAAGTAGTTTATTTTGCTGGTGATCACGCCTCCTAAATAAATCTCAGCACACTGCATGCACATTTGTCACAGACTTCTTTCCCAGACACCTCTCCACCATGCCCCTGTTTGAGGCTGGCCTTTATCTGATAGACTGAAATCTCTATGGACTCTCAGGTTTACAACAGCAGAGAGTGTGCTTACTGGATTATTTTAAATTTAAAACATGGGAATGCTTTAGGTGCTGAGGTGTAATTCAGTCAACCGTCCTCTTTGTCCTAGCTAAGGAGGACTAACAGCTGTGCCTTACATATGGCTTCAAAAGGCCAATAGTGAACTCCTTTTAAATAGTGCAGTCAGAGAGGTTATCAGTATAGGATGTATTTACACCATTTACAAGGCCAAATCACAATGGAAGAAATAGAAGATGAATGTAAGTGAAAGGGAACATTGGGGAGTTGCCTGACCCCTACACAGGAAAAAATAACCCCAACTACACATATATAATGAAATCTAAATTAACTGTTACCTCTCAAGAAGGAGATCCTGGAATCACCATGGATAATTCTCTGAAAACTTCAGCTCAATGTGCAGCAGCAGTTTAAAAAGTTAACAGCATGTTAGGAAGAATTAGGAAAGGGGTAGAAAATAAAACAGAAAACATCACCCATCTGTATAAATCTATAGTGCATCCTTACTTTAAGGTTCAGAGAAGGGAAACTAAGACGATACCTCCTTCAAATGGTCAAGGAGACAACGGAATAGTTCCATTTTGCTTTGCTCTGTTTGCTGAGGGCTTTTGATTTTTATATTGCGGCGTCCTTGTCATTAGACAATGATTTCGGTTTCCACTTTGAATCTGAATTTATCACACTTACCAGGTGTGAGGCTCTCTTTTACATTCACACTTATCACACTTACCAGGGTGAGGCTGTCCTTTACATTCTCTATGTACGAGTGACTTTATGCCCCATCGTGTTTTGGAGCCTACAGAAGCAAAACTACAAAAAAGCAGTTGCTTGCTGGCAACAATAGTTGTGTCAATAGATGCAGTATATTTTCCTTGAACATGATATCCCTACAGCGGGTGTTAAGTTACGCTCTCACTGTCTGGTTACATCTTGGAAGACCCAGAGAATATTCCACCCTAGCTGGAGGGATGTCACCACCAATTTCCACACAATTAGAACATCTCAGGTGTCACTAGATCCCGTGCAGGGCTGTGCGCTACTGAGATCCTACCTAGCGTGTAATTCTAAACAGGAGAGAAACAATCGGTGCCAGGCCTGTTCAGCTGAGCTTGCCAAGGGGCAAAGGGAAAATTTGTCCCTCAGTACAAGTTGTTTTCTTGAGATTGGAAGAAAAAAAAATACCTGGTTTAATACCTCTTGAATCACTTCCATGTCCCTGTTGGAAACGTTCTGATCTTAATGAGTGACTAAATTTTGCACAGATCATTTTGTCAGTGCACACTTAAGGGAGAGAGAAATGCAATTCGAATAGATATTATTTAAAAAACTAATTCCTATTTTAACTACATGTTTGTGCAGTGCCTAGCATAATGGGGCCCGGATCTCTGATTTAAACTGCTATTATACACATGAAAATAAGGATCACGGAGTCGAAACAGTAGTGACATAACACTTCGTAAAAGCAGCTGGAGCTCTTCGGATGGGCAAAGACTGGTTGATTACACTCGCCCCCTTAGGTTCTACTTTGAGCCAGTAGCAGCAAAAAAGAATTTTCATCCATCATCCATTGTGTACCTGGGGTGAAAGACACTTTATTCTTGGAACTGCAGTAGCAGCTATTAAGCGGCTTTGCTACCGCTCCACAGCCTTGGACAGAAACAGGGAAATTTCCTTCCATGCAGAACCTTCCAACGGCAAGCCCAGCTACCAGGGCTTGGCAGGAGGGTTGGGAGAACAGAGTGGAAAATTATAAATCCCGGTGTTCAGAGCCATGGTCTAGCGATCTGAAGATCAGATTGTGGGCCAGGAGCTCCTGAATTATAACCTCTCTGCTCCAATTTCACCGTTGGTAAAACTGTGGTAATAAAGCCTGTTTTACAGGAGTGATTGCAATGGTCTTTGTAGCTGTGTTGATCCCAGGATATAAGAGAAACAAGGCAGGTGAGCTAATATCTTTTATTGGACCAACTTCTGTTGGTGGAAGAGACAACCTTTCAAGCTACACAAAGAACAACTCTGTGAAGCTTGAAAGTTTGTCTCTTCCTCCAACAGAAGTTGGCTCAATAAAACATACGGCCTCACAAACCTCGTCTCTTACAGGGGTGATGTAAGGATTAGTTAAGTAAATTTTGTACAACATTTTGAATATTAAAGTATTTATTATTTTTAATAAATCTGCATATCTGTTTCACTTACAGAATTAAATAAAAATAATAAAATCAAATCTAATGAAAGAAGTCTGTCAGATTCTGTGAGATCGCTGGAATTGTAATGGACCTAGCCCAGGCATTCCTGCAGAATCTCTACTAATGCAACCGTTTCTTCATGTGAGGAATTGTATTTTTATATGCTCTGCATGGAGATTTTTCTCCAATCAAGATTGGAGAGAAGTTAATAGGTAAATTTAAAAACAAAATAATCAGAGTTTCTACAGTGAAGATTCAAAAGAATAAAGTAAAGAGCATAAACTATGATCTCTACATAAACTATGATCCAGAAAGGAGTCAAGCTTTTAGAACTGTCCCCTTCTGCTTACTCATTTATAGATAATCAGTCAGACGACAACATTTTTTCAAGGCTTCCTTTCCTTGATGGACTCTTCTAGTTTGTGCCTTTGAAAGGCATCCTACTATTGTTTGTCCATGGCAGGTTACTGGGAAACCAGCTGACCAATAATTTGCTTTTCAGATTCACTTGTAAACTAAGTGTCTCCATCAGGTTCAGATTAACACCCGGTAAAACCTGCTCTGTAAAAGGACAAACGAGGTATGGAAAATCTACATCCTGTTTTCAGGTAAATCAGCATCACCGCATGCAATATGCAAACACATACGGTTCATCTGAGATGACCTTCTCCAGCATACCAAATGACATTTATGCAATGATATATTTGAACTGTGCAACCTTTCTTTAAAAATCTACATTGAGAATATTAAACAAAACCCCATAACTCCGAATGCTGCTACACAGATCTAGCGCCTAATTTTCTCTTTACTATGTAGTGACTTTTTATTCTATTTTTAGGCCTTCTAATTTTGGGAAAGAGAGAGAGAAGTAGAGAAAATTAGAGGTTTCTTTAAACACAGGAGCCAGCAAACAGAGCTGAAAACGGGGGCATTTTAGTGGGCCTTACGGGCAGGGGGTGAGTTTTGTGGAGTTGTGTGTCTTTGTTTTTTGTTTTCCCTTCAGTTTTCAGGAGGAGGTACTGGGTGGTGTACTGAGATCAGCTGACCCTAATTAGGGGGCGGGACTTCCCTAATTAAGGGGCCTATAAAGGCAGCCACTCAATTGTGCAGTGGCACTGGAACCAGCAAATGGAGCTGAAAACGGGGGGTTGAGTGGGAGTTTGGGGAGGGAGTGTGTTGTGTTCTGGTATTGTTGGGGTGCTCTTTGGGGGTTGTTTTGGTGGGATTTTTTTGTTTTTGTGTGTCTCACTGACAGGAAGTAGGGGAAAAGCTATGACGGATCCAGAGGCGGTAGTGGTAGTCACTCAAGCAGGGGAAGAGACCATGAAGATGACTGGATGTGGAAGCTGTGGGATGTACATGATCCTTGAGAAGGAACTTCAGAAGAGCTTTGTTTGTATGAAGTGTTGCCTCATGGAGCTGATGGAAGAGAAGATTTGAGGGTTGGAGATGCTGGTGGAAACTCTGGTTGAGTTTAGAAGGGGGTTTGAGCAGATGATGGAGCAAAGGAATGAGGAAGCTAAAGGGAAAAACCCAAACCTGCAGATGGAATCAGGACCAACGAACTCTGAGGGGAGAATGCTGGGTGAGGAAGGTGGCCAGTGGAAGCATGTGACTGCAAGAACCCAGCAGAGGAAAAGATGGCTAGTGAAGGAGAAATAGAGTTCAGGAACAGGTTTTCAGAGTTGGAAAATGACGAACGGGCACAGCACGTGGTTACTGAAGGGGGGAGGGAAAGTAAGAAGAGAAGATAAACCAATGGAGATACCACCAAGTAAGAGCCCCAGGAGGATACAGGAATGATTGCAGAGGACAATAGTAGACAAAATGACTTGCAGCCAGAAAGAACAGGGGATAGGCTGGAGAACTGCACCATCACCAGGAAAAGGCAGGCATATATGATTGGGGACTCCTTCTGAAAAGGACAAGCCTGTAACCAGAGCTGATCCAGAGAATAGAAAGGTGTGCTGTCTGTCAGGTGCTAAGATATGGGATGTGGACCTGAGGATGAAGAGGATCCTAATGGGAGTGGGAAAGAATCTGCTGATTGTCCTTCATGTGGGTACAAATGGTATAGCTTGAGTCTTTCTGGAAGGTATCAAAGGAAACTAGGATAGGCAGGGGAAGACTCTTAAGGAAATTAAGGCTCAGGTGATCTTCAGTAGGATTGTGTCTGTGCCTAGAGGAGGACAACAAAGACGTGACAAGATTCTGATGATCAACAGATGGCTCAGGCAGTGGTGCTATAAGGAGGGTATGGGGATGTATGGTCCCTGGGGGGCATTCATGGACAAAGGACTGTTCTCTTGGGATGGACTTCACCTGAGTAGGGAGGGAAATGCACTTCTAGGATGGAGGCTGGCACAACTGGTGAAGAGCGCTTTAAACTAGGGAGTTGGAGGAGATGGTTGGGAGATGCCCAGGTAACCACCACACCTGATTTTAGCATTGAGAGGGAGGAAAATGAAGTAAGAAAGGATACAGCAGTGGGGAGCAGAATGGACATTAAGAGGAAGGGCCGTGTAGATACCAGTCTAATAGGCGATATTGACAGTAGAATGATTGTGCGAAATCAGGTCAGGAACGTGAGCGAAGCCAAACAGCAAAAACAAAGATGTTTGTATACCAACACAAGGAGCCCGGGTAACAAAATGGAGTCACTAGAGCTACTGGTAGAGGAAGTGAAACCAGATATTATAGGAATAACAGAAACGTGATGGTGTGCAAGTATTGAAGGGTATGTGCTATTTAGGAAAGAGATCTAAAGGCAAAGGTGGTGGCGTAGCATTGTATATCAATGATAAGGTAGACTGTAAAGAAATGAGAAGTGATGAAATTGATAAGATGGAGTCAGTTTGGGTAAAAATCACATTGGGGATGATTTCCCTGGGATAGTGCTTGGCGTGTGCTACAGACCACTAGGATCTGATTTGAACATGGAGAACTGTGTGATTATGGGAGACTTTAATTTCCCAGATATAGACTGGAGGACAAGTGCTAGTAGTAATAACAGGGCCCAGATTTTCCTGGATGTGATAGCTAACAGATTCCTTCACCAAATAGTTACTGAACCAACAAGAAGGGATGCCGTTTTAGATTTGGTATTGGTGAGTAGTGAGGACCTCATTGAAGAATTGGTTGTAGGGGACAACCTTGGTTTGAGCGACCATGCGCTAATTCAGTTCAAACTAAATGGAAGGATAAATAAAAATAGATCTGTGACTAGGCTCTTTGACTTCTAAAAGGCTAACTTGAAAAAATTAAGGGAATTAATTGGGGAAGTGGACTCGGTTGAAGAACTCATGGATCTCAAGGTGGTGAAGGCTTGGAATTACTTCAAGTGAAAGTTGCAGGAACTACCTGAAACCTGCATCCCAGGTGGACATTAAGGATAATCTAGGCATGGCCGAATATCTAAACAAATATTTTGCCTTCATTTTTAATGAGGCTAATGATGAGTTTGGGGATAGTGGTAGGGTGGCTAATGAGGATATGGAGGAAGAAATTACCACATCCGAACTCAAACATCTTAATGGGATTAAGTTGGGGGGAGGGGCTGGATAATCTCCATCCAAGAATATTAAAGGAACTAACATGAAATTGCAAGCCCACTAGCAAGGATTTTTAATGAATCTGTGAACTCAAGGGCTGTACAGTATGACTGGAGAATTGCTAACATAGTTCCTATTTTTAAGAAAGGAGGGGGAAAGTATCCAGGTAACCACAGGCTTGTTAGTTTGACCTCACTAGCATGCAAGTTCTTGGAAAAAATTTAGAAAGAGAAAGTAGTTAAGGACATTGAGGTTAATGGTAATTGGGATAAAATACAACATTGCTTTACAAAAGGTAAATCGTGCCAGACCAACCTGATCTTTTTTGAGAAGATAACAGGTTTTTTTTTTAGACAAAGGGAATGCAGTAGATCTAATTTACCTAGATTTTAGTAAAGCATTTGATACAGTTCCATGTGGGTAATTATTAGTTAAATTGGAAAAGAAGGGGATTAATACGGAAATTAAAAGGATAAAGAATTGGTTAAAGAGGAGGCTACAACGGGTCATACTGAAAGGTGAACTGTCAGGCTGGAGAGAGGTTACTAGTGGAGTTCCTCAGGGATCGATCTTGGAACCAATCTTACTTAACGTTTTTATTACTGACCTTGGCACAAAAAGTGGGAATGTGCTAATAAAGTTTGCGGATGACACAAAGTTGGGAAGTGTTGCCAATACGGGATATCATACAGGAAGATCTGGATGACCTTGTAAAGGGGAGTAATAGAAATAGGATGAAATTTAATAGTAGAAAGTGCAAGGTCATGCATTTAGGAACTAATAATAAGAATTTCTGCTATAAGTTGGGGACGCATCAGTTGGAAGTGACAGAGGAGAAGAAGGACCTGGGCATATTGGTTGATCACAGGATGACTATGAGCTGCCAATGTGATGTGGCCATGAAAAAAGTTACTGTGGTCCTTGGATGCATCAAATGCATCCAATAGAGATAGGGAGGTGTTAGTACTGTTAGACAAAGCATTGGTGAGTCCTCATCTGGAATACTGTATGCAGTTCTGGTCACCCATGTTTAAGAAAGATTAATTCAAACTGGAACAGGTGCAGAGAAGGCCTACCAGCGTGATCTGCAGAATGGAAAACCAGCCTTATGAAAGGAGACTCAAAGAGCTTGACTTGTTTAGCCTAACCAAAAGAAGGTTATGGGGAGCTATGATTGCTCTCTATAAATACACCAAAGGGATAAATACCAGGGAGAGAGAGGAATTATTTAAGTTCAGCACCAATGTGGACACAAGAACTAATGGATATAAACTGGCCATCAGGAAGTTAGGCTTGAAATTTAGATGCAAATTTCTAACCATCAGATGACTGAAGTTCTGGAATAGCTTTCCAAGGGGAGCTTGATAAAGCTTTCCAAGGGGAGGGCATGGTATGATGGGACAGCCTAGTTTGGCAATCGACTGATCTTTGACTACTGGTAGTAGATATGCCAATGACCTTTGAAGGGATGTTAGGTGGGGTGGGTTCTGAGTTATTACAGAGAATTCTTTCTTCGATATCTGGCTGGTGAGATTTGCCCACATGCTCAGGGTTTAGCTGATTGCCATATTTGGGGTCGGAAAGGAATTTTCCCCCAGGGCAGATTGGCAAAGGCTCTGGGCGGTTTTTGCCTTCCTCTGTAGCATGGGACATGGCTCACTTGCTGGTGGATTCTCTGTTCCTTAGAGTCTTTAAATCATGATTTGAGCATTTTAATAACTCAGTCATAGGTTAGAGGTTTATTACAGGAGTGGGTGGGTGAGTTTCTGTGGCCTGCATTATGCAGGAGGTCAGACTAGATGATCATATCCTTTGTGACCTTAGAATCTGGGAGTCTATGATTCAGAGATGATCTTCCACAAATCTAATTTGTGGGGACATGTTTAAAAAACCTTAGTTTCTGCTCTCAAAAGTCCACCAAAATAAACCCAGCATAATTCTGCTGACTTTATGAAGTTATTCTAGATTTACACCAATATAGCTGAGACTGGACCCTGGACCTGGATCTCTAAAGTGTGTCCACCAAAAAAACCATATTCATCTATATGTCTGGATGTGCAAAACCCATAGTTGTGTGTGCAAACTGTGAGTGTGTACTTTAATAGGAGTTTTCATGTGCAAGCACCATTTTGCTCATGCAAATATGAGGTTTGCACACGCATTTATCCATGCACATGATGTGTGTGTGCATTTCTTCCCAGGCCATAGTACTAGTTCATGGACAACTTAATCCTTAGCGTCTCTGCTGAGACTGCTGCTAGCAGGGTGTCAGATGTGGTGCTAGTCCAGTGTAAACGAAAAAGGGACCACCCAACTGCTTTCAAATAGACCACCAAGCAGCCATCAGATGGTAACAACTTTGAGCCACTAGTGACCTTAGTTGACTTTTAACTAGTCCTCTGAGATTTATATTAATTAGGCTTCCTAGCCTGGCTTTGGATCAGTCTCCAGGAGCTATCCATATGCTATCTTTAGTATTTCATTCTAATTTTACTATCATTTGCAACATTAAAAAGCTAGCAAAACACCATGGTGAATGATAGTAACTGCTTACACCTGGACAGCCCAGCTGTCAAAAGGAAGAGCAGAATAACCAGAAACAGCTTTATTTGTTGCAACTGGGAAGTAAAGCAAGTCACACTATGTTCTTAAAACGCTTCTCGGGCCAAATGCCACACTCAGCTCTGCATGTGTAGCTCCCACTGAAGTCCGCTAGAGTTGCATGCGTATATCTTGAGGGAAAACTTGGCACTGGAAGCCAAAGCCTCACACAGAGTGCATGGTTCAAGTCGAAAGGAGCGTGCACGCAGGAAAAGGTGCACAGGGCTGAAGAACTCTTTAGAAACAGTTACTACCATATTCCACAGTAATCACTCGGAACACTGCAGAACCCGTTCTAAGATGTGGTATTTTATACCATCGCTATAGAAAACTGGAGAGCGGTGATCCTCAGAGTGAGGCCTGCAAGCTGCAAGTTGCTCTTTGTCTCCCGCGGCTCTTTGCAGCACATGATATTAAAACACTGTATGATTTAATTATTATCCAGTCAGGATGCTTTTACTATGTTGCTAACCAATTGTAGCTGATAATATGATAATACTTGGTCACTCACTTTGCTGTGAGAATAATATATACAACTAAATATTTCCTTTGTCATACAGTTTAAATATGAACATGCAGTACTACAGTAAATGAAACAATGACTTCACATTACTGCGGCTCTTTTGTGTAATGTTGATCACTAATTTTGCTCCTGAATCCCTGAGGTCTGAGTATCACTGCTATTGTACTTCCTCATAAGGGAGGGATGGAATTTGAACCCCAGCGTGCAGCCGGCTGAGAATTGCCCTGCAGCCACTACCATAGGCGCTGGACAAGATTTGATAGCCGCCTTTAACTATCTGAAAGGGGGTTCCAGGGAGGATGGAGCTAGGCTGTTCTCAGTGGTGGCAGATGACAGAACTAGGAGTAATGGTCTCAAGTCGCAGTAGGAGAGGTCTAGGTTGGATAGTAGGAAACACTTTTTCACTAGGAGGGCAGTGAAGCACTGGAATGGGTTATCTAGGGACGTGGTAGCATCTCCATACTTAGAGGTTTTTAAAGTCCGGCTTGACAAAGCCCTGGCTGGGATGATTTAGTTGGGGTTGGCCCTTCTTTGAGCAGGGGGTGGGACTAGATGACCTCCTGAGGTCCCTTCCAACCCTCATCTTCTATGATTCTAAGAGGTGGCCCAGTATATCTCATCTACTACAGGATTTTGTGCCAGATGATCTGCATTGTGTGTGTAAGATAGACTGGCTCAATTCCCAACCTCTGCTCTATTGAGCACTGCTGAACTCTATTGCAGTGCTGGGATTTTTAAATGGAGGGATTTTTGTTTATTAATATCAGTAATAGCAAGCAAACATCATCAAGATACCACCATGTGTCAGATGACATTGCAGGAGATTGCAATATTAAAGGAGGCATCAGAGTGCAGCATTGTCGTCATACATTGACTGCATAACATATCAGAACGGGTAATAAGCCTACAAACACTGAATAGTTTCAGACCCAAAGTAGAAGTAAAAAGATGTTAATTTCCAATGTGTATTGGATCAGGGTGTGAGTAATGAGTTGTCTTATTTAAGATACTAGTTTTCCTCTGGCACTTCACTAAAGCTGCATCTTGTTCCAGGTCTATTCGAGGTAGCACTAAAGCTATTACATGTATGGGATTGCTCAGAGAGCTGGTTCACTATATGTGTCATGACCCCTGGGTCTTGAACCTGGGTCTTCAGAAGCAGCCATGCTCCAAACCTCCAGCTGGCAGCCTGATGGTGGTTGCTTATGCTTACCTTGGGAGGGATCATGGAGTTCAGCCCTGGCTTGAGGCTCCACTCCTGCAGTCCTATTGGTGGAGAGGCTGATTGGTCTGCTGGCTCTACTTAAAACACCAGCAGGAGGAAGCTGTCTGAACAACTGGGCTTCTCCCTGTTCTGGACGGTGTGTTTCTTGTGCCCGCTATTTGATTATTCTGGTGTGACTCCTGGAATGTGAGTAATGGTTCTGACCTCCTGTTTGTCTCCTGACTCTGACCTCCTGATTTCTTGTCCCAGCTGACTGCAGTCTTGTGACTGGATACAAGCTCTGACTGCAAGGTCTGGCTGTCCACAGCCTGGTGCTGACAATATGAATTTATTTGGAGTGGGGGAAGGAGGGGAGGAGAAACCCACTTATGCTTTGTTTACAGTCTGAGTAATGTGTGAGTCACAGTGCGTTTTGTATTTTATTTGCACAGATATTTGTGTGAACCACTATAGACCTTGTCTATATTAGTGAAATTCTGCAAAAAAATGTTTTGCTAACATGGGTTCAAACCCACTAGTGTTCTCAATGTTGGGAGGCCTAGTGTAGATGGGCCAGCGGTATTTCAAGCACGATGATCCAGTCCTCCTCAGAGCAGGTGATATTAGGGTTGCTACCTGTTTCAGGATCATCCCTTTTTTGAGGTAGTTGTCTTGGGAAATCTGTAGGATTGCTCAGTACAGACTGCCAGCTGTCCCGTTTTGTGGGCTCAGGATATCCCAGATGTCCTGTTTCATTTTGTTCTTTAATACCTCAGCAGTGGCAACCTAAGATCAAATCAACACAGTGCGTAAAATTCCAGTGGCGTATGCACTCTAGGCTAACAATGTGTCTTCAGTGATTAAAAAGATGTGTTTTTTACTGTAGGATATCTAACACACTTTAGTTATCTTGCTGTAAAAGAGAATGGAAACACAGCATTGTAGTTTTCCTGCAAGACAAACTAGATAAGGTCAGCCAGGGTTGGTGGGAGGGGGAAAGGTATATAAAGTGCTGATCTCACCTCGCTACTTCTCAGGTAACGCTACAAGTGCCTTTTCTCCACTAAGACCATGTCAACTCTATAATCTTATGTCGACGCAATTGTTTCCTTTGTGCATTGGGGGAAAAATATCATTAGTCTCTTCTTCTTTCGTAACAAGGAAAGAAAACCAAAATAAGCATCACTTAAGAGAAAGGCCTTGATTTTCTTATTGCCTATTAATATGCTAGCACTAAAACTATGAGGGGAAGTCTCCCCCAACCCTCATCCCTCTCAGGGTGATCCAGATAGATGTAAAAGTGACAGAAATAATCAAGGTGCATTTTAAACAGAGGTGAAAATAAAATGGAGTTGGAGAAATATACCAGCCTATTAGGGGTACTTGCCCCTTATCTTCAAAGTCTGAAGAGTGAGGGTGTGATATAAAAGGAACAGGTTTTATGCTTTGTTGCAACACTGATAATCCTTATAACCCTCTCTCTCTTTCTTTTAGCCACATCATAAATGAACTGATAGAAACAGAACGGGTTTATGTAGAAGAACTTCAAAGCATAATAGAGGTAAGGTGAATGCTTCTGTGCAAGCTGCCTGTATTTATCGTCTGATTTATTAATGAACGAGCAATAAACATACTCTTTGCAATGATTTTTACCCTTTATAGGACCACCTGTGTGAAGTGCTGAGCACTCAACTTCCATTCCTTGCCCTGGTTTTCCATTAGCAGACACTTCAGCCAAGAAGGTGAAGAATTAAGGCATATTTTACTTACTTCAGGAGTTGAATAGGGTACCGCAACATCCCCCCCTAATCTAAGTTCTGCCCACAAAACTGGGGAGCAAACTCCTCATAAGAATCAGCAGTGAAATAGTTAACAATGTTAACTTGAAAACATCACCATTAGGCATCTACATCTTGTTTGTCATAGATTCCAGGACCAGAAGGTACCACTGTGATCATCAACTCTGACCTTTGGTATAACTAGGTGTTGTGGGGTAAGCCCCCCCCGTCACCTCCGGTGGGGAAATTCAAGGGGGTAACAAGGGGAATGGGGTGCAGTCAATAAGGCTGTCTCCAGCCTTGCATCCTGCGGATCCAAGGCCTATCGGCTGGCTCCCATGACGGGTAACACGGCCTAGTGGTGAGAGTCAATAATCGCCCTAAGTCAGGGCGGCACAACCTAATGGCCAAAGTCAATAGTCGCCCTCGGGTCAGGGTGGCATGCTCTGGCAGTCTGTTGGGGTAGTGGGGCACCCCCTTTGTGGGGTTAGCATCTAGGGTAGGGGGCTCAGGCCCTCCCTGCTCCTCTGAGCCCCAGCCCAGGGCCCTATTGGTGTCGGGTCAGCCCAACACCAGGTCAGCAGGGATCCTCCCAAAACACATTGACCGGTGCCTCTCTCCACCCTCGGTTACACTGTGCCAGCTCCCCTGGGCTTCTTCCTACCCAGTCATCGATGGGGTCATCCCACGGGCTGCCAGGTTCCCCTTCCTGCTCAGCTGCCTCCCACGTCTCCCCTGGGTTGTGGACCCCCCTGGCAAAGGCATCTCCTCGGATGTCTGGCTCTCGGCAGCTGACAAAGGGTGGCCAGTCTCCGGTGAGGTCTCCTGGGTTCTTGGCTCCCACCATCAGGGGCAGAATCCGCTCCTGGCTCAGAGCCTTCTGCATCCCTCCTCCATGGTCAGCCTAGAACGAGCTGAGCTGCTCCCTTTTATGCTAGGGTAGCAGTTGGAGCATGCCCAGCAGGGTCGGGGGGGTGGGGGGACGACTTCTACTAGCCCATAGAGTTGGCTTAACTCCTTCAGTGTGGGACAAATCCACACATCACACTAGGCTTGGCAGAATTTTTTTTTTTTTTTTTAATTTTGATGAATAATACTGGTGTTTATTTTTAAACAATTTTTTAAGATTATCTACTTGAATTTTTGCAATTGCACAAAATGATGGGTGGGTCAGACAGTTATTTAATGACAGGAAACATTGAGATTCAAAAAGTTAAAGTCTTATAAACCATTAAGACATGAATTATCAATGTCACATGTCAAAATGTATGAAGTACAATCCTTAAATCAACAAATCGTACTTTTATTTTCCCCTGTTGATTTGCTAATCCGTTTGTACCAAGCCCAATTCAAAAGTCTAAATCACTGGATTTTGACTCTAATAAATTCTCAAGTAACATTTTTCTTGCTTTGCATATTTGTAAAGTTCGATTATCATCCATGGAAGTATTGTTTCTGTCAGTTTGTATGTGTACGGTGAAATTGATGTTTACTGATAAAAGTCTATTCTTACAATCCTATGTATAACACAGGCCTTAGAACTTTCCCCGGATAATTCCTTGTGAACTAGAGCGTATTTCTTACAAAACCATCTTTGCTGAGATGAATGGGGGTGATTCACACCTGTCTTAGGAACAAATGCTAAACTTCATTGTGCCAGCCTTAAGTACGGGCTTTGCACATAGGATATAAGTTCGGCTGAGGGGGAAAAGAATGCTTCCCCTTCTAAGGACCTTCTTCTGTGTCTAAGCACAGAACAGCTGTATAGCCATTTTACTGGTGCTAATACAAGACATGGACCTCAGTTATTATTAAAGCCCCTTTATGCTCTGTCTGTGTGGGGTTTGGGTCTGTGGATCCACATACTGGCAGATCTACTGGCTACTCCTCAGCAGAGCAGCTGGCTGGCAGTTGCCTACCTAGGGCCTTGGACCCTTCACTCTTTGGAACTCACTTTGGACACTTTGGAAAGGCCCACCTGTTTTCCATTGTCTGTGAGCAGATGGGTGTTGGGTAGGGCTGGTGGTGGTGGCTGTGTGGGACTTTGGGAACTGTGTGCAGGATTAACTAACGTTTTTCATACTTACATTGTCCCTTGGTTATTTGATTTGAGCTGGGGGAATTGACAGGTCTATTTATTGGTTTATTAGTGTATTTTTTTAAGGCCTGTCGATTGCTCCCAGGTGCTCTTCTCTCATTGAGCGTAAAAATCAAAATAAACCCCAATACACGCAACCCTCCTGTGTGGGGGTCTTTATGCAGCAGAACTACAAGGAACCTGTTCTGCTTCTTCTCCTCCCTACCCAAAGGGCAGAGTCAGTTTTTGACTCTGAGGGTATATTTACACTTGGAGCCGGAGGTGTGATTTCCAGCTCTTTGCTAGCTTTTATCCAGCTAGCCTGCTAAAAATAGAAGTGTAGTCATGGCGAAGACAGCGAGAGGAGGGGCTAGCTTCGCAGGTATGTACCTGGCCTCTCGAATGGGATCACATGGGAGCAGCTAGCCCCTCCCGCTGCTCTCACCACTGCAGCTACACTTCTGTTTTTAGTGCTCTAGCTTGATCAGAGCTAGTGTAGGTCGGTCTCCTCGGGCAGGAAACTACACCTCCAGCTCGAAGTGTAGAATTCCCCTCACAACTGTTGTGTTATTTTGTCTGTAGACTCAGCGCCTTCTCTGTTCATAGTCAGGACAGTATCGATACAACTCGAAGGGCTAGGTGCTCAATGGAAATTTAAAATCAACTGGAACTGACGGGCTCCGAGAGAAGTGCTGGTGTATGGGAAGCCACCATAAACCAGCTTGATTTGATCCCTGACTTACTTAGAGAACAAAGAGCAAATAGGATTTGGGACAGACTTGTGCGATTTATGAGCAGTACATAGTGACAGTATCCCCATGCTCAAGGTTTCAGAAGATCAAGCACAGTATTTATTTTTCCTGGTGAAAATTAGCTTCTTGTTGTTGTTTTTTTTTTTTCACTCTCCATAGGGTTATGCTTCAGAAATGGACAATCCTGACTTAATTCATCTGATCCCATCTGCACTTCAGAACAAAAAGGAAGTTCTTTTTGGCAACCTCCTGGAAATCTACGAATTCCACAACAGGCATGTGCTTACTGGCTAGTTATCTGCACTTTAATGTACTGCAGTAATTAATAAGCTATTACGTACACCGGTTTATGTCTCCCACAAATAAGCAGACAAGAAATGTAATTCTCCATTTGTCTGTGCATGAACCTCCTACTATAGAATCGTGCACCATATAAAAGACCCATGGGGTTATCAATTCCATGTCCTTCTCAGTGTAGCATTGTACCATGTTGTACATATGCTAATGATTTGTCCTGACTTCAGTGGTTTTAAATGTCCCTAATCAGAGGTCTTTTACCCCTCTCTTTGAGAAACTAATAAGCCGTGGACCAAATTCTTCAGCCTTTTATCAGGCAAGACTCTCATTTTCCTCTGCTGTCAGGAAAATTTTTTCTAATATTCAGCCTAATATTTCCTATCTATATGTCATCCTAATACTGGTATGCTGTAATCCCTCTTGTTACACTCTTTTGCTTGGTGTTTACATCTGCCAAATGTTCATCTGCAATGCCCCCTCCAAAATCCTTGTCTACACTGGGAAATACATCTGTTCCTGACAACAGATGTCAGAAATCAGTGGATTAGTGTTGAAAACACTCATTTAGTAGACAAGATTAAATCACATTCCTTGTCCTTTCAGGAGACTGGAAACTTACTAAAAATGTCCCACTGTTGCTAACCCCAGTGCTGCAGAACAGACATCAACAACAGTGGGAATTTCAAATTACCTTGTGTAGAGGAGGCATGCATAAGGTGTAACAAATGGCTGAAAAAAACAAGAAAAGTCCCTCCCCTATTAAGGTTTTCCAATAAAAGTCCTTCTGTTTTTCAGCTTTTATCCATCACTTTTTAAAAAATCGAAGTTCTTCCCCTTCTGGGGTTCAGACAGGAAAGAGACATTTGGCCTTCCCTTAAGCCTGGTCTCTCCTCCCACTTAAAGGCCTGTTGTAAAGTCTATCAAAGTCAGTGGGCTTTGGATCAGGCCCTAAACTCCCACTCCTTGCTTTCATATTCAGCGTTTTGGGCCCGATGGATTATTGAGCCCACCTGCATGCGCTCTGCTGCACCCCTTTGCCCTTCTCCTTTCTGCTCCTACACCAACTTTCAGAACCAACCGAGAAGCAGAAGATTGGGCCACCCAACTGTAAATGGACCCCAACAGCTATGGGACCCAGACAGGTCATAACTCCATTACTTGCAGATTAAAGCTTGGTCCATTAACTAGCTGATTCAGGTTTACTGATTACTGAACTCTGCAGAGGACTCCAGTTCTCCAAAGGGTCCCTCCCCACCCCCCATAATGTATATGTCCAGTAATTGGATCAGGGACATCCTGGCTTTTCACTGATCTCTCTTGCGAAGGAAGCATTGCACCTAGTTCTACGTCACACATGTAAATGATCTCCTGTAAATGACTTTCCTCTCTCCCTCTCAGAGTTTTCCTTAAGGAGCTGGAAAATTGCACTGAGAACCCTGAGCTCCTTGGTCGGTGTTTTTTAAAAAGAGTAAGTAAACCGTGGGTTTGTATAAAACCAAGAGCTTGATCCTACAGCACTTGCTTGGCCAAGTAGCCCCGTCCACACCAGCCGCCTGAATGATCCCATTCGCATCCCTGGGACTGCTTGGGTGAGTGAGTAAATGGATCGTGGGAGTAAATGCTGCTAGATTGAGCCCCGAGTTTAGAGAAGATTGCTGCTGTTAATTAATGTGGATTTTTTTTAAACTGGAGCCTTTTGGTTGCCTTAATGATGGGGAGAGATCCTGACACTGACCCCAAGCAGCTCTGTGGTCAGAGTAGTCCTGTGTACCCTGGACACAGCCCCACCACAGGTAAGAGGGGATGACTCAGTAGCAGATCCTCTGGCCCTGCCTCTATCCTAGCAAGCTCCAAAGTGTTGAGCTCCACGGTGTACAGGAAGCTCACCCACCTCGGACCACCCCTGGCCTCCAGTCTCCTCCCTCGTGCAGTGGAACTGTGCCAGGTTTGTGTGGCTCACTCCCTTTGAAGACCATGGGAGTTTTACCATTAATTTAGATGAGCTCAGGTTCCTACTTGCTCCCAGAATTCAGCATCCCATAGGACTGGAAGGAACCTTCTGGGTCACTGAGTCCAGACCCCTGTTATCGGAGGCAGCCCCGTTGTATAATCCCATTCATACATTTATCCAGCTACTTAGGTGGTTTGTTCCCACTACTCCTGTTGGGAAGCTGTTCCAGAATACTCTCCTCTGATGGTTAGAAACCTTCTTCCAATTTTATTCATGATGAATTTATCCCCATTTGTTCTTGGGCCAACGTTGTCCTTTAGTTTAAATAGCTCTTCATCTTCCCTGGTGTTTAACCCACTGAAATATTTATAGAGAGCAATCATATCCCCTCTCAGCAGGGCCAGATTTAGGGGTAGGCGACCACCTGGGGTGCTGGGCTTGAGGGGTGCTGGTCTTGGGGTGCCCTTTTTGTTTGCAGCAAAAGGGAAAACAGAATGTTTGAAGTAAAACGTTTCAGGTATTCCATATGTGGATTCATTTTTCACTAACCCAGAATGTTCTGGAGTTTGTAGAATCTCATGGAACCTTCCAGCCTTTCTGAGAACTACATTTTCTTTGGTTCTCTTAGATTTACAGGCTGTTACTGGCTGTTAATTTTTCCTTAAGAAGCCTTTAACTGCCTTTTACTGAATATTTAAAGCTAACATGCATGGCCTTACACAGTAATCAGGAATTACGTGCATGGGAAAACCACCTCCCTTCTACTCCAAAGAAATAAAAAAGTAATTAATGTGATTAAGACATACTGGTCTTAAAACAGAGGGTTTGACCAAGAAAAAAGTTGAAAACAATAAGATTTTTGTATGGGGGAAATTAGCATCATGTGCTAAACACTGCTTTTAGACTAGTTAGACATTCAAGAGCTATTGGTTCAAATTCTAGGAGAGTTGATTTATACTTTTTTCCTACTGTGTAAAGGGCCCAGTTGTACAATTGTTTACTCAAGTGAGTAATCCTGATTAATTTAAAGTATTTCCATTAAAGAGAATGGAATTAAACTCACGAGTAAGGTTTTGCAAAACTGGATCCAAATTTAGTTCCATGCAATTGTCTGTGGTTGGCTGGTTGAGATGTTAAAAGCCAACCGCTTGTCTACTCTAAGTAACTATTAAAGTGCCCATGCCACTTTTCATCAGAGATGAGATTTGTCCTGCCATTTTGGTCATAACCTTTCCTTCTCCCATTGTCGTGATGTCATCCAGTTGTCTGACAGTCTGATGCATCCCACACCAGAAATGGCTGCATTTCCATAGTACATGAAGGAATTCCTGTATTAAGGACTATCTAGATATCTGTACAGGTGAAACGTACATATCCTAATTTTCAAACGTGCTGAACAGTCTGTTCCCAAAGACTTCAACTGGAATTGTGGGTACTCGATACTTCTGAAAAGCAGGTCTATAATTTATAAAGTGGTTTGAGATGAAGGGCATTGTACTAATGTGACTATTATACTTCTATAATTACATCCTAATTATAAGTAAGTAAAGTTAATTAGGCCATTCAATATTGGATTCATGATAAATATTCAGATCCAAAGAGTTTTAGTAATAAAATCCAATTAAATATCTGTTTTTCTAAGCCACTTCTTATAGTCAGCGTTAATTGTAAGGAATGCACTAAAGCATAGAACAAGCCATAGTGTAAGGGGCATATTAAGGTCCTTAACTGGGCAAAACTACTACTGAAGTCTATATCGGAGATGAGACTAATACAAACCTCAGATCCAAACAGGCCAGAACTTTGAGGAGTTCAAAAACTAACACAGGATCCAAACTTTGCAAATGTCCCTCATCTTTATAATGTGGCAGAGCAAAAGTTCTGACCTGAAGACCCACCAACCACAAAATCTGGATTTAAATTTTGCATCTTGAGGCCCTGATCTGTGAACAAGAAGCATACAGCAGCGTAAATCAGTGATGTTAATAGGGTTACCTGAGTGTAATTGGTCTAAAGTGAAAAGAAAATCAGACCCTTTGTTTCTTCTGTCTATCTGCTTCTATGAACCAATAAAATAAACTAGTAAAACAGTCTATTGAATAAGAGGTCAAATCAGACTTTCTTCTCCCCATAATTCAAATCTTTCACTAACAGCGAAAGCCTCACTCCTTTCTAACACAATACTGTTTCTGATTCAAGGACTTTTCCTGGTGTTGGGCTGTTTTTTGAAGGAGCCATACCAACTCCAAGAAAGTTAGTTTGTGTCTCGGGAGAGGCACAGACAGAAGTGTGATTGTGTGTTTGTGTTCTCTGCGATTGGACAGCTTTCTGCTTCTTCCCACTGAGAAAAGGCTTCTCAGTAGAGAAAAGGCTTGCCCCTGTAGCTACCGCCGTGTTTGCTTTGGCACGGGGTAAATTTTGCTATTGAAGGTGAAGCTCGTTTTGAGTGGAAACGAACCTTGTTCTTAGCCATATGTGAAACAATACACTCATCCGCTGCCAGTAAAGTTAACTGGAGTTGTGCATATGTGCCCTGAACACATTAAATCTAAAGAATGCTTGTAAAGCACGTTGAGATCCTTGGCTAGAAAGCACCATAGAAGAGCAAAGGCTTACAGATACAACAGTGGTGAGCATGATATAAATATATTGGCAGATCTAGAGTTGGAAACCCTGGAGCTAAACATTCCTCAACTTTGAGGTTTTCAATATCTGGCTCTAAAGCACTAGGTCAGTCATAAGTATTCCCCTGTGGAAACCCGATTCTGACTATTAGACGCTCTCAATCCTTGCCATAATTAAAAGCTAGTTTAAACACAGAACTTTTTTTTGTGCTGCTGTTTCCTTGATTTGTGCAGCACTGTATGATGTTTACACAGAGAGCTGCTACATCAGGGCAAGTGCCTGGTAGGTCACTAGGACCTTGTTGGAAATCGACGACAGGGGATAGGTCACTTAATGATACCTGTTCTGTTCACTCCCTCTGAAGCACCTAGTATTGGTCACTGTTGGAAGACAGGATACTGGGCTAAATGGACGATTGGTCTGACTCAGTAAGGCCGTTCTTATGTTTTTATGTAGGTTAATGACTGCTTTCCGTTCTTTCTCCAGTTTGAACCCAGATTTGTTTTTGTCCCTTGGATGCGGCTTTTGAAATGACCGTCGCTGTCTCCCTCACTGAAGCGTATCTGTTTTCTTTAGGCAAGGAGCAAGTAGTAATGCTTGATTACCTTTTCTGATTCCTTTCAGTTCTGTGTTCTCTACTCACTGCCACTTTCACTCCATGGCAACATACATAAACACTCCTACTCTAGCAAAGGAAGTTTTGCACCTGATTTTGAAATTGCACCACTAATGTTGCTTTAGTTGCAACTGCATAATCATAGAAACATAGAGAAAGATCCCATTGGCCTCTCCCTGCCCCAGCACCCCCTTTTACCTGATCCTAATGGGTGATCTCAGCTTAGTGCTACAGGGAGAGGTGACAATCAAACAAGGTCAATGGCCAAACCCTATGCCTTGGAGAGAAATCCCTTCCCCTCCCAAAGAGTCATCATTCTCTAGTGGACTAAGCACAGGACAGAGAGCCAGGGATTCCTGCATTTTACTTCTCCTTCTGCCTCTGATTCACTGTGGCCTGGTCTCTACTAAAAGTTAGGTTGACAGAATCTGTCTTGCATTATCTTAGTTGGGCATTTGTCTACACTTAAATTTGTCTCTGACCAGTGTAACTCCCATTGTTGCAAGTCCATCCACTATGTTCTGTACAGTCCTGAAGAGCAGCAGATGAGTAATGGGCCGTCACACTTGCATCACAATGGCCCCCCCAGTGGATTTTCCAGCTCCAAAATCATTTCCTACTGACCGGTAGCAACCTGGTGTTGTAAGTTTCCACAGTGTAATCGCCACTCGCTTCTCCACTACCAGTGCAGCTCTCATTTTGGTGTCCCTGCCCTGGTGGGCTGGAGTGAGCTTGGCACACAAGATCCAGGAATGTGGCCTTGTGCTTCTGAAAGTTCTTCAGCCACTGTTCATCATCCTAAGCCTGCATTAGGATGTGGTCCCGCCAGTCAGGGCTTTGTCCTTGGGCCCAAAAGCGGTGCTCCACCATTTGCAGCTGTTCCGTGAGCACCATCAACAATCTTAAATTGGTTCTCACTGTACTACAACAGTCTCCCCTCCAAGAAATCATCCTGTTCCCCACTGGTGGTTCTTGCAGCCTGCAAATACAGCAGGATTGTGTGCACTGTGCTTGCAATGCTCATGACAATAGCGCAGAGCTCTGCAAACTCCATGCTTCTGTCAGTTAGCAGGCAGCAACCGGTCCCGTGAGGGTTTGTGGGATCTTAACAATAGGAGCAAAAAACGATGGGATAGAGAAAGTTGCAAGGTGGCAACCTGGCCCCACAGTCCCAGTTACCCCTGTATGACTTGTTTCTGCCCCACTCCCGCTGCAGTCCCGGGGAATATGTGCAGCACTGACGCAAGGACCCAGTTTTGCATGCGGACGAATGATATACTAACTGCAACGGTTTTAGCTTGCGGCGGCAAAAGGTCATCGTGTAGATGTGGCCTGTGTGATCTTGGGAAATAATTACCTATCTCATTGAGCTTAATAGGGTCCTGCCACTGACTTCAATGAGGGCAGGATTGGGCCCTGTAATGTTTTCAAAGTGTTTTGAATATGTAAAGCCCTAGATAAATACTAACTCTTACGTGCCAGTCTGTTTAACTACGTGCATTGTGTAACTGGATTTGTATTTGCTGGGTATCCAATCCCCTGTATGCTGCAAAGTAACATTGCCCTACAACAGTGGTTCTCAACCTTTCTAATGCCGTGACCCCGCAATACAGTTCCTCATATTGCGGTGACCCCAAACCAAAAAATAATTTTGGTGGCTACTTCAAAACTGATGACGTCAGCAAGCGCCGGACACACGTAATGCGCTGCTATGGACTGTGGAGCGTTCCCCCCGCTTCCCCCGCCCCTTAGGCCCCGGATGGATGATGCAATCACGTCTGCGCATGCGCGCAGGCATTCAGTTTGGAACGCGCATCCATAACGGTGTGCGTTCCAGCTGAATAGTGCTGCTACAGATGGTAGCGCGACTTCTCAGCGGCTAAAGCCATCGGAAATATGTATTTTCCGATGGCTTTAGGCGACCCCTGTGTTTTGGTCGTTCGACCCCCGCCGGGGTCGCGACCCACAGGTTGAGAACCGCTGCCCTACAAGGAATTATTGAGCTTTTCCCCCCTTGAATGCCAGAAGGATGGATTCTTCCAGTACTATTCTGGGCAAAGAATTCTAAAAGCTGGTGAGGGAGAAGAAAACCCCCCTTTGGATTTAAACTAAACTGTTTGATTTCCTGGCAAGTTCAGATGTTGCTGCTTAGTTCATTTAGATCATCACCCAGGCCGTGGTAATTCTCTTTTAGGGGTTTATAGAAAAGTCGATCCGGATTTTCAAAAGTGTGCGGTGGTTTTGGATGCCCCACTTGTGACCACGTAAGGGAGCCTAATTTTTCAGAAAGTGCTGACCACCTGCCCCCTGAAAATCGGGCCCCTTTAAAGTGAGTTGAGGATCCAAAAATGGAGATCCCCCAAATCACTAGACGCTTTTGAAAATCTTGGCCAAGATTGTTAGGTTTGTAACGAATATTGATAATACTTTGCACTTCCACTGCACCTTCTATCCAGGGATCTCAAAGTACTCTATAAACCTTCATGAATTCAAGGCGACGTTTTCAGAAATGCCCACTAGTTGTAGCATTGACCCCCAAACTGTGGGGCTCGTCCTTGAAGGAATGTTTGGGGGAGGAACATGGCTCTGATGCCAGCCACAGTTTCAGCCCCACAGCTCCAGCTCGCCGCCATGGCCCCACTCCTGGCCCCACTTGCAGCGTCAGCCCTAGCCCCAGCTCCCAGCCCCAATCGCAGGCCCAGTCCCAGCCACAGCTCCACTCCCAGCCCCTGCTCCCCACTGTGGCTCCTGGGGGGTATGGAGAGATTCCATTACGGGTAAGGTGGGGTACAAAAGAAAACGTTTGGGGACCACTGAATTACAAGCAGTTTTGGTGCCCAATGGGAAAGTCACAGGTCCTGTTTTTTCACAGGTGAAATCAATGGGAGCTGTGGGTTCTCATGTGGTGGCTGTGTCCGGTTCAGCACCCAAAAATTGAGGACGCCAAATTTAGTGGTCACGTGAGAAAATGTGGGCCCAATTGGCTTGCCCAAGATCCTGCAGTGTCTGTGGCAGAGCCAGGAATTGAGCTGAAATTTCTCAACTCCTGGCCCTGTATTCGAAGCACTCGTCTAGCAGGTAGACCATGCTCACATCCCCCATGCTGTAACTGCCTCCTCCCGAGCAATCCACCTTGGGAGTAAGAAGCTCATTTTGCTAGTGTAATGAAATCTGAAAGAATAAAAATAGTTCATGCAATAGATTTTTACACCAAAACTTATTACCAGGAACTGGTTCAGCCTTGTGTGTTTAGAATGGAAGATCTAGAGAAGATATGGCTAATGGTCAATGTTCAGTGGATTGTTTCCACCTGAGTTACTTAACCTTTTCTTTTTGTTGCAGAAAGAGGATCTCCAGGTATATGAAAAATACTGTCAGAACAAGCTGAGATCTGAAGCCCTCTGGAGGCAATGTGGAGATAGTCTCTTCTTTCAGGTAAAGTTTAGCTACAGACTCGCAATGCAAATCCGTCAGAGTCCCTTTTCCCGTCCAGCTCTCCTTAGAAAGTGTCTGTATTCATGTCATTTAAAAAAGATAGAGGAAAATAGATCTATGTGTACACTTTGTAATTCTGGGAGACACTCAGCAGCCATGTCAATGAGTGTTGTATGAGAGATAAATAGATTGGTAGATGGAATTTCTGAATATGAACCTGTCTCTTTGGTTTTGGTTCCAGCTCAGATCTAATCCCAAAAGGGGCCTCTTTCACAGAACCAGGTTGGTTGAAATCTTGCAAGAAGATCTTACAGGATTTCAACACCATCTAATCTGAAACCAGACCTTGGCTCTGATTCAGAGATGTTTGTATTATATATAGAGCAACTAGTAAACTCCTTTTGTAAATTGGCTCATGAAATCTCTTGCATGCAGAACAGAATATTTGTCTTGTTGAATCAACAGAGACTGTTCAATCTGCAATTATTTAAACATTAGTTCCAGGATTTGTACCCTTGTTCTATTTCTAAGACTTGTAATGTTTTTTTCCTCCTCTTTTGTCTCTTACAGGAATGCCAGCGTAAACTGGATCATAAACTCTCTCTAGATGCTTATCTTTTAAAGCCAGTCCAGAGGATCACTAAGTACCAATTGCTTTTAAAGGTAAATCTAAAGGGCATTCTCTATGATAAGGCAATCAATTGTTCTTGAACTTTGAGTCTCCTATTGATAGTCTGTTTTGTTTAAGGAATTAACATAGCAGAGCCCTCTTAAAGACGACACTTGAAATAAATTAGCTTTACTTTTGCAATGTTAAATTGACTAGGTAGACGAGCAAGTATATACAAAGTAAGGACTCTTGTTGAACCAAAATAAGAGCCTAATCCTGGGGGTCCACATGCTGTGAACTCTCTGTTAAGGGTACTTTGCCAGATCATGCCCTAAAACATGTACTGAAGACCATTAAACTGGTGCTTACATAGTGCAGTAGATTTCTGGATTCAGCACTGTTTCACTATAAACAGTAAGGTCACTTTTCAGGTTTCCACAATGGAATAGAAATTATTTCTTTCTTTAATTAGAGTTTATGGGAGCTTTAACTGGGGAGAAGTATGGTCTAGCATCCTGGACACAGGCCTTCATGCCAGGCTGTCTTGCGTTCTGATCAGTGGCAAAACTCCCTTTGACTTCAATGTGGCCAGGATTTCACCCTTATTATGCTTCCTCTCTGGCCGTGAATAAATTACTTCAACCAAAATTTCCAAAAGGACATCGGTTTGGGTATGTTCACTTTTTCAGGGCCCAACTTGTGGCCGAATGGCCCTAATTTTCAGACACTCATATTTGACTTAACCTGAAGTTGTGAAGGGTACTTTGCACCCTTGAAATTCAGGTCCAAACTGAGCACCCAAGATAGAAGCACCAAGAGCAGTGGACTCTCTTGAAAATGTTGGTCTTCATTTCTTTTTCCATCTCCTTATCTCTAAAATGGAGATACTATTTTCTCACCTTTCTTACTACGGTTTTGTGCGAGTTAATTGGTTTCTATGATGAAGCACTTTGACTATAAAAAATGCTAAGAAGCATTATAAAGTCCACTATGGAATTTACTGAGTATATTTATCTAGAGCCAGTGTCTTGGTTGGTGCAAACTGACATAGTTCCATTGACGTCAACAAAGTGACTCCAGTTTGTGTCATCTGGCCAATTATTTACTCTTGCAGCGCCTAAATCTCAAGGTGATATAGGAAACCCTAGGATAGATAGGTTGAAGAATCCTCAATATAGTATGTAGGCCAAATTGCACCAGGGTTCAACTTCATTGATTGTCATAGAGTTGCATCTGCTTATTCCAGCAGTAAATTTGACTCATTCGCTTTCAGTTTCTAGGAACTGTCGTGATAAAAGGGCGAGAGAGAATTGAAAAGAAATGTTCAAGGTCTCCAATACAGCAGTAATAAACTGTGCTCTGTTTTTAATTTGAAATGTGCAAGAGAACAAAAGTGAGATTAGATCAAGGAGTACAATTCTCATGCAGAACAGGCATAGCCATTGGGGTCAAATCAGGTCCGACCAGTTCTGTCCACATCTCACAAGACGTTTGAAAGGACACTTAACACACTCAATTCTGAGAGCACCACAGAAGCAGCACGCTAAGCCCTTTTGGGAAAGAGCTTCTATGAGGGTGCGGAAGTAGTGATTCTGGAGGACCTTTCACAATTAGAAATGGATAATTAGGAAGAGACAATGCATAGGAGGCTGGTCTTGGTGAGAAAAGGGCAAATCAGCTTTTGGGTCACATTTTTAAAAAAACTCTGGTTTCAGTCAGGTCAGTTCGTTTTAAATGGCAGCCTCTTAACTAAATAATAGTGGTAGAGATTGATCATAATAGTAGGGATTCCACAACAGGTCACATAAGAGTGCATCTTGCGCTTTCCTTCTGAGGCCAAGTATTTAAGGGCAGCACCATATGACGTCAGCAGTTTGGGATTTGTGTGAATCCCTTTTTTTCAGTTTCCTTTTCACCTGGATACAAGCCTCCGGAGTGCTGATTTGAACAATTTCAGCTGAGTTTGGAAAGCTGAGATGAGGCTGAACCAAAACTACAGATCTGAATTTTAGGAGGATTCCAGTCCAAGACATAGCATCTGTGGCTTATCATTGCTGAGTTTTGAATCAAAGCTAGGTGAAACCATTGGTGGTTGTGTGGTTTCCACCTGAAACTTTGCCCCATCTGACACACAACTTTACTTCTGCTCACCTGAGGCTTGGCCCACCTTGGCTGAAATTGGACCCTGTTTTGGAAAAGGTTCATAAGTCTGGCCTGAGTTTCAGGTTTGTAACAAAACCAGGTGAAGGTTCACACAGCCCTGCTGAAGGAGCTTGTCTCCTACCATAGCAAACGGAAACGAGCAGGGAGGGGGTGCATTTTCAGAAGCATCAAAGGGGTCGTGATTTTGTTATGGAGAAAATATACAATAGTTGAACCTTTCACTCTGTCTCCCAGTGGCATGTCTGCTCTCAGCAGCTGTGGAGATCACTGCCGAGACCAGTCAGAATCTTTATTCCCATTTGTCTGAGTAGACACAGTGAAAGGACTGTAGTGCTTTTGGCTTTATAGCTGGCAAGTTGACAGGCAAAACTGAATTCATTGGACGTGCTGATCGTTTATCGGTATAATTAATGCAGGCAGTTGTGACATTGCATTGCCGGCGGCATTGCTGTCTATGCTTCTGAAACAAAGCATGCAGCTACCCAATCAACTGTTCGTGTCATCTTGATGATAAATTGATAAAGGACCAGTGAATGGTTAACAAACAGGAACCTGTCTGAGCTTGTTAGAGTCACTAGAAATGAGGTCAGGCACTGGAATTTTAGCCTCCTCACGTGGTAACCAAAAAACGTATTCCTGGAACCTAACAGGTTAATAGATGAATCTTCCAAGAAGCGTTTATCATGCTGCTTGGGATACAACAATTATGCTTTATCAGCAAATTCCTATGCACTGCTGCGTGGCTCCTGCAGACCCCAGTGGAGTGATGGGCCTCCAGCACTTTTGATCATCAAGACATCAGTATTGACCCTGCCAATTTTTTAAAATCTCTTTAAATGCTCGATCGAGTGGACTTTTTCTTTCTTAGGCACTTGGAGTGAAGACAGAGAGGGCCTGATTCTGATCTCAGATGGATGTAAATCAGGAATAACTCCATTAAATGCAGTGGAGTTGCACTGGTACAAAACTGGAATAAAAATGAGATCAGTATCAGGCTTACAGCTTCCACCTAAACAAGAACAAAGGGTTGATGTGGGGGAAGGCTCAATTTAAAATCAAAAGGCCCGAGTCTCCTCTCAGCTTTTACAGAGGTGTAACTCCATGACTTTGGTAAGCAACTGTGAAGACGATTAAGCCCCAAACTTTCCTTAGAGCTCTTCAGGGATAATCTGTGACTAGAGAATGAAAGACAGACGTGAGGAGAGATGTACTTGAAAGGATCCTGTGAGCACAGTGCAGGCCAAGATATTTGGGGCCCAAAGCAGGCGGTCCATACGTGGAACGACTGCACGTTTTGGCCTTTTAATTGTTTTATTTTTGTTTTCCTGATTTTTGGCCACCTGTTCCCCAGAAGGCCAAGGATTTTGCCCCTCATTCTCCATGCTAGGAGAACGGAGGACCAGCCCATTTTTAAAGTAGAATTTTAATATATTTTTGATTGGAGATAAACCCTGTCCTTTGAAGTGACCATTCTTTAAAAAGACATTGCAAATTTCCAGAATGGGTTGGTAAATAGTTGGGGTGGAGCTAGTGTTTAAGTGATCTGGAAGATTTCTCTGCATCTTCCCTGCTTCTACTAACTATTCAACATCCGGAAAACAAGCCTTCCAGTTAGAGCCTAAAGAAGCTCAGTCTACTTTTCTTATCAAGAAGAAGAGTAAGAGGTGACTTGATCATGGTCTGCAAGTACATCGATTGAAGAGATTGTTGATAATAGAGGGTTCCTTAACGTAGCAGACGATGGCATAACGAGACCCAGCGGTTGGAAGCTGAAGTAGACAAATTCAGACTAGAAAAACGTTTTTCACAGTGAGGTAAGTAACCATTGTAACAATCTACCTCGGGATGTTGTGGATTCTCCATCTCTTGCAGTCTTTAAATCAAGACTGGGTGTAGCTCTAAAAGAAATGCTGTAGCTCAAGCAGAAGTGATGGGCTTGATGCAGGAACCACTTAGAGAAATTCTGTGGTCCGTGTTAAAGCCAGAGGTCAGACCAGATGATCATAATGGCCCTGTTTGGTCATAAATGAATCCAAGAAACTTAAAAATATCCAAAAGCTTAAAAGGTCTGTTTCTGATGGTAGTTAAAGAAAATCTCCTGCCACTCCTATAATTGCACTCCTCTGTGTGTACAGCATGTGTAGTGGTCTTGTCATAGCTCCCTGGCCAAGGATATTTTCAGGATAGACTTTTGAGCTGTCCCCTTGATATGGCTGTCTTTATTGTTTAAATAGGAAATGCTGAAATGCAGCAAGAATTCAGATGGCACGGCTGAACTGGAGGAGGCACTGGCCACCATGCTTGATATCATCAAATCAGTGAATGATTCCATGCATCAAATCGCCATCACAGGATATGAGGTTGTATTAGTTATTATTTGTACCCTAGTCATGGACCTGGCCATGTTCCAACTGGGTCCAGTCATGATATACGAACCACTATTGCAGAAGTCTGGATTACTGATCTCTAGCTCAGAGCCTTCCCACGCAACAGGTCTCTGACAGAAAGACACGTGATAAGATGTAGCAGTGATCGAACATAAAGGACAGAATTTCTTCTGTGGAGGGTGGATGTGGGGGGATGTGACAGCAGGGTGCAGTTCCTTTGAGCAATGAGTTTGACACTGACGTTTGTAAATGGAAAGATGCAGGCTTAACCACTACACAATAAGGTAGTGGTTGAGAGTGGTATGTGACCCCAGGACGGACCCAAAAAATTCCAAGGTACTAACTATGGGGGAAAGGCTATATAACCTGTGACCCCAAAGTACAGAAGTGAACTTGCATCTTTCCCATCATTGTAATTTTGTTCAGGATTTAAAGGGACACAATCAGACTTATATCATATTTAAATACGTAGAGCCAGATCCTAAGGCCATCTGTTTAGTGAAGCTACCAGTTAACTCCAGGGGAGGATCTTGTACACCTTAGATTATTAAAATTCAATGGTAAAAATGATTTTTTTAAAAATCATTTTTGCTGTTTGTTTACTTTTTGTACGTCTCTGAAATAGCAAAGAACAACCGACCTAGTCCATTTCATTTTTTAATAGTCAGTTTCACTTTCAGGTTTTCATAGGCTCTGAGCTTGATTCTGTTCCCATTGAAGCCAATGGCAAAGCTCCCACTCCCGTTAGTGATATATTACTACTAGAAGCTCAGGGGACAAACACTGCCTGGGAGCATTTTGGGATTTGTGAATAGCTGTTTCCATTGCAGTAAAATAAACGAAAAACTGGACAGGACAGATCTCTACTGATTTCAGGTTTTTGCAAAACCTTCATTAACAAAATCTTAATTTGAAGGCCAGATTTGACCTGATGCCACTGCTCAAAATGAGTTGGTTAATTTTCATTGTAACTTTTTGAACTGCTGTCTCCAGCTCCAAACCCCCTCAGATCCCTGCAGTGGTTCTCAGTGTCTGCAGTGACACCTAGTGGAATTGTGACACTATTAACCCTGCTGTATTTGTCTATTCTTTATACTGTTAAAATAATGAAGACTTCAGTTGTGCAGGGGTAAAAGATAGAGCTTCCCTTGAGTTCTTGTTTTTGAGTTTGGTTGGGGCTTTTTAAATTTTATCCCTTCAGTTTTCAAGGGGTGGAAAGATTCTCCTATGATCTCCCATGTCTCAGGGGCATCAGTTTGTGGAAGGCTCCCAAAACCATCGTAGCAATGGCTGAACCTCTCCAGTTTCAGATGTGCGGTTTGAACAAGCACCCAAAAGATGCTTATACAATCTATCAGAACCTCTTTGGACTGCAAAACTGGGTTGGAAATCTCATGGGAATGGCATTTCTGATTACTTTTCCAGTTTTCACAGTACTTTTGATCCACCTAAAAGGAGAAGATCAGCATTTCTACTCTCTTAGTCTAATTTAAATTTAGGTAGTAACATTCTCTCTCCTAAAATTCCCTCTACCACCTTTACATGTATGATATTTTTCTTTAGTCCATAAAATGGAAGGGCTGGGGGGTGGGGAGCTACTGCAAAGGAAGCTGACGTCCCTTACCTGGCACTAGGGTGATCTGTGCATGGAAAGACTACCTCCACACACACGAGTCTTGGGGACACACTCTAATTTGCATATTCTTGTTTCTGAATCTTTGTCGGATTTATACCTGTGAACTCGCCTAACACCTCTTTTGCACCTCCACTTTTGAATTTGCCCGACAAACTTTTCCAGGGAATGGCACCCAAACCGCATGCATTCCCTGAGGGCTAGAATATTTGTATTCACTTCCTTGAGCGACCTAAAAGATGTGCATAAAGTCTCACATGTAGCCAGCCAAGATGGCCACAGTGTAGCCATACAAGATCTGTGTTGACAAGACTTCTAAAGGCGGCTCAGGCGTGCTTATTTATTGGATCAAAGATGTGAAATAAATTGCACTCAAATTCATTCCCCATACGCCCTTTTCAGATGGTAGGCTATGATAACCAGTGATGACTGCAGGGCAAACACCTCTCATCTCTAGTCAAACTGTCTAGTCCCATATTTGGGGTGGGACTCTTCAAGCAAACAGGTGTGGTAGATGTGCGTAGCTGGCCTGGCCTAACATGCTTTTTGAGGAGGCATTATCCCAGTAAAGCAGCAGGTTTAGGAGGTAGCTTCCAAGATCCCTTGACTTGTGTAGGATAGTCTACTTTTTGTGATGTGCATGTGCAGAGCTGAAGGGCAGAACTCTTGTGTAAGAAGCTCCTAATCATCTATTAGGAAGCCATCAGGGAAGGATTATTTGGAGGGTGGGAGGAAGTGGGATGGGAGAACAGAAATGTTTAAAAGCATTTCTTGTTATTGGATTGCCCTTTCCATAAAAACTTGACCATACAAAGTACACTCTGTGCATGGCAGTGAGAGGCACGGGTAATTCAAACATGTCTCCGGCCTTTCATAAACAATGTCCTGTAATATCAGGAAATAATTACATTTCAGAATGAAGCCACAGACCCCGAATAAGCTCTGTTGGGCACAAAACACCATGAACACTTCGCCCTGTGCTCCCCTCTCTACATTGGCTCCCTGTTGAAGACACAGAGTTCAGAGTCTCTGTCCTGATAACAAAGGCCTTTTGTGGGTTTGGCCCATGATGTCTGAGATATTGCCTCCTCCTCGATACCCATGACCTCCCATGACAGTAACATTGCAGTGAAACAATGAAACTGTCTCACAAAACAGGGAGACACATGAATGCAGGAGACAAAATTTTTCAGGAGTTGGACCTAGGCTATGGAACTCAACAAGACCCAACAATGACCATGGAGTCACATTTAGAATTACATGCAATACTCATTGCTTCAATTTAGCTTTCCCTATATACATTTTTATACACACACATGGACACACAAACTATACCCAATTCATGTGTGTGCACATATACACACGCACACAATATGCCCACTCATGCACAAGTACACACACAAACCCAATCCTATAAACAAATCAGATTGCTTCTCTTTTAGGCAGGGAAGGGAGTGGGAGAGAGCAATTGTTAGATGACAATGGTTATTATTTATTATTATTTTATTAATCCTTCAGAGCGCCTCAGGTACCATGCTGATGTGGGATGTAGAAGTAGCTAGATAGGGCCTGATCCTACAGTCAAAATCAAGGTGTGGGGGGAGGGAACTTGTGCCCATGCTATAGACAACTTTGCAGTCAGTGTAGCCAAATATTAAGCACCTCCACTGCAAGCCGAGACCCCGATCCCAAAATTGACGTTTTAAGATTGGGGCTGAAGCTTGTCCTTGTTAAAGTAATCATGGCTTGTTCTATAATCCTGTATCATAGATGTAAGTTACTTCTCATAAAATACTTTGCGGGAATATTTGGGTCCGTCTCTATTTCTTAGTGTCCATTATCCCATAGCGTTTATGCTCCTTTAACCCGTTGTACGCCTACACTCTTTGGTACTAAATGCATTATACGGGTTTTGTGCTCCGAGGGTTTGATGCAAAGTCAATTAAAATATCTGCCTAAAGATGCAGTTAGAAATACTTCCCCATTGATATCGGTGGGCTTTGGATCAGGCTCTTAAAGCAGAAGGTCTTATGCTTAGTCTCTCTGGTATGTATCTGGCCCCCATCACCATAGTCTCTGAGCACCTCACCATCTTTGTTGTATTTATCCTCTCTCACCCCTCTGAGGTGGGGTAAGGCTTTTATCCCCCTGCTGCAGAGGGGGAACTGAGGCACGGAGAGACTAAGAGCCAGGCTTTTGGAAGGATCTAGGTGCCCACGGATGCAAATAGGCTGGTGAAAACCTTTAAAACTCTAGCCCTCCCTGACGTACCCAAGGTCAGCCTGGATGTCTGTTGCAGAGCAGGAATTGGACCTCGGTCTCCCATGGCTTAGGCCAGTGCACAAATGACTGGGTGCTACAGCTACATCTACGCTGCCCCGCAGTTCAGACTATGGGCCTGAATAGCGGTGCGCGTCGACGTGCTGTGCTGCAACTCCCCCTGCGTGTAGGCCGTGGGTGTGGGCTGAAAGGTTTCTAGTTCCTGTTAAGTCCTCTTCAAACAGGATGACATGAATGCAAGCTGGGAACCTTTTCGTTTGCACCTGCGGCATCCACACAAGGGAGTTGCAGCACAGCACTTCGGTGCCCACGGCTGTTCTCAAACCCCTGTGATCTGCACCGCAGGAGACTGTAGACAAGCCCTAAGGCTCCTTTCACTGCTTTGGAGGGGTGGGAAGCTGAAGCCCAAGTTGTCAGATTTTGATAGAGGCAGCTTCTCCCTCTGAGAAAACTCTGATGACCCCCCGACCCACCGGACAGAAGGAGCTCCCTGGCTGCAGCAGGGAAACTGCACACATCCTCTAGCCCTGTGCACTCCACCTGGTCCCTAGGCAGTGGCTCCCTCCTTCAGCCAGAGGAACAGAAGATCAGTGCTCCCCTCCCACTGGCTCCAGCAGGGACCCAGCACCTGTGGACTTAGGTGGAGCACTTTCCTGTGCTCCCTGCTACAGCCAGCTTTCTCCTAAGTGGTCCCCTTTAATGATTCTACAGTTAGACCAGTCCTTAGAGTCAATTCAGCCCTTAAACTCCATGCTTGCAGCCCTCTTTTGTCTCCATGTCAGTGTCTGAGAAGCAGCTTGGTATGGAGCCGCTCTGCTGCCCCTCTGTGTTCTTCCTCCCTCGTAGCCAGGCTTGTTTGCTTTATTCCTGACAGCTGTGGGTGTTGGGGTCGGCCTGATTTCCCATGAGCAGGGAAGCTGCTCCTGTCCCTTCTACCTATCCTCAGTATTGGGCATGTGAACCCCAGTACAAGTTACACAGGACAATGAAGCACCCAGCTGACTTGTGCCCCGGCTGCACACTGCTCCCTAATGCCCTAGATATCCCAGTGCTGTGGCCTCAATGGGCATCTTTGGTTCCCTAGTCACACCCATCAATCCTTTGATTCAAACAGTGGGGAAAATGAATCTGCCCTGGCTTTTTCTGATTTGAACGTCACCCATGTGAAAATCCTTCTTTTTCCCCCCTCTTATCCGATAGGGAGATGTGCATGAGCTTGGTAAGCTGCTGATGCAGGGCTCCTTCAACGTCTGGACGGATCACAAGAAAGGTCATAGCAAGGTGAAGGATTTGGCTAGGTTCAAACCAATGCAGAGGCACCTCTTTCTCTACGCGAAAATCCTGCTCTTCTGCAAGAAACGGGACGAAAACACGGACGGCCATGAGAAATCTCCTTCATACAGCTTTAAGAATTCTTTAAAGGTAATGGGTGTGGTGTAGAAGGAGAGGAGAGGATATATCCAACGCTGAAACCAGTTTAAAATAGCGGTGAGGTGGACGTTTTAAAGACAAGATTAGAAGTATGAAAGATCTTTTCTGTGGAGGCAAGTTGAATAAGGCAGCCGCTCTGAGAATGGGCTGATTTTTAATTGGGTGAAACTCCTCTTGGAGGTGGGCCAATGAACCTTGGAACTTCAGGTGTCTTTGAATTCTAAACCCAGGCCTGGATCCGAATTTTTTTAACTGGCCCCTCTCTTAATGAGTTGGTGAATCACCCACAAATGTGGAGGCTTTTGAAACCTGGGTCTGAATTTTCATCTGAACTCCGTTTCTTCTATAGCAGAAAGTGCCCCAAATGATTAAGTTAGGCCCGGTCTATAGTTACCTTTGCGATTCAGCGGCAGTTGACGGGAGATACGTAAATCACTTGCGTATCTCCCGTCAATTTTGCAGAGTCTCCTCCGCGCACCATCCACACTGCGCTGCATCGAAGGGAACAGCACTCCCTTCGACACAGCGCTACGCCACTTACCGGGGTGGTTTTCCTGCATCGCTTGCTGGATCGACTGAGCATGTGTACACAGACCAGAGCAATCGATCTGACGGTGGCGAATTTGCTGCCGTCCGTGTAGACCCAGCCTTAGTTAGCTGAATACAAAGTGAAGCCGTAATTGTTCTGCACTGGCTATGCCCTACAGAGAGGAGTAGGGATAAGTAGTTTGTGTCCATCTCTCATTGTTCCACATGGAGGGCCACATCGTGTTCTAGTTTTAACCATTGGGAGTTTTCCTCTCAGTGGAGCAGAATTGGGCTTGTGAATTCCAGACTATATTCTGTTACAAAAATAGCTACAAATGACACTCCAAAAAACTGCGTGACTCTTGAAATTCACTGGTGTGGTGTTCCCACCCCTGACTTGTGATATTATTACACTATTAGAGGAAAAATTCTCCCATCAAGTACAATAGTGTGATCCTTTGGACTTCAGTGAGCAACATCTGGCTCAGCATGTGTAACGTTGCAATACACTAGCCATTCATGAATAGTGTCTGTCTATGAAGGCATCAACTGTGTAAAAACAAAAGAGTATAGAGTATATGTGTACCATATGTAAAATTGGAGAAGAATTCCAATTTGTCTTAAGCTCACTCACTCACATGCTGTAACATATGTTTTTTGGATATATATGTGAAGGTCTCTTCCCTATAAGTACATTTTACAATTTTGATAGATACTATTGATGTATTTTTAAGGATTTTTAAAAAGATTTTTTTATCTATTTTTAAATTTTTCAGTTGCACAAAATTGTGGGGTGGGGGAGAGGTCAGTTAATAATTATTTAATGACAGTTGATATTGAGATTCAAGAAGTTAAAACTTTATAGTTGTTAAACAAAAATTTTCACCATTGCATGTCAAAATAGACAAAGTAAAAATTCTTAAATCAAACTCTAATGGTTTGTCAGGCAAAGTATGAAAATGCTGCTTATCTGTAATTTTTTAGGTGTATTGATGGAAATATTTTTTCATCAGTTTGCATGTAGACAGTGAAATGGATGCTTACCAACATTTACTGATAAACATCTTATCTTTCCAAGCCTACATAGAAGGAATTCTCCCTCCCTGTGCTGAGGCGCAGGGGTAGGAAGCCACCAGTTTTGCTCTATATGCTATAAAATACAAGGACCCAGTCCAGCCCTTTCTTTCTAGGCAACAGTCTAGTTAAGGTTGAGCAACCAAGCACTCAAAAATCAGATAATGCAGAGTTAAGGCCGAGCACCCAACTTTACCCCTGTCTCCCTCTGTATATGTTTTAAAATATGACCTTGCTTTCTATCATAGCATTATCTGACAAGTCAAATGCAATCTGACCAAGTGTACAAACGGGAATTTCTGATGCAACCTTTTATAGAAATCACATGCAGTATATACCAGACTGTATTAGTGCAGTGTGTAATACAGACTCCGTATCTAACCTGATGATCTGGGAGATTGTAGAAATACAATATAAGAGTTTTATAGAATTATAGCCCTTACCTTGTTGTGTTGATGTTTTCAGTCTCTTGTCCTCCTGTGTTTGGAAACTATCGAAAGTACTGCAGTTTTGCCCTGAATCCTTTTTTGGGGGGGCCTCCAGATTCTTATGTGATCTGATTTGCTGAGCTGCAGCCTTCGGCCTTGATGTACAGAGATGCTGAAAATGGAATGGGAGTTGTGGGTGCCTAGCACTCAAGTCCTTACCAAAAGGGTGTCAGGCTCCAGTTCCCCAATAAGTACCCAATAAGTTTTGGGCAGGCAGAGCCCTGCATCAGCGTGGAAAACCACTGACGTTAACAGGCCTGCACACAAGAAGAGGTTCATTTTACAGGGCCTTGGGGTGCGACCCTGCAAAGCACTTACATTTGATGATAGAGTCAATGCGACAATTCATGTGCTTAAATTCTTTGCTGGATTGGGACCACGGTGATCAGCACTTCACAGGGTCAATATCTGAATTTGACGAATGTACTGCTTGTGAGTGCTTTCTGTAATCCATTAGAGACATGGTGACAATTGAAAGGATGCAATGATTCATTTTATGTTGATTACAGATATTTCGATCATATTTCACTCAGTAAAGTTATCCAGAATGGAAAGAGCCCATCAGAGGGGATATAATTTAAAAGTAAATTAACATTAAGTTCCTGGTTCTCCTTTTTTTTTATTTTGGAACAGATGAGTACTGTTGGCATCACAGAAAATGTAAAGGGTGACAGCAAAAAGTTTGAGATCTGGTATAATGGTCGAGAAGAAGTCTATATCATTCAGGTAAAGACAATGGTTTCTTTAAAGGAGTTTGCTTCCTTCAAGTTGTTTCTTCTAACAAGGCTATAATTTCCTCTTATGCTCTATTCTGGATGCCACTGGTCCTGGAGTTGAGGAGACAGAGAGAATATGAAGGAAACTAGATTGTGATTTTAATATTACTCCCGTTCTCAGAATGAAACACATTATGAAAATGTACCTCGGACCAGCAGTGATTCTGAGCCTGTCCTGTTGTGCTGGTCATGAAAATCTAACACTGGCTTCGGTGTGGCTGGAAAGAAAACGAAATGATGGAAAATGACTTGAGAGCCCAGATAGAAAAATAATGATGGGAACTTTTAGAGCCAGAATAATTTTGTTTTGTTTTGTAAAATGCCCTTTCGTTTTTTGGTCTCAGTTCTGCTCAAAGAGTTTTTTATCACAAAGAAGGGCTCAAAGCAAATTTAGGTCAAAGCCGCCATAGGATTTGCACCGTCATTGAATTATATCTGCTCTGTACCTTTCCTGTGTTTATAGGCATCTTCCATTGAGTTGAAAAACATCTGGGTTTCTGAGATTAGAAAAGTCCTGACAGGACAACTGGAAGCATGCCGAGGTGGGACACCGTGTGATTTTTGTGATGTTGCATTGACTCTGTATCCGATGGGGGAGGTAAAATGGGTTATTGAATGGGCGTGTGCTGCCAAAAGAAATCTGCAAGAGCAGGCCCAGTATATTGAAAAATCAACATAATCATTTGTAAGTGAAATACCTGGTGGGAGTTCGGCGCTTATAAAAGTAGAGAGAATTGGTCTTTTGTCTTTTCTAACAAAGCCTGAAGAAAAGAGGGAGGCTAGACCAGTGGTTAGGACAGTAACCTAAAACTCAAGAGACCCTGGTTCAATTCTCTCCTCTGCTGCAGATTTCCTGTGTCACCTTGGTTGAGTCACTTAATTTCTCTGGGCCTGTTCCCATCTCTAAAATGGGGGTAGTGTTGTGAGGATGAATATTGGAAAGACTGTGAGGTGCTCAGATAATGTGCCTATTGGCTGAGGAGCTTAAGTAGCTGAGAGAGCTATAAAAAGGAGCATTGATATGTCAGGCTTTGTGACTCTGTGGGCAGTTTAGACTGTGCATGGAGGCCTTGTGTACTTCTTCCTTACAAGCTGTTGTCTTTGACCAGTACTAAACATGCCACAGCAATAAGATAAAATCAGCTTTAAAAAAAAAGTAATTGGCTAAGAAAATGGATAAACGGCGCAGAGAAAAAGTAGCTTGCAGAGAAACTCTGAAAGAGCACGTGTGTGAATGCACAATGGCATAGCATGCTGTAAAAGATGTATTGGTCTTTGGGGGACACCACTATTTACAGAGGCGCCATTTCAGCTTTTGGGGGGGCAACTTTAACTGATTCTGTGAAAACTCTAGGTTTTTTTGCAGGTGGTAACTTAGTAATTAGCTGACAGGAGCACTATATCTAATTCCTATATAGAGAAAATATTAAACCCGTTCAGCTCTAATACTAACATGTTCTGACATCTTGTGTCAAGTCACTGAAGGAACACTGCTTAGGTATAAAATTTTAATCTATATTCTTATCTTGAATGCAACAATTGAAACAATTGTAGAGAAATCTAGATTACTTTCTATCATTTAACCTATTTACTTTTTGCAATTGGAACAGATCATTTAACTTTTGGAAGCATCCTACTAGGGCAAGGCCCTGTGAGTTTACACTGCACCTGCCTGGAGTTATAGGGGGTGTTACCATACTACAAATAATAGACTAGAAACTGGCTTTAAAAGGGAATGAAATGGACACTTTCAAGTCACTCTCACAGTATTGCCAACCCCAAATCATTAAAAATCATGAGCCAGGCTCACCAAAAATCATAAGATTGGTTTAAAATCATGTGATGATGTAAAATAATAGATTTGGAGTTCTTTTTCTTTGCCTTCTGCTTTTTGAGCCTTTAGGGTGCTCTGGGGTCACATTTTGAAGCTTTCTCCACAGCCACGAGGGCTAGAAACTTTTCCTAGAAAGCTCTCCTGTCGACATAATAAAACCACTTCAATGAGCGGCGGTAGCTATGTCGGCGGGGAGAGAGCATCTCCTGCCAGCATAGCGCTGTCCACACAAGTGCTTATGTTGGCAAAACTTATGTTGGTCGGGGAGGGGAGGTGTTTTTCACACCCCTGAGCGATAAAAGTTTTGCCTGCATAAGTGCTAGTGAAGACAAGGTTTCAGGCCGTGCTGCAGTTAAGAGCTCTGCCTGGCGCATGTGCTGAAACGTGGGGGGGAAGGTCACCCCTGCCCCTCCCCCAAGTGGCACCACTAGTTTACCTCTGTCCGTTGTGAAAACTGTCCATTTATTCCTGCCCTTTGTTTCCTGTCTTTTTAACCAGTTTCTGATCCATGAGGGGCCCTTCCCTCTCATCCTATGACTGCTTACTTTGCTTAAGAGCCTTTGGTGAGGGACCTTGTCAAAGGCTTTCTGAAAGTCCAAGTACGCCATATCCACTGGATCACCCTTGTCCATGTGTTTGTTGGCACCCCCAAAGAAATCTAATCGATTGGACAGAGACTGATGATTGCCCTTTAAAAAAGATGTGTTGATTCTTGCCCAACAAATTGTGTCCGTCTGTGTGTCTAATTATTCTTTTCTTTACAATAATTTCAACCAATTTGCCTATTACTGAAGTTAGGCTAACAGGCCTGTGATTGCCACGATTGTCTATGGAGCCTTTTTAAAAAATTGGCATCACATTAGCTATCCTGCAGTCATCTGATATAGAAGCTGATTTAAGTGATCAGTTACATGCCACACTTAGTAGGTCTGTAATTTCATCTTTGTGTTTCTTCAGAACTCTTGGGTAAATGCCATCTGGTCCTGGTGACCTATGACTGTTTAATTGATCAATTTGTTCCAAATCCTCCTCTATTAACACCTCAATCTGGGACAGTTCCTCAGATTTGTCACCTAAAAGAATGGCTCAGGATGTGGCAATCTTCCTCCCGTCCTCTGCAGCAAAAACCGATGCAAAGAATTCATATAGCTTCTCCACAATGGCCTGGTCTTCCTTGAGCGCTCCTTTAGCACTCTGAATAGCATTCCTAAGTTCAGGAAATCTGCTCCAAATATGAGAGCAGAAATTTGGCCTAGTCTCTACTGAAATGATTGAGAAGACGCTCTCTCTCATACAGCTACAACAGGCTCTTCAGGTCCCTAAGGCAATCACTGCCCTACGTAGACTTTTCAAATGGTCTGAAACAGGGATCTTCCTGTTGCCCACACACCAGCTCGGCTTCCCTGGGGAAAAATGCTTCCTTGCATGGATTGCAACATGTTCTAAAGGATGAAGAGGAGGAAACACCATGATCCACTGCCTCCTTGTATGGATGATGCAATCTTGAGTCTAGAGTCAGACTTGGCTCTCATTCGTGTATGCGCCAGCAAACTTGATAATTGTGAATGGAAACACATTGTTAGGGCAGCAGTTACCTGGCTGGTTAAGGGTGGAGGTACCTGCTGTGGTTTTCTAGCACTGTGAGTGTGTAATCAGGCTAGGTGTGGTCAGAGTAGACATCCTGCTTTGAAAATCTGGCTGTCAATATTTGAAGTCTGATGTGCTTATTCTGCAGTTGACCCAAGGCCCACTGAAGTCAATGGGAATTTCTCCACTAACTTCAGGGGCCCTCTGTATCTTGTGTGCCACATCTAGAAATGGAGTGGACACTGTAGGGAAGGTAAGGATAGGATAAAGAAGGCCGTGGGAAGTGATTATTCCCCTCTATTCGGCACTGGTGAGGCCACATTTGGAGTATTGTGTCCAGTTTTGGGCCCCCCATTACAAAAAGGATGTGCAAAAGCTAGAGAGAGTCCAGCGGAGGGCAACAAAAATGATGAGGGGGCTGGAACACAAGACTTATGAGGAGAGGCTGAGGGAACTAGGCTTGTTTAGTCTGCAGAAGAGAAGAATGAGGGGGGATTTGCTAGCAGCCTTTAACTACCTGAAAGGGGGTTCCAGGGAGGATGGAGCTAGGCTGTTGTCAGTGATGGCAGATGACAGAACAAGGAGCAAGGGTCTCAAGTTGCAGTGGGGGACGTCTAGGTTGGACATTAGGAAAAAATTTTTCACTAGGAGGGTGGTGAAGCACTGGAATGGGTTACCTAGGGAGGTGGTGGAATCTCCATCTTTAGCAGTTTTTAAGATGTGGCTTGACAAAGCCCTCACTGGGATTATTTAGCTGAGGTTAGTCCTGCTTTGAGCAGGGGGTTGGACTAGATACCTCCTGAGGTCCCTTCCAACTCTAATATTTTATGATTCTATGATTCATGGTATTGTGAAGAGATGAGTGGATAGCATGCACTCAAGTGGTGGTCTGAAAACATATATTCCATAAGACACATTACAGGGCCTGTGGGCTGATCGATACACATATATTATAATGGGATATCTCTGTCACTGAGACAGAACCACCCTTGCTGTCTGTTCTGTCAACATATGCTTAGGTTTAAGCCATGCTTCATGGTCAGCAGTATCTCTCTGATTCTCTAACTCAGTAGTGAGACTGACACTCCAAAAATATTGTGTCCTGTGCTTTTACTTGAAGATTTTCAGCTGAGCAGCACACGTGACATTTCAGATATATTTGGATCCAGGGATCTGGTTTAGACCTGATTCAACATCTGAGTTCAGTTTTCTCTGTCATGTTCTCTTATATATCTACAAAAAGGAAATTATCAGTGCAATTTGGAGCTATTTTTTTCCCCTTCTCTGACAGAAGCGAGCCAGCTACACCAGCGAATCACCGAAAGCGTGTACCATGCGCCGATGAATTCCTCCAACTCAACCAGGTAATCAGAGCCTTAATGGTGAGCTGCCAAGCGCTGATATCAGAATAATATCTTTTAGCTGTTCCCGTCTCAGTATCTTTAGGCACAGATGAATTATGCGTGTGCTATGTTGCTCCTCAGGCATACCATTGTTTTCACTGTCTTCAACCCACATAAATGCAGACAAGGATTTTGGGTTTATACAAACCCATAATTTCAAAGTAAAATGCACTCAACAGACTGGAGTTTGCCTCTGCCAAGGAACCACAGGCACACATGAATTTTGATCAGCACCAGGGTCAATTGAAATTGGGCCAAGACTCATTGAAAAGGATCATGGACTTTAATGAGGCCATCAACAAACACGGCCTGAGCTGGCCGGGCAGATTTGGTAGGGGGGAGGAGAGGTAGGGGCAGTGGAGGAAATATAATTGTGAACATTTCCTGCAGCTTTTGATTGTTATTATCATTATCAACCAAACCCAAAGGTCCTGTTGAACACAGACAGCCTGTTGCTGTTGCTCACTGGCTAGTGCTTTGCAGTGCTATTTCGGAGACTTTAAAATGAAGTAATTTTTGTGTCCCTTCGTTTTTCAAGACCTGGAAGTTTACAGTGACAGTGCTTTACTTGTTTAAGATTTAACCAAGATGAAGATCTCTGGGTAAAATTGTCCAGAGGACAGAAGGAGAAAACAAGTCCAAAGAGAAGTTAAATGCAACCAGAAAAATTTACAAAAGCAAACCAGATATTTAACCATGTTGCTTGGCAATTCAAATGACAGAACTTTGAGTTTCCAAAGGAGAAATACTAGGTGTAATACTACAGCCAATGGCTAATTAACTCAGGGAACCATTGGCCACATCTTTTAGTACAACCTATCGCAGATTAAACAGAAAGAAAAATAAAGACATTATGGTCTTGACTATCCTAGGGAAAAAGGATGTTGGACAAGATGCCCTTTTTCATCCAAACTGTCCCAACAGTGCAAGGCCCAGGCATGGTGATTGCTTATATGGGCAGAGAGGCGAATGAGAGGCCTTTATGAAGGACCAGTGAGGCAATGTGCTCCACCAGCTATCCTGATCAGCGTAATCCTCTCTACTGTGTGGTTCAGTGGGATTAAAGACACAGGAACTAGGGAAGAAAATGTCCTAAACCAGCAGAAAGGAAGGAATGGCACCAGCCTTTTCCTGAGTCTGCTGAAATCCATACATAGCCTTTCTGCACAGTTGGGGTTCCATGGATTTTCACACACGGAACCAGAGGTAGGAGGTGTAGGTTCAGAGGACAGTCCCACCCTGTGACATGCTCCTATGACTGTGACAAGCCGGAGCCACCTTGGGACTGGAGAAGATGCATTGATTAGTTCAAATTCAGTGAGTGTATCGTCAGAAGAGCAACCAGTATCACTAATGCCCCAGTTGTGGCTAGGAGCTAATTAATTAATTAGACTGTATTTCAGCCACTGCAATACAGGCCGTCCTGGGTTGCTTTTACAGAAAATGTAACAGCAGTCATGTTGTTTACAGTAATCCTTTAAACCTTCATTGCAACATCAGAGACGTCTGTTTGGATGATGCCATCTGTGCCGTTGAGCGGTATGATTTCTTTCCTTGTGCTGTGGTTCTGCAAGATAAATCAGGGTTGGGCTGGGTTAGTATATGGAGAGAAGACGTCCTAGGAAAACCCAGTGTGCTGCAAGAAAGTTGGATTTCCCCAAGCTGGTGGCTCATTGGGCTGACATGGCAAAGCACATCAGTTTCACAGCCACCAGTACACACAGGAGCGATGTGGCCAGCTTCACATCTGACCATGTGTGACTGCTCCAACCTGATGGATCAGGTACCCGTTTTGCAGCTGGGTGGACTGGAGGCGGCTTTTCAGTGTAAGATCACGTGAAACTCAAACCTGCAACGGGTAGAGTCAAGTGCCTTAACCACTCTCAGAAGAGAGAGACGTGCAAAACCACTATCCTGGATGCTTGTGGTAATAGAGCGCACTTGCTTTCAAGTGGTGTTAACTTTGATGTCTTGGCTCAATTGCAGCTCGGCTCCTTTAAATTCTGCTTATCTAAATTCACCCCACAGCTTCAGTTCCTACCCGGGACAGTTACATGTTGCTGTGAAGTGGTTACTGTGTTTCACCCTAGAGGCGATGGCATTTCAGTGATGGTGAAGTGATCCCTTTATATATTTTAATATCCATTTCAGTTTATAAAACTTAAATGGGTTATAGCTTTAAATGTGTAACTATACGTGAATTAGTCATTGTCTGCTTAGTTGCAAACAGTTTAGTCATACATCAATGTATACATAGATACGGAACACAAAGAAATATGGATACACAAACTGAGCTCCTGTCCTTTGAAACACTAGTTTATTTCCTGAAGAATGAAGTTTGGAGACATAAACGCAAGTAGTATTTCACGGATATTTTTCCCATTGTCAGCAGTGGGTGGCCTCATCCTATATCAACTGCACATTTACACTTTATCGCAGCATAACATGAAAGGAACTGTTAGAAGAAAACAATGCAAAAAGTCAGTAAGTTTTTGGATTTGTTCCGTTGTTGATTTAAAAAAAAAAATCCCCTCCATCTACTAGCTTCAAAAACAGATACAAATTTAGTCCAAAGAGATTCATAAACCTTGGGTGATATTCCATAGAAAGCAAGTAAGAAGTTCGATACAAAAGTGGGCCTCAGAATGCCCTGGAATTTAGGAAATAAATTAACTTTAATTTTATGTCCAATATTTCAAAAACATAAGGACATTCAACAACATTTTGTGCCTTCTCTGAGGGTCTTAAAAGCACAGATATTTGGAAAGCACAATATCTTTCCCAAAGGCCCTGGAAGGTGAGTAAATATTATCATTCTCATTTTATGGAGGGAGAAATCGAGGCACACAGATGACACGTGACATTGCTGCAAGACATTGGGGTGAAGATCTTAGTAGGAATCTTAGCTATGTGTATGGATAATGAGAATATCCACAGTTGTATTGAGTGGGATAAAACATATTTTGAAGTGTGTCACAGCGTTAGCCAACACTGAACTGACATGGCTATTTAAAAACTTTCCTAGGGGCAGATTATTCCGGAATTGTGTACTCTTAGGTCACCACGCCATCCTCTAGAGCAGCTGGGACTAGCCACTGTTGGGAAGGAAAGTGTCCTGGCAGCAAAGAGAGTGTTACAGGTGGGGAGGGGAACACTCTCTTGTATCCAAATGCTTTTTTCTTTCAGCAGAATTCTGCTACTACTAAACACTCTTAAAAAATCACGGCAACTGTGCCACTTTGCTGTCGCTTGCAGAAATTAATAGGGCAAGAAGGTGGGATTTGGATCCAGATCTAGATTAGGTTTGGCCCAGTATTTTGGGGTTTGGGTTCACAGGCCAAATCAGAGGCTGAGCTTGCAGTCAGTGGCACCAGCATTTCCTGAGCTGCTTTGATGAAATTTTGGCCCAGAATGGTGGAAATCTCACAAGATTAGCTGCTCTCCTGAGATTTTCACCCTCTTGTGCCAAAATCTGGCAAGAATGATTCCAGCCATAGTTGAGCCAGAAATAGGTCCCTTCCAGTTTGGGAGCATATCGGTGGTTTTGGATCTAGGGAGTTCCATCCGATTTGAACGGGTTCCAGTCCGAGGTTCCAGTCGCACTCCATCTCTGATTGATTCCTGCCAAAAGGAAGTAACACAAAAGGCTGCAGTAGGTGCTTAAATTATGTGTGTAGGGGAAAGGGTGATGAAATGGTTGATTATGCCATAGCTACAAAGCCACAGTAGCCCGCGAAGGATAACATCAACATAAAAGTGCCCCTTAAGTCACCATGTGATAACCTACCTATTATTTTGTTTCTTTTGTCCAAAGATATAGCAGGAAGTCCTCCAGTGTGTATGAAAATAAATTTGAGCCAACCAACCTGGAAACATCTAACAACCGGAGCAGGAACTCCAGTCCCAGCTCTAGACAGAAGAGAGGTAGGAGTTTTTGAGGCGGTGTGGAATGTTACCTCCTGGGGGTGATATTTTCATCCCGGCGCACCCAGCTCTGGATTCTTCAAAGGGATGCTGTCAGAATGAATCAAACCTCACACTATAAAAAACAAGGTTTTACAAAACTTACAGTCAGAACTTAGTCAACTATGTCCATGGCAATTTTTTAAAATCCCAGCATAGGCTAAAGTAAACTTCAGAAGATAACTGGCAGATAATTTAGCCAGGGACTGTCAGCTAACAGGGTTCAGATGACAATTATTTAATAACAGTTTCTTAAGTTCTCAAGCCACATTTGGTCTAGGTTTAGCAACATTTACTGATTAAAGGCTTTAAAGGATCAGATTTTTAAGTACCATGTATAGACCTGATTCTTAAGTCAGTCATATGTGCTACTGCATGCGCAATTGGTGTTTAATTTGTTCATGCAGTTGTACCTGCATATCATATACATGTGCATGTAAATAGCTAAATATGGTGATTTCTGCAGGCAATTACCTGATTTGCGCATGCATTTGTGGTATTTGCAAATACAAATTAGGCATGCATTTGTGCACCTGACTTGTTGAAAACTTGAGTCCTACATCCATACACACAGAGTAGCCCAAATGATTTCAGCAGCCATAAGTGCCACCATCAGCTGGCCAAGACGTTGTATTCGGTGTGGGGACCCAGCCTTTTGCAACTCACTATAGCTACAGAAGAAAGTGAATGTCTCAGGGCCACTCAAGGTGGTACAACATATTAAACCCCAACTTCTAAGCAACATAGAGCATTGGGAAACCATGGGAACTTGAGTCAAAACATCCTAGTGCACACATCCGTGCAAAGATATGATTTGAAATTAAGGACTCAATTTTTTTTCTCCTTTTCCCCCTTGTGAATAAACACTTCAAAATTAGGGTGAAACACTACTCCCACCCTCCACATACATGTCTTACAATTTTCCTCGCGATTGGTGATCAAATACCAATTTTCCTCCTTGGTGATGAAATGCCATGAACAAATATCCCTTGCTTTAAAAGAATGGAATGTAGATAAACCTTATTTTCCCTGTTCTTCGCATCTTTAGGACCTATTCCTTTTATAATACTTCCAAACCCTGTTCAAAACACAACAAAGTCTCTCTCTTTCTCTCTCTCTTCCTCTCTCTGATCGTTTCCTTTGTATAGCAGCTTGTCTGCAAAATAGGAAGTGATGGGATGTGCTTTTCTTTGGAATCAGTGTGTCTGTCTGTCACTTGTCAGTCTAGATATTATCTGGATGCATTGTCTCCCTTTGTTTCCCTTGTACTTCAGGTCTCCATTTGTGTCTCCTTTGTGATAATCAGTCGGCAATGAAACAGTGACAGTGTAAGTCATGGTCAAGTGGTCAAAACACACAGCCAGGAGACCTGGCTTACAGTCCTTGCTCAGCCATAGAGTTTCCTGTGTGAGCTGTCCATTATAGTGATAGAAGATAGATGCAAACTTTGGCAGTTGTGTTTGGATCTGGGGTCTTGGTTCAGGTCCATTTCTTAATATAAATCTGGTTGTTTGGAGTCCCTGCTTGTCTTGGAAGTCCAGAGTCACAGGATCTAGCCCCAATTGTGACTTCTCCCAGTAAATGCAATTATCAGGGAGCTTGACTCTTTGTTCAGCTAGGAGATTGGTTTGTTAGTTTTATTGGCATGTGAATGCATAGAAGACATCCCAGCTAATCAAGTGATACAGTGCATCATTGTATGCCAGCTGAATTGCATAGAGGCTGTTGAAAAGAAGCCAGCAGGTAAAGCTGAAATTACACCAAGCATATGAGCAACTGATTTAGGCTTCAAAGTGGAATACCATCGCAGTGGCAGAGAGACTGAAAATGAGTATTCGTAGCGTTTTTCCTGCACGATAATGCTTCATCTCTTATTTCCCACTGGAGCCATGAAATCACAATGCCAATTAAAATCACAGTGACACTTTTTCATGGCACTAGATGCCAGGTTATGTGTTTGATCAGCTTGCTGCTAAGTTGTATTTGTTTTCCTTTTCAAATAGCCACGGTCCTCTCCAGTTTTCTGTTTTTACTCTTCATGGAAATTCAGCGAGCCAAATTCATCCCTGGTGCAACTCCATTGATTTATACCAGGGGTCAGTTTGGCCCAGCAACTTGAATTTACCTGGCTTCATGTCACCTTTTCAGCTGTTGCACAAACTTGGACTTAATCGAAAGGATTTTTTTTTTGGTTGTCATCCAGCTCCTGCTTTTCCTTTCCCATAAGCTAAAAGGGTGTGCCCCTTCCTGCCTTATTTCTTTTCCCTCTGCCTCTCTCTCCTAGCTGATGCTTCCACCAGCCTTAACCTTGAGTGCTCAGCTCTTGCTAGAAAGCGATTCACATTACAAGGTCTTTCCAACCGCAGAGCTCCACCTAAAGGTAAAATCACCCCATGCAACATTTTAGTCTCCAGCCATTGTCTCCTGCGTACAATCCAATGATGTTCTCTCCATTCCATAGCGCCATCCATCACTACCTCCTAAGGTGCTGCTGCCTCCCATCCAAACGCACACACATGCTGCTCTGCTCAAATCCTCTCTTACAAAATTGTTCCCATGGCGGTATCGACAAAACCTGTGTCTTTATTGTGGTGATGGAAAGCATAACTCAGTAGACCTGAAATGATCATTTTTGCTTTCTGTCTCTCACAAGAACCTAATTGTGAAAGATTCTATTAAACCACAAAACAAAAACACACACCCAGCAATAACTTTTTCAGTAGTTTCTGGATTGCAATGTTCTACTTTTTGGTTGAATGTGTTACATTTTCACTTGTGGGATCACTTAGGCTCAGTAAGAAACCTTGGTCAGTGGTTAACGAAGCATGGCCTAGTGGTTATGTCAGGAGACTGGTAATAAGGAGATCCGGGGCTTATTCCTATCTCTGCCACAGACTGGCCATGTGACCTTAAGCAGATCACTTCACCTCTCTGTTCCTCTGTTTCTTCATCTGTGAAATGGGGTGCTGTGCGTCTTGACTCAAAAATGTTTGGAAAGCATCAAGGATCCCTGGAAGGGAAGTGCTGCAAGTTTCTGAGGTCATTATGTGAGCAGGAGGCCTTTGGAGAAAAAGGAAGAAATGTGGACAGTGAAAACAGGCAATAAAATTTGCAAGCCATTTTCTGAAATGACTCTTAGATTCATAGACTTTAAGGTGAGACGGGACCATCATAATAATCTATTCTGACCTCCTGCACATTGCAGGCCAAAGAACCTCTGATGTATAATGTTTTTTGCTTTTCTCTTGTTCTGTTAAGTGACGTTTTCTTTCCAAATGCACCACAAAGCCAAAGGTCATGAAGGATAATGGAGAATGGATGCATCAGGAGATGAAAATGTCAAGGAATAGAAAGAGCAAAGCAGAAGCATTACATTTAAAAAGTGACACAGTAGAAGAGAACGCCCCAACAACCAAAGCAACCCCAAAGTCCTTTCAGCTAAGATAAGGCAGCACTAAAGAGAGAGGGTCTAAGCAGCAAAATCCAGTTCTGAATTTTGAACCCAGAGGATAGCTGTTTTCAGATTTGGATTTGGTCAGTTACAGTAACATTTGCAAAAGTCAAAATCAGATTGAGGTTCAGACTAGAATTCAGTTTGGGGCTGTTTGAATCACTGGTTTTGGTTCGGGCCTGTTTCTCTGCTCTGCCTATACACATCTCAGCCCTTGCGGAATCTGTCTTCTTTCGGGACAAAGGAGAATACTGTAGTACTTATGACGCTATCTGTATGGGGCATTACTCAAGCTATTGTTGATTTAGAGTCCACTTCTTTGAAATGCTAACCCCCCTCAAATCATTGACTTGCAGGATCGGGTTCTTATTTGATTCTTTCGACCCATATAAAACATGCTACATCATGCATGTGTGTGTTGATTTTAGTTTGGTCTGTTCTGTTCTGGGCACTCAGATAGGATCAAATCTAGCTATCCCTTTCTTGGCATATATAAACGAAACCCACAATGGTAACTGCTGCATATGTATATATGTAAGGATGTCATGCAGAATGCTGTCATTTCCCGGGATAGTGATATTTTTTGCTGATACTAGCATTATAAAGAATGGCTCATCAAGATGCTGTACACATTAGAGGGAGGGGTTTGACCAATAACAGCGACAAGGCTGTACTGAGATAATCCGTGTCGCTCAGTGGATTTGATCTGGGCAATACAAGCAGTCTGCTACTATGCAGACTTTGCTGAACTCACGCCAGGTTGCATAGCTCATGGAAGGAAAAGTCCTATTTAAAAGCAAGTCGGTATCTTGACACTGACGTCTCTAAGTTCCAACAGAACATTTTAGCCCTTTTTTAATGCTAAATCCCATTGAGGCCATGCGCCGTTAAAGTTAATCCCGTGCCTTAAATGTTTTGCTGAATCGAGGTTTTACACACACGCTTTGCTCTACTCATGTGGGTTTCGTCCCATCGATGTCAATGGGACTACTTGTCTCTGGGTACGTCTACACTGATGGCGGCGAAGTTGCTGCTGCCAGATCAACCTATCTGGATTGATTGAGCGGTCAGTGGAGACCCGCTCAGTCGATCCAGAAGTCAATGCTGATAAACCACCTCCTCAAGTGGTGTAGCGCTGCATCAGCGTAACTCCCGTCAATTGCCGCCGAATCAGCAGGTAAGTGTAGCCCAGTGCGGAGTCAGGTTAATTGTATGCTTGAGTGTTTGTAGGATCCAGGCCCAAGGGACCCAATCCGGAAGCACACAGAAGTGAGCAAATTTTCTCACAAGTGTGATGCTATTGAAGTCCGTGTCAGCAGAGTTCCTCCCAGGCCTACTTGTTCACAGGGTATCGCCTTTAACAGGTGCCTGTGGGTTTTTGATAAGTTTAGAAATGCCACCTGCCTTCTGAAGCTGACAGTTCATTAGTCCGCAGGACCACAAAGTCAGCTGGAGGTAGGTGGGTGCAGCTCACATCGAAATCTGTGCAAGCTGAAACGACGAGAGTCCTGTAGCAGCAGGCATAGGCTTTCGTGGGCTGTAACCCACTTCGTCAGATGCAGGGAATGGAAATCAGCTAGGGGATATATACATATACAGCCAAGGGGAAGGAACAACAATGTGGGGGTAGGTAATAGCCAAGTCCATAGAGTTAGAGTAACTGAGGCTACCCTACAGCCAACGAAAACTTGTGCCTGCAGAAATTAAATATGTAAGTCTTTAAAGTGCTACAGGGCTCTCGTTGTTTTTGCTGTATGCAGACTAACACAGCCACCCCTCTGGAACCTTGTGCAAGTTGAGTCCTCCCTCCAGACGGGGGCTGGAACAATTTTTATAGTGGGGGTTCTGAGAGCCATTGAACCGAACTATAAACCCTTCATATAATGGAAACCATTTTAAGCCAAGGGATGCGGCCACACCCTCCCACACCTCTAGTTCCAGCACCTATGCCTCCAGAATGGCATCTGGCTCCTTGAAAGAAAAGTTCCAGAGCTCTAAATCTTCAGCTGATGTAAATCAGTGACACTTCCTTGTCTTCACTGGAGTCCTGCTGATTTTCACCAGCTGAGAATCAATGGGCACCTAAACACTTAACAAACCTGGGCCCTAGCCCAGAAGTGTTAATTTTTCAGTGGTTTTCAGCCTCCGGTCAATCAGTCATCACAGAAAAAACAGTTCCAATATTTTTCTTTTTAAAAATCCACATAACCCATCTATTTAACTGTGTCATTTTAACAGTCATGTTCATCTCTGTGTGTTTTGCAGTTGTACTTACTCTAGTTTGGTGCTCCGTTTTTAACTGGCACCGTTCCCCCTGTGATGTTACAGATGGTCTACCTGCAAATGTTTGAAAAGATATTTTTTCTATGCATATCACTTACTAGATTATCCATTTCTTGGCCCTTTTTAAGGGGAGCAACTGACCTCCTTACCCTTTTTCAACTACTGCTTTGCTTTGGACCTGTATAACCTCCTCTGCTTACTACCTCTAACCCTGCCTTGCACTGCATCTCTCTGTTCTCCCAGATCCAGAATCTAAAGAGAGAGAAGTTACTCGTCGCTTTTCCCTAGCCTCCTCCATCAGCACTGCAGTTACCACATCTGCTCTGACCAAAGGTACTGTCCTGCTGCCTGCTAACCTAGCCTCTTTCCCCTTCATGCTGATTGTGAGACATGTACTGCCAAATGCTTACATTTAAAGGCAAAGTCTATACATCAGGCTCCAGTTTTATATATGCAGAGGGCTCGGGGGGGGGGGGGCAGAATATGTAATCTGCAGAGAAAGAGAGGCCCAGCTGGAACTATAGATCTGAAACATATGCATATAAATGGGACCTGATCCCTTTCCACTGAAATCAATGGAAGCTTTGTTGTTAGCTTCATAGTCGATCTGGATGAATATACCTCACAAGAGTCCCAAGAATATTCACTGAAATTGAATTTGCTTTGCCAGGGCCTGCACCCTTTTTGAGGTTTTTCTTCCTGTGAATCTTCTTTCAGGCACATTTACTGGCAGGAATGTGGATAGAAATAGTAGAAGTGGGTAGCAGGAAATAGGAACAGAAGGAGTCTGTTTTGAGCTCACAGATGCAAGGGTTTGCATGAGAAACATGGTCGTAAGAGTCATCTTCATCCACAGTGAGGAAACTGAAGCATATCATCATGATATCTATGTGCGCGTTCGTCACCCAGTCCTCACAACAAAACACCCCAGAACAATTTATAGACCCAAGAGCTATTTACAGAAAGTATTCAGGAATAATTCTGAGCTAAAGAAGAAACTGGAGAAAATAGTAAACTTATTTGCAGGCAATTCGCAAATTGAAAAAGTAGCTAAATTCATTTAGTAAAATTCTTTGCTACAAATTACTGGCTTAGCTCTAAACAGGGACAGGGTCAAGCCCCTTATTCTTCGCACAGTTGGCTTCAAGTTGCATTGAAGAGAATGAGCTGTGCCATTGAGCTGTACAAGGAGATGATGAGTTCCTGAAACCTGCGTTAGTGATGCCATGGAAATAATGGGCAAGGCATGGAGAAAGAGGTTTTAATCTGTCTTCATTCTACCTCCAGCTCCAAAAGGAGACGCCTGATTGCCATTTTGCTGTGGGTAGGCTGGTGTGATATACAGTGTGACTAGAAAAGAGAGGAAATGGGAAGCCATAGATGCACAGAGGAACAGGGAGGGGAGATCGTATCCCCAACATTGTTTTGTGGATTGGCTTACTGAAGAAAATGTATGTGTGCATGTATGATGATGAGAACATCAGTTGCATTATTAAAGTTTTAAATCCAAAAATCATAACTGATATTCTAATCAAAACAAAATTGGTGGGCAGGTTTCTTGACCGGAAGATGAGAAATGAAACCCGATTCTTAATAATTTTTAAGAGCTACGAGGCAGTGTCAATGGTTTTCAATTATATATTTTATTGATGGCACCTACTTTATTGAAAGATTTTGGGTGACATGCCCAAAGCATAAGCTTTGCCTCACCCTTATCCAAGTACAGATCCAGTCAAGATTCACTCATTCAAGGGCTACTATTTGCCACTGTTCCCTTATCCTCTCGCTAATAGACTAGCCCAGTGGTCGGCAACCCGCGGCTCCGGAGCCGCATGCGGCTCTTCAGCTGCGGTAAGCCGCGGCTCCAGAGCGCGGCTCTTCAGCCGCGGTAGATTGCCGACCCCTGGACTAGTCCCATCGTATCACCTCCTCTTGGGGTTGTGAAGTCCGACACAAGATGATCATCAATAAATCAACTTGCCAGGGGCACCCTGCCACCAAAAATACAACAACATCCTCTCTTATTCAAGAGTCCAGCTCGGGTAGATTCACTGATCCAAGGGAGAGCCGTGCGGAGCTGGTTCTTCCCTGAAACATTTGAATGGGCTCCTGCCAGCAACTGGACAAACAAGAGACGAAAGTCCGTGAAAGTTGGGGCCAGTTACTTTCTCTCAATTCTACTTACAGCTATAAATGATCAAAGCTGCAGGACGGGGTTTGTTTCTTAGTGCATTATCACAAAAGTGGTTTTCTTCCCCTTTTACAGAATTGCTTAGTGGGTTGTTTTTGTTTGGGAGGGGGGATTTTGTTAGCTGGTTTTTTATTTTTTGGTAACTCCATTATCCTAAGCTCTTTACACTGGTCAATTCCAGCAATTCCAGATCATGTTTCTCACAGACAGATAATGGGAAAACAAGTTGTACTTCCAACAATATTTACAGCCTTGTGCATCTGCAAACTTCACACAGGTTCCCTGGGTTCTGCAGTTAAAGTCAAGAGGCATGAAATAAAGAGTGATCCAACTCCCCTGGGGTTTGAAGGTACAAATATTGGCATCATGCATGGAACTCTTCTTCATAGTTCATTGATACCATCCATGGAATGCACATCTCTTCATTACCGGTGGTACAGTACATTAAAATCCATGGGGGTTCTGAGTTTGGCGTCTTAGTTTGTCATAAACCCAGTTTATCACCTCATTGCTTGTTCTCTGCACCTATGCAGAATTGCTTGTTCTCTGCACCTGTTCTATGTTTAAAGAGTCCCATTTAGAGATAGGCCTGAATCAAAACCCTGGATCCAAACTCCCTTTGGGAGGGAGTTGAGTTCCAGAATCTGGACTCAGTGCCAAATCTGGATTTTCTGACCGCTTTCTTTGGTCAGAGCCCTCTGATTTGGTGGGGATGGGGAGTTCTTGAAAAGCAGAATCTGGATTCCATTTGAGTCCTTCTTCATCTCGTCAATCCAGAGCAGGGGAATTAACTGCAGTGCTGCCCAAATGGGAATCCTGCTGACCGCATATCAAGAGATTTAGTTGGGGTTGGTTGATTTAGTTGGGGTAGTCCTGCTTTGAGCAGGGGGTTGGACTAGATGACCTCCTGAGGTCCCTTCCCACCCTAATCTTCTATGATTCTAAGGGAGAGGCGCTTAATTGACATTAAGTGGGGCCAATGACATTCTGCCTTAGTTTTAATATAAATTATCACTGCAGTGCACCGTCACATTCAAGAAGAGACCAGCACTGAAAGCATTAGATAACCCCTACACTGCATTTGACCTGCAAGCTATAGTCTGGCCATCCCTGTCCCCGGACATCACGTTTATAACAGTAGCAGAAGGAACGTGCATGCTGCATAGAGAGAAGTCAAGGCTCGGGCACTTTTGTCTATTAAAGGTGTAGTGTTTCATTTAATTCAAGCAGAGTTTAAGACTATTACTCGCAGAGTATTCTTCCATTGACGAGAGGTAGACCTGCACTGAACAAATGATGCTAAAAAGTTCACAATTCAGGGAGGGTTTAGTCACCAGGGACTTGGAATAGCACATGCTCACGTGGCACAATGTCCCCTTTTAATGGTTAATGGCTGGCTGTGACCGGGTTAGGTCATACAGTCAGGGTCTTGGGTCTAGACTCATGAGCCCGGGCTATCCAGGGAGAGGTAAACTGCAGACCGCTTCCTTCATCTGCACTGCTCTGCAGAAATCTGGGTAGGCAAGGGGTGAGTGGCTGGTTCAATGGTGGAACCAATTCAATATTCAGGGCCAGTAGCCTTATAAACCCAGCAGAGGAAGTTGGATTGCAGAGGGAAACAGTCCTGGGTACAGTCAGAGGGCCATGGTTCAGGGCACAGATGGAAAAAGGGGTCGTACAGTTTTCTTCTCCCGGGGTGACTCCAGCTCCTGAGTCCAGGATCATCCTGATCCCTTTCTGGGCATCATACCCTGTCACACTGTCTCTCTTCACATGAAGCAGCGACCGCTGTCCCATCTTTACTAGTGAGTGCTGCTGCTTCCAAAGCTCCACGTGAGTTACAATTAGTAACGTTAAGGGATTGATTTTGCCGTGAAAAACACTGAACCTCCCCAACCAAACTGCACCGATTAGAAATTATTTCACTCATTCCTGGCCAGAAGGAACGATTTATGAGTTGTATTAGTCCATTTTATAACAGTTGCCATTTGGATGGCGATGAAAAGCTGCCCAAAACAAACACTAGCAGCTATAGAAGTATTGTAAATGCTGCAAGGCCAGCTTGTGAAGGGGAAAAACTAAGGAAACTTTGGAGGAATAGAACACTACACCATTCATCTGACCATTATTTTTCAGCGAATAAGTGACATCCACATTTCTCTTTGGTTTGTTCTGTTTGCTCTCTGCACATCTCACATTGCTTCTGTGTTTTAGTGATGTGATTACAGCAATGTTTGCGTTAAAGAGACCAAACGTGATTTTGCCGGCAGTAAAGGATGCACTTCTTGTTGTTCCGCGGTTGGTTTTTCACTTTTAAGAAGAAGCTCAGTAAGCGAGAAAATTCTACTTCCTGTCACAGATGCTTTTGAGAACACCATATTGGCCCAGACTAAATGCAACGGCAGTTCCATCACAAGACCAGTTCCTAGATCTGCTTCGCAGACAGGTAAACAGAATTAAAATGTTCACAGTGCACTCCTTGGAGAGTTTCATGTGAATCTGAATATACATATGACCACCTTAAACTCTCTTTACCTCCCTCTTCATTTTTCTTTTTTTAAAGGAAACATCATTTCCTTTGAAAGAAGTGTGACCTCCAGCCTAGGTCACTGCAGAACATAGAAATAATTAACTGGGTTCTGATTTTATTTAGAGGATTCAGAATAACCGTTCTGAATTAACTGTGGTGAGATCAGAATCTGACTTGTGTTATTTTATAGCATCTCTGAAAACCTATTGAACATGTGCTGTTTCTGAAATCCTATCATTGCAATGAAAATTAGCAGAGAAGAGGAGGGATAAAGTGAAGGAGTTATTGTAGGAATCTTTATTGCTGGGAGGTCTTTAAGTATTACACCGAACATCTTGAGTCTTGGCTGTGAATGACAATGGCATGAGATTATTAAACCTCTGTCTGGCCAGGAAAGTTTTTTGTTTTTGTTGCTATAATCCAAAGGGTGAATTTAAACAAATAGGGTTTGGTTTATTTAGCTCAGGAAGGGGTTTAAGCTAAACAAAATAAAGCCACTCTCCTATTGGAAGCAGTGTCCACCAGGGGGTTCTAGTGGTTTAACTATTTCAGTATAATTGGGTAGAACTTCCCCATCTCAACAAGGCCTCAGTCTCTGTTGTACTTTCCTGAATTGGTCTAAGACCACTTCCCATTTTAAAATCTCTCTCTCAGATGTGTTCTCCAGAGCAGCGCTTCTAGTCCAACAGCTTATATTGCTTAAAATCAGTGGTTTCAACCTGCTGTTCATTGACCCCTGGTGGCATGGAGACTGTCCAAGATTTCCAAAGGAGTCGGCACATCCATTCAAAACTTCTTCGGGGTCCTTGAATGAAAAAAGGTTGAAAACCACTGACTTAGCTGGACGAGCAGGCTATGTCCAGGCTTAGAAGCTTGGCCAAGCACCTTGACTGACCTGGCAGCTAAAGAGCCACTAACATTTGGAAGAAGAGGGACTTAGACCAAATTTTTTCATATTTATCTGTACTCAGTCTTTAAATAATCCCTGACAGATAGCTACCGAGCAGTCACTCTGTTTTCCCTCCCCTCCCACCTTCCCTTCCCCTCTCATTCCTGTACCTTTCCATTCTTTTGCCTTTCCCAACCCCCCATTTGCCTCCTGTTTTTGGGGAAGAGGGTTTTTTGTTGGTTTTTTTTTTACAGTAACATGTAAATTAAAAAAAACTGCTTCGTGGTTTGCATTGTTTTAAACCAGCTTTTGCTAGGGAGTGTGCATACATGGCTGGGTCATGCATAAATAGATTGTGCGAGCATCTGGCTTTGAGTCTTGTCTTTACCTTGGTAGTAATTTTTGTTTGATAGGGTCAATGATCCACAAGCTATCAAAAGTTTGAATTAGCATCCTGGCTCCCTACAGCTGTTGGATACATTAATGTTAGACAAATGTTTGCTGGGCCCCTGTGTGTGTGTGTACATAAATGGGGAAGACATAAGGTTCTTCCACTTGTCCCCCAGCATGCACCTCCACAGGGGCTGCCCAGTGTCTTTTGGAAGAGTGGGGTCCCTGCTTCTTCCTAGTAAACATGTACCCCTGACCTGTCTGAAAGGCAATGGGGATGGCCCTACCCACTCCTCCATACCATCCCCCCACAGTTGGCCAAGCGGGAAGCACATGGCTCCTTGTCCCAGAGTGTCAGATTTGCCATTCCAGCATGTACATCCCAAGAGTCTCCTGGGGGAGGGAGGCTGGATTCTGGATGACTGAGCCAGAATTCCTCTTGGGATATACAATAATATGGTATCTTGTCGCCCCCTTTCGGGTCCCAGGGCATTAAGAGAGACTATTGTGTTCGGGCTGGAAATCTGCCTCTCGCATTAGATCCCTGGTATTTCTTGCCAGGGCAGTGCTGGAGAGAGCCCAACAAGAGAACCCCATCTGGCAAGATCAGGTCACTTCTGTTTCCATGGGTACATGCAGATGAATAGCAAAGAGAAAGGTGAAATGGTTTCAAGAGTCATTCCATTCAGGTTCAAGTGCTGGGCAAAGGCAATGTGAGGGTGGGGGCGTGCAGCGAATCTGTTTATTTGTTCCTACTTTAAGTCTTATGGATGTGAGCCTGAACACTGGTCATTTTTCTTAGACACGTATAAACCTAACATTGTACTTCTGTGTGGGAACTTCTCTCCCTTTGCACCACAGTTTGCAATGGAAAGCCAGTCACTCGGGAGAGCACTTTTTTTAATTCATAGAAAAAAGTTTCTGGGTCTGAAGTATTCCACATTAGTTCTCACTTTCCTCATACAGCAGCTTGCCATTTGTGAGTGTTGCACTGGCAGGCATTAGAATGGCTCAGCTGTGAGTCATAGGCTCGGTAGTGCTAATAGCTAACAGAGATTCTCCTTTATCTGAAACTATTAGTGGCCTGCACTTTCAGAGCTGGAAAATCGGAGGCCAACCCTCACCAAAGCTGTGAGGTTCCAAGTGGCCATGTGCACTGTAATGAGAGCAGCGAAATCCTAGGTGGCTGCAGATTTGTTATCATTACATATTGCTCTCCATTATGACATTACAGTATATTAACTACCATCTATAACCGCAAGAGGAACCATTCAGCTGATCATGTCTGACATCAGATATCAATTTCCCTGATCAGGCAGAAAGGATTATTCACATTATGCATGTTAATCAGGTCATCTCTTCTTGACACTTTAGCTCTGTTTGTCTCACTGCTGTGTCAGAAGACCAGCTCTCCCCCCATCATTCTGAGTCCTTTCCCTCCCCCCATGACTTCTGCCTCATAGTCGCCAGGTTTTGGAAGCTGTTTGGGCATAAGATCAGCTGAAGGTTGGGGTTGGATGGACTGTTATTCAAAAGCCTTTGGCCTCAAATACTAGACACATACTGTGAGGTGAGCTAGAAGCTTGAAAATTGGAAGCAAGACAGCCTGCCTTTCCAAAAATGCTCTTGGAAAACCCAGAGTGTCTCTACAAACTCACTATTTGCCACAGTTGTCTGCTCTGTTGCAATATTCCTTGTCCCCTACATTCTGTGATTCTTGAACTGAAGACGTTTAGCAATGCTAAACACATATGTAATATGGGGGGGCAGAGGGGGAGGAATCTATGAACTGTCTATTTAAATGTTTGAGTCCTCTAAGAGCTGATGCACTGTCATTCAAGCCTATTGTTTCATTTCCTTTTGCAAAGGTTGGCCCAGCAGGCAGATGCCATCGCTAGACATCTTTGAGGATTTTGAAGCCATCCCATCCAGCACTGATGAACTCTCCAACTCTTCTGACATGGAGGAGGAGGCCAATCCTAACAATGTAATTCTTTTCACACTTGCCTTCTTGTAAGCCTTTCCTCCTAGCACAGAGTGGGTATAAACTGCAGTGTTTGGATCCACACTTTTCCTGAATTTAGGGATATTCTGATTAGGGGATTTGGTCTGGTTCTAGGGTGGGTGCAAAAGTGCAGAACTGAAATAGTGTCCAGATTTCCTGATTCACAGCGCTGGTAGCATCCGTGCTCTGTGAACACACTGACATGCCTAGGCAGTGTTTTGGGACGTACTGAATTCTTCTCTAGGTTGTTTAGAAAAGCCCCCCTCACTTTTAACCTCCTGATTTTAAACTGTCTTTAAATACATAAGATACAGAAACGGGGGGAAGCAGCATAGTCCCTCTGCCCCCCCCCTTTTTTTTGGTTTCCAACACTCAGAAGGGTTCAACAGTTATTTTGCTTTTCTCCAAACTGAGAAATCAACCCAATGACTGGTACAATAGGTTGTCATGAAGTTACACCCACGTTCAAATACTGTCAGTTTCATCCTATAATGAACTAGCTCAGCCCTGCTATTAACTCCCATAAACAAAGGACCCCCTTGAAAAATAAGAACATTTGAAGAGCTCTGGATCAGCCAAGTGGATGACTCGGTAAAATCAAACACAAACCCATTGTCAGAGTGATGGCTGATTTTATGAATTGCAGCCTTGGAAGGAGCAGGTAAGTCCTACACTGATATCTGAATATCACTAACCTCAGGCGCTGACCAAAAATAAAAGACTGAAAAAACTACGACATTCCCTGAAGAATAAACCTCTGCAGTGCCTAGCTCAGGACATTAACCAAAAAGTCTCTCTTTCTTGTTTCCTCCCGTCAGATTACCTGTATGCTGTATTTTTTTCATTTTTTATAGAGATCCAATCTTTTCCGGGTAGAAGGCAGTTATGAAACCTGTTTCCCAGATTCTCTTACTCTAGAGGATGGAGATTTAGTGCATTTTGTACAGGAAGGAGAAAATGGACAATGGTAAGTACAGTAGAGAGAGAGAAAAAACAGCAGATAGGACAGTAGTAACCACATGTAGGAGGTGGAAAAAACTATTAGAAGAACAGCTGCAAAAACAAAACCTAAAGCAGGAGAAAACCTATAGAAAATAAAGAGAACCCCACATTGTCTGGTCTGTGGCAGATTCTAAGATGGCCTTGTGACCCTTTTGTGCCTAGGGCAGCCACCTGAAAATGCCGAGGCCAGGGCAGGCTGTAAAAGGAGAGCAGATTCTCTCAGCACTGGTGGGTGCTTGTAAGCCGGCGGGAGCTTCACGCCGGTCGCGGCGGCCCTTCCTGGGGCCCAGCCGCTCTGGAAGGTCCCTGCACCTTCCTGGAATAAACGGGAATTAGTCAAGCAGTCTATCGCCCCGGCCCCTTGGCAGGGCGGGCGAGCGAGCAGTCTATCGCCCCGGCCCCTTGGCAGGGCAGGCGAGCAAGCGAGCAGTCTAGTGCCGGGTTGGAGGAGGGGTCGTGCAAGTTTCCGAGATCAAAGGGACAGGGGGAGGGGGACGCAGGCCCACCCGACTCCACTGCGTCCCAGCCCAGGGCCCTAACAGTGGCAGAGGCGTTGCCACTGTGCCGGCGGGGTCCTCCCGCAACACGCCAGCGGTGGCAGGCCTTTGACCGCAGCCCCAGTTTGGGCTGCCCCCTGGGCTACTTCCTCCCCACCAGTCCCAGGTACCTCCTTCCTTAGGATCCGTGGGATAGGTTGAGCAGGCCCTCCTCGTCGGCAGGCGGGAGGTCGGGGAGTCCTTCAGCGAGGGGCAACTCCTCCAGGTCGCAGGCCTCTGGGGGTACTCCAGCGTCTGGTAGTTCCTCCAAGTCGGGGCCCGCCTCGGGGGGTGCTGCGGCGGGCAACTCGTCCAGGTCAGGACCCGCCTCCGGAGGGGGCTCCCACCCCAGAGGGTCCCGGGGCTCATCCCACTCCCTGGTATCTGGGGGCCCGACCCAGTCATCCGGCCCGGAGCGGTAGGGCCGCTCCCAGCCCCTGAGTTCCGAGGAGGCCCAATGCTGAGCCTCGGGCCAGCGGGGCTCCGGCAGGGGCTGCAGCCGGCGGGAAGGCACGTCTGTACCCGCTGGCAGTCTGCCCCTTACTGAGCAGCGGGCCCTGCCTTTTAACCCCTTTTCCCTGGGGGAAGTCCCGCCCTCCGCGGAGGGGATTGGCCAGTCGGCTGGGCCTATCTCAGTCCGCCTCCGGGGTTGACGGGCAGGCAGGGGGTTTAAATCCTGTGGTGCTTGTGTTTGGGGGTGGTGGCCCTTCCTGGGGCCCAGCCGCTCTGGGAGGTCCCTGCACCTTCCTACAGTGCTATTAAAGTCAGACTTCCCAACCAGCCACAAACAGTGCTTCTGATTCCCCCACACTGGTTATCAAGAAGCCAAAACACAAATACATACAGCCCCCTTTACTGCGTTTCAGTCTATGGCTCCCAATCAGCCACTTAGTCCAGTAAAGAGACCAGTTATTTAAAACTCTATGCTCTTTCCAAAAAGGTTTCTCCTGACCCCAAAGGGTCAGCCACACTACCAGATCAATATACGTTTGGATCTTACCCAAAATACCATGCTGCCAGCCAAACCTTTAGTAACTAAAGCTAAAGGTTTATTATAAAAATAAAGAAACAAACTATAAAAGAAGTGTTAAAAGGATTAACAGTCCCTCTGGTGTACATCCAGTACCTGGATGGGTCTCAGTCCTTTGTTTCACAGCTTCAGTTCAGTTGTAGATGAGTTGATCCAGAGGTAGGTGAAGACAAAATGAATGTGGAGCAGCTGCCTTTTGTGTCCTGTGGCCTTTGCCAGGCTGCTTGTGGAAATTTACAGGAATAAGATGGACTCCAGAGTCACATGAGTAAGTCCTGGTGACTCATCAGGTATATCCCTGGCTTCTCCCCCTGGGCCCCTTGTACCTGTGAATTTCCTTAATGGGCCATTAAGTAGGCTAATGCTGCAGACATCCTGTCCGGGGTGTCGCCCAGAAACACAGCACAAATTGAAATATAGCTACAAACATCTCCATAACTTCCATTGCACGTATAGCACATGAACGTAAACATTATCATCTGACTTAGCACATTATAGCCTTTCTCACAGTACCTGATGTATTGATGTTAAAAAATATAATAAATGCCCCCTCCCAGCCAGCGTGACAGGCCTAAAGAGGAGTGGTTATTTACCAGCGATATATTCTCTCACCCTAGCAATCTACACCCCTGCCACCTCTTGGCCATCACTGAAGAGCTAGCCCTCTAATGTGCATTTTCACAAAGAACTGTACGGGGGGGAGGGAGGTGGAGAAATGCACTGATTGTTTTCTCTGAATTTTCAGGTTAGTAAAGAAGCTGGTTTCTGAGAAAAGCAATTGGGTTCCTTCCAGTGTGTTACAGCCAGCAGAGGGCGATAGTCACAGCATCCTCAGGAAGAGTAATGCAGGTAATAAAGACAGATTCTAATGGTGTTTTAAAAGCTCCCCAGTTTTCCTTTTTTGTTTAATGAAAAGATACTTCGGCACCTGATCAGACATACACGTGACAGTACAATATGCATTCATTCTGCCTCACCAGAGAAGGGCTAGAGATGGCATTTCGATCCCAGGAGCTCAAGATTTAAACTCAAGATCAGGGATACAGTTTAGGTTTGTATCTGATGACATCAAAGGTCTCAAGAGCTGTTGTTGCAAATCAAGCACTCTCACAATATTTCCACCATCTTGGGCTAATGTTTTTCAAGAGGGGCTGTCCCAGGGAGATTTCAATCAAACCTGAACTAGAAATAGTCATTTTCCAGTTTTGGATCTGACCCAAAACCAAACTGTAGGGCAGTGATTGGATTCGGAGAGTTGAATTTGAGCCCCTCTGAAGATCAAAGGGTTTAAGATGACCGTGTTGGCCCAAATCTAAAAATATCAGGCTGAATTCTACCCTCAGTTACGTAGTTGTATCTCCTATTGGAAACAATATGTAACTGAGAGCAGAACCTGTCATGATCCATTTACTTGAGATCTGAAAGTGAGAGCCAATGATGAGTTATCTTTCAGTTTGCTAAGATTTAGGAAAGCACTTTTGAAAATTAACAAAGGATTTCTTGCTGCAGTTTGAGAAACACTTTGTAGTTAAAGATGGATCCTAACGAATCAGTGTTCCACTTAGACCGATGACCTGCTGCTGCCACTGACAGATAACTGATACTTCAGAAGAAAACCAAAACCACATAATGCAACAAGCCAATTGTTCAAGAGTATTCCTTCCTGACCCTACCCAATGAACAGCTAATGCCACGAAGCATGAAGGTTGTCATTAGGTTTTTTTAAACATTTATTTTATTGCTGTGTACTCTAGGATATTAATAACAAACCTTCAAATTGTAACTTAAAAGTCCCTGAGATATCACTGTGCTGACAACGTGTGTGTGCTTGTTTTTCAGAAGTATACGGTGATACGTGTAGCACGGCACTGGCAGAGACTGAACTGAAGGAAAGTGAGCTGGCCAGAAGCATAACAGCAGAACAGAGGGCTGGCAGTTGAACTGCTGGACAGGTTTTTCTCAGGACTCCTTCCTCTCCTTTATTTGTTTTGGTGGATGCTGGATCAAGTCACCTTTCCCATAAGTTCTGAGCTCCAGAATCCATTCCATTGACATGAAAGCTGCCGGATCCACTGCATGAGCTGAAAAACTGAAGGAGCATTAAAAATTCAAGTGGCATCAAAATCCTCTTCGGTATTGAACGGAAAAAAGAAAATGATTCTTGCATTGTTTATTGAACCGTTCGAGAGGATGTGGCCTAAATTAGGTCGACAGCAGAGTGTGAAGTTACTATGCACTTATCTTGTGGCGACATCACTTGGACGTTGTATCATTACCAGTAACTGCTCCGCCATGGGAATGTCCTGGGACTTTTCCATTCCTTTGACTCTGCTGCGGTGCCTTCCACTGCCTCCCTTAATTCAGTCATTTCTAACTGATCATTAACAGGAACAGAAAACTGCAGGGTGGTGGTGGGGGAAATACAAGTCCCGAATCACAATCAGCAGGGAAACTTAGCACAGCCATGGCATGATTGCTTCCCAACAGCTCAGTGAATGACCTCCTGTTTACAAGATCTTTGGAGGGTACTGATTGGCAACTTCTGACTAAGAGATGGAGATTCAGCATTGGGCAGGAACTAAGATGTGGCAACTACTGTGACATTTTGAGGTCTTTTTTGCAGCATAAACAGATTCTTTCCTCCAGTCTTCTGTTTTTTGGATCACAACCCTCCCACATTTGGTGCTGATAATTCTGCGGAATGCCATTTAATGTTCTACATTTGAGTGGACTGCATGCTGTACACTTTCATTGTGTGTTGGACTATGGAATAAGTACCGTTCATCCCCATATGGCATCAGACTATACTTAGGCATTTGCAATGGGCGGTGGGCTTTAGAAGCACTGATGAATAGATAAAGTGTTATCATTAAATGCTTCTTTCCAGGATATTTTATTAAGGACTGTACCAAATCTCTGCTGCATAAGGATATGATGTAGAAGAATGTAGCTCTGTGACACATTAAATTACCTACACAAATCATTAGCTCTTTCCAAGCAGGTCTGACAGCATTTGCATGGAGGTATTTTGATGAAAAATGGGAGTTTTAAATCCCACAAAGCCACTCGTACCTTAAATTTTGCAAACATAAATATTGACCCTAGGGCTGTGCAAACAGAAAAAGATGGGCCTGAAAGAAATTACACTAGAGAGCTCAAAAAGTCAATGATTGGTTTTGACGAAATTAGACCTTTTTTGTACTATGATTAGTGATGCTCTGTGGCTGTCATAGCACTAAAAAGGGAGAAAAGGCCAAACCAAAAATCCATTATGAATTTTACCATGGGCAAAATAATTTACTGACTTAATAATGTTTTAACGATGGTTTCATTGCAAGGATACAAATGTTTTTCTTTGTATTGTGGAGCTTTTGGGGTTTTGGAGGCGCAAGTACCTTAACTATGATGCAGCAACACACCGAAGCACGGGAATAGTCCCAGCAAATACAAAAGTCAAGGCTTAATTAGGCCTTGCTGAATCAGAGCCTTAGAGAGCTTGTTGGTTTAATGAAGAGCTTGACTGCAGTAGCAAACAGAATGGGTGCTGACTTAGAACACCACGTTTCTCATCCAACCTTCAAATACCCAACTCCTTTGATTTACGCTGCTTTCTGTTTTGCTGATTCACGTCTAGAGGAAACACAATTCAGTGTGCTAAAGCCGCCTTTCATTTATGGAAATCAGTGCTGTTGCTGTTGATAAGAATTTGGCCCATGTTGCCCTGGGGATAGATCTCATTTACACTAAATCACATTCAGGCCAAATATTGCCCTCGGAGCACACAAACAACTCCTGCAGAAGTCCATTGGGGTTGTACGAGTGACTTGAAGGCATAGTCGAGTCCCTCCCTCCAGTCCCCAATACAGTGAAATCTTCTTATAGTGAAGTCATTTTTTCCCCATGGAATAACTTCACTGTGACTTCCTTGTTACTGTCAGTAGTTTATGCACTCTCTGATAAGCGTGCTTCTCTCTTGCACCCGTCCTTCCCCAAGCAGTGGGGCTAGAGAGCTTTTATTGAATGTTCTTATGGAGGGGGGATTATATGAAATTGCTAAACCTAAGATTTATTTGTACTGCTATTGTTGACTTGTGGAAAAGCCAAAAATTGCACTTTAGAATCTTTCTAGATGAAAGGGTAGGAATCTACGTTATCGTTGTTGATAAAATATCCGTCTCTCGGGACTGGGAGCCACTGGGGTCTACCTTTTAGAGGATGGGAAATCAGGAATCCTGGGTTCTGTTCCTGCCTCGGCCACTTGCAGTGTTAACTTAAGCCAAGCCACTTAACCCCGCAGTGCCTCAGTTTCCCCATCTGTAAAATGGGGATAATGACACTGTCATTTGCAGAAGGTGCCAGCTTACACTCTCCCCTCAGACCTGCAGCTGGGTGCCAGCAGGTGAACATAAGGTGAAGGGCCCCTGGCCCTGCACCCAGCATGGAAACCTGTGCACTCTTGAGCAGTGAAGCATCACCAGGTTTGATAGTGATCTTCCACCCCGCCGCCTCCCACACACACACCTTTATGTTCAAGGAGTGCTAGCATAACATCCTCTCTGGGTCCTACCTGCATGCCCTGGGGCTAGGGGAGGAAGAGATTCCTGCACCATCTTTTCCTTTTCTTCAGTGCACCAAGGCAACAAAGGCCACAAAATTATAGTTCAGATTTGAACTGCTTCCCTGCCACAATCTCTTTTGTTTTTAACAGTTTCTGCACATTTCTGACACTTTTTTTCTTGTTTCAACAAAATTTCAATTTGTCCTGGTTTGACCAAGATCTGTAGGTCACGCTGACACCATGAATGTACTTTGGAGGATGAGACTGGACTAGTAATTCACCACTCTTTGGCTGTGTGAACTGGATACAGCACTCAGGTTTCAATGGTGTTTGGAGACTGGTTTATAACACAGCTGGCTTGAGACACAGCTTACATACTTAGTGCTCTTACTGTGTAGCAAGCTGTCAATAGTGTTTTAGCTGTGTCCATGAACCTTGCTGAGTCCAGGGTTATTGTATAGTCCTGTACCATCCACCTTACAAGCTCAGACCATATTTTACCCATTTTGGCCATTGCTATGTAGCTGGGTACCGTGAGGTGGTTGATTTTTACATTGTAGTGTCAATCTTAGACTTAGTTCTGTATTGTTGGATTTTTATAATAAAGTACAAATGCTTTTACTTTATGAGGAGTCAAAGTTCAAGCTGATGATGATTCTGACAGGGAAAGACTAATTTTTGGCTTTGAGGACATGACAAAACAGGGTTCAGTGACAGGAATTTTCATTTTTCCGTTTGCCAGGACAATCTTTTAATGGGTGCGTTATCTTCCGGCAAACAAGGAGTTGTTAACATGAGCTGTTTTTCACAGGTGGTCTGGAATGTGATTTGGGAACAGGGTTAAGATTCAGCAAGACTAACACATGTTAAGGGGCAGCTGTACTGTAACCAGATCCTCTGAGACAGTCATTTTTGTTGGGTAGATGAGCCCAAATCACAGTCTTGTGGCATGGATTTCAGAAAAATATTCCAGTTTACACTGTTTGGAGAAGGTGTGGTAACCACCAGGATGTTTAAAAATGGTGGTTGCTAACAGACTTCAACTCTAATGGAGACAAGCTCTCAGGCCCAGTCTATCCTTTAAAAATAACTGGTCCTGATCGTCCACTAGTTTTAACTAGTTTTATGGAGTGGAGAATGAGGTCCATAGTCTTTACACACTGTAGTAAATGATTGTTGCGCAATCCTGCTCTAATGCTGGCTTTCCTTGCCCGTGTGATTTGTGTCTGGTATTCCAATTGCTTAGGTGAGAAAAGCCATTTTAATAGCCAGCCTTTTCTTAAACACTCAGAGATTTTGAACAGGCTTGGGTGGCAGAAATGTCAGGAGCTTCCTCTTACTTTTTTTTTTTTTTTTAAAAGTATGATCAGAAGTATTTAAAAGAGCCAAATTGTGTATTTCTGCCAGCAGCAGGAACTGAAAATAGCTGCTAGGATTTCTTCTGCCCAGTTGAGAATTGGTACGGTTTGTCATTCTTACATATTTCCATGTTGATGATGATGTATTTGTATATTGTGATTGATGAGAGATAATCAGACAGGGAAAAAGCACAGAACGCTCTTGATAAATTGCCTGTCTCCCACCCCATTACCCTCCCACTCCCCCAATCAGGACAGAATATATGAATTTATAACAACCACCATCAAGTGTGTGAATCTGGAATTTCTGTAAATAGGCCATTCTGAACTGTGTAAAACCACACTTTGTTTGGACTTTATAAAAAATTATAAATACTGTAGTACAAAACATTCGGTGTAGTTGGTATTTCTGTGTCACGTAAGGAGAAAATTGAGCTTTCCATTCAATTTAAATGAGAGAGGGTTTAAAAAAATTCATGTTTACATTTAATTTAACCTCAGTTATGGCCATCACATATTTGGCCACAAAAGATATGAAACCATTTTCCCATTACAGATCTCCCTTAGTCATGTCCCTGAATCATGTTAACCTCTTAGGGAAGTCCCAGACTTTACAACAACATGGTGAAGACTCGTATGCTAAGATTGTAACCAGACAACCCTGAACAAACCCATATTGTAAATGGGCCCTAAGTAATGTATTTGCAGAGTATATTTTGGACTTTAATTGTGTGTTTGCAAGACCTGAGCCAACCACGTGGGGTTTACCCAGGCCAGGAAAGGGTTCAGTCACCATCAGCCTTGCAACCACGGATATCCTGAGGTGGTGCAGCTTTAGTTCAGAGCTCTGACCCCAACAGCTTGTAAGACGTTCACAAGTCTCAGCCTGGCTTTACCCGACTTGGTTATTTCTTGCAGGCTGACTTGGGTGCCCTTCCAGCCCTGAGTTCAGCCCAAAATTGTCCTACTGGAGGAACCAGCCCCTCTCACGGAAAAACTGTTAGGTTCGCTGCTTCTGTGGAGCCAGTACAACTAGGGTAATCAGATGTCCCAATTGTATAGGACCAGTCCTGATATTTGGGGCTTTTTCTTATATAGGCACCTATTACTCCCCCACCCCATCCCGATTTCACACTTGCCGTCTGGTCACCCTAAGTGCAACATTTCACCTATCAGCTTATTAGAAGTACGCACTATTTTCTGCTATTTTCCCCTCTGTCCTTCCATTTTCTTCTTGATCCTTTTCCTTGCAGATGTGAGGTTTTGAGGCCTGTTTTGTGGCTTCTCCTCCCTATTCCCCACTTCCCAGAAGTCTTTGTACTGCTCTGGGCGGGCAGGGTGAGTTCAGGGAGCACTGTATATGGAGCATTTTTACCCTTGTTCTCCAAAAACTGCCCTGGCCTCATATCTACACATGGGTGTGTTTTACAATGTTAATAGACTGATAAAGCCTGTACGGTTTGGGACCTTGTCTACCGATGAGACTCTCTTTCACCCTGTACTCCCAGCTGATGCTTGAGGTCAGCTGAGGTGCCTCTGCCATTAGACCATACACCTGAACATTGCAGGTGTGGGTGACAGAGTTGCCGTGACGACCCCTCTGGTCTAGGTGTTGCCTCTATTTTGGTCCCATGGAGCCTTCAGGGGTATAGCTCCTCTGTCTCCGCAAAGGACTGCCTGAGGGCGCAGCGTGGGTGGAGGGAGTCCGTGGTAACAAACGAACTGAGCTGTATTTTGTGGTGAGTTTCCCTGGGTGGATGTTCATCAGCATGTGAGGCTATGAGGTTTTACACTTTTGGCCACGTGCCCACAAACTACATGGTGGGTTGCTGTTATAAATCTGAATGCAAATAAATAGGTAAAATAAAAGGAGCAAGAGCAAGGGGAAGTGAAAGTCAGTCACCTGTTTAAAAAGCAAACCAGCCAAGAACTGCTAAACCCCTTCAGTGAAAGTGCCCTCTGTAATACAGGCTGCAGCCTACAGGAGGACGGCAGCCCTCTCGTTAACCATACAGCAGGAGTTGGAAATACTCACAGTAACTTAGTTTTAAAGCCCTTCCTGGCAAAGGTTTATGTAGGAGGCACAGATCTGATTCCAGAGTCCCTGAACAGAACTGGACGTGGGGGTCAGGTTGCTAGCGTGTAGTTTATATGTACGTTGATCGTGAAATTATCATATCTTATGCAAATGAGATGATTCTCATTTTTATATACCAAGACCCTGAATTCTCCTCGGAGATACGCTGGTGTAAATTAGGAGTAACCATGGAGTTACGCCAGTGTAAACCAGGGAAGAACCAGGCCCTGAGTGCTGCAGCAGCTAATTTGGCAGAAGCGTTTCTCAGTGCAATGCAATTTATAATTAGTACTTTAATAAGATTTGTTCCGTTCCTGATGTATTGTCAACCGCTTAGAGCAAAGACCTAGAAGCCAAAAAGATGCCTGGGTTCTCATCCCAGCTGAGCCACTGATTGGCTGTTTGATCTTCAACAAGTCCCTTTGTGCCTGGAGATTCTCTTGCAGCTTCTGCTTTCAATCTGTTCCTAGCATTTGGGCCCATTAGGACATAAACCGCCCCAGGTGACAGCTGTTCATGCTTAAGGGGATGAATTCAATTCTGCTCTGCCGCGTTTTCACGGTACTTCTGTTTTGCTCTATCCAGTGACACCTCTTCTAACAAGGGTTAAGCCCCATCCTTCCCCGGCTCTGGCAGAGACTTGGGAAACGTACTGGCACCCTTTTGGAATCAAGATGACTGCCACAAATTCCAGACTGCTCTTTCTGGTTCAGAGTATTTGAAAAGGGTTAGCTGCTGAGGGCCCCCTGTCTTTTCAGTCGGTGCTAGGGGATGGATGTGGAGCTGGAGAGCCCAAGTGTGCATTCTAGAAAGCATTTTTCCTGCATGGAGCAGACGCAGGCATATGCCTCAGGGATGGCTGGGGGAGAACAATGTATGGCACCCCTTATCCTGCTGATGAAATGGGCAGCATGCCCCACTCCAAGTATATGGCATGTATAGAGTCTTGCAGAAATAAATCCAGACACACACAGGCACGGGGTTAATGCTCCTATCTGCAGAACTTCAGCCGTCTGCTCCTCCTTCCCGCAGCTTGTATACTAAGCTCAAGGACATAGGGCTCAAGGACTACTAGCTAGCCCTTTGGTTTTGCCCACCCATTACTCATTCTAGCTGGGCTCTGGCTGGCTGGAGGTGAATGGAACCGGTTTCTTGCACCCATCCCGCTCAGTGCCCTGTAAGTGTGCAAACCTCTGCCTCACCCAGCACTGCATTTAAATAAAGAATTTAGCCTGAAAACAACAATTTTTTAAACACTGAGGCAAAGCAACTTTCTCTGTTCCCCATTTAATACTCAGTATTTTCAATCATTAAAACTGCAGCCGTCAACGACAAGCATCAAACGGCCAGAACTCGAAGTTGGAAACCCAGAGACAAACATTAAGCCACTCTGCATAATCTTTTGCTACCCACTTGATGGGCTGCAGGGAGGGGATGAAACACCTTGCTTAGAACGCCAGCCTTTGTTCCTGTTTTCACTTTCCACCCACCATCAGCTTTTTCTGGGTAGTGGCTTCAGAGTGAGAAAAGGTGGCTCCCCCCTGCTCCACCCCCTCCCTCTGTTCATGTGACTTCGTGGTGTCTGCACAGTTTGAGATTCATCAGCCTCTGGGCAGGCATTTGTTCCTTACCTTTCAGCTCTAGAGAGAGGAACACCTTCTCCTCCTTCGTAACTGCAGCGAGGCTCTTTCCTGCCTCCACCATGGGCAGGCGCGCCCTGGAGGTGCTACTGCTCAACGTCGCCTGTGGTGAGTGCTACCCTCCCAGTCGCTTTCTAATATGACCTCGGGTCATGGCAAGTTTGTGTTTCGTTGCATTAAAAAAAAATTACTCTTATAACAGATTAACACGTGGAGAACAAATCTGCTCATATAAATCACGATGCAGTTAAGATATTCCCATTGCTCAGAAATGTGCTAATACATACGACTGTATCTTAACTTTTCAGCGGAGCCACTGTTTTCAGTTTTTGCTTTAGATGTTTTCCCTTGCGTTCTGTGTTGAAAGTAGCCCTGAGTTTATGGAAGGTCAGATTAAATGCATTAATAAGAAGTAGGTGATTTCCGTAAGAGATATCTCCAAACAAATCCACAGAGCTCACAGAAAAGCTTAAGAGTTAGATAAACAGTAGACCAGGCATCTAAAATGGCTAATGCACAGTTTATGGAGTCATTCATCTTTATGGTGCCAAGGCAGAGCTGGGGGAAAACAGAGGTGAAATATTACATGGGATTCATTTAAACAAAAATGGAAATAAAAGTCAAAGGGCTAGATATTCAGCTAGTGTAATCAATCTTGCTCCATTGAACTCAATGTAGCTACGTTGATTTACGTCAGATGGAGGAGCTGGCCCAAAATATTCAGACATCTCGTAATACCTGCATTAATCTAAGATAGCTTCATAGTGTTTTCTCAACTGATCTATCTAACCTTTGAATAATGGTGAAATACTTGGACTGGGTGGCTCTGTGCTGTTCTGTACTTCTGTGCTGAGTATTGGCACCTAATAGGCAAGAAATCATAATAATACAGTCATAAATCTTCCCCAGAGCAGCATTAACCACAGCAATACGTGGAGCAGGAGAAACCATCAGATTAATTGTACAAACAGTAACTTGAGTAATAAACATAATGGCAAATTCTGCTCTCCAGTACCCTGGTGTGTATCTGGAATAGCTCCAAGGGAGCCCACAAGCGTTGCTCTGAATTTATATTGCTGTAAAGGAAAGCAGAATTAGGGAATGTCTACACTAGAAATGTAAATTGACCTATATTAGGTCGATGTGCAGTGGTGGTGCATGGCCACACTACCCTCCTGGGGCCGGTGGTGCACGTCCTCACCAGGAGCATTTCCACCGACCTAAGAGGGGCAGTGTGGGGCATGGGGAGCTGATAGCCGGGTCTCTCAGCTCCACTGGCAGCTCCCCGCCAGGAGCCTGGCTGCCCCATAGGCTCCTGGGCTCCCAGCAGGTTACCCCCCATGCACGCACGCACACACACACTCCCCATTCCCCACCAGCAGTGAGGGGAAGCCACTCTGAACTTCTCACCTCCAAGGAGCGGGGGTCCAGCTGCCCCAGCTTCTCATCCTCCCTCCAGGGAGCAGGCAGGGTACTCCACTTGGGCTTCTTGCCCTGGCTCCCAGCCGGGAGCACGGTCCATTCTCCCCCAGGCTTCTGGTTGGGAGCGGGGTCCAGACAGACAGCTCTCCAGGGGTGGGGGCACAACTGGGCTCTGGCTGCCCGGGTGTCTTGTTGATTTCATGGCAGGAGCCGTGAAATGGAGAAGACGGCCACCAGCAGATGTAAAGGATACAGTGTCTGCAGAGACACTACCTGACCCCTAATTACACCACCGTAAGCCTATGCCTGCCATGGAAGTGGAGTCACGTCAGTCTAGTGGGGCACTTGCATGGGCAGGAAGAAAGCTGTAATGGAGATGCTGATGTAATTAGGTCAACATAAGCTGCCTTTTGTCGACCTAACTGTGTAGTGTAGACCACCCTTGGACTGGGGGAAATGAAAATGAACTGGTTATGTTGTGCTGCCTTTGATCTGAAGGAAACTGCTCCCCGGGATCTGGTTCTATTTCATCCTCTCCCTTTTAGAAATTGTGTATGAATTTTTGAAAAATCTGCCAAATAAGATTTCTAAGTGTGTGGCTGGAGGGAGGGGAAGCCACAAGTCACGGGCTGGGGGCCTGATCCCGTGGCTGGAGGCCTGGAAAACTTCCACTGGATCTGACCCACTTCCTGAAGGCCTTGATTCAAAGCCAGCTGGAGTCAATGGAAATATTTCCACTGACTACAATAGGTGCTTATGTTAGTAGCTATTACCAAGTACATCAATTAAAAGCAGCCGTGTATTGGGCACAGTATAAAAAGGGAAAACCCAGAGTGGCCACTGAGCAATCACTGAGCGTAAAGCTGGGCGAAGGGATTTGGATGAGAGAATTTCTTTATTGCCCCACCTATAGCTATTATTTATTTATGTATTTATTATTATTAATCAGGTATATTATGGTAGTGCCTAAGGATCAAGCAAGATCAGAGCCTCATTGTGTTAGGCACTGTACAAATAGAGTAGCAGACAGTCCTCGTCCCAAAGAGTTTACAGTCTAAATAGACCAGCCAGACACAGGCTGGAGGAAGGGGTAGAACACACAAGCAGGGTGAAGAGTGTAATGGCAGTCAATGTCATGTTAGTTTTTTTTTTGTTTGTTTGTTTGGTTTTTTGGGGGGATTTACTTAGGAGGAGATAACTTAACTTAACCAGAAGGATAAGTGAATGGGTAAGGGTGCAGAAAGTGGGAGTGGCTCAGATCTGAAAGGAACAAAGGTTGAGATTTTCAAGGGCTTCGGATGCACAATCCCCCACTAACAATTATGAAAATTGGGTGTCTAAATTCCTGTGGTGGCTATGATGATCTCAGCCTGAATCAATGTTCACCTCTCCCACCATCAACGCGTGAAACTGGGGATTTCAAACACAGATTAGTAAAAGGGAACTTTGAAAACTGCCCTGTTCCTTCGATTTCAGATTTACGCTTGAATTCTATGAAATCTGAAAGGACTGCCGGGGGAAAATGCAATTCTCAGGGTCTGCAACACTCACAAACTGAATCCTAAATCAGCCAAGGCAGAAAGAGAGGCTTTAAATCCTTAGAGACAGGTTGGAAGGACTGGACCTATTGAGATCCATAAAACTGGGTGCTTGTTCTAAACTGGAGCTGTGACAAACTTGTAAGCAAAAGGAAACTCCCGGGGAAGTGGGGATGGGGGGTTGAAGGACTGCTCCTGCCAGAATCCACCTTAGGGTAAACTTTGGTGAGCTTATTAGCTCGGCTTGTTTTCTTTGTAGTGCTTTGTACCTTAAGAATTAAGTAGGCTTGCAGAGAAAGCACCGTGTGGTAACTTATAAGTGTAGCACTTACACCGGTTACCTGTCTCCGACGAGAAAGCAAGCAGGCTTGCCCAGGCAGCCTAGCAATGCTGGGAACAACACTAAAGGCAGGGACCTGTGCAGCCTGGCAATACCCTGGTCAGAAGAGGTCTTGGGTCTCTATCCAAGAAAGGCAACAGCTGGGAAGCCAGAGCCCTGAGAGTGGGTGCCCTTGCTGGACCAACTGAGCGGAAACACAGGTGCAGATGCTCTGAAGTGTGATGGGGCAATGGAAAGAGCCATGGGGAGTGACTCATCATTGCACAATAGCCGCTTGTGCCAGATGGGCACAGAGCAGATGTACGTCCTCCTGGTTAATAGCAACATCTATGCCATGCAGCTTTGCCCGCCCCCTTTCCAGGAGCCCTGGGAGCGGGGGGGGGGGTCATAGCTGTTTCAGAGGCAGGCTGGGGCTCAGAGAAGGGGTGGGTGGGCATCCCTATGCTCAACCCTTGTCACTTCTGTACGGGACATCCACCGGCTGCCACCTTCCAAGGACACTGGCTTGAGTTCACTGGGCATTGACACAGGCTGTGAAACCCTCAACCGGAGAACAACCCCAACAAGCACTGGGATGTGCTCTCTGGGATGAAGGTCGCTAAGCCATGTGTCTTTTCAGAAGATGGCGCATGCCGCCTGAATGGCGCAAGAGTGGCAATGCTGTGACTGAGAGGTGCAAAAAAACCCAGCCCACTGTGGAATGGCCACGGACATGAGGCTGGTGGAGAGAACCTGGGGTTTGCTAGTGACCAGGGACTGCCCAAATGAAGACCCGTCAAGCGATGGGTTCACTCTTGGTTTTCTAACCTAGCAACCTCCCTAGCAGAGCGGGTTGAAATTTTTCAAAGGAAAATGTATTTCATCCAAAAAATGAGGTTTTTGTGAAAAATCAATTTATTTTGAAAAGTTTTCCTTTTTTCATGAAAATGTCCTGCCTTTTAATCAGCCCCCCTTCCCCCAAATTTTATACTGAAAACATTATCAAAATGGTTAGTGCAATGGTTTTGTGTATCAAAGCTGAGAAGTATTGAACTCTCGTTGTGTCTTCTCTACCTAAATTAATTGAAATTCAAGGCTGTTTCACAACCTTAAAGAAAACGAATTAACTCACAGCTTCCTCTTTTCTATTTTTGACGGGGTAATGCGCCAAGCCTCAACTATGGATAGCTAGAACACAGCAACTGCATTTGTTCTTCAAGGACCATAGTCAGTATGGCCATAAGCAAGAGAATAATACACCTGCTGCCAAAGCAGCTAAATTAAAGTCTAGGAGAGTCTGAACTGGGAAGATGAGTTCAACTATAACAACAAAGCACATTGGCGTAATTAAATCCCCACTGGTAAAAATCTTTGTTATCTGAGATGTTGGTCGTGCTAACTAGATGTGGCCCTTCTGTTGCATTTAATTGTATTTTCAGGTTATAGTAATATATAGAACTGAAGTGACACATAGTCCTTTCAGACTGAAATGAAAACAGGTCAAGATTAGAGGCATGGCTGATCTGGATCACAGAATCCGCAACCCTCACCCCTTTGCATAATTATTTTTTGAACAGTAGCAGTGGGGGGTCAAAATCAGAGCCAGATTGGATCCAAAACCCAAAAGGGCTTATTTTCTGGATCCAGTTTGGTGGAAATTTTGCAAGATCTGATGTTCTGCCATTTTGGACAAAAACAAAATAGCATAAGAACGGTTTCTGCGACTCTAGCACCAGTGAACCTGAACCTTCTGCTAGGCCCGGTTTAACAAAGAATCTAAGGCTATGACACCACGACAGCTGAAATCGACATAAAGTATGTCGCTCAGTGGTGTGACTTAGCCACTCCCCAAGCGGTGTAATTTATGCCAATTTAAGCAGTGGACAGTGCTGCTGTTAGGAAAGCTTCTCCCACTGACCTAGCTGCTGCCACTCATTGGGAGGTGGATTAATAAAATTCACGGGCGAGCTATATCACGGCAGCTTAGAGCAGCTACACTAAAGAGCTTACAGCCGCGCAGCTCTCTAGTGTAGTCAGAGGCTGAATCGCAAATCCCAGCCACGGTATAATTTGGGAGCAGATTCATATATAGCCCCCTTCAGATGGACTAATTAAAATAAACTTTTCAGCTAACTTAGTGAAGAGCTCAGTCATAGGCCACATGGTTTGCCTAGCACATGAATCATTTTGGACCTAAGGGTACCTGCTCTCTCAGTAATGGGGAAGTGATTTCTGTTCTGCAATTGCAGCTAAGCAAGGAGGGAAAACACATTATCTACTTCTTGGACTCGTTGCACTTCAAGGAATATATAAGTGGGCAGGATTTATGACTTCTCTTATTTTTACAGTGCCTGTCTCCTGCCCCCACCCCTACACACACACTGAGTAAGACTCATAGTCCTTTCACATTTCAGAATGTACTTTTTAAAATTGTTGGTTTGGGTTTAGGCACTGGAGGGTTTTTTGTATGTGTGCCTGGAGTGGGTGAGCAAGTGGTGAGATTGTAGCAAACTCACAGTCTGCAAGAGGCAAAATATAAACTTTCAGTAAACGTCGCAAAGACTGAAATCTCATCCCGTGACAGGAATTGTTGTTCCTTTGTAGCTTTTTAGCTATTTACCGAAAAGCAACATAACATTAGACTTGGAACCTTGTTTCTCTTGAAGGAGAGCTACTTTACAAGCCTGACCCTCCCCCTTTGGGCCTATTCCAGTGCACCGTTTCCCTTTTGGAGAGTAGGCACTGGACTGGTCACTGTCTTAACTCATTTCTCAGGACTTGGTCCCTCACAGACATTTCACCTGATGCACTAGAGTTGTGCTGGACCTGCCCAGCCCCAGCCTATTAAACAGGTTTAAAAAAAAAAAAGAAGTGTGAGGGGAGGGATAGGAAGGGCTTGGGAATAGAAAGGCAATATGTGAGGGCCACGGCTTCTATACTCTGTCTCCTGGAAGCCAACACTGGCGTCTACATGGCCCCGTATTAAGGTGTCACATCTGATCCTTCCCTATTCCTCCTAAAGTGAGCCCCGATCAGCAGTGGCGAACTACACTGATGAAATCAACCTTTTCTGTTGGCTGTAGGCTGCCTATGCTACTGCTGAGACAAGGTGGGTGAGATAATATCTTTTATTGGACCAACTTCTATTGGTCAGAGAGAGACTAGAGACAAGCTTTGCAGCCACACTGAGCTTGTCTTCGGGTCTGGGAAACGAACTCAAGTGTCACAGCTAAATACAAGGTTTGAACAGATTGTTTAGCATAAGAAGAAAACACATAACTCAAGGGACCATTCAAGGTGAGGTGGCCCATTAACACCCTCCAGTCATGGGGAGGAATGGAAAAGGAAGGGGAAGCAGCTGAGGCGGGGGACTCGTTAGTGGGTTACAGATGGTTGTAATAAGCCATAAATCCAGCAGCTCTATTCAGTCCATGATTTTTAGTGTCTAGTAGAGTTACGAATTTAAGATCCCAGGCTTGTCCTTTGAAAGTGTGGTGCAGGTTTCTTTTGCGGATGAGGACTGATAGGTCAGACATACGGCGATCGCTTTGTGAAAAGTGTTCAGCCACTGGTGATAAGATTTTCTTCGTCTTTTATCAGTTTCCTGTATGAGTTCATTTGAGAGAATGTAATGATTGTCTGGTTCCACCCACATCGTTGTTACTGGGACAATTAGTGCACTGGATGAGATACCCCACATGTTGTGACAGGCATACCTAGGATCCATGGCTCTTGAAAGGTGTGTTGTGGGGGGTGTTGATCATTGTAGCAGTAGAAATACGAATGGAGGTTTTGCATGTACTGTTCTGACAGGGTCCGGTGCCACTTTGAGTTGAGGTGTCCTGGTCTGTGGGGAGCTTGCTTCAGATGATGAGCTTGGAGAAGAAGAGGGGAGGGTTGTTTGAAGGTCAGAAGAGAGGGTTTAGGAAAGATTTCTTTCAGTATGGGGTTCCCAGTGAGTATGGGTTGTAGTTATTTGGTGATACCCCAAATGGATTCCATTGTGTGTGCAGTCGGAGGGGGTTTTATTTCTGTATTGAAGCAGGTAAGGTATTACTTACTGGTGTGGGGAAGTAGATGACAAGAGTGTGCACTCAGAGTCCACATATGCCTGTCACAACACGTGGCGCACCTCATCCAGTGCACTAAATGCTCCACTAACAACTAGGTGGGTGAAATCAGACAATCACTATGATCTCGAATGAACTCACCCAGGAAAATGATCAAAGACAAAAACACCCTCTCACCTGTGGGTGAATGCTTCTCCCAATGCGATCACTCCAGATTTTTATCAAAGCAGAGGGAAGGAATCTGACCCACCTGGAAAGTACCCTTATTTTTTTCTTTTCTTTTTTCCTCTGTGTTACTGATTCAATTAAATCTATCAGCTCCCTATTAGAAAAAGCCTGCAATGAGGATAAAAATCCCAGCTCTTCAGCACCCAGCAAAGCCCTGGTACTGAAAGTCTGGTGTTTCTTTTTAATGGTGTTTCTTTGCTCCCCATGCACCAAACTTCAGAATGAAACTTCCCAATGGACCAAGTCACATAACTCTCCAGTCAGCAATAATATAACAGACTTGGGCATTGTTATAAAAGAATTATTTAGTTCTACAGAATACCAGCTCTATTTCTTGCATTATAAATGTGGGGAAAGGAGGCATTAAAATATACCAAGCTCCTAATTACAAAACCAAAAGGGAGAATGTAGCTATCAACAGATTATAAGCAATGAAGGTTAATAGTCTAGTGACTTGTTTACTCCTTTGCAGCATTTTTATCTTGTCATGCTGATATGGCGGATTATGAGATGGAGGTCAAACCAACCCCACAAGCTACATCATTCCTACAGAGAACTACTTCTGCTCAGTCAGTTTCCCCATATCAGATAACTTCTTCTAGCCATGCAGTCACCACGCTTTTCTCCAGGAGGACAAGTAATATTATAACCACACCATTCAGCCAAAGAACATCTGTACTCACTGGCACCCAAACAACAAACCACCATCCAGTAACAAATGCATCAGCCCCTAACATGACAACCCAAGCAAGAGCAAACAGCAGCCAGTTGACTAGCCAGACAACCCATGTAAGGGTAACAACTACAGCACCAACATCTAAGAAGACAACCATCCAGAGAACTGAGAAAACCACGCTGTCAACCAACCAACCAACCCATTCAAGGGCAGCAACTACAGCTGTAGCTAAGACGACAACTGCAAAGACCACAGCAGCAACCAACCAAACTACCACCCTTGCAGTAACTACAGCAGCAAGAACAAGCAAGACACCTGTAAAGACCACCGTCGGGCCAACTACCCGAACAACTCATACAGCAGCAAAAACTACAGCCAGAACCAACGTGACGACCATTCATCCAGAGAATCAAACAACTGCACCCACTCCGACAGCCACGGTGGAGCCCACCCTCGCACCTAATCCATCATCACCCCCCACTGGCGCATACAGTGTTTCCACAGGAAGTGTGAACTGCATTAAAGTGTTGACGGGATTGGAGCTGATTGTTCAGGATTCTAAGACGGTGAGATGCAATATTCATTAGCATTAAAGAGCGACGTGATTTGAGCCTTGTACCAATGTTTCCTCATTAGTCTGAGTTTATTCTGCCTCCTTCAAAGCAATTCCTATCAATTACCATATGCTGCAAAATTAGAGATCAGTGTAAGTATTGTACCTGTTTCCCAGAAGTGTAAGTTACTTACAACCTGAGCGGTTTTAAAAAGATACCTAAACTGGAGAATCGTAAGAAAGATGAGAAATTGTCAATCAGTGTTTCAAACATGGAAGTCTTTGATTTGGGCTCTTTGATCTTTGAACTGCTGGGAGGACCAGACCAATGGTCCACCCAGTCTAGAATCCTGTAGTGGTCAATGCCATATGTTTCACGAGGAGGTGCAAGAAACCCTACAGTAGTTGGTTATGGAATAACCTACCCATAAGGAAAATGTCGTCCTCACTTCCATTAGTTAGAGGTTTGGATTATACCATGAAGCACTGGAATTTTATCCTTTCCAGAGCAATTGGTTTCTTGTTTTGTTTTTTTAATCCTTACTATCGTAAATCGGGATAGTCTCATTTTGACTGTAAGCGTTGTTTAAATGTGATGATGAAGCGCTGATGAAAGTAAATGGTACTCACTACAGTCCAAAGCTAAGCATAGTGCCTCACACCAGTAAAGACCTTATTTCTAACTTGCAGAATGTTCTGCTCCCATGTATCTCCTCACCAGACTGTGATGCACTGTTTCATTAAGTGAGAAAGGCCCACAGAGTGTTAAACTGAAGTGAACTCTATGTCCTCAGCCTCGGAGCACCCAAGTCAGGCTAGAGTCCAGGTTGCAGAAATGATGTTAGAGACAAACTGCACAATCTGCAGTGCTAATGGAGAAGCCTCTGAAAGCATGAGATCAGACTGGATAATGTAATCCAAGGACTCTTGCATGGTAGTCAGTCATGAGGCTATTGATCCAGACACATAGCTTCTAATTTAGAAAGCTCTTATGAGTCTGTGTATTTCTTATTTTGTTTTGTCTCTAACTGAGCTACATTGGAATTATTTTCTTCTCCACAGCAGAAGAAAGGATTCTTCAATATCGATTCCAATATCACACAAACGTCTGGAATATGTGGAAATCTGCAGTCAAATCTGAACATCACTTTTAATGGAGGCTTTATAAGCTTTATTTTTGTAAAGGTAATTGTTGCACTCTTATTTTTTACAGCAAGGCAGAGGTCAGAGCCAGGGAATTGGAATTCAGAATTCCTTGGTTCTGTTCCAAGCACACTCACTAACGCATTGCATGACCATGGACAAGTCATTTCATTTCTCTGTTCTTCCGTTTCTCCATCTGTAAAGACTTCACAGGGGGTTCTGATGCTCAATAAATTAATGTCAGTAACGTGCTCTGTGATCCTCTGATTGAAGGGCAACGTATTGATATTGCAACAGGACATCACTCAAAACCTGGATGTGGATTTCAAACAGCTCAAAATAGGGGGCTGTTTAGATCTGAATTTTTGGCTTGGCCCATTATAAAGAGAGGAGATGTTTTCAAATTCAGATTCAGATGTGCACCCACCCTCAACTTCAGAGGTGTTTAATACATCTTTGTGCATGTCAGGAACTGAGCCCTGAATTAAAGAGACAAAAGATTCTGGTTTATATGGGATACCCATGCCTATGTTTTTGGCCTGAAGAGTGAATAGATTCTGTGGTGGCTAACAGGGATTGTACAGTGCTATCAAGAGAAGTTTGTACTAAGAATGCAATGGACAAGGTAGTCAACAAAAGGTCTTTAAAATGAAAAAGATTGTAATAAAACTGAAATGCATCAACTACCTCTGTGATTTAATCTCACAAACCCACAAGATTGTTACATTAGAGGGGCCCAAATCTGAACACACCTGAACTTTGGAAATGTTTGGGTTTGGGCCTGAACTTCACAGCCCAACCTTATCTTTTCAATGGCTCAAACCAAAACCTAGATTTTTATAACATGGTTCCATCATTCTTCCAGGACAGAATACCCTTGTCCTCCACACTGGTCAGGGAAATCATCCTAGACCCCTGTTATTAACCACCGTGTTAGGAAACATGCAAGTGGCCAATCATCCAACATTCACAAGTCACCTTGGACAAAAGGCTAGATTCTTAGCTGGTGTAAATTGGTATAGGGCTGTTAGAGACACTGGAGCGAGCAACACCAGTTGTTCATGTTTGGGTAATGTGGTGATATTAGATTCTGGTCAATAACCGTCTGTCTTGGTTGACTGGAGGCAGATTTCTAAAACTGCAGAGGAAAGAGGAATAAATGTGAGGAGAAGGAGAATACACGAAGGAAATGTTTGAAAGCAAAGGATCAGTTAATATTTTAAGTGTTTGCTTTGGATGTGCGCTCCTTGAACTCAAAGAGCAGCACTCCCTACTCTGCAAGGATCCTTAGATCAACTTCTGTGATTCAAGTACATATAAGCATTTGCTGGAGCAGCAGCACGAAGGACCTTGATACGAAATGTTGGGTGCTGTGCACGCTCTCAGCCCCGGGACAATCAGATGAATGGCACAGCATTGCACAAGCTATCCTTCACTTAAAGATAAGCTTCACAAGAGTGGCAGGGCTTTGACATATGGGCTGTTAAGAACTCAGTTTGCTACAGTTTCAGTCTAGTGTTGTCAACCTTCAGACTCTCAAAGAGTGATTTTGGTCACCGGCACGCTGGTTTTACACTTGTATAGCTCCGTTCGCTTCAGCGGAGTCACACTTAATTTGCATCAGTGTAACTGAGAGCGGAGTCAGACTCCTCAGTCACATATCAGCAGTGCTGAACTAAGGACTGGCTGCTTCAATAAACCCACACGCAGGTGTCCTGGCGTGGAGTTTGAAAACAGGAAGGCCTGTAATGAGCCCCCCATATGCTCAGTAAGAACAGATGTTTTTTTCCCTTAGAGTGGAATTGTTCCTCCGCCTGGACAGAATGCAAGGTTACTAGTTGCGACGGCAACTTTTTTTGATACGTGTCTGTCAAGAACATCACTGACAACCATTTCTCAGGGGATACAGAGCAGGGCGCTTGGAGTCAGCATTCCTAGATTTGCTGCATGATCTTGTGTAAGACACTTTTCCTCTTGTTGCTCAGTTTAACCTTCTGTAAAACATGCACCCTAATATTTCCCTCGCACAGGTGTTATGAGCATTACGTGACGTTTGTAAAGGGCTTGAAATCTTCAGCGCTGTAGAAAGTGCAAAGTATAATTAGAATTTGAGCTTTAAAACGCTCCTGACTTATGGAAGGAGAAGTACAATGGGAGAATAGCAGCCAGCTGTCCAACCCTCCAATCCTTCCATACACGGAGCTGTGGTTGAAATCATTGGTGTTTCAGCTTCACAGCAGGGCTGCAAGTGGAGGGCCAAATTCTAAACTTGAAACTTGTGTTTCTGACAATTAAAATATCGCTCCTTGGGAATAGTTTCACAAGGTACAGCTCTCAATTCCATGAGGGTCCCAGGGCAGAGCACTCATACGATCACACGCCATCAGGCTTTAGTGCAATACTTACGCAGGATGGTCAGCTGAAAATACCACGCTGGGCTATCATGATCTCAGATATTTGCCACTCCACAAAGCTGCAAGCATGTGAAATCAAGCTGGCCTTGTGGGAGCAATGTGACATTACAGAAAGGAACATTCATGTTACAGTTTTCTCGCTTGTTTTGTTATGGGCTTTCACCTGAAATTGTTGTTACACAAAATGGAAGTGAAGCAAAACCCAGACTGGAAAGGGGCGCACTCTACTCACAGTGGGAATGCACAGGAAGGAGCAAATTGTTGCAGACAGGTTTCTGTCCCAAGCACCATGAATCCAGGAGCTGCTGCTGGGGCAGTGCAACTGCTGTAAGACTGATTTAAAGCCACCATTTGGCTAATTTAAGTGATACATAAATTCAATAAAAGAGAGCAGTGTGGAGATTCTCCCTCCAAGTATAAAAGCAGAACACATGGGTAGAAAAATAAAGGCTCTCCTCTTGTGCCTATTAACTTGTGTAATACAAAAACTTGCTGAACCTTCCCTTATGTGCGGTTACCACAAATGACATGGAGATGCATGGAGACAAGGTGAGTTAGGAATGGCTTTTATTGGATCCACTTCTGTTAGTGGGAGAGACGAGCTTTGGAGTTTACACAGCTGTTCTTCAGGTCACCTGTGTAAACTCAAAAGCTTGTTTCTCTCACCAACAGGAGTTGATCCAATAAAAGATATAACCTCACCCATCTTGTGTCTCTAATATCCTGGGACCAATATGGTTACTACAACATTGCATATGGAAATTTATGGCTGACATTCATATGCAACATTGGCAAATCAGATCCACATGGTTTACTTAAAAGGCACGGTGCATTACTGCAGTGTATATGGCAGGGCCTTGCACCAGACTCCTGCACCAGAATGTTTGTAATGGATAAAGGGATTAAAATAAAGTCACTGTGGCTGAAGAAGTGGATTCTCAGGATTTGATGGGACGATATTTTTTTATATGTTCCAGTCTTGAATAATTGTATGATCTCACCATTGCAACCTTTGCCTTCTTGCCTATTTTTCCTCATTCATTCAGTTATTTATTAATGATCCTCAGATCTTGTGTCAAATTTGAATAATAAATTCTTCTGGGCAGGGACTGTCAGACAGACTCTAAACTGGTAAAAATCAGCAGAGCGCCACTGAAATCAATAGAACTGAAACTACACCAAATGATAACCTGTGTAAAGCATCTAGAAAACTAATCATAATCTCAAAGCTCCACTCCTCCGCATGGCAATGAGATTTACATTTCTCCCGCAAAACGCCTGCTCTCTTATGCGACACAAAAACTATTTCTTCTCATATCCTCCCAGAGTCTGTTTTGCTAAAAGTGTTTGTCTTCCCTGCCCCACAATACACTGTATATTATATTTCACGAACATTAAAGCCGCAAGGGCAGCTAAAGCTATTCATTTGTTGTTTTGCAGGAAGATAGCATATATTACATCAATACAGTTGAGGCCAGCTTAAAGATTCCCTCTGCAGGTAAGTGTTTGCATATTTCATGTTCACAGTGTTAATTTCACTTCCAAACCATTCTTGATTTAATTTTGTTGTGATTTTTTTTTCCTTATCCATTTTTTTCAGTTTTCTATGTATCTGGGGCCTACATATCTGAGGGTGGAATTAGGCTGGCTTATCATAAAAGCAATGATTTTGCTGACAGTTTGCTGTATTTTAGTCACTTTTTCAAGTTAGCCTCCCCCTAAACATTTCTAGTTTAAAAAAAATCAAAAAGAAGTAACTAAATTGCCGTTAACTCATCACAAATTTTTTTCCTACTTGTGTCTCCAACTCATTTCCATTCCTTCCAACTGTCTTTGATATGGACTAGAGAAGGGTCCAAACCTGAATTCCCAATCTAAAACACTACTCAGCTTTGGGAAAGTTTTGTATCGGAGCCCAGAGAAAATCTGACTTGAGTCCATTTCTTTATAAACCAGAAACAAGCACAAGCCACAGAAATTCAGATCTGGATACAACTTCCAAACAACCCAGAGTGGTCACATTTTGGTTTGGCTCAGTATAAATACAAGAATCAATTGCCAAAAATTTAATCCTAACCCAGGTTCTTTTTTAATAGCCCTTGGTGTCAAGACCTGGAATTTTTGTTTCTGACCCATCTTCACGACAGATCCAAGTTTTCCTCTTTCTCACACAGGGCTGGTGCTCCGACCTTTAACATAAATGAATGACATCTGAAGTGCTAACTCATGGAAAGCAACAGGAGAGAGAATGTTATTTAGGTGAAAGTGATTAATCCTGCACCATCATTATATATGTTCCCTCCAATAATTTTAAGCATGTTTTGACCTACATGTCAGATTTTTTGTGACAGGTTAACAGCTACATTATTCTCCTTTACTGTTTGTTATTCGTTAGTCTTCTGTTTCACATTTCTTCTTCTCTGGCCAAGAGAAGAATAAAACTATAGTAATCACTCAACTGGGGTGTTCTGATAGCACTGAAGACTATGGCCCAGCTCCTCACAGGTATTTAGGTATTTATTTAAATTGGAGTTAGATACCTAAATACCTTTAAGGGTCTGAGTTTACGTGCCTGATTCTCTTCTCATTTATGAGAATTCCACTGACTTTAACGGAGCTACTTCTCATTAATAACAGCACGAGAGAAAGAAGAAGCAAGCCCAAAGGACATACCTATATGGGGCTGTCCTCACTGCTCCTTTTCACAGTGTTTTCCTGTGTCTTGCAAAAAGGTGCATGCAGCACGTTAAAACGAGGGATGGGCCAACCAGGTGATAAAGCGTGAGAACCAGTCGTGCCTGACATATCGCTCACTTCTTGAATCAAACGGGACCCAAACCCTTTTATAAAGTTCTGCAGTGCTGGGAAATATTTTATTTAGCAACCAGCCCCAGAAGTGCCAAAATCCTGTGAGAGAACTGATCGCCACCTATGGCTAGAAGTGGCAGTACTGAAGATCTGGCATAAAAGCTCATTCTTATGAAATTTTCAGCACAGTCTTGCAGACTCTAGAAGTTCAGATAAGGTTTGAAGAAGCAGGTGAATTTTTGTGTGCTTTTCCAAACCCATCCCAAACTCTCATCGTCTCAATTAAAGCAGCCATTTAAAAAAAAATCTTTGGGGCTGATACAACATTGTGGCACAAAGACTATTCCTATATATGCACCCACAAAAGTGACGCCTGCCCTCTCAAAGCTTTGTGGAGCAACGGCTCTTCAAAATCAGCCACCACTTAACCTCAGAAATGTTTTAGTTGCAATGGAGTAATTGTCTATTCCTTTTTGTGTCTCCCTCTCTTTAGGGCCTGCAGGTTCATGGCACAATGTTACAAAGAAGCAGCTGTTTACAACTACAATGGGGAACTCCTTTAAGTGTCTCAGCAAACAGACGGTGAACCTGGGAGAGAACTTCCAGCTCCTCACTGTTAACACCCAACTCCAAGCCTTTGCCATTGTTGACAACCAGTTTGGGAAAGGTACGTTAGAGAGTTTAGCTCATCCATGCTTATTTGGTGACTCCAGGATCTAAAGATTGCAGTTCAATGTTATTCATGTAGCAAATTGGCTTTTCTCACTGTCGGCCGGCAGGCTGGAAGCGTGGTGGTTCTGTTAAACATGTGGAAAATCAATGTAAAGTATAGATCTCTAAGGCAAACCACTTGCCCTGTGCTTCCATCTGTCAGCGGCTGGTATTCTGGATCTCTACCATACTTCAGGCCAGGGCATGAAGCAAAAAGCCACTCCATGACTTTTGGCTTCTTTCCCTCTGCCTGTAAATACGTTCATTTCCCCTCATCCTTTAAAAACTCGCCATCCTTGACCCTACCTGTCTCTCAGTGACTATTCTATCCTCCTCTTCCTCTGGCTTTCTCAGTGCTACTGGAAGTGTATTTACAACCATTGAATTGGCTTCTTTTCCTTTAGCCCATTGTATACAGAGTCCAATTCAAGGCCTCTGTTGTCACAGCTGTCTCTGGCACTAGCTACCTAGGAGAACATCTGTCCCTTTAGAACCATGATCTCTCACAACAGCTACGCTTCACTGGAATGATGAAACTGCCATCCAGTAGGAAACACTTGAGGCATTCAGGAGATGGAACTTTTAGGGGGTCTTGACCTAGAGATTATGGAACTCTCTGTTAGAAATGGCCCAGCAACAATGACCGCCAGCCCGCCTATGTTCAGAACTAAATGCAAAGCTCATCTCTTTCAGTTGGGTTTGCTTTAACAAGTTCCTCTTGCATACAGATGCACAGACACAAGCTAATTGAGTAGCTTAGTTCTACCCATTCGTGAGAAAGTGAGACGTTGATCAACATGGTCTTTTGCAATAAGGTGCTGATACAGTCTGGTAATGGCACCATACCAGAACCTAAGTAGTCAAGTAGATTTCTCATTTCTCCTTTCATTTACATATGTTAAAAAAGGCACATAGCTCTTACTTTGCCCATCTGACTTTCTACTTACTTTCAGAAAATCGTTTTCTTGATTCCCCTTCCCTGTCCAGTTCTCTCCTTTGACTCTGTTAAAACCAAATTGTTGTTCTTCATTTGCTAGTTCAGCATTTCAGTTTCTCCTCCTCCTCCAGGCAGGCCAGTACTTCTCATTATGCTCTAAAAAGTAATGTAGTGAGAAACCGTGTGTTTTTTTCTCTACTGCTGCTTCCTGGCTCTATAGACCATGGAGGACCTTCTTGACCACTCTAACAATTTGTCCCCATCCTTTTCTGTCAAGGGTAGAATTTTTCCAGTTGAGGGTAATTCACGTTAAAAGCTCTTAGCCCTTGCTCAGTGTTATCCCTTCATCTTCCCCTTGACTGGCCATAAGGTTGGACACCACAAGGATGTCCTTCCAAGAGACACTCTGATGGTCTGTCTTCCATCATCCTAACAATATGCCCTGTCCAATGAAGTAATTGGGACTTCACTATATTTACTACACTTGGTTCTTCATAGACCTCTTGCAGTTCCCTATTAAATTTTCTTCTTCACATGCTTTTCCCCCTATATGTATTTTAAGAGTTCTTTAAAAACTAATTTGAATGTGCAAGATTTAGTTGGCATTTGTTTTAATGTGCACACACATTCTCACAAAGGTTTTTTTCCCAAACAACAACACTGAGCTGATGTGGCTCATAGGAGTATCTCCAAATTCAGATCTGAACATCCCGAAAGAATAGGTTTGTTCAGATCTGGGCTTTTGTTATGGCCCCATCTCCAAAGGTAACAGATAGAAAAGGCCTGTTAGACCACATATTCTGTCTCCCTTCAAGGATACGATATAGCCTGCTAATCCAGCACATATAAAAAATGATGTTATACTGGATCTTAGCCAAAAGGACAAGAAGGCAGCTAGCTAACTAAGTATAAAATAATTTCCCCAAGAAACATTTATGAGAAAGTTACACGCTGTTCTGTATGGAGATGAAGAATGAAAAATCCTCAGTGAAAGCTGGCTGTATAAAGGATGCAACACAAATGGCCTTCTGACATCATGTCTCCGAGACAATGCAGTTTCACTTCCATTGCACCAGATTTGCTTATTTAAAAAAAAATAAAGAAAAAACCCCAGCAGCAGTAACAGTAGGTTTCAAGATACTTATGGTTTTGTATAAGCCACAATGGAGTTATATCAGGGAGGAGCTTGGCTTGTTCCAGTGCGTTTGGAAACCCCTAAAAGTTACTTGTGACTCACACATATACTGGAAACAGTTCTTGGTCCTCACAACCCAAAGTTGGGCCCAAACCAACATCCCTGAGTCAGACATCCGCAGACTTCTGGAAGGTTTGAATGCAAATCACAGAGGTTGTGCAGTTTTAACAGCAAAAGCTGAATTCACCAAAAGCTTAGTTTTTAAAAAGGCAGCACCCAGCATCAGATGAAACCACAGAGCTGGCCCTCCAACAGGATCAGGTAAGAACTGGATCAGGATTGGGGTAAGCAGTGTGGTAGTTCTGGAGTTATAAATGACATTTTATACTCCAGAATATGCTCCAGATTAACCACATGCTGCTGGTTTTAACATTCCCCTCTGCTGAGAAGAATAGACCAAGCCACAGTTCACCACAGTCTGTAGCAATACAGATCACATTATCAGGAGGTTAAAAAGAATTGGAGCTAAGAATAAGGCAAAGAGCAAGAAAAGGAATCATACAATACCTCGGTACTGCAAGTCCTTGTGTGATGGGTTATTGCCCTCCAGCTACCATGACAGTGGATGCTACATATGACTCCAAGTAAGAATCAAAGCATTAGACATAATCCTTTGCCCTACGTCCCAGACTTCCACCCCCCAACCTCCTCACTGTAAGTGTTCAGCGTTAAACATGGGATTATGTGGATGGAGAATTAGTAGGTTTGAAGAGATATGGGTTTAGGTGTGACCCTTATCATGCTAATGAAGTGCGTGGCTATGGACTCCCTTCTTCGGCAATACTCCAGCTGTTAGACAGGTTTAACAGAAAGCTGCACAGCAGAGGTTCTCGTTCATGTTGGATACCAGCCTTGCTCATTATTTTTAACCTTGTGCTGGGTGTGGAGTGCTCCACATCTGCATTGGGCAGGTTCAAGCCCTAAAAGTGTGATTTTTGTGTGTGTATGTGATAAGACAGAATCAATTCTCCCCAAAGAATATCGCTATCTCCATATAGGCAAGTTAGTTTTGTAAGATGTGATCCTCCACAAAGAAAATCATAGAGTTCTGGGTTGTCCCTGTAGCTATGTTCTAGAAAGTATCTAGATCAGCGTTTATTCTAAGAGTGTGTTGTTTTCATCTCCTGCATACTCTATACTCTAATTGCGGCGCAGGGTTAGGGTTAGGGCCTGAGCACCCAGGGAATGTTTGTCACTGTCCTTGCCATACATCTAATTTCCAGAAGAAAGCCAAATAGAGGATATGAACACATCTGAATTGCCCACATGCTTCAAAATGTGCATAGCAACTATAGCGACCTTGGGATTCTTGGCTTCCAGTTGCCAAACCTATAGTCAAAGAGCTATATTTTTAGTGGCATGAACTTTTGGCACACTTTAACATGTTCAAGAGGTAACACTTAAGATCTGTGCCTGAAAAAGAGCAACGAAATGATAGGTGCTTAGAGGACAGAAGAAATGATAAATGGATGAGTCTAGGGTCCAGGGAGACGGTCGCTTATTAAGCATACAAGACACTCTCTCAGAGGACTGAGTCTATAGTCACAGGAAATTCTGTAGCACCGGTGCTCAGTGATGGTCTTATGAGAAACCATGCTTGCAAAAGCCCCGGGAAAAATATCATCATGACTGGACAGCTTGCCTCTGCTTCTCTCCACACAAATGTGTGCACTCACCCTATGAGCATGAGGGCTAGTTTTATTCTTAGTCTCTGCTGTTTCCGACTAGTCCCACTGGCGAAACAAAGTGACAGGTCCTGCTTTGGCAACATGACGTACATATTAGAGCTGTAGCACTTGTGCAGACAGACCAGGCTACTTTGATGCCCATTCCAGATGCAGAATTTTAAATACTGGATAATTTTCTATGTTCTTGGGAGCTTTATTTCAATTTTTTCAAAAAAAAAAAAAAACATCATAAGGAAAAAGAAATATACCTAAGAGAATGGATTTTTTTAAATTTCTACCCCTAGGATGAATGTATAGCCAGAGAGGGATGAATGAGCCATCTGTGGCTCTACAAGGCATGTCAGTATGAACCCCATGTCAGCAACACAGCATAAAGAGATCTAATACAGAAGGGCAGAAAACATGTCATGGGATCAGGCCCACTGACAGCAATTTTGGGCCCCAGGACAGAACAATTAAAGGCCCCCCTAGAAAGGGATGGTTGAAGCCTGAATGGACTTCTGTCGGAAATTTTTACATATGTATGATGTGCCATAGAGGTTCACCAGCGGCTGAGGAGATGGTATCTGCTACTCACCTGCCTGGGTCCCTTGGACTTCCCAGGGAGATGACTGATGAACCTGGGAAGCTGAGTAGCAGATACGGCCTCCTCAGCCACTCAGGAACCTGCATGGTGCGTAATAAATAAGCTCAGCTCAGGGGAGGGGTGGAAAGCGTGAGTGGCAGGGCCCTCAAGGGAAGCAAGGGGTATGGAGGAGAGAAGGATATCTATCTATCCTCCCAACCACCCAGACCCTCTTGAATCACTGGGCCCCTGGGTAAGTGTCCCCCTTGCCTGCCCCTCTCAGCGGGCTTGCATGGAATGCTACTATGCATGCATAGGCTGAGGCAGGGGTGAGTTCAGGTGGGTTTAGAGGTCCGGTATTTAAGAAATGATCTCTTGGGAGCTCATGAGGTAAAATCACTTTCTATTCAGAACAGTTACAGTGAGTGCCACAAAACTCAACGATTGCCGCTCTGCAGTGATGATACTGTGATTTCTCCTATTCTAAGTATAGGAAGATACCAGAGTTTTTAAAAACACACCACCAGTTATTTAATATTAAATGGTGTCTACTGCAGAGAGCCCACAAAGGTCTGTGAACAAATGAAGCCCCACTTACGCTACATTTTAAAGGCTTCTGTGGAATTTAAATGGTGCGATGGCCTTGGGTAGGCCCTCTGCACAAGGATACATTTCATCCTGTATGCTTGTAAACTAAGGTGCTGGATCTGCATGTGGAGATAATTTAGATTTAATCTTAAAGCAGTCTATATGTAACAATTTGGTCTTTTTCAATTTTATGCATCTGACGAAGTGGGTTGCAGCCCACGAAAGCTTATGCCCATAGAAATTTGTTAGTCTTTAAGATGCTACAGGACTCTTGTTGTTTTTGCTGTATACAGACTAACAGGGCTACCCCTTTGAAAATTTGGTCTCTGTTTCCTACTAAGCCAAAGATTATGAGAGATATACAGTAATTTATTTTGAGATGATTTTAAAGTCGGGGGGTTTTTTGGTTGGTTTAAATCGCCGCCTTACAGAAAGATTTACAAAGTTAAAAAGACGAACATACAACCACTCAAAAAATCTGACCCTCTGTGACAAAATACATCCAAGTGAGAAGAAATTAAATATGAAAATATTTTAAAATGAGAAAGTAGTATAAAATAAGGGAGAACAATGAAAATCCTTCCTACTAACAACAGTAATGAGCTACATTTTGCTATGAGTGGGAATTTTGCCTGGATAAGGGCTATAGGATGGGACCACAGAAAAATGTGGTGTATAAAGAATTCCTCATTCCTTAGTTTAGTCTGAAAAAATGAAGCAATTAAATAAATAACATTGGGCCAAAATTTTATGTCAGTTAAGTAATAGTATAAATCTGAAGTAACTCCATTAAATTCAGTGGACTCACTCTGGATTTTCACCAGGGTTACTCAAATCAATATCTGGCCCATTTTGTTTAATTAGCCTTAAGCAAGTTTAAAAGTAGTTTTGATATTTTACTATTGCTTAGTTAAATCATTAATTGCTTACTCACTCACACAATAGGAGAGAAAAATGCCCTCCATGTAGATGTTGTTATGTGATGCTGGCCTGTGTTTCGCAGGAGATCAGATAGAAGATCACAATGATTTATTCTGCCCCTAAAATCTGTCTATGAAAGTACAGGTAACTGCATTACCAGAAATGTTCTCTCAGTTTGCCTGTAATGAAAGACCATTTTGCAGCACCCTTAAGTCCTCAAAAGCATCAAACTAAATTTAAAACCAGTCATCAAAAGAAGAGGCACTCGGGTATTTCACAGTAAAGTCGCATAACAAGCAGAAGAATACGGTCCTTTCAAACAACTGCAGCTGATCAAATTATTCTAATGTTCCAGTATTTAAAGATCACTTTGTGAAGGGCTGAAAGACTCAGTTGGTGTCAGCGTCACTAAACTTTACCCAACATATTTTTTCCCCTTCTAGTGGAGGAGTGCTCAGCTGACTACAACGCCGTTTTTCCTGTGATTGGCTTATTTCTGATCATTATTGCCAGCGTCACCGTACTCTTCTTCTATGTGGCCCACCTTAAGCGTAAATCCTCTGCGTACCAGAGAATCTAGCTGATCAAAATAATTTCATATAATGAACAAGAAGCATTTAATGAAAAGTTTGTAGTGTGTCAAGCCTGCTGTAGTTTTTCCTTTCTAACAATTCTGTTAGAACAATGTAAAATGACAGGGTATGTTTATCTAGTTATGAAGTCAAGTACCTGGTCATTTTATTGAGCTACATGCAACTGAGAGAAGGGGAGCAGTTTATATATAATTCATGTTTTAGAGAGAGGATTTTTAGTGGCCTTTTTAAAATTCAACTGTTTGTTTTTACAACAGTTTATGGGTCATACATAGGAAATGGAAAAGCATAAATTTGAAAATTGAATTTATAAGAACATGCAATGTAAATATTGCTGTCTGAGCATGTTACTGGCATTTTAAGGGCACAAGCCTGATGGTTGCTGAGGGAGTGCAGCATCTCACGGGATCAGGCCTTAACCTTTTCTGACTAGGTCCTTGTAAAGTTTTGCACTTATAAAATATGTTTGTTTTATTCACACTTATGGCCTTAAATATGCTGGGTTGCAGCTATTCAACTGATCTCTTTTCCTGTATGTTCCTAGCCATTTAGTAGAATCTCAAAAGTTGGGTATCCTCGTCTGTCCAGTTTTAACCTTGCATCAAAGGGAACCATCGCATTTTCTTGTTATGCTCCGTGTCTGGGAAACTCTGTTACTATTCAGCCTTTTAACATTTGATACCCGGTTGAAGAGAGATCTATTTACTCTTGCTTTAACTGTTCTTAGTTACTGATAATTTAACAATGTTTAATTGTGCAGTGCCCTATGCCATTTTTTGGATGATTCAAAATAAATATGTTCTATTGCATATTTTGGCCTAGTATTATAAATCCAACTGTTAGTGACTAATAACATTTGAGTTCATGTTTATCTTGTTGTTACCTGGTGTGTGTCAGGGAGTTGTCTTTTTGTTTTGTTTTGTTTTTTTTAAATTAAACGCAATCCTTTTCCATGCAACCAGTAAACTGATAGATTTGTACCAACTGGCACTGGTGCAGTGTACCATGCAAATGCAGCCTTACGGCCAGATCCATATCTGGTGTAAATCATCATAGCTTCATTGAAGCCACTGGAGCTACGCTGATATATACCAACTAAACAGCCACTAAAGTTACAGTGATTTTACACCAGCAGAGCAGCCAATGGACCCCCTTTAGAGCTGCTGAGGATCTGGTCATCAATGTGCACGCATTCTCTGATGAACAGCAACACCCTGCCTACCCAAGCCCACGAACAGATGTTTTCAAGAAGCATGAATAACTGGCAGCAGAGATCTATTTAGGGGTTATTGCTTGGTCAGGAAATGTTGCCTCTTTTGAGTTTTATGGGGAGTAAGAGTGGTGCAGCAAACTTGCTCCCTGAGTTGCTACGTGCAAGCTTTTTGGCAGGTGTTTATGATCATTTCCTGTCAGAATCAATTTAATGTAATATTTGGTGGATGGCTTATCTTCTGAGAAATTGTTCATATAATGTTGTTCCTAGGAGTTTCCTGCTTCAGTGGGAAGGAATCTATAGATTCATTGGCTCTTGCTTGCAGTGTTTTGTTGCTAAATGTTCTCTTTGCGGAAACATCCCATACAAAATACGGGTTGCAAAGGAGTAACAGGCAGCGCGATTTTTAAGACCTTACCATATAATATTCTGTATAGTGGGAATGCTATTACTGTAATACCACTATTCACACCAGCCATTTTCTTTTACTATTTGCTTTTGCTCATCTGTATGGCCCATCAACGCTGACAAATACGATCTAAACCTAGCAGCCTCCTCCTCCCTGCCATAGCTGTTCCTTGCCAAAATTCGACACTTGTCCAACATCTCACTCACAATGTAGGATCATAAAAACGAGATAGAAAAATGCCCTGCTCAAATCTCTAACTCCCTTAGGCACCATTGAAAATCCCAGCCTAGATCATTTAATACATCCTACTGCAAATACAAGACACAACCTTACAAGAGATGGCGTATAATATATACCATTACCACACATATTCTTAGCCAAAAAGCCAAAAAGATTACAATGCAAAGTTTTATTTCCTTCTGTCCCTTATTTCTCCATAAAGGGCAAATAAAGCCCAATCTAACAGTTGGCTGCTAAGTACTGCAAGGAGAGAGGTGGATGATTTAAATGTACTTCCCAAGAATACAGACACCATTCAGTTTATTGACTCATCGCATCTGCTGTTATTCTGCCCTTATAGATGAGTCCCAACATAATTACTTAGTTATGAAAATCATGTATGCTCTGTACTTTTCTATTGTTGGACTTTCTGTAATAAAAATTGTTTTCAGTCATTTTAAATACATGTGTTTTGTGAATTTGTTGTATCTATTGAGTGTTCTGTTAAACTGTGATGAGATTTACAGATCCCTCACTATAACTAAAGGAGTAATGGGCTTAGTGGCCTGTAATTGCAATGATTGCCTCTGGAGCCCTTTTTAAAAATCAGCATTATATTAGGTAGCTGGCACTCGTTTGGTACAGAGGCCGATTTAAGCAATAGGTTACATACCACAAAGTTCTGTAATTTCATATCTGAATTTCTTTGGAACTCTTGGGTGAACATCATCTAGTTCTGGTGACTTATTACTGTATAACTTATCAATTTGTTCCAAAACATCCTCTATTGACTCCTCAATTGTCAGTCTGGGAGAATTCCCCAGATCTGTCACCTCAGGTGTGACAATCGCACACAGAGACTCTGCAGCGAAGACCAAGGAAAAGAATTCATTTAGTTGTCTCTCCAGTGGCCCTAAGTGTTCCTTTAGCAACTCGATCATCCAGTGGCCTCAATGATTGTTTGCCAGGCTTCCTGCGTCTGATGTACTTTCAATTTTTTTTGCTCTTTGTTTGTCTTTTGCTAGTTGCTCTTCAAATTCTTTTTTTGCCTGCCAAATTATACTTTTACACTTGACTTGCCAGAGTTATGCTCCTTTCTTTTTCCTCCATAGGATTTGACTTCCAATTTTTAAAGAATGTCTTTTTGTCTCTAGCTGGCTCTTTTACACTGCTGTTTAGCCAGGGTGTTTTGGTTTTTTTTATGTGGTTTAGACTATTCATATAGTTTATGCCTCTATTATAGTGTTTTTTAAAAATTTCCATGCAGCTTGCAGGCAATTCACTCTTGTGAGTGTTCTTTTAGTTTCCGTTTTTCTAGCGTCATCATTTTTGTGTTGTTCCCCTTTTAGAAGTTAAATGCTCCTCTGGTAGGTCTCTGGTATTTTCCCCCTACAAGGATGTTAAATGTAATTACATTATGGTCACTATTACAGAGCGGTTCAGCTATATTCATCTCTTGGATCAGCTCCTATGCACCATTTAGGATTAAAATCAAGAATTGTCTCTCCTCTGGTAGATTCCAAGACTTGCTGCTCCAAGAAGCTGTCATTAATAGCTTAAAGTCTCCACTAAGATGTCACCTGACTCTCCTTCGTTCTGCCCCCTCAGGCTGGAAATTAATTAAAGCGCAGATGTGGCTGGCCCCAGCTCACCTTAAAGGAGCCAAGCTCCCTGTGACCCCAAGAAATTGTGTATGTGCAGAAGTTGAAAGTGGAAAGTAGTAAATGTGAATAATTACTTATTTTTAGATGCCCACAGTGTGCTTAGCACTGTATATGACACAGATAAAGGCATCGTTGCAGAATCAAAGGCTTTATAATCTAGATAGAATTGGCAGAATTAAGGTGGGGAGAGAGAGAAAGTTTGGCAAATGTAGAGAGTTGGATGAAATTAATAACAAGGAAACTTCAAACACTTATCCCCCCTTCCCACACACACATTCATATGTGTAGATTGTGAGCAACATCACTCCTTTGAAGTCTGAATGTATTTTCCTTAGGAAGAGGAGAGATACTAAAACTTGTCATGTCATGACAGAGTAGACAGTATTAGAACTATTAAAATATTGGTCAGCTCCATATGCCTTATACGCTAGAAATTTAAGGGAAATAGGAAAGTCCCTGCAAAGATGTGTGCCAAAACCATGTTTTTGTGTCCCTGAGCTGTATGGACTTTGATTTTCATGTTAAAAGCTTCCTGTTTTTCCACAACCTTATATTGCTCTTTGTGAAAGACAGGAGAATAAAATGCAACCTATTCATTTATTTTATCTTAAATAAACAGTGAAGTGAGCATCTAAACAGATGAGACAACATGCTTTAGAATGCTCGGGTGTGAGGATCGGGAAGTTACATGAGGTGTGGTGAAGGAAAGGGCCAGTAGAGAAAGGGAAGTGTGGGCTCTTGGGTGTTTTGCAGCTGGCTGGGAAAGCACTGCTCCCAACAGAGTTGTTATTGTGATCCAACATACCTGCAACCATAGCATGTCACTACATCACTGATAATGGTCTGCAGAGACAGTTGACGTGAGGAGGCCGAGAGCAAGAAATAGGAGGACATGCAAGAATGCCATTAACTTTCTTCCTGTAATCTCTTTTGGCACAGACCATAATTTTTGTACATTAACCTTATGATTATTTTTGTTATATGATTACATAGAAATCCATTCTTCAAGTATTCATCGGTGTGGATCCTACTGTATGTGTGCAGCAGATTGAAATCTTTGAATAGCTGTGTTCTTTGGACCTGTGTCCTCCATGTCTCCCCTCCCCAGCCTAGGGCTTAAGCCATTCATCAGTTCCCTATCACTGCCCATGGCAGCAAGACAGAACCAGGCTTTCTGTTTTGAGACAGCCTTATTCCCCATAGCCATTGTTTAGTTGTCTCAGCAAGAGCCATGTGCCTGACTCTTGCTCCATCTGCCATTCATTCTCCTTAAAATGAGAAAAGTCCAAAGACATCCAGCAAACATATCTTCTGGAGCAACCTAAAAGGGCTACTTTGGGCTCAGAAGAACAGGCCTCAAGCTCCAAGATGGCAGCTTCTATTTCTAAATCCCAGTCTGTCAGCATCTTCAGCTGCAGATAAGTGGCTCCCAAGACCAGCACCAATAAGCAATCTGATCTAGCACTTACAGGCCATGCAGCAGCTACCAAAGACTGTTCAGCACTGATAGTTAGTCAAGTTATCATACATGGTTACTGGCACTAGTCTTCCTCCCTTAAAACAGGGAAAGTTGAGAGGCTTAAGAAAACCTATTCGCCTTCACTTTTCTCCAGAGAACTGAGCACAAAGTCTTATCATACTACAGCTGTAAATGCCACTGGTTCAACTTTTGGTTCAGCACTGAGTGGCCCTAAGAATAGCCCGGTCCCTGCATCCAGTACAGATTTGTCAATGCCGAAAATGGCAGTGTGGACATTGGAGCTAGCACCAACAATCAAGGCACTAACAGTTCTGTCTGACTTATTGTTGGTGGAAGTTACCTCCTCTGGCACCTTCATCTGGCACTGACGCCCTCAACTAAGTTCATGGTACTCGTATTAACCTCACAGATTGACACTACCTTTAGAGGAGACCTATTCTCTCTCCTGACCAAATCATCTCCCCTCGTCCAATCAAACCTTCACCTCCTCATCAAAAAGATCAGGAGACGGTTCATCCCCTCCAGGCCAAAAACACTCATTTTAGAGCCCCATCTTACCCTTTGTATGGGTGGCAATGGAACATCCATCCATATCCTAACCAGACATACAGCTCACCATCCTGGCCATAGTGAGTTTACTGGGGCTCACCTCTCAGAAGTGGATCTCCTTCCCGATCACTGAACAAACCTAGAAGGTCCAATTCTCTTGTGTCCTCAGTCTCAGGATATCCCACAGACACAGGATGGGTGAAGACGAGGCAGATTCCAAACCATCAAACTAGTACCCCTGAACTTCTCCCAAAGACTGATAATCATCATCACATCCCGACAAGGCAGACACTTCAGCTCCAGTACAAGCGCCAGAAGATTACAGAGCTTTTCAGGAGTTTGAATTGTGGACACTCTGGAGATTGAGGCCTCAGTGATTGAAGAAAATGCCCATAAATTATTTGATATCCTCCACTCTGGAAAGGTTATCAATGCCTATGAACAAAGGCATATTGGAACCAGCTGAAGAGTTGTACATTCAAAGGGTATTTTTCTCCCTCCCTCAGTCTCATAATAAAATGTGCCATTTTTCATTCTCACATCACTTTAGAAATATTGATTAACACTCACAAAATCCCTAAGAATTATGAAAATGTTATGTGCTTTTATATGCTGGGGAAACTGAGGCAGAGAGACTAAGTGAGTTGCCTAAGGCCATTGAGGAAGTCACCATCACAGCCTTGTGCCTGATTCTTAATTCTGTGCTCAGACCATACTTCTGGGATCCAGTAGACCTACATTTTGGAAAAGTTAGGTGTGTGTAACAAGGTTCACTTGGGGCCAGTAGGCCCAGTGGGCAGGCCATGGCTCAGTAGTCTCTCAGAGTCTTGGGATGGCTTTGCCAGGCAATCTGAAAGCCTACTGGTCAAGTTACAGTCCACCATTGGCATTTTTTTAATGATTAAAAATACTGTATGTACTTCATCCACCTATAATTTGAGCTTTGTAATACATACTTAACTCGATTTATTTGGTAGTAAACTGACTAAAATCTGCCCTCTAGTGTTCGGAAGCAAATTAAACATGTTTAAAGATCTGTCTCAGGATTTTCTAAGTGTAGTACAGCAGTTCCCAAACTCTACGACCTTGTGTACCATCAACATAAAAACACCACCACTTGCAGTAGCACCACCTAGAGGGGCGGGGCTGAGAGGGGGGAGTGGCTGCTGTGCTGCTTGGGGAAAGGGCTGGCGCTGGAGCGGCTCCTGGCCAGCCCTAAGCAGTAGGTGGACGCGAACCATTGGGAGGTGGCCTGCATGCCACCGGTGGTACATGTTCCACAGTTTGGGAATCACTGGTGTAGTACGATGTGTTTAAAGAGAATAAAATAAATGGCGTGCTGGAAATGAACATCCTTGACAGCTAGATTAGTTAAATAATCCCAGATACATAGGGACTGCTCTAGCCCTCCTTTTGGGTCCTATCTGAGGGACCATAAAAATTCACAAAGTTGATCCAGCTTTCCTTGGCCGCCCACAATGCCAATTACTACAGCAGAAGCCTCGATCAGCAGGTGTTTTAGGGCCATCATGTCTGCTTAGAAAATAACCAGAAGTTAGTTAATGGCAGGTATGCTCTTTGGGTCAGGGTCCATCTTCCTCTGTGTTTGGAGGGCACCTAACATGAAATTTGAGGACGACTGCAAGATAAACACATGCTAGGAAGGTAGATTTTGAATGTATTTCAGGTGCTCACTGAAGCTACAGTGAATGACTGATAGCAAGTAACTGGGGAAAACAGATTTGTTCTTTGTGGTGTGGGAAAAATACCCTGGAGATGGGCGAGTGCTGAATGTTGACCTTCCTGGTGGGTCTGAGAGAGAGCCAAGCGGTCCAGAAATGATTTATAGCCTGACACCAAGGCCCAGTTTTAGCTGCAGAAAATCCAGTGTTTAATAGAGAAACGGGGCCAGGGCTGCTGCAGTTTGGAGCAAGGGTGGGTCTGAACTCTCCCCACCTATGAACGCATTCAGGGTGACTGGGCAGAGACAGGCCAGTCTCCAAGGACTCCGCACCCCCATTTTCCAAATGGCTCCGCTCCCACCGCCCCGTATTTTGGGGCCTGGTGGGGCACTGGGGTGCGGGTCTGGCGCTCTCTGGGCGTTGGATCCTGGGGCTGGCTGGGCTTTGAGCCCTGGGGGCTGGGAGTGGAGCTTGGCCCCTCCGTCCAGCTCCAGCTGCTGCCCCCCTGGGGGTGCCTGGGCTGGGGTCGGCTGGGCCCCTGGGGAGCCATGCCTGGGGCTCAGGCCTGGGTCCCCCACACTGACCCAGCGCCACCTCAGGCCACTTGGGATGCCAGGACGGGGGGCGGGGCCTCTCCGCGCTCCCAAACCACGCCTACCCCGCCCCCTCTCCAAGACCCCGCCCCCTCTCCGTGCTCAGCCGCGCTCAGGCGGCCCTGTGGGCGCCTCACGCCAGTCGGGCAGGTCACAGGCCCCGCCCCCGGCCCTGGCGAGACCGCTCCGCCCCCTCCGCGTGCCGATTTGCGTTTGATCCCGCTCGGCTCCCGTCCAGTCCCCGCGCTGACATGGCGGCCGCGGGGCTGGTGACGGAGCCGGGCCGCCGGTGCCTGTGGGCCCTGCAGCACCAGTGAGTGCGGGGCGCGGGAGGGGCCGGAGGTGGCCGCCGGGTCCCGGTTCCGGCCCGCCCAGGACAGCGCGGTGCCCCCTCCCCCCGCCTGGCTCGCGCGGAGGAGGCCTCCCCGTTGCTAGGAGCGCGCAGGGGACGGGCCGCGCGCGCCCGGGGGGGCGGCCAGCTCCCCACCGCCACGGCCTGGCCCTGCCTCCGGCTGCGCGAGGGGGCCCGTGGGGCTGCCTTAGTCGCGGAGTGTTCGGGTTCTGGGGCAGGGCCCGCCTGTGCTCGGTGCTGTACAGAAAGATCGTCTCCGGCCCTGTGTCCGCTCCGGAGCTGGGAGCGGGTGGGCGCCAGCTGGAGGAGACGTGCCCGGGCTAGCTCTGATCCCAGCAGGGCGCTGGAAATAGAAGCGTAGCCGCAGAGGCAGGAGGGACGAGCGCCCCGAGTACAAGCCGAGCGTCTGGGATGGGGTCGTGCTCGCCTGGGCCGACGCCTGCTGCTGGCACCACCCTGGCTACGCCTCTGGTGTTGGGGCGGTCCTTGGACCCAGGCTGGGCTCCTCCAGCTGGAATGTGCGCCTTCCAGCTCGAGTGTAGCACCCCAAAGGGCGCAACGGGGAGATACAACAGACTTTGCCGAGGAAGTGGGTTTGGCTACGGGAAGGGAGGTAGGTGCATGCAGAAAATTGAAGGCAGTTCATAATACCGGGTTTGTTCTAGCACACGTCTTGGTGGTGGTGTAAACGAGCGATGGGTTCAGTCAGTTCTTGTAAGCGTCTTTCAGGTCTCTCTTCAAACGACAAAAGAGGTTACGGATTAAACGAGGGGTTTCATGTAGAGAAATCTTATTTTTTGAATGTATGTAATGTGTACTTTAGACCCACTAATGATACATTTCAATAAAACATTGACATTTACAAACAAAATAGCTCTCTCCAGTGAAGACAGTCCCCTCACCCAGAGATACTTTAATAAAGCCCTGTGATGAAACTACAATTCATCATCTATGTACAGTGTAACGGGTCACATTAAAGAAAACATAAAACATCAAGGTCAGTTTTAGAACCCAACCCTTGTGATTACTTTTGTATCTCTCTTGGGTTATTACTAAGACAGCTCTCGGAGTGGCATGTTAAGGGTATGTCTACACAGCAAAGAAAAATCTCCAACTGGCCTGTGCCAAATGTCTTGGGTTCAGGCTGTGGGGCTGTTTTATTGCTGTGTAGACTTCCGGGCTCCAGCTGGCGCCTGAGTTCTGAGACCCTTCCACCTCACAGGGTCCTAGAGTTCAGGCCGGAGCCCAGATGTCTACACAGCAGTGAAACAGCCTGCAGCCTGAGCCCCAAGAGTGCGAGTTGGCTGGTGTGGGCCAGCCACAGGGGTCTAGTTGCTGAATAGACATATCCTAAGCAGTGGTTAATATCCATCCATCTATACTCACCCCACTATAGGTTGAATATCTCTTCTGCTTTGCTTCTGATTACATGCAGAAGAGATTGCCAAAACTTTATTTACTTTCCTTACCTGGTGGTGTTTAGCAAATGCATGAATTATTAACCGAAGTTATGTCTTATTAAATTCACTACCCACGTTGAGCCGTCAGGATCTAATAATCTATTCCAAGTGTGTGTGTCTTGTAACTTGTTGCCAATGATCCAATTTAAATTTTAATTGATATGCTAATTAAAACACTTAAAAAGTGTACTACTTGCCATATGACATTTTCTACCTAAATATTTCTAATTTGCCATGTTAATTACTTCTAAGAACCTACTGTTCAATTCCAAAGTTTTCAATAACTGTGTCCTGTTTGTATTTCTTCCTTAACTCTGCGACACCCACTGCTCTTTTGAGTCCACCATCACTTTTGACCTAACATTTCCTTTTTTCTGTACTTTTTTTCATACCTTCTTTCACACAGTGCTGTATACCTTGAACCACCTCCAGTTTAATAAATGCCACACTTTAGCCACACTTTTAGTCCTTTAAAAGCCCTTTAAAACTCTATTCCTCAAAGTATTCCAATCTTATTGCCCGATCGGTTTTTGTTTTTTGTTTTGATTGGATTGTGATCTATTGTGCGTGTAACTTCCTTTGAGGAGGGACTTGTTTTATGTTTGGCACACCTTGCCAATTGCACAGCTTCATATACGCTGACAGTACAATATAAATACTAAATGATTAAAAACGTAACTGTATTATTAGTGCCCTTGCTGCACTCAAGAATAGAAATAGTTCAGTTATACACAACTTTAATGTTTTGTTCTTTATTAGAACTCTATTTGTTTACTATTTTTGTGCAGAAAATGGATTTGGGGACAAAGATGCATGAAATTTGCTTCAACAACAGGTATTAAGCTATTTTCTTTATCCATGTATGCTGTAAATGTTTTAATAACATAAGCAACATTGAAATTAACTTGAGAACATTAGAGGAAAATTTAGAAGGTTAGAGTTTCTTATTTTATAAGTGCTCAATTGATTAAGTTTCACAGGAAGCACTCCATATATTAGATCTAATGAGAAGCACCTGGACGTACATCATGAAAAGATTTTAAGGAATTTAATTTTCCTTTAGTCATACTTATTTCATATCAGTTTAATTTGTTTGTAATATTCTTTCCACGGAGACCCTTTTTGATACAAAGGGTACAAAATCCATGTGCTAGCTGGTCATTTTTAAAAAGCATAGCAGTGTAGTATTTAAATAATGTGTTAAGTAATGTAATAGAAGTTTATAATGTAAACTGTGAGAGTATTTTCATGTTATGTGACATGGAAAGGTATCGATTAGTCAGATGTGTGCAAACCTGCCTTTGTTCTTTAAACAGAAGGAAGGAACATAGAGAAGGTCCTCATTGCAAACCGAGGAGAAATTGCATGCAGGGTGATGCGGACTGCCAGAAAGATGGGTGTGAAGTCTGTTGCAGTTTACAGCGATGCAGACAAGAATTCCATGCATGTCGCAATGGTGAAGTATACTAGTTAAAAATGTAAGGCCCAATCCTGCAAACGCTTATGCACCTGAGTAATTTTACTCATATGAGTAGTTCCATTGACTTAAATGGGGTTGCTCATGTGAACAAAGTTACTTGCATGCATACATTTGTAGGATCTGGCATTAAATATTAAATGAAAGTGAAATTGCATGAGGAAGAGTTCTGTTAAATGATTTCAATATCAAAGGAGGTTGCAGTGGGCTAATGCAGTAGATTTTCGCTTTTAAAGATCTAGGTTCAAATTCTGCTTGAATCACAAACAAAAATGTGTCTAGTCTCATTCTAGACCTCGGAAGCAAATAATTTCGCTTTCTAAACTCAAGAAAGGTCCAGGTTAATGGCCAATGATATCATTATTTCTCTAAAAAATGACAAAATTATGTTGATCCAGTTGAATATCTTTCTGAAAAGCAAACAATGTAAATTGTTTTGTGTTAGCGTTTTTGTAAATGATAAAATGGGCCCCAGAATTAAGGTTTAAATTTGCTTTGCAATTATCTAATATCTGGTCCAATAGTAATATATATTTCTTTTACGATAGGCAGATGAAGCTTATTTAATTGGTCCAGCTGCCTCTCAGCAGAGCTACTTAGCCATGGAAAAAATAATACGGGTGGCCAAAATGTCAACAGCACAGGTAAATATAACTACAACCCCTCCTACATTATGCACTTTGATTTGGCCTGCCTTATATTGTGCTTTCCCTGTGAACAACTGTATTTCTGTTTTTAAGAACAGTTAAAAGTGAGTGTGTGGGAAAATTCAATTTCTAATTTAACCTTTGGGTTTGAGTTAAAAAGTAAAGACAAAATGACTGAGGAAAGTGCCCTACATGTGTTTTTGTATAAGATGCAGCTTGTTTTGTTCTAAACACACACATACATTATTATTACCCTCTTTGTGTCTATTCTCTGCTTATTGTATCTTTCACCTCATAATGTAGATTTAAGATTTTTTTTGGTTAAAATAACATTTTAAATGAAAGGTTGTCTGTTTTGATCAAACCTATATGTTTGAGACACTATTTTTTAAAAAATTTATTTATATAAGATAACACTTTCAAAAGCACTGAAATTTTACTTTCAAAAGTGACATCAAGAAAACTTAGGATCCTAAATGCCAAGCTCATTTTTGAAAATGGGACTTAGTTTCCTCAGTCATTTAGGCACTTCTGAAAATGTTATTCAAGCACCATAAAATGTTATAGGCCCTTTACCACAGGACCTGAAGCTCAAAACATACCTAGTTAGCTTTATTCAATGGGACTACTTACATAAGTAATATTACCCTCCTATGGAAATATTTGCAGATTTGGCCCAGGTAATAAAATCACTCTCTGCTCCAGATTGCTTAAATGATAATCTAAAGGTTTGATCCCACAATTAATTATTCTTGTGGATATAGTTACTTCTGAGCAGAATTCTTTTGACATCAAGGGGACTCAGCATAGGACTAGCCCCACTTAGGCTTGATAAGATCCAATTTTTATCATTAAAATCAGTAAACATCAATTTCACCATCCACATAAAAACTGACAAAAAAATTCCCATCGATAATCATTGAAATGTATAGATAGGCAAAGTACGAAAAATGATGCTTGAGAACCTATTAGAATTTGATTTAAGACTGTTTACTTTGTATATTTTGATATGTCTTGTTGACCATTATCTTTTAATGGTTTTAAAGATCAACTTTTTGAAATTAACATCTACTGTCATTAAAAAATTGTATGACCCATCCTCTTGCCTGACTTCCCTCCCATAATTTCTCTTAACTGTGAACATTTAAATTAATAAAATAGAAAAACATGCTTAAAAATAAGCAACATTATTACTATACTCATGGGTGTAATTGTTTGCAGGATCAAGTCCAAAATAGACAGCATGCACAAAGCCACAGAGGAATGAAGCAACATAAAAAGTTTCCTTCCAGTTAGCTGTTGACAGCTAGTCTTGTTATAATTACTTATCACCCATGTCTTAACTGCTGTATCAACCTACCTGTCCTTTAGTTTTTTCTTATTTTGTTTGTGGTGGCTGTTGGCTTTTATTCATAGTATGTTCCCCTGCCATCACAAAGCCTTCTAGATGAATTGTGGGTTACGCTGGTGTAAAGTAGGCTGGTAACCTTCATTCTGTTTTAGGCTATTCATCCGGGGTATGGTTTCCTCTCAGAAAACACAGAGTTTGCAGAGCTGTGCAAGCAGGAAGGAATCATCTTCATAGGCCCTCCTTCATCTGCCATCAGAGATATGGGAATTAAGAGGTATCTCTTCTGATTTTTTTATTCACTTCAATGTGTAATTTACAGTTTAATGAATTTTTCTTCATTATCAATGAACATTTTTTTACTTAGGTGTTTTGCTTCCTTCATTTTTGTTGACTTTTCTATATGACATATTGTACAATGGAATAAGCTCCAAACTTTTCATAGTTCTGGGATTAATATAAATATAGGAACAATCAAGATTCTTCCGTTAATAAAATTTTAATAATTACATGCAGATGCTGGTTTAGGATCCTCTAGGAATGTTGCTTTGCACTATCATACAGAAGAAACGTAGGTTCAATACCCAGGTCTTTACACATTAAGTCAGAAAGGGCTGGAAGCACAGTGGGAGCTTTATACATAGTCTCTCAATGGTGGTGGAAGGAAGCAACTCGTGGCTCTGCAGAGACGGGAAGAGAAGCCTATGCCACATTCTTTGGGTCAAGGAAAATTGCCAGAGCATGAGATATAAATAGGATGGTGGAAAGTAAATGCTGCTTAATCAGTAACCCTTTGACAGATAAGTAAATAATCAAGCATAAAAAACATTCTCTGAATTAATTTGGTACCTGCATAGAGTTAATTTTACAATGTGTATTCATGTACTCTGTGATTAAACTAGTGTTATGTGAATATTTTTAGTTCCTGTTCCTTTTATGCATGTCAGTATAAAAAAAGTTATGTGCATGCTGAACTACACCAAATTAGGGTCCCTATCCTAAAAACATTTATGCACCAGCATGACTTTACTCAACTGGAAAGTCCCATTGAAATAAATGGAAGTAGTCACATGAATAAAGTTAAGCATGTGTGCAGTGTTCATAGGTCAAAGGCCTATTGGAAGAAACAACCATTATCATTGCCATTTTAAATATTTTTTTGAAGCACCTCCAAGGCTATAATGTCTGCTGCTGGGGTTCCTGTCATTGAAGGTTATCATGGTGAAGATCAGTCATATGAATGTCTAAAGGAACATGCCAGGAGAATTGGGTATCCAGTAATGATTAAAGCAGTTCGTGGAGGGGGAGGAAAGGTAAGGAAAACTAATGCAAGCTTGTTTTATCTGATTTGAAGTTATGCTAAACTACTATATGACACCTTTTGTTTTATGTAACTGAATTCTATAAAAAAAATCTTATCAATGAGGGAACTGGAAACTTATTTTAATTTGAAGTTAATAAAATAATGTCCAGCTCACAATTGTGAATTCTTTCATTGTGCTTTCCTTTTATTTAGTCAGTCTTGAGCCAAATATTTTGCTGGTGTAAACTGGTAGGGCTCTATAGATTTAAATGCAGCTCTAGCAGAAAATTTGGCCCATTGCTGTGTAAGTGAAGTTGTATGAGATTCAGTCATTGTTTAATGACAGCCTTCTTTGTGATTTTTTTTAACAGTGGTTTTAAATTTGTGAATGTTGCATAAATAGATTCTTAGAAATACCTGGAAACTCTTCATTGTACAGCTGTTATTTATTATCTGGGACCTCCCTGATAAAATGCGAAAAGAGCCTGCATAAAAATTTCATGGTGGAGTTCCAGGTTTGTCTCAATGATTTCCATAACAAATGTACGTATTTTGTAAAAAAAAACAAAGTGTTTTCTGTCTGCCAGCCCTGAAAACTCAGCATGAGATCCAAAAGTCAAATTGAGTTCTATCCGTAACTACACCAGTGCTACAATGTTATAGTTAAATTATACTGTAGTGACTTTATTTTCTGTGGGATTTGCACAGGATTAGCTGATTGGAAGTTAGTAAACAATTCTATTGATGCATAAGAAGGAATAAAATTACTTCATTGTTAAACACATTTTTAATTATTGTTTTAATCATTCACTAGTTTTCACACTGATAGAGATTTTTTTTGTAACTATTTACATGTTTTTTAGTAGACACTTCTGTTATATCTTAGGGTATGAGAATTGCTCACTCAGAAAAGGAGTTCCTGGACCAACTAGAATCAGCCAGGAGGGAAGCAAAGAAGTCTTTCAATGATGATGCTGTGCTAATAGAGAAATTTGTAGACAATCCCAGGTGAGGGAAGTGAATTATATTTTTAATGCTAAAAATATTTTAAAAAAACAATATACCATTTTTATGCAAGATGATAGTTTGTGACTTCTACATTGTTGCACACACTTTCTGCACTTTCATAAAAATAGGGCAGAATTATTAATTTTACAAAGTGTGAACTGGATGGCAGAGTCTTTGTATTGTAATTTATAACAAATCTGGCTGTCCTGGTGACATATTGACAGCATCCTAATGATGCTGTTGTGGAGAGAGACCTAGATATCACATACGATATGTTATGAAAATGACATGCCTAGTTGGTACATCATCCTTCTGATGTCACCATTCTTTTAGGTCTAAAGGAAGCAATGTCTCATAGTGCTTAAAGCACAGAAACAGAAGTCAGTAGATTATAGTTCTCTTCCTGACTCCTTCAGACGTCCTGTGTGTACCTCAATGAGTCACTTAATCTCTCTGTGCCTCAGTCTGTAAAATGGAGACAATAATACTTCATGTACATTTATTCTGTGGAGCTGAGCTTGTTAACTTTCATAAAGATCTTTTGACATAAACAGTTACAAGGTGTTTGATTGCAGAGCAGTAGTATTATTAGAATACACCTTGCTGAACATGTAGTAGGTAGGGACATACTTTGATTTGAAGGTACCGAGAGATTAGCCTTATCTATCTATAAATACAACTTTAAAGCAACTATGTTTTAAAAGAAACCAAGACCTGCTTATCTTGTCAGTGGTGCACATGCAACTCCCAGTGTCTTCTTTGGGAACTGCATGTGTCTGCAAATGATGGGAAAATCAAGCCCCTGGTTAATGACTGACGCACCTAAAAGTCTGCCTATCTCATAAATAAGTAGAACTGCCACAAGCTAGTGCTTGGCCCCCAGGAATAATATTTTACAAATTAAGTAGTTTACCCCTGAACATAAGTAAGACTAGGAGATGTCAAAGGGTCTATATGTAAGTTGCAGAAATCACAGATTTAAAACTAAACAAGAAAAAATTTTGAGTCCAAAACCCAATATAGAGGTAACGGATGCTAAATATTTTTACTTTTTTTCTTGGTTTGTTTTATTTTTTTTAACTCATGAAGCTTAGGTATGATGACCATAAAGTTCAAAATCCCATTTGAATTAGTGGTTTTAGGAGATATAGTATGTTTCACTGAATCAGTTAACAGCATTGTGCTGATGTAAGGTGGTAGGTTCCATTCCTGCAATTGGATCCAATAGTGCAGACCCTTATAATTGTATGGAACTCTAATGAAGTCAATGGGGTACTGTGCAAGGGTCTGCCTAGATGGCACTGATTACAAAATCGAGGCCTTAGTGATCTTGTAAAATACATTAAAACATTTGTTACTGTGAAACAGGCATGTTGAAGTCCAGGTGTTTGGTGACCAACATGGCAATGCAGTCTATTTGTTTGAAAGAGACTGCAGTGTGCAGAGAAGACACCAGAAAATCATTGAAGAAGCGCCAGGGGTAAGTGGAGGGTTCCTAAATAGAGTTTCTAAAGTAATATGATTTTGAATATTTTGTACACACCTGTCTGCTTTCTATATCAATTTCCATTCTGCCAGTTTTAGAAATAAATACATCTTAGAAGCTTTTTACATTTTATTTTTACAGAAAATAACTGTGCTAGTTTTTTGAGCTCCAGAGACAAAGCAGAAGGTTAGAACATAGGATTTTATTACACTGAATTAAACCATTGTGCCATGTAGCTTGGTATCCTACTTTGGTAAGTGGCCAGTACTTGATGTTCCTGAAGAAGGGAAAAAAATCACACTTAACCTATAATTGTCCAACATTTTGCATATTATATTTATTTCCATCAATTTATCAAGGATTCTCTACCTTCAAGATTTAGGACATAAGCTGATTGCTACTTGAGTTAGGAAGCAAAAATTTTCAATATTATCTGGTTCAGGGCTTTTTTAAAGATGGCATAATATCTGCATACAGTAGGCATGATACCTGTGAGACTCACAATATTGTGTAATCTCTTTTTATCATTACATTCACAGCCAGGAATTGAGCCTCAAGTGAGAAGGAAACTTGGAGAAGCCGCTGTCAAAGCAGCTAAAGCCGTGAACTATGTGGGAGCAGGTACTTCAGGTTTAACTTTCTCTTAGTGCCTCTTAGGTTAATAGAGCCTTGAACCTCAAGTCAAATGGCATTTTCTTGTTTTGGAACATAGTACACACTTATAGCATTTTTTTTTTAACTTTCATGTGGTTGTCACATAGTTAATAAATTCTAAGCTAGCAAAATTTAAATGAACCAACAATCAAGAGCTGGCACAAGACTATTAAAGAGGGAAAGCTAAAAAGTCTAAAAGCAAGTAATTCAGCCAAATAGTTTGATGTTTGAAGGTGAATATTATGAATGCAATAAGATTTGTGTGCAAAGTGATTTATCATTCCCCTTGCAAAGAGCAAAGTATCAGTGTTCAAACTTCACAGCCTTTCTAAAAATAATCCCATGGAAAATGGCTGTAGTTTCTAGTGTATTTACTAAATGAAAATCAGTTTATAAAAATAATAACATCTCTAATTCTTTTAAAGATATTCTTTGAGAGGGAATATTTTAAATTAGTGTATGGCAGTTCTTCCTGAAGAATCCTGAAGCACTTTATAAATATCATACATACAGCACTGCTGAAATGCAGCTGCTTCTAGAGAGAAGAATGGCAGTCCACCAGCACAGAATGCATACCCATGCAAATGAGACAGCCTTGAGTTTCTAGGTGTCAACCTCTGTGGGTCTTTCAGATAAATTACATAGAATTCAGTGGAATTCAATTTCTGTGTTTTGAGATTAGTTGTGCTGGGATTTGATCCAGTCATTTTAGGCAGTTTACGTGTTTTTGACCTGATGATCATTAACACACCTCTCCAGTTTTGTCAAAACATTTTTGTCAAACTGCAAATCACTAAATGTCTTTAGATGGCCACCCTGTAGAAAGCCATCCTGTCTCAGTGAAATGTGTGCTTTTTAAATATTTCAGGAACAGTGGAATTCATTATGGACTCTCAACATAATTTCTACTTCATGGAGATGAACACCAGGCTGCAAGTGGAGCACCCTGTTACTGAGATGATCACAGGGACTGACTTGGTGGAGTGGCAGCTTAGGGTAAGAGAACTCATTTTAGTTGAAAGGGTACCGGGGATAGGTAGTGTCTATCCAATTGTCTAGTGTGGTCGTGCTCCCCAATGTTGTGTTCAGGATGCTGATCTCTCACTTTCATGGTTCAGAGTGATTCCCATTGCTTCACAACATCCTCCTCCTCCCCCCATTTAATAAAGGAGCATTTTGGAAAGGCTTTGAATCCTAATACAGTCCTCCTCACAGTATAAGTCTTTGAAGTGTCATGAGAGAAGTGGGCACAGGGGATCTTCAGGTATTTAACAGGGGTATAGAGAATATGGGAGTGGGAAGAGAAGATTCCTAGTTTTACCCTTCTGAGTATGCTTTAGAAGCTTCATTTTTAACATGCAAAGTGCTTCTTTGGCCCGGGAATGATGTATGGTGCAGAGTCAGAGAAACAGAAATCCTTGCTAGAGAGTAGACCAGATATTCCCTCTGTGTATTCCTGCCCCGAGCAGAAATTCATTCAGAACTCTCTGGGAAGAGGCCTGGCAATTCTATCATACATGTAATAAGCACAGCTCTATTCACATCTGCTTAAAGACAGCATAAAGTTTTGAAACTCCAAGGGTGGGGGGCAAGTCTGGATGATGGAAGGGGGGATGAGTGTGGGGAACATCAGGATTTGGGTACTAATGGGGAGCTGGGTTGTGTCAGTGTTCAGAGTTCAATGGTGGGAGGCAGAGTAAGGCAAACTCCCACTGTCCTCTGGGATGGAGTAGGTGCTACAACTTGGATCATGAGACATTTACCTTTCCCTTGTGGAAGTAAATTGTGTGTGCTCTTGAGGCCAGTGTGGAGAAGGAGTCTGATTGTGGCTGTCCTTACTGGTTGGTTGGCCTTGACTGTGCTACAGGTTTTTCCAAGGTATTTGTCCTTTAAAATGTTTCCTGGCTTTACCCAGAAGCTGGTGTATTTCCCCTTATTTTTCTAGGTTTCTGTCCTGAATTCTTTTGAGAGAGTAAAAAGGTCCCTATTGACCTATTGGTTTAAAAATTCCTGAGTAACTAGAAACTCTTCTTGTGAAACTTTTTCTTAAGCATGTATACAGATTTCATAGGAGATGAAAGAAAGAAATGATTGACTACACTCTAGCAGTAGTGGCAACTAGCGAGTTTTTCCAGCCACTTACAGGGATTCCTATTCTACCTAATAAAATCTTGTTTTCCAGATGAGCGGGCTTTTATTGTTCAGAGCGTTATAGACTCACATTTTTTTAATTGAACTATTGCAGTAACAGGAAGAATAAACATTTTTGATTGAGCTTCAGCTTTGTAGAATGTTGTAAGATTGTCTTACATTAATAGAACTTTGGAATTAATAGTCTTTCAAAATCCTTTAAATTGTGACTTTCTTCCTGGGGGAGGAGGAAGGAAAAACTTCAGAATCTGAATTTTTATCAGAATTAAAACCTAAATCTGTTCACCCATCACTTGTTTTTTTTCAAGTTGCTTGCGTTCAGAAGAAGAACCCTTCTTCCTGACCCATCTTCTCTTCCTACTTGATCCTCCTGTCAGATAACAATAGAGAATTTGTGCCATTTGTTCTTATTTCCAGAACAAAAGACTGCTATCACAAACACAGGATTATGACTTTTTCTCTGGATCAAGAAGCAGCTGAGTTTGTGGGAATAAATTGTTATCCAAATAAACACATTTGAAATAAGAAATACAGAAAATGGCTAGTGAGCTAAATTGTTTTGTGTATGAATGTTTTTTAAGTTGGTTGCAATGTAAAAGTCCTTTATTTGATATTGCAGCCACTGTATTCCTTCCTTGGGCAGCTGATATATTGAAGATGTATATATATATGAGATGTATTGGTCATGGAAAAAATTAGACCTGAAATGAGATTAAAATGATCAGTATATTTCAATGTTTTCTCAGCCATGTTTATTCAAGTGCCAGGAAAGTCAAACCACCTGACTTAGTGTTCTTTATAGTTCCTTGACCTTTTGTGTTATATTGAAATTTACAGTTGTTCTCATTGGCGTATGGTTGTAAACAGGATCTTGCCTTTGTGCTGATTGTATATGTATAATTTTATGTCTTATTTCATTTACATCTGTCATTCTGTATGATAAAATGTTTGTGTGTCTGCACACACAAGATATCTGCACCCATGTGCTAGTGCTCTGACTCAAACTGTTCGGGTTGCTCCCAGATGAACGGAAAATTACTCTTCTGTTTACAGGTTGCAGCAGGAGAGAAGATTCCCTTAACGCAGGAAGAAATTGCACTCAGTGGCCATGCATTTGAAGCTAGGATATATGCTGAAGATCCTAATAATAATTTCATGCCAGGGGCAGGACCCTTGCTGCACTTATCTACACCACCACCTGACAGTTTTACCAGGATAGAAACTGGGGTCAGACAAGGTAGGAGACAGTATTAATTTAAAATATCTGTTGTAATGAGTTGTTCTTTTTAAATGTTCTCTCAAGTAATTCCCCTCTTTTTAATCTTGTACTTGTCCTTATCTTAAGACCAGAACTTGCCCCAGAGGATACTATCATAATTATAAAACACTACAGAATTCTCCTCCCTGAGGATTTTGCTGTATCTCGATTTGCTCCCTAAATATCTCATCATTATATTCCCACTCCAGTTATTTCCCTTCTGGGATAGGCAGATTAAACTTTTTTCAAAGTTTGTCAATACTGCACCATAATTCATCAAAGAAGGCTGATGTTGAATAGTGTCACCTCTGTAACTTTCCAAACTTTGACTGGCCTTGGAATTGAGAGATTGGTCCATAAGTCAAACTTGTGTCTCCTACAGGGCCATTAAAGAGCACTGGCCACTGGGTCTGTCAGTGCATTGTGCTACTATAATGGTCGTATCACCTTATAAAGTATAGCATCAAACATATCTATGTGAAAGTGTGTGTCAGTGTCTTTAGAAATAATTTCCTATATATTTATACTTTAGGTGATGAAGTTTCTATACATTATGATCCAATGATTGCTAAATTAGTTGTTTGGGCTGAGGATCGCCAAGCAGCATTGAGAAAGTTGCGGTACAACCTTCATCAATACAATGTAAGTGTGCTTTTGTTCTGTGTTTGTTCAGTACCTAGCACAAAAGGGTTCTGGGTGTTAAAGAAATACAAATAATATAAGGAACTCAGTATGATTTCAAGTCTGATTCTACATAAACTGTTTTACACAGCTCCTATCACTGTAGTAGCAAAATGCTATTATAGAAGCAAAAATGACTTTTTGAAAGGGTTTAAATTAGCTACAGCCAATTCTATTTCAAGGTATTTATTTACTTAACTACTTTGTACACGGATAGCTCTATTTTTCCTAATTTGCTACATCATTTAAATCAGTGTAGTAAGCAGTGATAGGCCTGAGCTGTGAAGTTCGGTTTTGGATCTGAACTTTCCATAGGTTTGGGGGTGTTTTGGATATAATGTTCCAGTTTGGGTCCATTAGAGAGGTGAGCCCAACCTGCAGCGTTTTAAACTCAAGTCTGCATTTGCTCAAAATTCAAAAAGTTTGGATACTGGCCATAGTTCAGGCCCTTGTGTAATAGTAACTCCTAACATTTAGAAAGGGTTGTTCAGTATTTTAAATTTTACTTTTATATTCACAAAGCAAACAAACCTGAGCGAAGGCTACAGATAATATTTCTAATGCAAAAGGTTTGACTTGAAGTGAAGCCAGGGGCAGTGCATAGTTTATTTATATTTAATAATTTAATCACCCTTCTGAAAATGTTTTGTCTGCTATTGTTAGAAGTAACACAGAAGATTATTATAATGGAAAATGATCAGAGAAATATATTTTTCTAAGTTTTTCTTTTAGTTCTTCAGTCTATGCATTTGACAACACATTGTAACTATCAGTTTAACTGATTTCCCCTAAATAATCACTGTTTTCTGTTGTTTGTGTGGGTCTTTTGCACAGCAACAGAAGAGAGAGAATCTAATAATTTTAAGAAAAGATAGGAGTCAGGTGCAGGTGTAGCACCTGAAATGACTTAACTCCTTTTTAAAAATTGACTGCATGTCAAGTTGATTGTGTCTCTTTAAATACTTGAGGTAGGATTTTCAAAAGCATTCAGCATTGGCCTCACTCTGCTCCCATTTACATCTAAGTTTATACTCCTGTTAACTTCAGTGAATGAAGAATTAGACCAATGAGTGCTTTTAAAAATCATACCCTTGTTCTTCAGAGGTGGTAGTTTCTTGGATATATATACCAATTGAAATGTGTACTCTTTTTCTCATCCGCGTTGTACTGCACTGATTTCAGTTTTTAAGAAGACTCGTCTTAGGTATCAGTTGAGCAGACAGGTGTAGGTCAGTTAGCAACTCTACATTTTCATTTGGGAGTATGTTTTTTTCTTTTTTGCAGTGTTGTTGTAGCAGTGTTGGTCCAGGATAGGAGAGAGACAAGGTGGGCCAGGTAGTATCTTTTATTGGACCAACTTCTGTTGGTGAAAGAGACAAGCTTTTGAGCTCCACAGAGCTGAAGAAGAGGTCTGTGGAGCTCGAAAGCTTGTCTTTTTTACCAACAGACATTGGTCCAATAAAAGATATTACCTCACCCACCTCATCTTTTTTTTTTCTTGACAGATCATAGGACTAAGCACCAATATTGATTTTTTACTGAGCCTGTCAGGACATCCACAGTTTGCAGCTGGAAACGTGCACACCAATTTCATTTCTCAATACCATAATGAACTGTTTCCAGCCAAGAAGGCAATCCCGAATGAAGTTTTGTGTCAGGCTGCTCTAGGACTCATACTGAGAGAGAAAATTATAACAGATGCTTTTAGAGTTCAGTCAAATGGTAAGACCATTTTTCCCTTTCCTTTAGTTTACTTTACTTACCTTTTGAGAGGATGAGATGGAAACCGGAGCCTTTGTCAATTTCATTAGTTTTGTATTCCCTTTTTGCCTCATTGTTTCACTGTTTACCTCCTGACATCTGGACACTACCATCGACTGAGAGGGCAGGACATAGCTTTCTTTAGGTGATAGAAATTAAGGATATCACCACTGTGATGCATCTAGTTCTTCACAAGATAGTAGGGAGTATTCTAATATATTTTGTGTAGAAACACACACATCTGCATCTGCATCATTGTGTCATTTCCACTTTGTTCCTGTCATCTTCAAAATCTGCAGATTTTTCTGTAGTGAGCAAGGGCTAGCTCAGAGTCTTTTTAGTGTCCAGCAATGCTGTTTCTTCAGCCACCCCTACGACCTTCAGATTAAAAGAAAAAACTAACTGGATCCCAGACAGGTTCTAGAGAAGCAAGATGGTTTAGTAGCTTGAGCATGGCAATAGGATCTAAGACTTCCTGCACTGTATTTCTAGCACTTCTGTTGTGACTTGTGCACATTTAAAGTCACCTATAGCTTGATCCAACACCCCCTGTAATCAGTGGAAGGACTCCGAGTGACCTCTGAAATCTGTTTTCATATTTGTAAGATGAGAAGAACACTTACAGCTATCCATTAGAGGACTAAAATGGCTGATAATGGCTAGTCAGGTAGCAAATTGCAATTACTGCTTGATGATTGACTAAGAATTGCACATGTTCCTGGTGTGTGCTATACCACCTTTTTTTTTTTTTTTTTTTTTGTTGTTATCTCACCCCCTGTCCTGCCCTCAGTCCACTTGTGTCCCTCATCTACTTCTTATGTCGTCTGACAGATTGTAAGATGATTGGTGCAGGGACTGTCATTTACTATATTTTTGTATAGTAACTAGAATAGTAGAGCCCCGACCTGGTTAAGGCCTTTTGGTGCAACATAAATATTTAACAATAATAAAATAATAATAAACGTTAATAAAGTGATTTGAAGATGTAAAGCACTACATACATGCTAAGCGTTCTCGTGTTTTATTTGTAATATAGTAAATGCAACATCAAATCTTGTGTATTTGGTATTCTAGATAAATTCTCACCATTTGCCTCCAGCAGTGGTAGAAGAATAAATATATTGTACACCAGAAACCTGACTCTTCTAGATGGTGAAAATAGTAAGTGATTAGTTGTGAGTAAAATGTGTTTGAGAGACCATGTTATTTCAACCTGCACATATATGAAATTGTAAAGATTTGGAAGAGGGAAGAGCAAAAGTATGTAGGAAAAACATTTATTTAAGATAGATTGGGGAGAGGAACCCCATAAAGATCACATGCTCCAGTCAGCATTTTTAAAGATAATGGTTAAATCCACACTCAGAGGCCTGGAGACCCTGGCCCAAATTTTTTGAAAAGTGTCATTAAATTTAGGATTCTAAATCCATATTTGGACACCTCAATAAAGGGTCAGATTTTCCTAGGACCTGAGCACCTGCACCTCCTATTGACTTCACTGGGTTATGGATGGTCAGCATCTTTGAAACTAGCAAGTTTTATTCAGGTATCTAAATATGGATTTAAGAACCTAGGTTTAGGTACCTAGCTTTGAAAATTTTGTTCTAAAAGTCAGGACAACCTTCCTCAAATTTTGCCGGTCTAGTCAAACAATTTTTGTTGGCCTTCTCATTTGGAAATTTATATTTATGTTGAAAAAGATGCTCTGAGCTCTCCATCTTTGTTTCATTTTTCTCTGTCAAGTAAATCTAATTTTTAAAATATTTTATTTAACAGAGGTGGACATGACTATAGATTACAATCATGACGGTTCATATAACATGAAGGTAAAGTCCTATTTTCTCATACATAAAAGAACATCATGATGCATAAGGTTAATTTACTGTATTTCTTATTATATATGGGATGGCTGCATCACCTATTATTAAGGTTGCCCAGCACTTCCCATTATAAGAGCCTTTTTCAGTTGCTTATAACTGCCAAATTTTAAATGCATGCTCTGAGATTTTCTGTCAGGTGTCTGCCTCATGCTGATTTTTTTTTTTTAATTTCAGCCAAAATGATAGTCATTTCTAAGAATGAGGCTAGGGAAACACACATTGTCTGTTGATCTTATCTTTGAATACTCTAGCTCCCCCATGCTTTGGAGCAGGAACTTGGTATGTGGCAGAGGGGTGGCCTGTGTCAGGAATGTTTGCAATCCCAATGAAAATCCAAACAAATTTGGCCAAGTTATAAGCCTTTGAAAAGCCTCAGTTTGCACATGCTCACTAAAGACTTCTTAGGTTTTAGTAGCTAAATTCCTTGAAGTTTCTGTCTTGGGCTGAATAGCCTTTTTCCTGCAATGGCAGATTCAAGCAGCTAAATGGAAAGCAAGAAACCTGTCTTTCCTGTGCACTCAGTGACCACCTCTGCTGGGCCCAGGCATTATGGGAGAGGAAGCTGTCTCATTTGAGTGCACAGGAAGCAAGAGCTGAACTGGTGGAGAGACAAGAAAATGGGAACAAGGAATCTGCTGTGTAGGGTGGAGTGGACTGGAGGCTGATGGGATGGGAGAGGGGAAAAGGGAGTGGGAGTTGGTATGGGAGGATGACTGAGACGAGGAGCCAAGAAAGGAAATGAGGAATGGGTACTGGGAACCAGTAGGTGCATGTATGCTTAGACCAGAGAGGGGGCTGAGAGGGAGACTGGGACTAGCTGGACAAGGAGACTTAGACTTAGAACCAGGGGGGCAGGAAGAAGGAAGATAGAGAGGAAGGGAGACACTTATCCCCCAGGAGCTGGGACATGGGGAAAGAGGAGCCATGAGAATGAATAACAGTTTGAAAAACACATCTCTGAGTGAAAGGCTTAAGGAGCTCACTCTATTTAGTTTATCAAAGAGAAGATTGAGGGTGCTTTGATCACAGTCACAGGGCTCTTCATTCTTACCACACACGTAACACGATCCAATGACTGGAACTTCAAGCTAGGCAAATTCAGACTAGAAATAAGATTCAGGATTAGGTGAGGATAATTAACGCAGGTGAGGATAGTTTACTCAGGTAAGGATAATACTCAGGTGAGGATAATTAACCATTGGAACAATATACCAAGGGTTGTGATGCATTCTCCATCACTGGAAATTTTAAAATCAAGATTGGATGTTTTTCTAAAAAACAGGCATTGGTTCAAATAGAAATTAATTCAGGGAGGCCAGACTAGATAACCACTATGGTGCTTTCTGGCTTTATAATCTCTGGGACTATCTGGGGAACAAGATTGGGACAATGATCGGGGGGATGGAGGCTGAGATTGGATGAGGAGTGGGGGGGGACATTGGGACTGGGAATCAAATCAGTGGGGGTGGGGAACCTGGATGGATGAGACCGGAAGGGTGGGGAAGAGACCGATTTGATGAGGAGCTGAGGGGGAGGGGAATTAGGAATGACTGGGCGAAAAAGGTTGGGGGATAGAAGACTGGACAAAGATGATTGGGGGATAGAAGACTAGGACAGGGAGTCTGGAGGGGTGAGACTAAGATTTTCATGGAAGGAGACTGGGACAGGAATCAGAATCCTGATGAGTGGAGACTGGGACAGGGTTGGCAAGAATAATAGGACTAGAACGAGAAGCTGGGATGGGGAAAAGACAGAACTGAGACAAGGACAGGCTAGAGGAAATGGGGCAGAAGAGGTCATGCATGGTGGGAGTGAGCAAAAGTCAGTGCTTACTAGAGCACAATCGTCTCCAGAGTCTGGAATTTAATCCAAGATTCCTGAGTCTCACCATTCCTCTGCTGTCACCAAATATCTGTGAACGCCACTGTCAAAGTTCGTGTTTCTCCTCCTCCTCTAGTTCTGGTCCACATAGAGGATGACAACCTACTCTTGCTATCAGTTACTATGTTAGCTCAAGTGGCAGAGGTCTGTGCAATTGATCTAAAGGTTCCAAACTTGCTGATAACCCATGTAGGTGTCAGTATTACACCACATGATAGAATTGCTGGTTTTTTAGTTTGCTTGTTCAAAAACTTAGGACACTAACACAAAAAATGATGTGAAAAGAACATTATTAGGTTGCAAAGTCAAACATTCAAAAGCTAGGGAATGCCATTTTTAAGGCATATGCCGAAGAGGGCCAAATTAAGTTTGCACAAGCAACCTTAATTTGGCCCTCTTTTAGATATGCCTTAGTCTTCAAGTTCATAATCACATTTAGTCCGGTCAACCATTCTTTACGGTGAATACAGGGCTTTTTGTGGATTCTGTATCTCAAGACCATGCATTTTAAGAATCTGCTTGATGACGTTCTGTCGCTGTTGAGCATTTTGAAATGCCAACATTTCATGGCTCCGTCACCACCCCCACAAGCTGTGAGAGTTCACATGATTTGGGGCATACCAAATGAAAGTAGAGGAGCTCTAATACATGAAATACAATGATAATACTAATTTGAATAGGTGTATGTGAGGAGGGAGCTGGGGATTATAGCATGGACCTCAATTTTCATATGATACAGTACACTTATGTCCCTTTCCAAGGTAGTTCATTCAGCATTTAAATCATTCTTCATAAACTAGGATTTCTTTCTAGCAATTTCTTGTTACACTTTTTGTTCAAGAAATTAAGCATGCATTGTTAAGCAAGTCTTGCCCCTTTATGTCACCTGGGAGAGAATAGGATCATGAGCACTTGAATTTCTTCAGTATCTCTGGAGAACCTGTCTACACTTGCTGTGAGGAAAACCCTTAAGAATCAAAACAAAACACAGGGAAAATAACTACATCGTAGAATAGAATTGAATATTATCCACCTCACATCAAAGAGACTAAGGACATTTAAATATGTATGTTAACACTTTAATGTAAATGATTATTTGCATGTTTATATATAACAATGATTTTTGTCCTGGACGTACTATTCTAAAGAGAGAATACAGTGTCATATTCAGTCATCAGCAACATGGTTTAGATATTTACGTACACTGTAACATTTAATTTCTTTGACCGTTAATGCTCCTTTCTATGGCTATAGCATAGCATTTAGGCTTACTAGATCATACAATACAGACAGGACCCCCTTCTCCTGCCTTTATAATCAGTTTGGCCATTCTTTCTTCTTCTTAGCCCTGAGTACAGTAGCACCGAACACTTTCCACTACTGAAACACTATCAGATAGCTTCCTCCATTTTCCACAATGCTCTGATACAAACCCAGGTATGTAGCATAGTGGCTATAGATGCACAAACTGAGAATGGGAGAAAAACTACTTTGCGGACACAAATTGAACTGTTGATTTGTAACCCATTATAGTGATTGTGCGACTGACTGGTTACAAAATTACAGTTAGGCTCTGTGCCTGTAACAGCTCTTAATAGTAACATCTGTATTTCAGATAAAAGAGAAAACTTTCCATGTTTCTGGAGACATTTCTAATGAGGGAAATTCGACTTACCTGAGATGTTCAGTAAACGGGATTGTTTGTGGATCGAAGCTGGTCATTTTGGACAACACCATTACCCTCTTCTCACTGGTAAAGTTTCTTTCTCATCCTCTGAGATTTAAAATCCCATCTAAGGTGGGAAACAGAGTGTTGTGGACTTAGACAGGCAGTCTTACATTTAGGGGGCTGAGATGTGTCACTATTTCAAATTTTGATACCAACCCATAATTTTCAGATCCTGGGTAGATTTATAACTGTAATTAGAGGTGGGTAACTAATAATCTACAACTGAGTAAATTAATTGCAGTTAACCAAATCAAAAGTGATGCAAATGATATTTGGGAAAAAATACTTCAAATGGTTCCCTAGAACAGTGGTTATAATTTACAAGTGAAAAATCTATATGAGGAAACATGTAACTATATTTTTATTTTAATGTACTTCATTTTTCAAATAAAATAATGAAAAATAAAACAAATCAAGATGGAGATGGAGGAGTAGAACTCCAATTAAGCCTTTAAAAATAAATTCAAATAAACATGACAACCTACTTTGTCATTCTCTGCACTGCATTAGCAGTAGTACTTATGAAGAAGAAGTATCCCATCTTGCATGGAGAAGCTGGTCTTTTTTTTCCAGTAAGAGGGATTAAAGGGAATTAAAATGACTCTGATAAATGTCAGGTGAAGTCCACATGAATAAACAAACTACTCAATTACTTAATAACAAATACATTAACTTCTGTCACTATAAATATGAATCAGGTTTATATCAATTGTAATGTGTTATGACATTAACTCAATCTTGGTTTATTTAATTTTCTGTAGGAAGGTAGTGCACAAATTGGCCTTCCAATACCCAAATACTTATCTGGAGCAAGTGCAACAGGAACTCAAGGAGGTGCTATCGCACCTATGACTGGGACAATTGAAAAGGTGATTGTTACATATGTGGGTGGAAAAGGGAGAAGGAAACATTTCTGAATGTCTCCTGCATAGCCAGGTTCTAATAGGTTCTGCAGCAGGGGTGGCATGATCAGACTTGTCAGTCCTGAGGCTACCTGGCTCCTTCTCAGTTTGTTCTGCTCCCTAGGCCACCATCCAGGTGATTTCCAGACCGCCTGGTCTCGCTGCTGCAGAGCACAGGACGAACACTTTTAAAATTAACTTGCCATTTTTAAATTAAATTTCTTCTTTTTAATTGGCTTTTGGGCCAAATTTCTCTAGAGTGGAAAGCTTAGACGCTCTCTGATCCTGCCCAAGGCCTGTCATGGCAGACAAGCCTACTGAAAAGGACCAGTCCGGAAGGTGCCTTTACTATTCAGCTCTCCTTCAGCCTTTCTCTGAAGGAAACTTTCACCTCTTTTGCCAGACAGAAATCCAGATAGAAATCCTGTCCAAGTGATTTTGATTATATGGACAGACATAATTTTCCAATCCTTGCTTGCTTTGAATTTATAGGTATTTGTGAAAGCAGGGGACAAGGTACAGGCTGGGGACCCTTTAATGGTTATGATAGCTATGAAAATGGAGGTGAGTGACATTAAAAAGGTTTAATTATTGGGAATTAAAAGAGCCTGAAATGAATTGAGGGTTGGTTTGTTGGAATATTGTACAATTACGTCTTGTTTCATGATCACCACTTTAAATATTGCAAACTAATGTTTTCTGACTGGATTTTAGAGAATTATGTTTACTAGTACATTATTATCAAAGAATATTTTTGTCTATCATTTTTATCTGTAATTTTGGTAAATGCTCATTTTGTTACCTCTTTAAACCGCTCAGAAATCAATCATCCATTAGTTTCAATACAAAACCATCTTTCCTAATCTGGATGTTTTATTTTACTTTCTCTCACTATGACTTAAACACGTCTGCAGTTGCTTTATGCTGAAATTCAACACGCAGTGATTCTATTCTAAATATATACCCAGGGTTTTCTTGTTTGTAATCCTGGTGATTATTGTTTACATAAAGCTTTACAAATAGTAGACCAAAGATTCCTTGTAAGAGTCAACATGAAATGCAATGTAGCAATACTTGGGATGTTCTGTCATGTTTTGTTACGTTTCTTGACATTGGCTAAAATTGCCTGCACTATCCAGTTTCTGTAGTCTGAGCTGGTTGTGTTTGGATTTGTTTTTACAGTGCAGGCAATGGGAGCTTAACTAAATGTAACTGATTTAAGATAGTGTTTGAAATAAATTATAAGTCATGAAAACATTGGGTAAAATCCTGCATACTGAGGAAATGAATTTAAATTAAAATTATTAAAACATATGTTGGTAATTTGGTATTACTGCATGGTTGTAAGATTGGTATCCATGTTACATATGTGACTCTGTGTCTTTCATTGACAATTTACCTGAGTAATTCCCACTATTTAAAATAAAAATGAAGAAGTAATTTAAATGAATCCTTGCTAAGATATAAGAAATCGTTTGCTATTATTTTGATTATTAGACTAATTCTATTTGGATACCAACAGTGCAACAAAAGATATAAGAGAAAATTAACATTTTATAACAATATATGAGCCAAATTAGGACTTGGTGTGTAAGCAGTTTGTAACTGCATCTTAATTGAACCTAAGATCTGTTAAGTAAAAACATTTCCTGCCCACCAAACAAAAAGTATTAAATACATTAGCAGAGTCCTTCCAAATGAGCTGACCTTTTAAATGGTTCACATTCTTGGACTAAAATTCAGTCCTTTTAATAGATATCTAATTTATTTTAAAAAAGGAACAATGAAATAAAAGAAGATGAAAATATCTGTGCTTCAGAATGTAACCCCGAATAGTGTTTTGTTTTTTCCTTCCCAATTAAATATTGAAAGTGAAAGACCAAAATAACTTGAAAATACAGCTCTTTTGAAAACAAAAATAACATTGTAAAAGAATACTTAGAGTGAAATGTATCAAAAGAAGTGGTGAATGCTGATTTGATCTAATCTCACCTCTACTCAGTATTTATATGGTTGATTGTACTAAGATGGAGTTATTATTAAAACAAGTAAGAAATGTTAAGAATATCCTATTGATTTATTAATGCTCTTGTTTCTATGCAGCATACCATAAGGGCTACAAAGGCAGGAATAATAAAGAAGGTTAATTACCAAGAAGGCTCTCAGGCCAATAGACATGCTCCACTAGTTGAGTTAGTGGATGAAGATACAGAATCAAAATGAACTCCGGGGAAGGTGCAATTTTTTTCTTTCTTGATTTTCTCCAAGAGAAATATATTTTGTTCAGCATTCCATGAATATAGTTACATGCAGATTATGTCCACTTCCCCTAAAAACTGGCCATCGCTGAACTGTAATAAAACATAAACAGCTAAGGGTGTGACCCTGCAATCCTTAGTGTAAAATTCCTATTGTGAAATTACCTTTGCCTGATTAATGAATGCGGGATCTGACCCTAAATTGGTATTTACAGGTGTTTTTGTAGTAACTGGAGACTAGCTTTCAAAGCACTGGTTCTTGCCTCTTTTGTCACTATGAGCTGCCATTTTGCTCTATTTTTGCCATTAAACTTTTCTACATTTCAGACTCTTGTAAAGCAATTTGAAAGCTGACAGTGATGGGCAAACTTAAATGAATATAATAATATCATCCTTACTAAGGCAAAACTCCCATTAATTGCCTGAGTTTTACCTGAGTATAGAATGCAGGGTTAGTCCCAACATCTACTCTTAGATAAGTTTATCCTCTGTTTGTCCATTTGTCAATGGGTATATTAGTGCTTAGTTACCTCACTGGAGAGGGAAAGAGAGAGGGAGATTGAATTTTCATAATTATTGTAAAATACTTCGAAAATCTCTGATGAAAGGTGCTGTAGAAGTGCAAAGTCTTATTATTGCTATACTAATCAAAACTGTTTTCAGGGTGGATTATTTGATCTTGAGAACTCAGTTTATAATATAGAAAGACTGTAAATTTATTTAATATTAAAATGTTTGTGCCATAATAAAATACTTATTTTAAAATTTAGATTACCGTTTCTGTATCTCTTCATGTTCCAGTGTACGAACGTTACATGTTGTCAGAATGTGTTGTTCCCAAGATCATTATAAAGATATGAAATGTCAGATTGATGGTAATACTTATTGCTGCTTTCATGTGTACATTTTTTGATGGAGAAAAACGTGTGGTTCTTTTATACACAAATGCAATATAAGTGAGGGGTTCACTGTCATGGATTTTTAATTGATTTTAAAGGGATTTTTTAATTGATTTATTGACTTGTGATGCTGAGCCCTCAAATTCTTGGTTAAAGGAAAAGGACACTTCATTAATAAAAATGCCCATTTTAATTATTAAAACATTTCAAATTCCTTTCACAATTTATAGTGTGAAGTGCTTTTTGTCATATGAACTTTCAGGACACTGCGTAAGGGCCCATTGTGGTTTTCTGGCCTGGTTTGAACTATAGACAGGATAGTTGTTACAGATCCGTGTTAGAGAATCACCATACACAATCACTATGCACGCAGTCCTGCAGATAGATTTCTCAGGGGTCCAGATGCCCGCAGTCTCGCTCACTGTTTAAAACTGGACGGTAGGGACAGGAACTGTAATGGTGTTGGAGCCAAAGTCAGGAACCAGAGGTGGAGTCAAGAACCAGGAAGGGGACGTGAGCAGGGCAGGAGTAAGACGAGCATGAGCGAAAAATCACAGCAGCAGGCCTAGAATTGAGCAGTCAGTAACCTGCTACTGACCTGAAAGCAGACTTGGTGGCTCTCTTTAGCCAATCAAGCAGTCCTGTCGCAATCTAGCTGAGCTCATTGATCAGCCTGGCTAGTCCTCAGGCTTATCTGAAGGTGGTCAATCCTGACAAGATCTGTGCAGATGGACCTTTGTACCTATGTGGAGCCTCTCTGCAGCCGTTATCGGGTCAAGCCACTACCTCATGATGAGCTTGCTAACAGGAGTCTGTGACTGCTGCCCTGCCCACAATGCAGACAAAAATGTTAAAACAGAATTTTAGACAATTGTATGCTGGCCTAGTTACTAATGATGTGGGCAGCCTTATTTACTTCCAGTTACGTGTCTTCAGGATTGGACCCTACATACAGAAATTTTAAGTAATTTCTGTAAGAGGCTTTATGGTTTAGTGAATAAGATATGGGTCTCCGCCTTATAGGCCAGGATTCTGTTCCCATCTCTGCCTTTAAACCTCTTACATGAATCTTTAGCAAATCATTTAAACTGTCCAAGGCAGCTTTTCGTGTCTGATTAAGGGCTAGTTTACACTTAAAACTTACAGCAGCACAACTATATCGGTAAATCTGTGCCACTGTAAGAGTGCATGTGTAGCTGCATTATGTCGATGGGAGAGAGTTATCCTGCCGACATAATAAAACCCCCCTAACTGAGACGCTTGCCCGCTGACATAGTGCTGTCCACACAATTGCTTATGCCGGCAAAACTTATGTCGCTCAGGGGTTTGGGTTTGTTTTTTTTTCCACACCTCTTAGCAACAAAAGTTTGGCCAGCACAAATGCTAGTGTAGATAAGACCTAATTCACTTTGTGATCCTACTCTGTTTCTCAGTTACTATCTAGCAGATGGATAAGTGCACATTCTTCATAGGCCAAAGTGGCATTTTAGTGGGGAAGGGAGAAGGACAAGTCTTTTTATCAGATACAGGATTTTTTTTTTCACTCTGGAAATTATTCCTGGCTGATTCTTGGAGGTTAGCAGTAAAAACGTTTTCTGTTGCTATGTTTTTTTTCTCCTTTAGCTTCATTGACAGAGAATCTCATCTAGTTTTCAAATGATGGTAATGTGTTAAACAGTTTATTATTTTTGCCTGTTAAAACTGCCTCCTGCATGAGCCAATGTCAAAATCAACCCATGTTTCCAATGTTGTGCTGTAATATGATTTAATTAGGCAGGTAGAGAAACACTTGCCAAAAAAAAAAAGCCACAAATGAGCCATTTTGAGCAATACATACTCAACATTTTCAGAAAATATTCTAGCTGACTTTAAAAAATTCGAAAGCGTGAGGATTTTTCCTAGTTATGAGGATCAGAATCAGTCTTACAATGGGAACACAGTTGCGATCTTAATTGCCCCCTCTTTGTAGTAGCAACCCAATTGCAGAGGCAGGGCTGGAACACAGGTCTAGCTTCAAAAACATGAGATTCCAGTACCTGAGCTAAAGGAAGATATCTACTTGTCCGCTATAAAAATATCTTTGTTCTTTATAAGCTGTTGCTGGCCAGCCAGGACCTCGTTTTGCATATATAAAGAGGGGCAGATTCTCAGCTGGTGTGAATTATAGCTTCATTCAGTAGAGCAGTCACTTTATACCAGCTGACAATTTGTCCCATCGTGCCTACTACTATACAAGGCAATAGCAGAAAACTCACACTGGTCTAGCAAATAGGGCATGGGAGTGGAAGGCAGGAGAGCTGGATTCTATTCCCATTTCAGCCACTGGGATTCACTGTGTGACCTTGGGTAAGTCATGTAAAATATGTTTGCCTGAATTTTCTCATATATAATGAGGATAATGATGCTTAAAACCCATTGAGATTGATGGATAAATGTGTTATATAAGTGCCTAAGTACGTACTTTGCATGCGTGCTAGTCAAATTAATTTCAGATGCAGGCATTATCTTGTGGAGCTTTAAGCTTTTGCATTTTATTTAGGAAAAAAAAATCTAAGGTAGTAAATTGTAAATTCTTTTCTTTAGATTTATTAACTCCTTGGCTGTAATGGTTGTGGTCATCCACTTGCCAGCAAATCCCAACTCCCCGCATCAAGGGTATTAAAAAGCAAACACTGAATGTTTCTGACGGGGACTTTTAAAGCTCAACCAGCGTGGGAAGGAGGGGATTGTACCTGAGCAGAGTCTTATCTTCCTTTATAAAAGCATGAAGTGTAATACTCATAGCAAAACATGCCCATTTTAAAGGGAATACCTACCAATTACATTCCAGTACATTGGTTACAACTGGTACCTGTTGATTATTTTTCTCTTGGCTCTGACTGTCAAGAATTATTTTACTGTGATTCTGTTTCTTTTTGTAAAGAGATCAACAGTATTCGGCATAATATTTTTACTGGAGCATTTTATGGGAACCCTATAAGGTTTGAGCACTTAGCTTTAAAATACGTTATGTTCTCAATAGATGACTAAGCTGCTTGTATAAAGTAAATTTGTGTTGGTATCATGGATGCGTGCCCATAATATGCAGGCAGATGCCACATGACATTTTTATGACAATGGGACAGCTTTCTGCAATAAGGATTCTATTTGGAAAGTAATGTCGAATACCAGTGAGGTTTTCTCATTGAGGATGATGAAGCTGAATGCAGTTGCTGAGTTGAACTAACGTGGGTTTGTGTCACGTTTGGTTTGTTTTTAAAAAAAGCAGCACTGAAGAATTATTGCTTAATGGAGACCAGTATATTCTGTTTGATTTGGACCATTTATATATTATGAAATAAAAACTTTTTTTATAAAAAAAGCAATGCAGTGTCTTTTTGAGATATATGTTCAGGCAGTTGAGACGCTGTTTATCGTATGAGGAATCCACGCTAAGCTAAACGTGGCGTTTTGATGGAATACCCCATATTTTTTTTACTACAGCATTAATAATTAAGTAGAGCACATTTGTATGTCTAATGCCTTACTGGGATTTTGAAGTGATAACAATAGTTGGGTTTCTCTTTAATCTACTCTACATATAAACAGTGCTTACGTCAAGAGTTACTTTTGAAATGGTAATTGCTTCCTTTGTGAATGACAACCAACCTGCTCCTGTGGGAAATAAGAAAAGCAGAAGGTGGTATGCGCTACCAGGCAAAACGCCAGGGAGCATTTGGAGGGAGGAAAGCCTGCTGAAGTCTGCTTCCCTCTTTGTGACCCTCTTGAAGACCGGGATGTGTTGAAGAGGCCACTTTTGGGAATCAGAATCAGTCTTATAATGGGAACATAGTTGTCATCTTACTTGCCACCTCTCTGTAGTAGAGACAAAAGCAAACCAACAAAGAACACTGGGCAATATACTTAAGGGATTTTGTCACTTTAACCAGCCAAGAGGGCTGGCTTTCTCTTTCCTTCTATGCTCTGCCCCAAGCACCCATGTGACCAGTGGAACATGTTAACTCTTTACAGGCTCAGCACCTTTACCTTGTCACGTCCAGGAAAGGTAGATTACTGTTTTCCATGATTGTACCAAAAAACTGGGTATTATTCCTTGTGACATTGTACAGACCTACTCCCAAAAACTTATTGCTGCATGACAATACAAAGAGGAGGCAAGGTTTGCCAAAGATACTGGGGAAAACCCCATTCTTCCAGAAACTGCCAGGTGATCACCAGAGTTTATCCAAAGTATGTGGGACCAAAAGGCCTGCCCACAAAGTAAAGTGCAAGGTATTCAAGAAAGACGAAGAGCTAAGATGGCCCTGTTTGGGATTTGAACATGCAGTTCTAAGGAGTCTAGGTGCAGGTTCCAAACCTGATGCTTAGACTTTAACACATCCTGTCAAACCAATGACCCAACCCGAGCCTGCATTTTATGACATTTTGTGTGAATGTAGAGTTTTGAAAGCATTCCAGAATGCTCCATATTGGAACTTGGTAACCCTTACATTAAAAAGTTAACTTTTTTTTTGTTGTCCTCTGTGAGTAAGTTACATTCATCAACATTTTCCCTGGTAAATGTTGTGCAGTGCTCTCTCTAGTGGCCAACTTTCGCAAACTTCTTAATCTTTTCCCATCCCTACTACCCTACCGCACGTATGCAGCCTTCAATACTGGCTCAGGGCGTAACTATAATTTATTATTGTTTACTTGTATTACTGTACCAGCTACGAGCACCCGTCATTGACTAGGATCCTCTTGTGTTAGAACCTGTACAGACACAGAACAAAAAGACAGTCTGTCCTCCCAAAGAACATGTGATTTCACATACAATGGTGTAAATCACTAATAACCAAATTTGAGTCAATAAAGTTATTCTGTGAGCCATCCCCAAGAACTGTGCAAACAAATCAGATGTAGACACCTTGTTTTATTGTGTAAGTGCAGTAGAGAGATTTTTCCTTTACTGTTATGATAATGGTATAGTACTGTTTAGTGTGGCATAAGTGGATTCCATCTTGTTAGTTTCTTTAAGTGAACTTTTTCCTGAAATTTGCTCTCTTGAACCTAAAAATATCTTGATGAATTTTCTTTGTGTGTGTGAGTGAGGAACATATGTGCAGGGCATAAATAGACACCAACCTAAACTGCTCCAACAACAGAAAGGGGAGTAAAGACACTGACTGCCTTCCTAACCCTGAAGGCCGAAGAATACCTACCAATGACCCTAAAGTACAGAAGGAGCCACCCTGGGAAAAAACAAAGTACAGAAATAAGAGAACAGTCAGGCTTGCAATTAGCTGGTGATTAACTATACTGAACTTTGAGGCAGCATGACACAGCAAGGCCCATAGACTCTCATGAGAGCCAGCAAGTATAAAATATGGGTAAAAACATGGAAACTTTAGGTCTCGTTCTGCAGTTGCCATCTGGAGCATAAGATTTGCAACCGACAGAGGCCCAGCTCCCTTCTTGTGCCCAGTCTAGTTGGCCACTAGACTGGCTCAAGCAACGCATAAAAGGACTGGTAAGTATATCACACCAGCTTGCAGAACTTCTTGGGTATGAATGTGTGTGCGTGTGAGACTCCTTTTTGATATTACATTTACAATGAATGCGGCGTATTGCCTGTTCCCCCCCCCACCACCTGAATAAGATCCTTCTAGCCTTTTCTTTTACAAGTATAACAATACTAGTGTAATGGTCTGATCGAAAGCCCATTGAAATAAGTAGAAAGACCTACTGTTTGCAATGAGCTGTGGTTCAGACACTAAGTGAGAGGAAAATCAGGCCCTTGGTTTATCTATGATGCCTAACCTAAAATATCCACCATCCAACATATCAAACAATTTTGGGGAGAGGGGAAAGGGAAGGTGGGGTTAATAACCTCTGTCCATTTCTGATACGTCCTTTAAATATTTGAATCTAAACAGTTTGGTAGTATTCCTTAACATGTTAGATTTCACAACTGGCTGGATATGAACTTCTATCTATATATCAATAATGTCTATAGGTGTAGAACTTAGATGCTTTTATGATTCTGTGGGAGTGTATACTAATTTCCATCACCTCTTGGACTTTTTAGTTCAGGTTATTATCCAATGGTAATTTATCTCCATGGAGTGTAGTCTTGTTTGGACTTCATGACACTCTAAAATTACTGCTGCTTTTTGTATCTGACTGGCATTCTAATATAAATATAAAGAACCAAAGTGAAGAGTTCACATGCTCTACTATGGCTATGTTTATACTCTAGATTACCTCTATACCATATTTGACTACTCTTTCATGTACACAGTGTTGTTGTAGCCATGTCAGTGCCAGGATAGTAGAGAGACAACATGAATAAGGTACTGTCTTTTACTGGAGCTTATTGTGTAAGATCAGTAGCTTATGTCTCTCACCAACAGAAGTTGGTCCAGTTAACAGATAGTACCTCACCCACCTTGTGTCTCTACTGTCTTTCATGTAATTTTAATTCTTCTTAAACATTACACTAATTTAAAAAAAACCCAAAAACATGTCTAATAAATACAACCATATGTTTTTAAATTAATCCAAAATTTTCCCCAGCAGCAAATGTAAGGCTTTTTTGCTTACTGTTGTTGTAATATTGTTACTATAAGAGCTGTGCTTGTTTTTCATGATAACCATTTTCTTCTTGTGGATATTTTAATTGGCATGAATTAAGATTTCATTCCTGAATCTGAGAAGAGAATAGACTTAGGGATTTGGGCCATACCAATTTAGGCTTGGCAAGTAGGTCAACTGACTGCCTATTATTTCACAATGGCCAAATATTCCAGCAAGAATGCCCTGATGTAGCCAGTAGCCTTGTCTACCTTTCTGATTAATGGTACTATCTATTAGCAAGCCTACTTTTGTGTCTTGATCACTCACTTTACTACATGCTAATGGCACTTGTGGAGGAAAAAGGAGAACTAGCTGAAAGCTGAGCATCTAGAATGGCTTGAATCTTCTAGATCAAACATTGTATGTGCGTGTATATATATTTATTTGTATGCTAGGTCATCAGTGAGCATGGTGGTTTACCAAACACTTTAAAAAAAGTTAAAAGACATGATCTCTGCCCTGAAGAGTTTACAATCTAAACTGACAAACATACAGAAAGTCAGAAGGGAGTGGGGGAGAGTGAGGAGCATTCAAAGTCATTAAAACCTTCTCCCCAACACAAGGGGAAAAGATTGCACAGCCATTAAATCGATCCCTTAATAAAAGTATCACACCTGTTACTGCCTCAGCACCACTCCCAGCCTCAACAAAGCAAACAACCTACATATAAATAACCCCCATGCATATCTCTCTACAACAATCCAAGCCCCTCTTGCACATGGATTCCCAGGCAAACCTTGCTGATATGAAAATTTCTGTGTTGAGAGGTGTGTGACATCACGTCGGTGTAGAAGCGCCTCCCTTCCTGTATGTTCTTCCTCCTGCTGTTGCTGATGAGTCCATTGAGTTTGATGCAGGGAGGAGAGACTGCTTGAATCCTTGCCCCTCCATGTGATCTGGAATTTGTAAGGACCTGAGAGGAAGGAGGCAGCAAACGCAAAAACATTTTGATTGGCTGAAATCTTCTGGAACAGCAGCCGTTTGAAATAAAACTGAATGGCTACTGCTTGATGGAAATACAAGAGCTACTTCGTAATCTAGAGCGCATTCCAGAAGCGTTAAAGCTCTTAATAACAGTGACATGAATTATACCGAGTCAGGGAAAGCCAAAATCATTTGTATGGAAATTTTTACTAGACATGAACATAGAGAAACAGTTAAAGAGAAGTGCAAGTTCTGTTCTTGTATGTGAAACGTGTAGATAGGAATGTGTGTTGAATTCTTGTGGTATGTGTCCAGCTATTGTTAAAGATAGATTATTGGAGTCAAACAGCAAGCAAGGGAAAACTGGTCTGCGCCACATTTTTTCTCCTGTGCATTCTCTTTCATCTTCAGCAGCCGTATGAAGCATGGAATCTCTTGATGAAGATCAGACAATGTAGAATGATCATTGATCATATTCTGAATGGTCTGAGCTACTAATTCAAGCAGTGAACTTAATTTTGAGTTTCATATCGAAAAGACATGAAAAATGTCAGTGCAGGTTGCTCAGGCGCAACACCCAGCGACCCCTTCTTCAACAGCAGCTGATTGAAGAGTCGTCTTGCATATGTGAAGCTCTTTGAGACACTTAATAAAAGAAGCCTGTACATTACGATAACGCATACACAGTATGGATGAAACTGGCTGAGGTACTAAATGATTCTGAAAAATGGCTGATGGTACATGCTTGTTGCTGAAATGCTTGGCAGTGCTTTTCACTGTTGACACACATGATGAGAAGGTTGCCAGATCTTCGACATCACCAGTGAAAAGCTGCGTTGTATGGGCTGCAAATCCATAACACGGAAAGTGTGGATGCTCGTTTGTGAACATTAAGAAACATATTTGTGTGAATACTGAACACAGTCTACTTACAAAATCAGAAGAGAAAAAGATAATAGACAAAATATAACGGAAAAATCAAATGATCACGCCAACACATAATGCTGCCTAATTTTTTTATCCATACTTCCAGGGCCAAGACCTTTCTGATGATGAATTTGATTCAGCTTTTGGCTGTTGTAAATTTTAAAGGATCTATAAATTAACACAAAATTCCAACAGAGGCAGGAAATTCTTAAGCAAAAAGCAGCCCATTCAGTTGTAAAGCAATGTGGAGTACAACCCCAACAGTTCAATCAAAGCAGCTTGCTCCTTCATGATGCTGGAAGGGATTGTGTCTTTCTTGCACTTTAGCTACAATGGCAGAAATTCTTTTAATGCTTCTGTGTGTTACTGCATGTGTGGAATGAAATTGGTGGGTTTTGCGAACCAAACTTCAAAAACCAGAAATGGACTAAAGACCTCCACTGCTGGGAAACTGATGACTGCGTATCACAATTTAAGATTAGAAAAAAAAGGGAGATGAAGAGTTGCCTCAATATTCATCAGATGAAAAGGAAGAATCATAGAATATTAGAGTTGGAAGGGACCTCCGGTGGTATCTAGTCCAACCCCCTGCTCAAAGCAGGACTATCCTCAGCTAAATCATCCCAGCCAGGGCTTTGTCAAGCCGCAACTTAAAAACCTCTAAAGATGGAGATGCCACCACCTCCCTAGGTAACCCATCCCAGTGCTTCACCACCCTCCTAGTGAAGAAGGCCATACTAATTGATTTGATGATGATGATGATGATGATGACAAAGATATAGTTGACCAGTTGAAGCTGACATAGAAAGATAATGAAAAGCAACATGCTTAAAGAGATGGCCTGCTGCCTACCTCCCATAAGTGCATTTAAAAATGACTTGTTACCTTTTATAGTTGCTGTTTGTTTTATTTCTGCTTTATTTTTCTTTTATTTTGTAACTTCAGTCTTGAATAACATTCACCTTTAAATGCTCACCTAACATTGCTAAAAAGATGGTAATAATTCTTCATTTTTTAAGAACTTCATTTCATTCTGTGTTGCATATTTCTGAGTTAAAATAACTCAATGACTTTTTTGTAATTAGGTATAAGTACCGATGGAAACCATGATATCTTACTCTTTTTTGTTACTGTTCTAAAACATTAGTGCTTTAAAATATTTGACCATTTCTGACATTGATATTTGACCGATCAATTGAACAGTTATTTTTGGACTGGTCAAATGCCCAACTCTGTTAACCAATTGAAAATGACATACTTTGTACTTTAAGACATTTATTTCATGTAAGCCCCATTAACTAAACTGCATGTGGTTCTGGCATTGGATTTTTGTTCTTGTATGTGTTTGTGATGAAAGCTAAAAATGGCAAGAAAAGTACAGTTAATCCCTGTAATATTTCATCTTGAAGTTCTAGAGAATTTTAATCAGTTGTTCAAAACAAATTTGTCATAAGAACAAAAACGATGTAAATGCATGTATGAACGTGCAAATCTAGATATTGTTATGCCAAAAGTTACTAATAGTATGCCCAATATAGGTAACTGATGTATAAGCATTCAGATCTTCATCAGGGAGATTGTGTGAGTTAAAGCACTCTCCTCTGTCTGGCAGCTAAAACTCTGATGTTTCTTTGTAATAGAAAGCAGCTGCGCTAAAGGAGGGTTCCCATCCAGGCTCAGCTTTGAAGGCCATGTGGTCCCAGAATGGAACATTCAGCTAGAAATTTCCAGGGTGCAAAGCTTAAGGACTGGAGTAGGAAGAGAAAACTGTTTTGTTGAGTCTTTAGATTTATGGGAAACGCTAGGCAGTGGCTTCCTGGTGTCTGACCTCAGGTTTCTGCAAAAGTGTGTACAGATTATTACCTCCCTTTCCACATTCAGGGAAACAATGCATGCACATGCATTATTGAGGCATTATATATTATTGTGTGTGTGTCTAAAAACATCATCGGTTTGAAAATTTTCAAAGTACAGGAAAAACCAGAAAAAATATTTTCAAAAGTGGTTAATGTTGGCCAACGCTGTTCCCAGTGATGTCAATGGGAATTTTACCGCTGATTTAACAAAAGCAGAGTTAGACCGTTGTTGAGTGCTATAGAAAATCCTGCCAGGACTGTACATAATCAATTGTGTCTTTTTACCACGTGTCTTGAAACATTGTGGTCTCTCATGATTGTCCGTAATTTATATATTACTACAGGAAATCGATTTTTCAGCGCATAATTCTAATTCTGAGTACATCAAAGATGGCAACTAGATCCAGTCAAGTGAGGCGTTATTTAAAACTCCGCTAACTGTATAAAATGTTCTCCTGATCCCCAAAGGCCCAGCCACATTACCAGATCAATAGAGGTTTGGTTCTGAACCAAAATACCACACTGCCAGCCAATCCTTTAGTAACTAAAACTAAAGGTTTATTATAAAAGGAAAGAAACAAACAGGATGAGAGATGTTACATGGTCAAAGCAATCAGATACATACAAATGACTTCAAAGTCCATATATAGCAGATTCTTAGCGGTGTTGGAGTTTGCAGGCTTGTACCGTTCCTCTGGAGTACATCCAGTACCTGGATGGGTCTCAGTCCTTTCTTTCACAGTTTCAATCATGTAGAACAGTTGATCCAGAGGTAGGAAGCAGGAATGAAGAGAAGATGGAGATGGTGCACCTGCAATTTGTAGTCTTTGGCCTACCATGTGGCTTGTTTCAAACACAAGCTCACAGCACATAGGCAGGAAAAAGCATTTGCAGTCGTCCTGACCACAGCCATGTCCCTACATGTTCTGATGACTCATATGCGTGCAGAGCTCTGGCTTTTTTCCCTGGGCTCATTGTATAGGTGATGGCCCTCCATAAATCATCAATGCTGACACTAATCTGCCTGGGGTGGTGTAACCCAGTAGTACAGGACAAGGTTTTGGATACAGATATATATCACATATGCCCATAACTTACCATACCTAGACAATACATACACTTAAACCTTTTCATACTTAGCAAAATATACTCTTCCAATGATACCTGACACGGCATATCTCGTCTGAATTATTGCAATTTTTGCAATATTGATACCAATAATAATATTTAATTGTCACTCATATACCAGACAGCGTCACACACCCCAAGCAAAATTGATTCAGAAAGGGTTGTCCCTAGACACGGCTGAATGCATCTCAGGAATTTTTCATTTTATACCATTACAGCTTCTTACCTGTTCGAGGGTTTTTCAAAAGATTACACACATGGTACATTTTTACAGTTTTTGGCATTAGAATCAAATTAATTGCACTATTCACATTAATATTAATATGAAATTTAATGTAAGTGCACATTCAATTATTTTTGTCATGCCACGCCTTCCATTCAGATAGTTTGTCATTAAGGCCGTTTGTCCCATACACTTTCTGAGTTTTTTAACACTTTTAGCTAGCAGTTTTTCTTTTACATCAGTGTTCTCGTTAGCATAGGCTTTTAGGTTAATTACATCCTTGGGGTTTTGGTATTTCAGGGTTAATCTGTGCCTTGCATTTACAGGATTACGTTTTTTCTTTTTTCTCCTTCCCTGGAGGTTTGAAATCTGGGCTCTCTGGTTTGACAGAATCCACTGGCTGGCTAGGTGTGTCTCCCTTTGCTAATAGCTCTGGGCAAACCATCCCCCCACCCCCATGATAATCAGGCAGGTAACTTGCATCAACACACACACTAGCTTGTTTACTAGTTTTCAAATGTTCAACTGTTATTAATTTCAAGTCTGGACTCTATCTTAAAGATATACCAACCGTTTTCATTAGCATGTTAGAAGCAGGGTCCGGGTGTCCTTTCACTACTAAGCTCTGCTTCCACATGGAATCAGATGTACCTGAGTCCCTTGAGACTACAAGACATATCCAAAATGTCTAGAGGTGAGAGTTTGCCTGCCATCTCCTGTATTCCCTAGAGAGTAACTGCCCAGCTGTTCTGCTTTGCAAATTTAGCTACTCAGTCTTCCCTCTGAACCTGAGACACAGACTGTTCACATAAAGAGTCAGCATGGAGATATTCATATTTCAACAACATTGTCTGCCTAACATGCTGCTGGCCAAATACAGCCACTTGGTTATAGGGCTGTTCAAACGCCCTAACAATTTTTTCTCCATCTGAAACCTCCTTTAAGGCATCCCCACTGGATCTGTTTAAAGCAGTGTTAGAGGATTCATGCACATTTAAAAAACTCTGGCAATTAGAAACTGAACCAAGTCTTTCACCAAACAAACCATTGCTTTCTATAGGCTGTGATTCATCCTAAGTTAACTTAATCAATTCACTTCCACATGGCTTGGTTGCAGCAAACTGCTTGCAAAAGCTACCATGATTTATTCCTTTTTAGGTAACAATCCATTTTCCACAGAAATATTGTTCTTACCCATTTCAGCTAGGGGTTGCTCTAAAGAAATATCTTCCGGAGCAACAACAGGCTCTTTCTGGGTTTCAGCTAAGTCCTGAACCAACTCTGAGACAACTGATAAATCCTCAATCAGCATAAACTGAAAGGCACATTCTGTCTGCTTCACACACAGAAGTCTGGAGACACCCTCCCCCTCAGCAGATAAACTGTGATTCTTAACAGACCAAGTAGAAGAATTAAAGTTGCCTGGGTCCTGTTATGACATTAAACCTAGTCATAATGCCATTACCACTAACAGACACAGGTTTAGGAACGCTTCCTTCCTGGATTTTTGTTGAGTCCAGAACCACCTCTGGTACAAATGATAAATCTTCAATCTGCGTAAACTGAGAGGTACTTTCTGCCTGCGCCACAGACAGAACACCAGAAACAAGCTCTCCCTCAGCAGATAAACTGCTATTCTTAAGAGACAAACAGTTTGAAATTTCCTCTCCCTATCCCAGCCCACATGTCTGTTCACAGAGGAACGCTGGGAGAGTGGGATGACTTCTTTAACAGGCAAATTGCCTCTCCTCGAGTCCCAAAAGACAAACAATTGGAGACAACTTCTCCCTCAGTCAGCAGATAAACTGCTTTACTGAACAGGCGAACTGCTATTTTTCACAATCCCAAGGCTAGAGACACTCTCTTCTTAGTCACAGCACACCTGGCTAGACACAGACAGCCACTTACCGTCATCTCCCCCCTGCCCGTCACTAATTTCCCTGTTGATTACAGGCAACAGAAGATTTACATTCATTTCATACTCTCTGGAATTGGGTTATGACATAAATCTGGTTAAACATAGTTACCATAAAAATTGTTATAACCTGGACAGATTCTCTCCCAATCTTTGCAGTTGAGAGGAGCTGGACTTCCAGGGTAACAGTTTCTGCTGTTCTTTTATTACTTTCATTTGGAGTTTAAATCTGGAAACACTTGCCTCAGCTTCCAGTTCCCAGGTGCTCTCTTCAGCTTCTTTTTCCATATCAGCTATCTTTTGCTTTTCTTGCATTCAAAGTGATGCAATTCTTCCCTCATGCTGAAGACGCAGGCTATCTCTCATGGCTTGCTTCAGGTGGTCGTGGATCACTCATCGTGACTAACTTTAACATTCTCAATATCAAATTTTAAATTTGGAACAGTGTGGTGTGCGGTTCTGAGCCCAAATCCAAGTGATCTGGTTCTGTGGATCCTGCTGCGACTATGCCAGTGTGACCCATCTTTGCGTAGGGTAGCCCACCTGACAATGCCAAGGCCAAGTCAGGCTGCAAAAAGGAGAGCAAATTCTCCCAAAACTGATGGCTAATACTGAAGTTAGATTCACCAGCCAGCCACAAAGAGTGCCCCTGATTTCCTACACTGGTTATCAAGAAGCTACAAACAAGAAGTTACACAGTTCCTTTTATTGCATTTCAGTCTCTGATTTCCAATCAGCAACTAGGTCCAGTAAAGAGAGAAATTATTTAAAACTTTATTCCCTTTACAAAAAGTTCTCCTGATCCCCAAAGTGTCAGCCACGTTACCAGAACTAGGTTTGGTTCTTACCCAAAATGCCACACTGCCAGCCAATCCTTTAGTAACTAAAACTAAAGGTTTATTATAAAAGGACAGAAACAAACAAGATGAGAGATGTTAAATGGTCAAAGCAAACAGATACATTCAAATGACTTCAAAGTCCATATATAGCAGATTCTCAGCAGTATTGGAGTTTGCAGGCTTGTACCGTTCCTCTGGAGTACATCCAGTACCTGGATGGGTCTCAGTCCTTTGTTTCAAAGCTTCAATCATGTAGAACAGTTGATCCAGAGGTAGGAAGCAGGAATGAATACAAGATGGAGATGGCTGCATTCCTTGGCCTGCCATGTGACTTGTTTCAAACACAAGCTCACAGCACATGGGCAGGGAAAAACACTTGCAGTCCCCCTGACCACTCATATACAATACAGCATCACAAAGAGTGGTTCCATTTTTAATTTATAGTACACAGAAAACAATCATAGGTATGACGGCTGCATGACAAGAGGCTTTCACGCATCTCCTTAGATCTTAGCCTCACTGACCTGATTTCTGTCGCTACTTCATACAATTCTGCCTTACTCTCCCAATGACACTGTCATATGGAATCTACTGGTATTAACTTCCTAACGATGCCATAAACCAGTTATAATAAATTATTCTAGGATCTTATGTAATGCAGAAAGGGTGAAGAACCTAATAAAAGGTGACCACCCTTGTCTGTGACCTACTAACTACATCCTCCAGATATCCTCCAATCCTCCAATCTCTGTGTAAAATCACACAGACTCCTACAACAGAGGAAATGGACTGTTTTCTTCTTCCTCCCCACTTATCCTGTAAGTAAACCTTCCAAGACATTTTCATTAAAACTGCAGCTATGGGAGCTGCAAGGGTCATGGTAGCAGTAAGTTAAACATGTGCCATGTGTCTACAAGATAGGTGCCATAGTCAATACTAGCCTTTATGGCTTTTTGCCCTGTATAAAATGTTAGTTTCAGTTCACTTTCTAGTGGTCAGGTATTCACGTCACATGTACAACTAACTGGCTTCTTTAATAGAGGGGTCAAGAACTGACTAGGCCCCAGCCATGGTTATGAACCTTCACGCTTCAAGGCATAAACTGTGCACTAATAACTTCTAGGATAGGTTATTCTATAATTGTGCATTATGGAGTTTCATGCATTTTCCTCTGGAGCGTCTGGCAGTGGACACTGTCAGCGAGAGGAAACGGGGCTAGATGGATCACTCGGCTGATCTAGCGTGACAGTTCCTATGTTCCAAACTAACCTGCCACTCTTAGAAGTAGAAAGTCCAGATCAGTTGTCCATGCCATAGCCAGGGCTATCTGTTTGTCACCATCCACATGCTTATTTGAAATTCACTTAAACTGGTTCTGGTCTAACCTCAATTGACTTTCATATAAAATGATCAAAACAAGATTAGGTCAGGCAGTAAACAATGACTGTCTAGGTGTCAGCCCTACCTTAAGCAAGAGCAGTCATAACATTGCAATAGTCATTATGAGTATGTGGTGCACAGATTGCACAATGCACTGTTTACGGACAGTATATACCTTTGAGGTGCACATCCTGTTTGCAAATGGCATAGTTCTGTATCATATGTCTGAATCAGTTCGATATGTTGTGTGAAACTACATAGCAGTATAATACAAGGCAATTCATTGTAGACAATACATTTTGAACGTATACACCCATCTTCCAGAGATACTCTGTCTAATTGGCCTTACATCTGGTAATATCCTTTGCCTGACAGAATATTTATTTTTGTATAGCACATTAAATGTACATAGTGCTCTGCAGACATTCTGTAGAAATGAAGATAAAGGGGCTTGATCTTGCTCCCATTGAAATCAATGTCAAAAATCCCATTTACTTAATTGCCAGTAGGAACTCCTAGTCCTGCTCCAGTCGCCAGTTCTTCTTACAATCTAATTTAAACAGAAAACACAATAATAATACTCTGCACCACTATAGCTACTGTCATTGAAGGATTTCAAAGCATTTTACAATCATTACCTCACAATACCTTGCGAGGCAGGAATGTATTAGCCTCATCTCACCTCAGAGGAAACTGTAGTGAAGAGATGTTGAGTGACTTGCTGAAGGTCAAACTGCAAGTCAGTGGCAGAGCTGGAAATGGACCAGATGTCCCAACGTCCAGTTATGTGCCTTATCTACTGTGCCATGCTAAGTAAAAGAGAAATTAGTTACATCATGGTTATGAATGGACTGGACATATTTTATTTTCTATTTGCTACTTTCTGTATTGAATTACTGGGAGCAGATTCAGCCAGAACTGCAGCTAATGTATAAACAGCTAGTGCTATAACGTGAGTTGATGAAATTACTGGTTCTAACTGAGTGAAAGTTTAAGAATTGTAAGAACGTCAAAACGGATTATTACAGTGAATTTTAAAAAACTAAATAATTTAAACACAAGCAGACAAAAACAGAGAAAATTATTTTTCTCTACATTCTATCAGTTATAGGAATCTTAGGTATCACATTTAAGAAGAGCTGGAAGAACATTTTCATAGAGAAGGGCTGGCAAGTGTCCCTTTAAGATAACTGACCATTTTATGACAACACAGAAAGGTCACACCAAAGTGTTAGATCATAATATCATCTTTAGTACACAGGTAAAGAAAATAAGTCACATGGATAAATATTTGTATTATATAACAACTTCAGGATTACGCCCTCTGCCCAATCTACCAATTGAGAGGAAATAAACAGAAAACCAAACAAAATAACAAAGAACTATTAAACACAAAGAAGAGTCATAGGCCTCAAGGAGAAACAACAACCCACTAGTGGAAGAAAAAACAATGCCTAACAATCTCCCCAAATCCTGTCTCTGTCCTGAGCAATGCATTTCAGTTAGAACTCATCTACCAAGTGATATTACATGTTGCAATAACTTGCAAGAAAGCCTCGTTTATAGGTCTTCAGACTGCATGAGGGCTGCCACATGATGTTATAATGACGGCAAGTTTTCACATTTATCTTCCAAATTACTGCTCACATGCTTTTTACTCTTGTACTGTGTACAGGGCTGTTTGCATTATGAGAGAGTTAGCCTCCTGGCAGCAGTCACTGGTCTCACAAACAAGCTTCTCAAAAGGATTCAAGGTATGCAGGCAACTAGCATCTCCCAGGATAACTGACTTCATACTCCACTCCATATCCACCTGTAATCTCAAACTGACCCCCAGTTGCACTGTTCCAGAACATTACATTTCCCACCACAGGGTCTTCTCCATCACATCAATTTGACTCCAGTGGTTACAGCAGAGGCACCCCAATTTACTTTGAATTAAGTGCCAGGATGCTATGTGTGCAAAAGAGATGCAGTGTCTCTGAACTTTCAACATACATCGACGGCAAAAGACCAACTTTCTTGAATCTGGTAGGAATCTATATATTGAATGCAATATTTTAGATTGTATTATCCAACTATATGATCCATATGGGTTTCCTTTATGTCTTTAAATTAGTTCCCAAATCTGGGATCTTACTCCTTCCCCAATATTGTGTTCTCAAACTCCCTTCAGCCCAATGTCTCTGTTTAGCATTTGTATAGTATGGATGGAAGAACAAGGATCAGAAAAACACATCTGTAACCTTACCGTGCCCTTTAGGTGTGTAAACTACAAAGTGGCTGTAAAGATGGTACCCGGGGGTTCCATCTTCATTCTCTGTTTCCAGAGGAAATGTGTTCAGCCTGATTTACAAACTCACCCTGAGATCCAAAAGTCAATCTGATTTCTTTCTGAATCATGCATTTTCACCAATAATAAAAGCTCTGCTATTGAAACTTAACAATTCTGTTGATCATAAGAAAGTTACAGGATAAATTCAGCTCATTCTTTTTTATGAGTGCTGAATCTGCAGAGCTAGCAGTAGCATACGGTAGTGCAAACATTTCTGTCAGTAATGTAAGGAGCTCTGACTGAATGCACACAGGGAGTAGGTATATTGGGTGAGAAGGTGCCATTTTTCTTTAGGAACATTTCCCACGGTAACCTCTCTTTAAGTTCAAGCCTTAAAAATGGTAAGCACCTTGAGGCAGATTCTCCTTCTGTACAGTGCCATGTAAACTGTCAGTCCTCAATAAATACTAAGAAATATTCTTGTGTCTGAGGGTGTCTGAGATTGCAGTTACCCCATCTGCCCATGTCTTCAAATAATAGTTGCAAATATTTTATTTTAATTATTTATTAAAAAATAAAGTTTCTGCAGAACCAGTTAAATGACAGCCTCATGCTCTTGGGTTTGTAACTCTCGGCAGAATGTGCTGATGGATAAAGCAACCCCGGCTCTGAGATCTGGGAAATGGCAGCCATAACTTTGATTAGTATTTCTGAGTATACTACCCCAATTTCACATCAATGGGAGAAACGGGTGTCCCTTTCAACTCTTGCCACCCTGTGCATGTAACCACCACTGATGGCTGGGAGGGGAGGCTTCCTCCCTATCCTTGTACCCTCATAATGACTCTGGGGATGCTCCTCTCCTCTTCCCACTGCACCCCAATACAGTGCAGGGAGTGGGGTGAACCTAATCTATTCTCTGCACCACAATAACCATTCTGGGAGACAAGGGATTGTCGTCGCCCAGCTCCCTGCACCTCACTACTCACTCTAGGGGGTGTCCTTTTCCCTGCACCCAACAATCATTTTAGGGGAGTCAGAAGTCCCTCTGTTTCCATTACACCCCAATAATCACCAGTGGACGTCTCTCTCCCATTTTCCAGCAGCCAGTAATCAATTCAGAGTAGTAGTTCTCAGGGGTACGTGTACCCTGGCGCTACGCAGGGGTCTTCCAGTGGGTCCATCAACTCATCTTGCCACTCGCCTACGTTTACACCAGGCCGCGTAAAAAGCACTCGCAAAGTCAGTACAAACTAAAATCTCGTACAGACGATGGCTTGCTCGCCCCGGCTCGGCATCCGCGGGGCCGAGAGGGAAGGCCAACGTTTACATCCCCATGGACTGAGTTCATAATTCCCCACGCCGCGCGGCTGTGGCCCGTCCCTGGGTCTTATGTCTGATTTGGGGAGGTGACACTTTGGGGGCACGCAAGGCCCTGAAAGGGGGACGGCCGCGGGGGAAGGCCAAGGGCCAGCGGGTTGGAGGACTGGGGGATTGCCCCCAGTGAGCAGGAGGGGGTCAGCAGGTGTCTCACTCCCGCTCCACCCCACTAAAACTGGGGCCCTGGGGCCGACCCTCAGCGCTTCCTCGCGCCCCCTAATAATCTCCAGGGGGCCCCTTCCCCTTCCCCTTCCCCTGCGGCCCGGGCGTTCCTGGGGGCGGCCCCGCCACAGCAGGGACCCGCGGGCCAGGCTGGGAGCGGGGGCGGCTCCCAAGGGGCGGGCAGCCGGCGGGGGCCGGGCGGGCAGGCCCCGGCCGCGGGGGGCGCCGCTGGGAGCCGGGTCCCCGGCGCCGGGCCGCCGCACTGCGCATGAGCGGGAGGCGGCGGAAGGGCCCGTGAGGAGCCGGACTCGGGAGCTGGAGGAGCCGCTGCCGCCTCCGGAGGAAGCCGCCGCCGCCGCCGCCGCCGCCTGAGCCGGGAGGGGAGAGGAGAGGCCCGCACAGCCCCCAACATGGTGAGCGCCGGGAGCCGCCCCCGGCACGCGCTCCGGGCCCGCCGCCGCCGCTCGTCGGGAGCCGGGGCCTAGTCGTGGTGGCGCCGGCGGGGAGAAAGTAGCAGGGGCAGCGCCGCACAGGCGGAGCCTCCGGCCCGGCCGGGCACAGTAAGGGAGGGCGGCCGGGGGGCTCGGCCCGGCTCGGCTCAGGGGATGGCGGGGGGAGTGGAGGGGTCAGGGCCCTTCCCCTCAGGGGCTGGTGCGTGTGTGTGGGGGGTCAGGGCCCTTCCCCTCAGGGGCTGGTGCGTGTGTGTGTGTGGGGGGGGTCAGGGCCCTTCCC
>ML675649.1:8504710-8599131 GCA_007922155.1 Mesoclemmys tuberculata
GGGGGGGGAGAGGGGGTCAGGGCCCTGGCGTGGGGCACAAGAGAGGGGTGCTGTGGGGCTCCTATGTGGGGAGGGGGCTCAGGACCCATCACTTCAGTGTTGGAGGGGGAAGAAGTAAGTCAGCTCTGTGGGGGGAGAGCAGGAACTGCACCTTAGGGCTGGGGGGAAGGGGGGGCTCGCCTCTGGGACCCTGCATTTCAGGGAGGACCAGGCTCTCCACAGCTGGGGCTCAAGGTGGGGATTCCCTGTATTTTTGTGGCAAAGGGGGAAGTCAGGTTTCTTTGTATAGAGGATCAGGGATTTCTAACTTCATGGGCATTTTAGGGAGGTTCCTTGAGCAACTTCACTGGTGATTTGGAGGCTTTTGTGGTTCATCAAACTGGACCCTTGATGGAGTATTTGTGGGCATTTACTGCGTAGACTGGGGATTGATCCCTTTCTCATCAGCATCGCAGAGGATGTTATGTCCATCTTCCTTTTTGTAATTTAATGTATTGTGGTAATAGATAATGATTTCTGGTGTACAATGTACAGTTTTAAAAATTAAGGGTTTCGGGGGGAGGTTTAATAAGGGAGTATCTTGGTATTGACTGTCTCTCTCACTTTTATGTGCCCAAGTGGACATGTTTTAAAATCGTACTTTTTTCTAAGGCCTCATCTGCACACAAAAGTTGTACTACTTTAACAATATTGGCATAGTTAAAGTGGTTCAATGCTCCCAGTAGGGTTGCAGGTTTATTGTGATAAGTGTGTGGGAAGGGGAATAATTTATACAGGGATAGGGCATCTTTACAGTGATATAACTACATCCACACTTCTGGAAAAACTATAGAATTAAAAAAAAAATCACACCAACATAGTGTAAAACAAACAAAAAATACCTGTAGTATTCCAGGCCATAGATTGCTGGTGTGGCATTTAGAGCTCTTGCACTTAACTCTTTTTGTTATAAGAAATCCTTAATAAAAATTGTAACATTTTACTGAGCAGTTGGATGAAGTTTCTTTTTAGCTGAAACAGGTTTTTGAAGAGAGATCTTTCTGTTGAAGGGTGAGGCTGTTCAGGTATTTTAATATAACATGATTTTTGGAACTCACTAGGTCAATGGTTTTTCAACCTTTTTTCACTTGTGAACCCCTAAAAAATTTTGAATGGAGATGTGGACTCCTTTGGAAAGCTTAGCCATAGTCTGTGGACCCTGGATTAAAAACCACTGGACTAGGTAATTGTTACCTCGGCAGTGTTGCACAACATTTTATAATATGTATCTTGTTAAGGCTTCAGGAAGTACAATTAAACTAGATACCTGTACTCCTTAGGTTTTTGAAGGCACTTGGTCTTAGGCCTCATGCCTCACACTATTACCTGGATATCCAGTATAACTACACACAGGTGTTTTTTGTATGCATATATCAACACTTGGTTCTGTGGTTAGAGGTTGTAATTTAATCAAACATTTGGACAATTTAAACATGAGACAGAGGCACTGAGATGTATTTGCTGTGGATAGTCTCCTGAGGGAAGTGGCTGAAGCCTATTTACGTGAGCCTTTTAAAACTCCACTGAACAGAAGATTAGAAAACATTGTGCGTGGAACAATGCTGTACTGACACTGATGGACTGGATAATCTAATAGGTTTATTATATTAATTTGTATTGCAGTAGTGCCTTGGCACCCCAGTCATGGACCACGGTCTTGTAGTGCTAGGCACTATACAAGCAGGTCTTTTCCAGCTTTAACTTGTTTAATTCTACAATTATGCACTAATGGTTTGTTCAGGTTACTATGAACTTCAAAGTAAAAACACACCCTCATTATGAAATGGTTAGGATTTCTTGTATATTATTTGGGTACAAACAAAGGCTCCCATCCTGCAAATACTTATGCACGTTCTCGTCTTTATTATCATGAATAGCCCTATTTAAATCAATGGGGCTGTTCACAGTAGTAAAGTTAAGTACACGTTTAAGTAATTGCAACACTGGAGCCTATCCCAGAACCACATACTAGTTTTATAATCTTTATTCAACAATTTACATCATTTACTGTGTATCTGCACATGTTGTCTAAGAAATACTTCTCTTGTGATTAAATGGTAAATACATAGTTGCTTATGACAAACTTCTTGCAGCAACACGGAACTGAAATACTTGTACAACTTGAAATTCTTAATGTTCGACATTATCTTCTGTAATATATCGTTCCATCTCATGGCATCATTTTACAGTTTAATATCACCCTGTAACCTGTAAGATGATTGTTTTATATGGCTATTTAGTGTTATGTGGTACATATTCATGTTTATATTAGTTTGTGCATAAAATTCAAAACTACCTTATTTGCCTAAAGTGAAATTTGTAGATTTAGCATCTTTATTTAGGTCAATTCAGACCACTTCATCTGTATCTTTAAAAAGAGGTGGCCGAACCTTATATAACTTTGTGCCCTTTCCCACCTTCCCAAAGAGTCCATTGACTTCATGTTATATAGTTCCTTTTCACTACCGCTGTCTTAAGGTTGTTCAGGAATAGGGGCTATTGTCAGAACATTGTGTGATTTAGTGTGTAGCCCTTGATTCTCTATCCACATTTGTACTCTCCTGTTGGAAATGTGTCCTATGGAAGCAGCTACATAGGGACTGTGTAGATGCTTCTACGCTGGACCAGAATTATGGGTGCAAAACAACTGTTATAGTGTTGTTGTGCACCTGTTTTTTAGGGCAAAAATGAAAAAGGCCTGAATTTGGCACTTAGTCTGTCTGCCAGATTAACTCAGATTTACCTGAGTGGCCCTGAGAGCTATTACATTATCTTGGTTAGGTAGGTAAGAATTGTATAAATTGCCAGGGTAGATTATTCAATTACACACAAATATTAATTGAAATAACCTTAAATTGTTAAAAAAAAAACAAAAAAAACAAAAAACAAAACCAAACCACCCAAGGAATGTTAGAAAACTTTAAGATAACCTTGCTCTTGTTCACACCCTTTCTTTGAGTGGTTTATATTGCCAGACTTTGTGAAGGTTTAATTTTTGTGTTGCTGAACTGAAAACAAGTGGATTTTATTTCAGCTTGAAATACAAATGAAAAAAGACGTGGCCTTGCTCTCTTCCATTCCCCAAACCACCAGAGAAGAGAAGGTGGTGATAGCAGGATGTGACTGTTTTTATTTGTACAGCAAATGTGGCGATTGACTTTTGGTAGTGTTACCCTTTAACTTGGACTACACATTTGTTTCTAATTTGCCATGCAGCCCCATGCCATGGCACTACATGAGTAAATTATCACTCAGTAAATGCATAGCTTGTTCTGGTGATATAATATTTCTGTGATCAATTTTTATACTCTCAACAAATATGAAGAATAAAATACCCCTTGATCTGGTTTTTATTTTATATTTAAACCAATTGTATATGTTAATAAATACAGGCAAGAATACTTACGGTTATTTGCAAGTGTCTGATGCATTCTTTTGATGGATGTAGCACAACACTTGTATGCTTTTGATACTAAAAAAAAGTAAAGAAATGCTGTTATGACCATAAGAATACTCCCATTAATGTGCACCCAAAACACGTTACACATCAGGACCCCAGCTAAAAGGTGATCATACGTGCAGACACTTATATCTGCATGCAGTGCCTTCAGGTTATTCAGTGTTTGACATGAAGTCACTGGACTTCTGTGTCAGTTTAAGGGCCTCCCCTGCATGCAGATTACTCTGTAGGGTTTACATGCAGTTTATGAATCCTCACCATAAGAACTGATCTTTTTCTAAAATGTAAGCCACGATTCTGTAGAAGTTGTTGCTACTTACCTGAAAAAGATTCCTACTCACCACATACATGTGAATTTTGAGGCCTAATCAAGATATAAAAACATTATAGTACAAGATAGGACATCTAAATAAGTTCCAATGCCTCTGTTGCTGTGAGCTTTCCTAAACTATTGATTGGCAAATGACTAGAGCTTTATGAGAGTTCGTTACTGCTATATGGGATCCCTATGGGTAGCTGTGAAACTGACAAGAAGAGGTAAGCATCCAAAATCTGACAGTGAGGGGTAGAATAGCAGAGATTCTCATCACACACAGCCTAGGAGATTGGGTTGGTGGAGATGGTAATTGAACAAGTACTCTCCTTTCTTGAGTCGGAGTACTTTGGGGGTGGGGATTTTTCAAGATCAGATGCCAGTTAGCTGGAGATGACACACAACCTCTGAGGAAGTTCCAGGGACAGCACACTTGAAAGAAGTCCATGCTTCCCTTTCTAAACAACATGGAAGGATCTCTCATGGATGTTACCCTTGAACAGTGGGGGCCCCAATCCCCTCATCTTTATTTAGTCATCTAGCTATTATGTGCCCAGAAAATGTTTAAGTCCAATATATGAGGGTGATAGTGAGTGGGTGGCTGCATGAACTATTTTAAAAAATATATTTGTAATGCCATAGTGCCCAAAAGCAACAATTAACATCATGCAAAAAGCTGTATAAGCACACAAGAAGATATGATCCCTGTGCTTTCTTTCAGTGGGAGGAAGGAAAAGGGAGGGTGAGTCACATTACCTACTCATTTCTTGTCAAGGATGATAGCAGCCATCCAGAGTCAGATCCGTGGTCCTTATAGCCAGTACCAGAACTTTGGGGGCATGTACAGAACAGGGCAATTTTGGACATATCCACCTCTCTTCCCCTCCATGCTTCTGGCCGTCAGAAATTTAGGGTCACCCCGAGTATGGGGTTGTATCTCTGACCATCTTTGCTCATAGCCTTTAATGGACGTATCTTTCATGAATTTATGTAGTTCCTTTTTTGAACTCAGTTATACTTTTGACTATCACAGCATTCCAAGGCAGAGTTCTACAAGTTAATTGTGTGTTGTGTAAAAAGTACTTCCTTTTGTTTCTATTAAACCTGCTGTTTATTAATTTCATCGATTAACCAATTGTATTGTGGGAAAGGGTAAATAACACTTCTTCATTGACTTTCCACAGCATTCTTGATTTTATAGATTTCTATCATATCTCCCCTTAATTGTCTCTTTTCTAAGATGAACAGCCCTAATCTTAGAATCATAGAACCATAGGATTAGAAGGGATCACAAGGGCCATCTAGTCTAACCCCTGGCAAGATGCAGGATTTGTTAAGTTGTGAACCCCTGGTTTAGACACATTTACCATTGTGGGCTGCATATGCAGCTCTCTATGTGTTTTACATGGGCTGCATCCACACAATAAATATACTACTTGCATGATGCTGAGGATGTTACATGGGCTGCAGCTGTGTGCTGATTAGACTGCAAGCAGCTACAGGTTCAGAACCACTGAACCATCCAAGACAGACGGCTATCCAGCCTCCTTTTGAAAATCTTCAGTGAAGGAGCTTCCACAACCTCACTGGGCAGTCTGTTCCATTGTCCCACTGTTCTTAAGTTAGTAGTTTCTCCTGAGATTTAATTTAAATCTGCTACACTATAGTTTGAACCCATTGCCTCTTGCCCTGCCTTCTGTAGTAAGAGAACAACTTTTCTCTGTCTTTTTTATGGTAGCCTTTCAAGTATTTGAAGACTGCTATCATGTCCCCCACCCCTTTATCTCCTCTGTCCAAACTAAACATACCTACTTCCTTCAGCTTTTGCTCATATGGCTTGCATTCCATCTCTTTGATCATCTTTGTCACTTGCCTCTGGATACTTTCCAGGTTCTCTAACCCTTTCTATACATTGGTGACAAATGGAACATAGTACTCCAGCTGAGGCCTAGCCAGCGCTAAGTAGAGTAGTACTATCACCACCCAAGATTTGCATGCTATGCCTCTGTTAATGCAACCTAAAATTGCATTTGCTTTTTTTGCAATAGCATCACTTTGTTGACTCATGTTGAAGTTGTGATCTACCACAGCTCCCAGATCCTTCTTAGTGCTGCTGCCAAGTCAGTTATCCACCATTCTGGATTTGAGCATTTGGTTTTCCTTTCCCAAGTGTAGCACCTTATATTTGTCTTTGTTGAATTTCATTTTGTTGTTGATAGCCCAGCTGTCCAATTTATCGAGATCCTTTTAAATTTTAGGTCTATCCTCCAAAGCGTTGGCAACCTCCCCTAGCTTTGTGGCATCTGTAAATGTGATCAGTATGCTCTCTATTCCTACATCCAGATAATCAATAAAGATGTTAAACATCACTGACACAGAACAAATCCCTGTGAATCCCCAAGTGAGACCTCTCTCCAATCTGACATAATTCGATTAATAGTTACTCTTTGTTTTGTGGTTGTTTAACCAATTATGTATCTATTTAATGGTAGTTCCACAGAGCCCCATTTCTCCACTTTATTTGACAGAATGTCTTGTGGGAGTGTGTCAAAAGCCTTGCTTAAATCCAGGTATATTGTGTCCACTGCAGTCCCCCTGTCCACCAAACCAGTTACTCTGTCAAAGAAGGAAATCAAGCTAGTCTGGGATGATTTGTTCTTAAGGAAGGGAAGGGGCTGTGTCCCCAAGCCCAGTGCTAAGTGGTTGGGAGAGATGGATCGAGAAGAGGAAGGCGAGGCTAGAAAAGAGCTCCTTGTGCCAGCCTTTGAGGTGTTACTTGTGCCCTCCTGCTCCTCCCCAGCAGTGGCAGATTGTACAGGCATCTGCGTGGTCAGGCATGAGCTCCCTGCTTAGTGGATCCCTCTGGGCCAGATTGTCTTTAATTTTGGGGGAAGTTGCATGCTAAAGAACAAGATCCTCAGAACCATGTGGAGCTTGTGGGCTGTTTGACACCCCGATTCTAGACAGACAAGAGATTTGTTTCAGAATGGTTAGTGTTATGCATAAACTTCTGTCTCAGTTCTTATACCATCCTTGTCACATAAATTTATGATCAAAGGGAATGGTCTACTAAGATCTGAGTTTGTACTTCTTCCCTTATGCAGAGATTGATAGAATTTATTGGAATATTCAGTCTATTCTTTATTATTCAAACAATGAGAGCAAATACACTTTAGTTTAACTGACTTCATTTTACTAGAAAGTTCCCTTCAAGTTGAGGTTGAGGCATGTTAGCTAACCTGCACTGGAGTAGCTTACGCTGCAGTTGCAACTGCTGTATCTGTGTGTAGTTAAATACAGGATTTAAGGCTGTAGGGTGTTGTAGCCTCTCTATTGAGAATTTAAAAATAGATTCTCTGGAAACTCAGATTCTGGAAATACTGTTTAAAGTGCAGTATGCTTTGGAGCCTGTTGCCACTTGAGGTGTGGCTTATTTTTAGTGCAACCAAATATGAGCTGTAACAGGATATTAAAAACTTGCAATAATCTTCTCTTGCAATCCCACACCAGCAGGTCTTGGGAGAGCTGCCCAATCAACATGAACACAGAGTATCTCACATATATTGAAGGCTTTTGGGGAAAGGCTCCTCCAACATACCAGAGTTTTCAGGGGGTGGAGGGAATCTCAGATATGCCACCAAAAATAAGCTCCCCAGTGACACAATCAGAAAAAGTGGCGCTAAATAATATTAATAATGAACTATTCTATAAAGGAGAACATGGGTTAAATGAATTATGACACAGCTTTTATTAATCTATTAAAATGTGTTGTATATGTTATCTGCCTAACTCTTAGTTGTTAATTTTAACTTTTATTTAAAAAGGCATTGAATTGTTACTAACATTTAAGTAACTTTGGGTGTAGGAAAATTCTGAGTGAATGAAACACATATAGGCATGTATTAAAACTATACAGTAAAACCAATTTAAGCTACAATTTTTACCTAGTAAATTGCTGTTTTGATTGTGTTCTGTTTTATTTATCATTTAAAATTTCTGTTACCTTTTTCTGTGTGATTCACTGCATTCCTGTTGAAGCCCTTGCTAAGCTTTCTCCTGGCTCCCTTTGCATTTTATATATATTAAGACCTTTGGGCTTTTCCATCAAACCGTGTAGGATTGCATGGTACAGAACATACAAAGTATCTTTCCAAGGTATTGCTAACAAAGAGGAAGGAATGCACAGATTTGGGATTGTCATACTGATTTTTAGGATTTTGTTCAGTACTTCCCAAAAGCATATTTACCCCTACAAGTAGTTCTTCCACATTGTGCTTGGCGTACATTGGTGAAACAACACGAGTGAAACTTTTAGCCTAATCCTGGAACACACTGAATAAGTCCTGTGCAGTGTTGAGCTTCCACAATCCTCATTTCAGTAGGTGAGGCACTGTGCTCAGTGCTTCACAGGAGATGCTCACCAATTTGGAGCATTGGGTCCTTATATTACCATTTATCTGTGCTGTACCTATTCAAATGGATTGATCTTTGTCTGAAACAGTTCCTGAAATTTTAATTTTTAACATAAATTGTGGCAAAAGGAGCAAAATATGGGAAATGTATTTAAGCCAAAACTTTATATAAAGCTAAGAGAGAATAAAGCAACACACTATTTGCCAAGTTCTTAATTGTACAAATAGCTTAACTGACTTAATAAATTTTGTAAACAAACATTATTTCTTTAGCTTAAACCTACATCATGAGTGCCTAAGATTGTCAGAATACATTTGCAGATAGTAGTAGTTCGTTCCTTCAAATAGGGGTTATAATAAAAATGTTGATTGTCTTTTTGTTGTAATAGTAGGCATGGTCTCCACTGTGGATCATATTTAAATTTTGGTTATGTGTGCATTGTTGTACTGAATAGAATGTGTAATGCTTAGGCTGCAAGCGTATGTTAACTACTTTTGGGAGTATTCACGTCATCCACTTAATGAGTTGTTGTTGAGCAGCATAAAATTGGATCTGACTTTTGAACGAGATTAATTTGGAATCTGAACCTCTGGTTGTACTACCTAATTATGTAATTGGACACAAAATATATCTTGGAATTGGGTTTCTGTTCCCACTCCTTTTAAAATGTTCATTCTTTGTCTAGGGATAATTCATATTCATTTGCGATCTTAAGCCTTTTTTCCCTGCAATGGCTCTGAGAAGGAGCTTGGCAGTCAGAAAATGCTGTGAAAGGCATGGTATAAAAACCTAGATAGGATGCAAGATGAAAAATTGTAAGTTTGGGGGTATGAAATTTTGGGCTTTATAACTGAGGTGTATTTGTTTCTTAACTTAGAACAATGCTTTTTCTTTTTTAGTAGTTTTCAGTATGTTGAGTAGAAAGCTTTCTGCTTTGAAAATGTTGGGACTAGTTTTTATTTGAATTCAGGTTCAGTGGAATGACTGGAAGAGACCCCTTTTCCATAAATAACAATTGGGGTAATATTTTTGTCATGTACTTCAGGTAAAAATGTCTGATTTGAAATACCAAGCACCCTTTTGTCCTCTCCCCCACTGAAAAAGCAGTCTCCAGAATCACATGTTCCCTGTAAGTTACTGGATTCAAGAAGTTAGTTTAATTTGGACCTAAATGGATGTATAGTCTGTTGGCTTAAACATGAGAGCTCCTTAGGTCTCATTGTGACCCTGGGTACGTCTACATACCGCAAAACCAAACCAAACCACACACTGCAGCAAATCTGAGTCTGGGTCTACTGACTTGTCATGCTACGGGGCTAAAAATAGCTGTACAGACATTTGGACTCCAGCCCAAGCCCAAATGTCTACATTGCTATTTTTAGCTCCTTAGCCCAAACCCCAGGAGCCCAAGTCAGTTGACCCCCGCTCTGAGATTCATTGCTGTAGGTCTTTTTTTTTTTTTTTTGCGCTGTGTAGATACAAGTTCTGTCACTGTATCCCCACTTTAGGCAAGTTGTTTAACCTTTTTGAGTCCTAGTTGCTGCATCTGTAAAATAGAGACAATACCTACCTCACAGAACTCTTGTGGGGATTATGTAGTTATTGGTAAGGACTTTGAAAACAAAAAGCATTATATAAATGTTTGATGATGTTTCATTCTATTCAGGTTTCACTATTTTTAAATGCTTGGGTTAACTGAATGACATTTGCAAACTAACCTGTCAACATCTGTTTTTGGTTTTGTTTTGTTTTTGTATGAGGAACAAGTCTCCAAATTACAGCAGATTTACGCTTTATGCATTTTGGTTACCTTTCTTTGGCATACATGACTTTAAAATTGCCCTTGCTGTAATCAGAGAACCCAGTATCTTCTAGGCATGATAGGTTTTAAAAGATCTGCCTTTTAAATAGGAACTGTATGTGCACATGTGCCATCATTACTACATCTTCTTGCATATTGAAATAATGTCAATTTTGGCACTTTCTGGATGGTTTGGCTGGAGGATTTGTGTGATGATTTTAGTTAATAGTTTTGTCATTACGTGGACGATCTGGATTTGAGGGATCCCTTGTATAGAGCAGCCAGAAGGGACTGAGAATACTGGACACTGCTACCTTCTCCAAGTAAAGATTATGGAGCACACCATGTTGTTTGTGTGCAGTCCTAGGAAACCAGCCATAATGCTTTTATAGAAATGTATCTATTTATACCTGTCCCATTGTCCGTCTTATAGTATTCCTAACAGAACGTGTGCATGTGTAGCTTAAAAAAATGCATCTTTTGATATAGCCAACTTTAAAAAAAAATCAAGGGATATGTATTAAGAGAATAAGTTGTGATCTGATTGTTTAATTTTTGGTAGGAAGAGGAGTTTAATATCATGTGAAGGTTGTAATAAAATTTGCAGGTACTGGTATTTTTTCCAATGAACTAGTGTTTGTCTCAGTATTGTCTTTAACTTTTTACTAGAACAAGTTGAAATCGTCACAGAAGGATAAAGTTCGTCAGTTTATGATCTTCACCCAATCTAGTGAAAAGACTGCAGTGAGTTGTCTATCTCAAAATGACTGGAAGTTAGATGTTGCAACAGACAATTTTTTCCAAAATCCTGAACTTTATATACGAGAGAGTGTTAAAGGATCATTGGACAGAAAGAAGTTAGAACAGCTATATAACAGATACAAAGGTGAGTGCAGTGAGTTCTAACAATTATGATTTTTAAATTGATTTTATTTGCAGCTGCTAATTTGTAGATCCTGTGTGCACTCAATGTTTATAACTGGGCGATTCTACTTACATTTAAACTGAACTGTACCCAGTAATTTTTATGTAACTAGTAGTACAAGCCTTGCTTAGAAAAGGAGAAATACCATTTAAATAAGGTACTGCAAAGATACACATGCTTAACTTCATGCACTATTGACTTAACCATGTGTGTAAGTCTTTGCAACGTTGGGGCTTAATTCATGTACTGTTACCCACTTGACCCCTTAATGGTCTTGCCGCTTTAGATGATTTGTTCTTCTGTGGATAACATACTGCTCCAGAATTAATCCTTGACAAAGTAAAAAGGCATATAGATTGGTCACTCAGCCTAAAGATGGAGTGTGGATGGGGAGTCACTTTAAAAGCAACCCTGCAGTTTTTATTAGACCAAAACAAACAGGGAGGAAAGAAGAGTTAGTACATACTGTAGCCCCTCTGAAAACGTCATCAGTTGAATGTTTGGCCAAATAACATTCAAAGGATGAGGGGGTTTGCAGCGATAGAGTAGATTCTAGTAAAAAAATACTAGGGTTTTTTAAAAATTAGATTTGCTCAGTCATCTTTACATTTTTCATTAGTTTTAAGGTATGTGCTGTGTTTGTGTAAACATTGTGTAATACACATACAATCATCCTGAAATCTTTGCTGGCTTGCATTAGTAGAGTTTTGTTAGCTCATTTTGAAACGTGAAGACCTCTCTTCCAGCCCAGCTACTGACTTCTTTTTATAAACTGTGGGGAGAAGGACGACACACTTCTGGATGATTTGGGGTTGTTAATGAGTCAACAAAATGTGTCATCTTGGTTACTATATCCAATTCCACTCAAGTGGCTAATGGCCAGAATTATTGCTGATTGATGTCAAATTTAGTAGTTTTATGGGGAAACCAATTTGGTTGTCTCAAAATCCATCACTGGAAGTGGCACCCACATTGGCAATCTTAACAGAGAACTTGAGTGTGCATTTGGGAGTGAACTACCTTCTTATTCCTAGGGTTAGAGCCTGTTTACATGAACAGTTAGACCACAACAATCTGGGATGTGAAACTACCCTCCTGTATTAGCCTGCTGCTTTCTAACTGTACACGTGCACCCTGCTGACGTGCATGAACCGTTCTCTGGAACTAGCTCAAAGCACTTTAATAGCTTTCATGCATGTCAGCAGGGTACATGAAGACATGAAGAATGTGGCAGGCTAATGCGGGGTAGATTCATACCCCAGCTAGGTACAATCTAATTGTTCTTGTAGACAAGCGCTTAGTCAGAATTTGATGCGATGTGGAAGAGTGTGATGAGGGTTAAGCCCCATCGCCTGCAAGGGAAGGCACCCAACTTGTTATGCATTGCACTGTGGGGATAACAAATTGCCTCCTGGATAGCCAAGGTGGAGCAAAACCATTATAAGTACACTGAGGCAGTTCATTTGTAGAGAAACTGCAGAGAAGGCAACTCTCTCTGACCGAGAGAAATCCTGGTTTACGGTTTAACAGGTCAGATACAACAAGGGAACTATAGTGAAGCCTGAGAGAGGTGGAGAGGCCATTAATTTGAAACTTGTTTGAATCTTTATTTGCACTTGTTCTTGCTACCCCAGAAGGGGTCTAGACTTTTACCTAACTTGGTCAGAAGGTCAAGCCACAGAATACCCCAAGGAGGAGTTGGGAGTTGTCAATGCAACTGAAGAAATAGCCAGCGGAGGGAGTGCAGGAGGCAAAGTCTCCTTCAACGTTGTGTTTGGGCAGTAGGCCAGAGCCCTAGAAATGACCACAAACCTCCACAGGGTGCTTGCACTGTTCTTGTCCTTGCTGTATCAGTTCTGAGGACACAGAGAGGATTTCATTGTATAGGGCTTTTATTCCAATAACTGCCATGAGCATTAATGTTTACTTACTGTATATACTCCAGATTCAATTTGTATCTTTAAAAAGTGATTAAAGATCCCCTTTTAATGTGGCTATTCCAGAAGTGATTTTGTGCATGGATGTGTTTTCATGATGATGTGTTTATTCATGTGTGAAGGAACTAACTACTTCAAAATCATGGAGGATTTAATATTTGTTTTAATCTTTATTATTGTATTCCAAAGATCCTCAAGATGAAAATAAAATTGGCATAGATGGTATACAGCAATTTTGTGATGACCTAGCACTTGACCCAGCCAGTATTAGTGTACTGATCATTGCATGGAAATTCAGAGCTGCAACACAGTGTGAGTTCTCAAAGCTGGAATTCATGGATGGGATGACAGAGTTAGGGTAAGTATGCGGCAGGTAAAAGAAACTTAGCAGTGTAACACACTGAAGAAAGCTGGAACCAAAAGAAAAAAACTTCTACTTCTGGTAGTTCAGAACTGAATGATGTCTTCTCAGAATTTGTCTAGTATGTCTTCTGTGAATATAGAAATACATCTTCTATAAATTTGACAGAAGTTTTAAATGAGCCCAAATAAAGGGCAAAATGTTGCATGCTCTAAATAAGCAAATAGTTCATTGGCTACAACAAAACTATTTGAGTGAGTAAAAGAAGGATTTGGCCCAAAGGCCGAAATGTTTGGGCTCAGTTATCTAAGAATGTAATTTCTTTGCCTGTATGAGAGCTCTAGTTTTTGTTTTCTATAAACTTTCTGACATATGTAACCTAAAGTAATTAAAAATATATCTGATTATCAACCAGCTTCTTCAAATGTGAATGTGAAGAAACAAATTTTTTTTCAAAAAACAGCTGAAATTGTTACATAAACAGACTATTTATTGACTTGCTGAAATTAGTTTGCATAGTCCTTCTGTATTAAAGCAACTAAAGATTGTCCAAAGTAGATAAGGGTTTTAAAAGTAAAGTTAGTGTGTTATGACAGAATGAATAATACACAGATAAACTTGCTTTTTAAAATACAGATGTGACAGCATAGAAAAACTAAAGGCCCAGATTCCTAAAATGGAACAAGAATTAAAAGAGCCAGGAAGATTTAAGGATTTTTATCAGTTTACTTTCAACTTTGCAAAGAATCCTGGACAGAAAGGTTTAGGTATGTATTCTTAATTGTAAACACTTGTGATATAGATAATAGAAATTGTCTCTAATACTTACTGCAGTAAGTGAAATCATTATTGTGACCCAGTTAGTCTGAAAGATAACTAGCCCTGGGATAAAAATACACTTCACTGTGGTGAAAGATAGATGTCAGAACTAAGTTCAAGGTCAATGCCAGATTTTCAAATTCAGAGATTTCCTACATCCTTATGAACTGAACGCTTCAATTTAATATGTGAGGGTGCATTCTTTCCTTCAGAATATGTGCAAGTTTCCCATGAAAGTTAATGGGTTATGATCTCATATTAAAGATATAATTTAAAACTTTACAACCTGGAGCAATAGAAGGAAAAAGATAAAGCATAAAATGTCAACTGTAAAGGTGGGTTTGTGTATAGGTACAGATTTTCTCATACCACCAAAAATACATGTAAATCTCTTTGCAAGCTACAATTCAGGTATCTCAGGGTAATTTCCATGTACCAGGCATGATTAGATTTTCATATCATTGCATCTACAGTCAAGATTTTAAGTAAAATGTAGGGCCTTCTGGATCTATAGCTTTTCTCTTGGAGAAAGATTGCAAAGTGATGACAAATTCTAGAATGTAAAATCTAGTGACGTGCCTACAAATAATGATTTCTATAGTTTTGTTTCCGTGCTGCTTCCTTGATAGTCATAACATCCAGTGTCCAAATGAAGTGGGGTAACTTTTTTTCCTAGTGAGTAGTTATGGGGGAGAGGGAAAGGTGAAGTTTGTTACTAATAATTAAATGAAATAACTGTTAATGTAGAATTAAGGTCTATAATTAGCATCACAAAGGTAAAACAATGCATAAACTAGATTATAACAGCAGGATTAAGTGGGCTAGGATGTACATACTGTATGTTTTCTTATATGCATTTTATGAGAGAATATAGCTACTCATTTAATCAGAAAGTCAAGACTAGAAATAGCCTATTTGTATAGTGCAGTTAAGGTTTCAAAAGCAACTCATATTTCCTGATTTTCTGTAATTTTAACTGTGTAATGTTTTTTCATTTAATTTCCATTGTTTAAGGAAGGGAGTCAGGGCAATGAAAAATCTGCACCTACTTTATTAGCAGCTTGCAAACTTTGGTTAATTTCATCAGTGGAAGTCCCTGGAATCAACAATGCATGAAACTATGTTTAAGTATTTTTCTATCGTATATAACCAGACTTCAATTTGCATATGGACCAATCTTTGTTAGATCAAAAACAAATATTTAAAAAAATTAGCAGTCTTCAAACTTCTCCTGTACTCAGTGAAGACCTGGCTGGGTTTTTTTAAATTAGATTGGGATATGTGGTTTTCACTCTTCCTTAACTGAGAAAACTAGAATGGTGTTGCTTAAACTCTAATTATATATATTTGTCTACAAACAAAGACCTCATGCTGTAAGTAACGTTACTGTACAGATGTATAGGCTGTATTTTACTCCCATGTAGAATCACTTGCAAAATTGGGGTTGAATATGGAAAATTTCAACCTTAACAGTGAAATTTACAGAATAGTATATGTGTGAGAGAGAATATAGAAATAGTTTTGCAACTTGAACCATAGCAATTGCTTCTGATTACCATGGTGATATTTAGTATTTACATAGTATTTTCAAACAACTTGATAAATGTTAACTGGTTAATACTCAGTTACTTCACAAGGATGTTACGATTACCTTATATAAATACTTTTGAAATTGAGCCATAAAAGTCAGGTGACTTTTTTTTCTCAAGACTTCAAAACATGTCAGAGCTGGTGATATATCATAGGAGTTTCTGATGTCCAGTTCTATGCTTATACCATACCTCTGATTTCCTCTGTCCCATGTTTCTCATATGAGAAGCCTATTGCATTCTCTTTTCTTGCTGGCTTATTTCCGTACAGGACTGAGCATATATAGAGCAATTAATTGAATATCCCAGGTACAATAGATAATTCATTTTTGAGACCTCAGTGAAAATGGTTACGCAAGAAAAATAATCCTTTTTCATTTTTCTTCAGCCTCCTCATTGCTTCTTCATGGAGGCCAGCCTCAAAGAATGATATAAAAAGAAGATATAGAAAAACATAACCCATATCTATTAGAGTTGTATTACAGTAGTTCTCCAAGAAAGTAATACATAGCTCTGAAGATTGGGCTATGGGGGAAGCCTTTTGATTAAAATGTGTAATCTCTGCATGTTCCCCCCTTTCCCCACCCATTCCCTGTGTCTGGAGTTACCGCCCTCCCATACAAAAGATTTTATGGTACCTATTTACTAGAGAGAAAATGAGCAGAGCTAGATACATGACCAGATATACTTCTAAAACTTTATTAGTTTTCTAATCAAGGTATGGCAGACGTATCTGGAAGGAATTTGAATCTCTTTGCTTTGATTTTATGCATTGGGAGATCAGTAGCTTAAAACAAAACCTATAAATGTATGTAGTATGGAAGAATAGAAGAAATCCTTAAATTCTTACCAATTACTGCTGTAGAAATTCAGAGTCTAAAGGCTTACTTTCTATAGGTTCCCTGTCCTTGAATGACACTTTCAGTGTGTCAGGACCTCTGTATTTACCTTCTGTAAAGGTAAATATCTCTCTAGTGGAATCCTGTTAGGAAACTTAAAACTATTTTGTGAAATGTTTTGATAAACTACTGCTTGTGCTCACTGTTTGTTGTAGAACCTAGATGATTAGCTGTTCGTTGCATCTCATTTCCAACAATTTTTCTGAGGTGTTGTGTGATATGTATCATGAAAATCAGTCTAAAATCAGTGCCAGTAAAACTCGCCTCTCCCCATATTCAGTGTATGCCACAAATAATGTGTCTAAAAGCTTTTAATTAAATCAGTGGCATAAACAAAATACATGAGACTGTGGTATAAAGGTTTTAGTGTTTGCACTTACTTTGATTGACTTGCATTATTTGTTTGTGGCTTCAAAATTCACGAGTATTGCAGCCATTCTAAACTGTTATTGCAGTAAAATCTAAAAGTCTTCACTGTCCATTTTCATCCTCTCTTACTATAGGCAGGGCAGGTAGCACTGCTTACGATTAAGATTGCACAAAACTTCTCATTGTGGTGACAACACTCATTTATAAGATACTGTTATCAATTGCTTGTAATTTTGCAAGACTCTTAACAGTTGGTTAAAATTTTCTATGCTGGGTGTGTGCTTTAGACTGAATTTTTTTTTGGAAAATTTCAGCCAAAATAGTTCAGCTATTTCTGAGAACAAGGCTAGGGAAAAATACATTGTTTTCTCCATGTTTAAAATCTGGTGACCTTTTCTTTGAAAAGCTTTAGTGCCTCTGTGCTTTGGACCAGGGACTCAATATTTGGCAGGGGTGGTTGTCCTTTGTGTCAGGAGTATATGTCTAGCCCTCCCAGTGAAAATCTGCCCAAATTTGGCTAATAAGTCTTTGAAAAAAAAAATCAGAGTTTCTACATGCTCAGTAGAGGCTTCCTAGATTTTTGCAGTTTAATTCCCCAGAGATTCCATCCACGCTGGGTATGTGCCATCCGAGAGCTGAGTAGGACTTTCCCTGAAATTCCCTGGGCTGCTGTGGGCTGCGCTGGTCCAAGACCTGAAGTGACAACAGGGAGACAGTCTCCTGTGTTCTTGTTGAACCCTCCTGTTAGGCCTAGGCAGTATGGAGGAGGAAGCTGCCTGATACAAATGCAGAGTGGCAAGAGCAGTGGGAGGACAGAGTCGATTGGGACAAGGAACCTGTGGGATTCCTTAAATGAGGATTCCACTTCCTGGACATTTTTATTTTTGGAATTTCCTTCTTAAGTGGCTTGTTCTAGAAACTTCCAATTTGCTTTAATGTATTGTCCAATAAATTCTGAATATATTTGGGTTATCAGATTGCAAAATTGTCGCTACTAAAGGCAATTTTCATTTACATTATCCGTTGCTAGGTGTCTTGCCATTGCTTGATGGCATGTACACACTTCTGGAAATGTTTAATCTGTCTACATGCCTCCTAAATGACTTCGGTTCCTAAGGAGTCCTGTACTTACACATGATTTGAGATGCTACCTCCACGCATGTACAGCAAGTGGTGATGTTCGTTGCTGTCCCCCTTCGAAAAGCCCAAACCCAGTGGCTATGTAGAGTGATAGCAGTGCTGGGAGTAAGGCGGCTCAACGTTCTCATTCAACTCAGGCCATGTGCTGGTCTTAATACTTTGCACCTAATTGTATGTGGTTCTGCCTCTCAACGCTCCGTAAAGTAGGCAAGTATCATGGATCCCTGTATTACAGGTGAGACCATCCCAAACAGCGATTAACTGATGTGTCCAAATTCACACAGGAAGCTGGAAACCCACATCTCTGATTTCTAGGTACATGTCTAATACACTGGATTACAGTGGCCTCCTCCCCAGTCCTGTAAACCACCCATCTGTGCAGTAAAATGGGGATAATCCTATCTATCTACATGCATGCATCTGTTGACATCTTAAATCTTTCATATTCTCACATTTACTTATAGTGAGTGCTGTTATAGATGGGTAAAATGAAACACAGGGTCTTGCTGCTACCTAGGCAGCTCACTTAAACTCTATTACCATATCTGTAAAATGGGAATACCTTGCCTGGATTCCTTGAGGATTAATTTAATACAGTAATTCCGTGACCTTTCAAATTCTATTCTTTTTTACTTTCCACACCTATATATTTGCCATAACTTGCATATGAGATGGAGATACTTTGATAAAAGGTTTTAAGCAGGGTGGGGGTTTTTAACCACCCCTGCACATACACAATAAGGGGTTTTTAGCTTTATATATGGTGTCTTAGTTTCACATGTGACACTTCTGTGTCTGGTCTCAGTAGACTTCTGTGGAATTGTCCTGAATGTGGTCACTTCTGATAAAGAGATGTAAACTCCTCTCAATTTTTCTTTCAGGGATATAGTAATGTCTTAAGAAAGGAATTTTTTATTTGAGTGCCATAGGTGACACTTTGGTTTAAATGCTGCAGGAGTGTACAATCAATCTGTTACACCATCACAACAGTGAATGCAACAACTGATATGAAACTTTTACTTTGATAGGAACAACTGGTTTTGTTGTTCTGAGACAGTTACGATTAACAGGGAGATCTTGACTCTGTTCCATCCTATTTCTCGGGGGTTCTAAAAATGAACTCCTAAATTTAAATTTTCTAACTCTTTTTAACAGTTGTCTCTTATGTTGTTTTCCTAAAGTGCCTTCTCCCAAAGTTATGCCTGTCCTCAACTTTATCTGAATGAAAGTTTGGTTTTGGGTTTTTTTTTTTTTTTTTTTTGCATTGGTTTAAGAATATTGAAGGCTGCTCATTCTACTAGAATTGTGCTTTAAGGTCCTTGATTGGTCCCAGGAATGAATGAAATATATATATGTATATATGTGTGTGTGTGTGTGTGTGTGTGTATATGTGTGTGTGTATATATATATATATATATATATATACATATATATAGTGTACTAGTGGAGGTAAATTGAAATGTGCAGCTCATAATTACTGTTTGTTTATATAGCACTACAATGTGCATGGAATTTGACAGCATTTACCTATCTGATATGCCTTTCATAAATCACAAATAAATACTTACTTTTTCTAACCTCTTACCCTCAAGGAGTTTGACCAGCCTAACCTGAAGTCTGTGTTTCTTGGCAAGACACCAATAGCTTTTGAATTAAGGTCTAAGTGTAGTATCAGTTTAATATCTCAAACGTCCTCCAGTAAGTGGGGATTGACTCAAATTTCTGACTGCTAAGAGGCCTAATAAGATTTCTTAAAAGTTTTTAGTGTGTATTTTCAACTGTAATGGCATATCATATCCATCAACAAAACACATATCAAAATTTTTATCTGCCTCTGGAAGCCTTGAACTTAAATTTTTGGGGTAAAATCCTGACCTAAATTCAGTCAATGGAAAAACTCCCATTGACTTCAGTGGGGCAACGATTTCACTCTGTATTTGTCTGGAGGAGTTATGATTGTGCTGCTAGACTTGCTAGAGTTAGAGCACTGTCAAAGTTATTGGGAGAGGAGAGAGACTTCCAGCACGGAGAATAAATCATACAAATTTTCAAGTGTGACCAGCATAAGTACTCAGATTGGCAGATGAAAATGTTTAATCTAGAAGTCTTTAATATTACTTTCAAAAATGGTTGTTAGATTACTCTTTTAGACAAACCTGTGTGCCTAGGCGTTTTGCTTCTTAAAAGTATGGATTCTTTGTGCACAAAACAAAGTGATACATTCCAGAAGATGTGAGACTTTCTGGATGCAGACACTTTGAAGGTAGATCCGGTTAAGCTGATAGTGATTCTCTCTTTGTGGTGCTGAGATTTTTGAATGTTCATTTGAAGTTTGTTTATTCCTCTTAATTGACTGTGAACTACAGTTGTTTGGGATCACAACTAGCAGCATTTCTGGAGTATAGTGCACATACTTCAGTGGTCCTAATTTGTTCCTGGCTTTGAGGAATGCAGGCCCACTCAAAATAAAGAGAGACTGAGTTACACTGAAAAACAGACTTAAAACAGGCAGGCAGTCCACATTGGCCATCATAAAGACAACCACCTAATGTGTGTAGTCTTTCTCGGAATTCTTGTCTTAAAGGAAATCTGTTCAGGGATTTGAAAATTTGACAAGAGCATATTGCACGTCTAAAGCCTATAACAAAAAAAATTGCTTTCAAACTAAAATTACAGTAAACTAAATTATAGGAATTGCATTTGATTAAATATGATTAATTCAGCAAATGCTGTGGAACTCCTGTTGAAGTTAATCTTAAAAGTTACCTCTTTGTGTAGAGCAAAATTGGACCCAAGTTGTTAAGTTTCAGTAAAAAGAAGTTGAAAATCTGTTTTATGTTTTTGGTGAGTAATTCTTAAGCTGGAGAATTTAAACACATTTTCAGGTCTTGTATGTCCCAGGGATAAAACCTAAATCTGAGGGTTATTTCATCTGAAACAAACCCACCAGATTCCTCAGTGTTCATTACCCCCCACTTTTTTTTTTTTTTAAATGTAGAAAGAACCTAAGATTATGCTTGCATTTAAGATTTTTTTTTCACCTTCATTAGTTTAGTTTATAGTCCAGTCAGGATTGGTAAAAATACCTGTAAAGAAAATGTATGTTTCAAATATATCTATGAGTAATATATTTTAATATTACAGATTTAGAAATGGCCATTGCCTACTGGAATTTAGTACTTAATGGAAGATTTAAATTCCTAGACTTGTGGAACAAATTTTTATTGGTAAGTTTAAACCTTTTATATAATATAAATTGGGCTGCAACAGGTTTTTTTGGTTTGGGGTTTTTTTTAATTTGGAAGGTGAATCCATATATATATATATATATATATATTTGTCTTTGAAGAGATCACATGACAGATCTGCTTAATGGTCTGTGGGAATGCTGGATGGGATGGGAACTGAGTTACTGCAGAGAAATCTTTTTTGGGTGCTGGCTGGTGAGTCTTGCCCACATGCTCAGGGTTTAGCTGATCGCCATATTTGGGGTCGGGAAGGAATTTTCCTCCGGGGCGGATTGGCAGGGGCCACGGAGGTTTTTCGCCTTCCTCTGCAGCATGGGGCATGGGTCGCTTGCTGGTGGATTCCCTGCAGCTTGAGGTCTTCAAATCTCATTTTTGAGGATTTCAATAACTCAGTCATGGGTTCGGGGTTGTTATAAATGTGTATGGGTAGGGTTTTGTGGCCTGCCTTGTGCGGGAGGTCAGACTAGATGATCATATTGGTCCCTTCTGACCTATGAGTCTATGAGATCATTCACAGAGCATTCTTTTGTGATGCATGGATGTTGTAGTTTGTGGCAAGTACAGGATAAATTTAGTTTAGTGTGACTTGCATATATTCAGAGGTTTAGTATTGCATACATAGGGTTTCAAATTCATTTTGTTCATGGTTTTTAAACTCAGATTTTTCCCAAATAGGAACATCATAAAAGATCAATACCTAAGGATACCTGGAACCTTCTTTTAGACTTCAGTACAATGATAGCAGATGATATGTCTAATTATGATGAGGAAGGTAATATTTACGTTTAGTTTTATCAGTTTCTCTGTGTGTGTGTGTGTGTGTGTGTGTGTGTGTGTGTGTGTGTGTGTCTCTCTCTCTCTCTCTCTCTCTCTCTCTCTGTGGTAGCATATCTGTCTAGTGACTGGCAATCAGAATGTCTGTACGACAGTATGTGACTTTGGGGTTTGAAGTTCCCTGTCACATCTTCACTCCTCTCTTATTCCCCCCCCCCCGCCTCAAAAAAACAAAACAAAACAACCCAGCTCTTCCCTGCACAAAATAAATTGTCTCCAACTTTACCACACACAAATAAAAATAAATTCACCCACTCAGTTTTTGCTTCCTCCAATGAATCAGCTAGTGGTGTGCTGCTCCCCACCCCATCTCTTTGCAGGGCTTCTCTGCTTCTGTTGTTCTTCTGGTGAGGAACATTTTTACCCACCAGTTACTGATTTGCCAACATTTCAGACGTCATATTTAAGTGAGGGTAGGAACACACAGAATGGGGGAAAACATATGAAGAGGGTGGTATTTAGAATTGGATAATGGCTAAGGGCACTGTATTTTTGTCAGGTAAATTCATTTAATCTGCAAGGTTTTCTTCAAGACCCGTTCCTTACAGTATCTGCAGCAGCAGCAAATTCTTAGTTTGAAATGTGGTGACACATGCTGATGTCAACACATGAACATGTGATTACAGTTCACAATATGATTTCATGTTAATTGTTTTGTTGCATTAATCTTGTGCTCCTAGCCCAGCGCATGCACCCTTCCTCTTCACAATTATCAGAATTCTTTAGCACTTGCTTGCCATTGTGGAGACCCCAATTTGAATTCTGGTTCCCATTTAGGTTAGCCAGGTGAGATTAGTGCTGCGGAGAGTGTGCTGTCGCACTCTCAGGCCGATTATCATGTCGATTGGCTCTGAAAGTTTTGTCCAGCTTTTCTTGGTAAAGGCTATTGTTGTGTCATGAAACCTGAAATTGGTTACATTTAAATTGTGTTGGCATGGGGGAGGTCTCAGTTCCAAAGTTTTTTAATCAAATCTTAAATCTCAAGAAACAGAATCTAATGATTATTCAGTTACTTTAAATAGGAAAGCTAAATTGTGAAGAATCTATTTTGATTTAAATTTTTTTTTTAAACTGTATAGATCTACATTGGGAAAAAGGATTTGTTGACCTGATTTCTTATTTGCTCTTGTTTGTTCTTTCCATTTAGGGGCATGGCCGGTTCTTATTGATGACTTTGTGGAATTTGCACGCCCTCAAATTTCTGGGACAAAAAGTACGACAGTGTAGCACTAAAGGACCATTCTAGAATGTACATAGACTGTACAAATGAATACACCGGAAAATTGCACAGTCAATTTCTGCTGGCTGGACTGAACTGAAGATCAATCCTCACTGTAAGGGTTGAGACAAACCTTTAAGGATACATCTTGGACCATATCATTCATTCATCTAATAGTGGTTTGGGCTTCTCTTCTAGTCTGAACTACTTTTGCCAGTTATGATTCCAACATTGTGGATTTCATCTTATTTTTGTGGACCACCCCTTGTTTACTCTCCCATCAGTCTTAGAAACTTTATGATGATTATTTTGAGATTTCTGGTTTCGCATAAAGCACAATGCTGTCTTCATCAGACAACCGTTGTTCGGCATCTGCATTATACAGATCAACATCACAAATGTTTTTTTAAAACTCCTTAAATATACACTTTGGGCTTGTTGTAAAGACTATATCGATAGCACTTCCTGTAAGAGTGATATATTTAAGTGTACTGGGTCCGGTATTTTTTTATGGCAGATTACAGGTGTTGTCTAAGTGAGTTTTGAGTCTCTGATTAAAACAGTGGTAGAAACAACCAACAAAAACATGAATGTTGATACTGGGAAATCTAGGTGCCTATATGAAAGGTTTTATTGTATCTCAGCTGTCTTTGAAAAGACTACACAACTACTGTGCACTTATCGTACCCCTTGTTTAATATTAGTGTCAGCCTTCAGTGAGCTTCATTGAGATAAGCTACGTGCATAACAGAATCCAATATTTCCTAGGTTATCATCTAATAAATCAGAGTTCATTGCAGTTTTGAAATGCTTATCTATCTGTCCAGGAAGGTTTTTTCATTTTTGTGGCAATCTAAAACTTGAACAATATACTGAATTTGTGTCTTATGTTTTGTACACAATTGCGTATTTTAAATTCAGGCATGGGTTTTGATGGTTGCAGTATGAAATAACAAATGAACCTAGTTTATAAGAGGGTGGCAATTCTGATACGAACCTGAGTTTTGAAGTGATTATCACGGGCCATGTAAGTTAAATTTTTACAACATATTAGGTACTGCCTTATGGACAAAGCCCATTTATTCAATTACTTATTTTGTTGTGATTTCTTTAAATTGACCACAGATCACTGTGGTTGCCAATTATAGATATTAAAAGTAAAACTTTCTCAAAAAAGTATAGATCAGATGCAAAATACTACACTGGTTTCTTTTGTTTCCTTACATTATTTTGTTGATCCACCACTACGTCTATTTGTCTCACTGCATATAACTAAATTAGAACTGTTTTCACTTCAAAGCAGGATTTTATCTTGTTGTGTGCTTTTTAACATTACAAGAGCCCTTGAACTGCTTTCATGCTGAAAATGCTTTTTCACTCTTCAGTTGTTGATGTATGAAGAAGAGGTTATTGTTTTCTTGAAATAAAATCTGTAAAACAAGCTAGAAAATATCAAGCGAGGATGTCTAAAAACATTTATTATAGAAATTATTAGGAATAAGGTACTTATCTGAATACTCCAGCCAGTCCCATGTTAAAGGTCATAATTACTGTTGAAATTAGTAAGTGGAACTTGCACTAAAACAGCAGCACACTTTTAGGCAGATGCTAAAAATATTTTAGGAAGAATTTAAGTATTAAATTGCTAAATCTTTTACCTTGTGTGCTTTGAAGTTGACTAAAAGGTAGGCTTCCCTCATAGCAATGCTCTTTTAATAAAGTCCAGTCACGCATTTATTTCAAGAATAGTTCTACAAAATATGTTGCAAATTTCTACTCCAGCTACTGGAATTGGCTATGCCAAAAATATGTGTGGTGTGTGTTTTTTTTCTGATTTCAGTATTTCCTTTCTCAATTTTGTGTAAATATTAATGGGGGACTTGAATTATGAAAACTTTACAAGGTATATATACGTGCTGTTTTCTGTCTTAAGGGTTTTGGTACAGTTTCAGATTGATTAGTTCAAGTATGCTGTGTTTTGAGATGAGCTCTAATTAGCTTTTATCCCAATACAGATATGGTTTTCACAAAGTCTGATATTGGTTAGTGGCAGAATGCCGTGGTGTGTTAAAAAATATTCCTTATGAATGTGAGACCTTTTCAACAAAATAGTGTTGTCATCAGTTTGGTACTACACACTTATAATTACTGTGTAATTATAAAACAAAAATACATTACATTAAGCTTTGAATAATTATGTAGCAGAAAAGTTAAGGTTATTCATGCTGTAATGGCATCTTAGAATTTAACAAAACAAATGACTAAAGTTGGACACGAGCTTGATTTAACAGTGTGGTTATTCTAAGGAGAAATGCCTGGTTACAGGAAATATTTTGTATTGAAAAGTGCTCAGACGTGGCCATGTGTTCTTCCTTTATATCTATGTGTGGGCTTTTTTTTTTTTTTAAGAGAATTCAAAGAGTTACCTACTTGGATTGCTTTAATTCATAAATGCTTAAGTCCTCAATTTGATGATGATTTCCCCTTAATGGATCACTTTCATTTTGCCAAATGTCAAAAAATGGGTTAAACACTTAAAATTTGTAATTTGTGTTTTTATACATTAAAAATGTACAAGATTAGACGTGCCCTGATAGAAAACATTTAAGATCAAGATTATATTTAGTAAAGAACATCATCTGCATATCTCTGTAAGTTCAAATGTAATTTCTTACAAATCCCTCTCATTACCAACAGAGGCAATAAAGCTCCAGTGAAATTGCCATGACTAAACCTTCTCATGCATTGTTTTAGTCTATTATTTGTAAAATTTATTTCTAGAATGTCTTTTTTTAAATAATATGGAATACTATGTCCTGAATAAAACGTGCACTAAATGGCAAGCTTTTTGGGGGGAAAGAGATCTAAGAACTGATACATCTTGCCTGCCACTTAATCTAAATGTTTACAACTACAAAATGGAACTATTTTTATCCAGCTATGCTGCATTGACATTACCTAGTTTGTGATGGAGAATATCATACGTACATGCAGTGCATTTGTTTAAATATGGCTGGTTTGAAGACTACAGTATATAAATAAATGACTTTTTTTATTGAGCAACCTGTTATTAAATAAAGTAACTTATGAATTGCTTCAAAACTGTTTTACAATGAAATCCTTATTTAAGATATAATTTTAAAAAAATACGTTTAATAAACTTTTGTCATTCACACTTATTTATATAATTTTGCAAGAAGTCTGTAGATTTTATTTGAGCATGATACATTGACTGTTATTAGATTTTTAAACACTTGGTGCTATTAGCTTCTCTGACCTCTACAGAAATCTAATGAAAGGCCTACTTGGGAGGAAATTAGATTTCAGCTGGAAGTTTTATTTGGCCTTTTAATAGGAACACCATTACGTAAGCAGTAGGGTGGTGTCATGTTAATTCCAGTAAACGCTTGTTTGGAGAGAATTCCCATTTTTAAATACAAAGTATTCATTGGCTGTTAACTTGCAAATTTAATTATAATTTGCTAATCGCTCCTAGATTTTTTTAAGGCCAGAAGGGACCATTGTAATGATCCATTGTGACTTCCTATAACACAGGTAAGAGAACCTCACCCAGCAACTTACGCATCAAGCCTTTCAGGTTTGAGCACATCTCTTAGAACAAGAGTCTTGCTTTAAAGACTTTCAGGTGATGGAGAATCCTTCAGATCCCTTAGTTAGTAGTTCCAATGTTTCCAACAGGCTCTGTTTAAAAAAAACAAACAAACAAACCCAAAACAACTCCTTCTTTCTATTCCAAACTTGTCTAGGTTAACTTCCAAGCATTTGATCTCATCATGCCCTTTTCTGATAGAGCCATTTCCTATCAGAAATTTCTTCCATGTGTCAGTACTTGCAGCCTGTGATCAAGTCACTTCTTAACCTTCTCTCAGATCTTACAAATGATCACTGTCTGATGGGTTTAATTTTGAAAAAGAGCTGCTGTAAAGAAGCAAAGTCATGCATTGCAGTCAATGAAGTCCAGATACTCTTCCTTTTTTAATGCTATTAGCTTTTTAGCTGAGTTTAATGTGGCTGCATAACAGAAAGGTGTCCTCAAGTCCTTGTCACGTACAGTGGGGGGGGGGGGAAGATTGAGGCAGCAATAAGTTCTTTGGGGCCAAGAGTGTCTTTCTGTTCTGTGTATGTACAGCAGGGCTCTGGTCCATCACTAGGGCCCGTAGGTGCTACAATAATACAAATAATTTCTATAGTAGAACCTAGCTAGTGGTGGCCATGGGAGGTAAGTGTAATGGAGTGAGGCGATCTTTTCTTTCCTCTGTTCTAGTGAGCTAGAAATGCGCTTCCCTTAGCGTCTAGTTCTATTTTGTAAATGGAGCCATGTGAGATCTCAATCCCAGACTCACCAAGCTTCACTTATATTATCTCAAAAGTGTTTTCTCAGCTCATCTCATTTTAGCAAATGAGATGCCAGCCCTAAGTCTTCTCTTTAGGGTGACTCTCGTAAGTCTTCTAGCCCTGCTGTTCGGATTAGCTGGTTTTCCCTTTTTCCATGTGTAGGGAGTATCAAGAAATATATTTTTAAAATAAACATAGTTTTGATATGAAAAAAAACAAGTGACTTTGCAACACAGAAAAGGCAAGTGTGAAATCTGTAGAACTGAGACAAAGATTTCCAATACTTAGCATTTGTATTTCTGCCTTCTCTTCATGCCCAACAAAGCTTTTATGGCATTCAAACAAAGGAATGTCAAAAAAGACAAGAGGAACAGTCTGACTTAGTGAGAGCTCCTGCTCTTAATGAAAAATAATACTAACCAAATGGCTAAAAATCATGCAGCAACTGATACTTAATGTAATTGAGTTGACGGTGCAGATGCATGCACGCTTGTCCTGACTGTTCTGTGCAGGTTAAAAAAATTCCTATTGCTACAAGCTAGAACAGTCTGTAAACTGGATGAGTGGGGTAAATATACTTGGCACTTCTGTTATGGAATGAACAGGGAGTTTATTTGAAGACGACTGGTCTCAGTGCTTGATGGCTGAAACTGGATTGCTGAAGGCAGAGCTGGCAGTCCAGTAATGATTAGGGAAAAGAGGCCTGTAAAGGCTTCCTCTCCCTCAACTCAGAAAGTGATCAGTCAGGCATGTGTTCTGACAATTAGAATAGTGAGCTCCTATTGCCAAGGGTACAATTTAATCTAGTTAACCAGTATCACTATATGTGCCTCTCGCACAGATCAGGGGGCCTAACGACTAAAAATCTTGACGTCTCCTGATAAAATATGTTGACACTTCAAACAGCCGGAGAGCCAGATTTGGTCTGCTTTTAGAGGGCACAGGACAGAAACTCAGTAATACGACTTTCCTCATTAAACTGAAGAATGGTGGGTGCCCTGTGGTGAAAGGCAGGGACAGAGCTCACAATCATGCCTCTGCCAAAAGGATAGGTGGGGAGGTTTGAAGGGCAAGGCTCACTGGTTCCTTGTCCTTGCTGAAACGATGGCCTAGAAAAATGACAAACAGGAAGTCAGAGATGATGATTTGCATTGTGGTAGCACCTAGGAGCCTCAGTCATTGACCAGAACCTCTCTCTGCTTGGCATTGCACAAACAAAAAGACAGTACCCTCCTCAAAATGGTTAGAATCAAAGTATATAACAAGCACAAAATTAAATGAAAGATTTCATTTCTCCAATGTCACAATATCTTAATTCTTCTGTTAAATAGCTCCCTTCCTGCCAGAATGTTATTTCAGGCAGTCCCAAAAGCCTTGTAGTTTGTGACTTCTCTGCTCTCTAGTGTGTCATAGGAAGCAGCTTCCTGCGTGTAATGATGCTCTTTGACAAATATTCCTGTGTATTGCCTGCTGCAGGCAAAAACCTGCTGTGCACTCTCAACAATGGGCTCTTCTGGCATATTTTTAACAGGTCAGTTGTTACTTTTTGTATCCGGCTGACAAGACTGTCGTTCTCCAAGCCTTTGTTATGCCCTCAATCAGAAATTTCGCTGTCTACCAATCTTTTTTTCTTTTTAAACTACTCATGTTGAAATGTTTTTAAAGCTGCACTTGGATGACAGTTCAGATGTGGTTCCTCCTTTAATGTCAGTAATTTTGTTTTATAATCATTAATTTTGTATGTGCCACAGTGTACAGCATTTTAACTTCAAGCATTTTCACACTGAATTGTTTTGTAGACAGGGCCTTCTCTTGCCTTTCTTATTAGCCCATGCACTCCATGTCTATGTTTGAATTCATTAGTATTGCAATAGTACCTGCTAATCAAGGATCAGGAACTCATTCTACTGGGCACCATCCAGATGCAATTAAAAGAAAGTCTCTGCCCCAAAGATCTTGCAGTCTGCACCACTTACATGCTAAGCCCTAAGGCTGCCTTCCAGTTTAGGGCTATTTGACATAAATTCTGCTGTGGTTTTGGGAAGCAATGTAGAGGGCATCATTGCTGCCTCCTCTCCGAACTCTTGGCCTAAGCCACCATACACACTTTGTAGTCAACCTTCCCAAAGTTGGCTTTAGGAAGTTTTTCCTCTTTGACTGACGGACCTGATCTGTATTCCAAATGTGAGTGTGAGTGCATGCCGTGTGCCTGAGCTGGAAGTTTTTCAGCAGCAGAGTCTGAGGACCTGCATGACTGCCTTGCATTGCCATGTGATCTCTGCGAGGGGAGAAGCCGGGCGAGGCGACGTGCCCTCAGTTCCCTCCTACTACATGGATGGAGTCAGAATCCTCTCTTCACACTCGTTCACTCTGAGACTAATGGGCCGTTGTAGGTAGGTAGATATGGTTCCAATCCTTTTGGGGGAATATGCCTGGCGTTCTGGGGCTCAAGATCTTGGCTTAGTGCCTTTGCTCGTTCTCCACGAGTGACTAACCCCTGCTGTCGCTACTGTCTGCGTGAGACTCACCTTGTGACTGCTGAGATAGCAATAGGTCCTTTCCTTCAAGGACTTGTGATGCTTGACTTCAGCACCACCACAAGTGCCTCACGATGGAAGCGCTCCATCCTTGCGTGGAGGCTGATCCCTGGCCAGCAGCGCAGCACCCCTCCCTTGGCTTTATGCCTGGATGTGTCAGCACAGCCCTCTAAGGCAGGGATAAGGCGAAGCAGACGCAAGACCCGCTGGCTCGGGAAGGACTGAGGGTCCTGACACTATACTAGTGCATGCTACTCAGACTCAGGGGCACCCTCTCAGCGCTGCTATGTATACCCCTCCTCAGAGCAGCCGACAGGGGCACGTACCCTGGATACCAGGCCGGATGGATCCTCCAGTGCCCGTGGCCCACCTTGAGCTGTTATACCCAACCCTCACTGCTGCTTTTGGCTCCCTGGCCACCTTCACCACCGCAGCTGCGACCCACCCCGCTGGTCACAGTACTACCCGCAGCGACTGCTTTGTGACAGCCAGCGGCTTCTTCGGCTGGGCGGCCCTCGTGGTGGAAGAGCCATTCTGCGCCGTGGTCCCCTGGCGTAGGGCCGACCCCGGGGGTTCTGCCTGCACGCTGAGTTACCAAAATTGCTCTGCCTGCCCAAAACAGGGTTGGCACGGAGACTCCCTGGCCCAGGGCCGTGGCGGGCTGTACGCCACCAGAACACGGGGGACAAGCTTCAGACACGGCCCCTAGGCCCACGCGGTGGCCTGGGTGCAGGGCTGGTGTTGCTGGCTCAAAGAGCGATGCCTGGACATGTCCGGGTGGGGGGGGGGGGGCGGTTGGTCCATGCACGAGGAAGGGGGACACAACGGAGGAGGGGAATAGGATGGCTCTGTGCCCAGGGTGGGCGGTGGGCGATCGCCTGAGGCCACCGCCTGCTCCCTCCGCACCAGTGGTAGCGGGTGTGGGGGGGACCCGCTGTCCTTCTCCCACTATGCCCCTGTCCCTTTGGGGGCGGGGGGGCGCGGCTCCCGCTCCCGAGCCAGGCTTGTGCTGGCAGCGGCGTGGCCGTGGCAGGGGACACGGCGGGTCGGGCCAAGGGGAGGCCGGAGACGGGCAGAGCGCCCCTCCCCCCGCACACCGGGGGGGGGGTCCATGGCCCCGCGGTAAGCCCGGCTCTGTGCGGTACCAGCGCGCGGTCCGTGCTCAGGGAACGCGCCTCTCGCCGCCGCACCAGACACGTGTCGTCTCTCCCCCTCCCCCCCCCGGCGCGCGGGCCGGGCTGAGCCGCACTTGCCGCCTCCGCGCCGGCCAGAGAGGCCCTGAGCCCACGGGCGACGCCCGCCCTCGTCCAGGGCACGGCGGCCTCGGGCCACTCTTCGCTCAGCGCCCCCGCCCCCCCCGGAATCCGGCCAGGCCGGGTCCGCGGTGGGTCCCCGGCCGGCGGGGCCCCCCCGCCCCCCCCCCCCCCCAATTGGCCCCCACCGCGCAGGCTACGTCACAAATGTAGCGTGTGTGTGTGTGTGTCCCCCGGGCGCGGTGCCCTCAACCGCCACTAACGGCGGGCGGGCAACGACGTGTTCCCCCCTCCCCCCGGTCACCGACCCTACCACGGCCGGCTAGCGGGGGAGGGACGGGGACTGAGGCCCACGGCTTCCCCCCCCCCCGGCTTCGTGCCCTGGCCCAGCGAGCCATGACAGGCCGCGTCCCGGCTGGCCATGAGGGCCCCCCCCAAACCCCGTGCACCCTACGGCCAAACTGAGCCGTCCAGCCGCACCCTCAGATCCTGCCCAAGGGCAGCTCCACGTTTCCCCTCAGCCAGCCCCGCCACCCCCCCACGCCATGCGCACCGACAGGCCGCCGAGCTCCCTCGGGGCAGGGCCCGCGAGTGGGCCACCCGCTGACGGCGCGAGACCTGCCGTTCTCCCCCCCCCCATTGCTCCGCGCCCCCTGCCGTGGCTTGAAGACACCCGCCGCCGTGTGTCCAAGCCGCCCCAGGCCTTGGCCCCAGGGAACCCAAGCACTGCGCGCGCCCCCGCTCCCCCGGCCCTGGAGCACTGGCACCAGCCCCAGGTGTCCTGGCCCCACCCGTTGGGGCGAGGCGGGGTGCACAGCTGCAGCACCTGTGTGCCTGGGAGGGGTCCCTCAGGCTGGAGCATCGGTGGGGCCAGGCTCAGCCATCCCAAGTGTATGATACGTGCTGCCCATGCACGGCCTGGAACCAGATCTGCCGGCCACCAACCAGCATTGTGGCCCCGTGAGTAAAAAAGTTTGCCCACCCCTGTGCTAGCTCGTTGGCTATGGGTTTATGTTTAGGCTTTCTTTAACTCTTCCCCTTAACGCCAGTAGCGCTGTATAATTGCTTCCATCACACAGGCATACTGAAGACTAAAAAAAGGTCTCTACGTCTGCTTTACCAAAGTTTTACTGTCACATGGCATTAAAGTGCGGTGAAAATGATAAATATGTTCTCCCCCCCTGCTCACATTTGCTAAAGAAGTGGGGAACATCTTCCAAGTAGGGAAGAGAAAAATGGTCTGTGCCACGGGGAAGCTGTAAGACTGCAGGCCCTCAACGTTTTTGGTTACCCCCTTTTGCCAGGCCAAAGCCACAGTCGGGACTAGGACCAGGGGCCAGGAGCCACGGTGGGGCCAGAAGCTGTAAGCTGGAGCTGGGATCTAGAGGCCATGGTTGGAGCTGCAAGCCTGGGCCTGGCACATGGCCATAGCTGGGACTTAGGTCCTGGCCAGGAGCTGGAGCTGTGACTGGGGACAAAGTGGAGATGGCATCAGAGCAGAACTGGGCAGTGCTTCCACCTCACCACGCCCCTCTGCCCGTTCCTTTGTGGCCCCTCCCTAGGGCATGCTCCACCATCCCGTAGGGGCCATGCTGGGCCCTGAAGCAGCCTCTGACCAAGAAAACAAAAGGAAGGACATCTGTCCCCTTCACTTATCAACTCAAACACGGCTGTTGGTAATCTGGCACTTTTGGTCCTGAAATCTCCTCTCTCTCTCTCTCTCTGGCTCCAGTTCATTACCATCCAATTTGCTACCGCTCCTGCTATCTTTATCCACTTCCTCGTGGGTTCATCTTTCTATAGGCTACTGGCTCAACCCCTGCTTCTCCCCTTTATAAAGGGGAAGCACATGAGGATAGGACACGGCCAGGCCCAAAACTCATTGTTTAGATACGGGAAAAAAATCTTAGGCTATGTCTTCAGTGATGGAGGCACATTCGCCATCAGATCGACTTCACTAGGTCAACTGAGCAGTCAGTGACGACCCACTCAGTCAGTCCAGAAAGTGACAAGTTAAGACCATCTTCTCAAGGGGCGTAGCACTGCAGCGAGGGGAACAGAGTTCCTGTTGGCGCAGTGCAATGGAGATGGCCCGTAGAACAGAAGCAGAGAAGTTGCCAGGAGTTATGCAAGTTTTTTGCATAGCTTGTGTAACTCCAGTTGACTGCTGCCCAACCTCCGAGGTAAGTGAAGACAGGGCCTTAAGCTCTCAGAGAACTTTATTTCTCTCCCGCCACCACACCTTTACAGAGAACACATCTGCCATGATTTTTCTTGCTTTATAGTAAGACACTATTACATGCAATTCACATACTGCCACCTGCAACATTTAGATACATGTTCTAAAGAGACATGGCAGAGGCACTGGGCTGCACGCAGGCCTCCCTTTTACCCCAGTGGCGTGGGCTCAGAGGAGCAAGCGCTCCTAAGAGCAAAACCACCACTGGGGCTTAGACTTGCCTTGAGGAGGAGCCACAAGGAGTAGTGGAAGCTGTGATGCACAGTAGGTTTGTTTGCTTTATAAGCCTATTATGTGACTTCATCTAATTTACCTTGGTTGCTTCCCTAGCACTGGCTTTCCCTATTCTTTCAGGCAGTCCTGCCCTGAGTGTTAATAAAACTTCACCCTTTTTACTCGTGTCAGCTTGGAACAGTTTTCATGGATTTCCTCCCCTCCCCTGGTTTGTATTTTACTTAAAATTCAACCTAAAATCAAAGTTTCTATATGATATACAGCTCTTAAGCAGGGTGGGGGTGGGAGGTGGGAAATCAAAGTCTACAGCACAGTAGGATAATTTACATGAAAAAATAAGGTTGAATTGTATTTTTAATTGGATGCAAAGAATATTTTTATTTGAAAGAGTAGATACCAAGGGATAAAGGAGCTGTTAAATTTTTAAATGCAGAGCAAGAGAGTTTTTGAAGATTTGGGTCTGCTTGCACTTAAGAAATTTCACTAAACCTTTCAGTATAACAAAACAAAAAATAAACAAACCTAACAAAAAAGCAGCTGCTCTGCTAACTGTAAAGTTGTCTTGAAGACAAAGATAATATGAAATGAAAACTTGGGTTTCCAAATACAACTATTTACTCTCTAGTGCTGGCAACAACAAAAAAGGAATCAGCTATTAGAGAACAAAACTACTTCAAAATTCTTGGATGCTGATTTGTGGCTATCAGAAAAATTAGCAGCTCTAAGTTGAAGGATGTGCTGAAGATTCCCTTTTGCTGTAAGTACATCATGGGGCTGTTGAGAGGATTAAATAAAACTCCCAAATTTAGGGAAGAGAGGATGCTATGGAGCGTCAAGAATTTAAAGCAACTTTTACAATAGCTCAAAGGTAATTTATACACTGTACTGTTACAAAATCATGCTCTGGGGGTACTGTTTCCTCATACACAATGATGTACATGTACTACAAATGCATCAAATTAAACACAGTTCAAAGCTAATCACAATTAAAAACAAACCAACCCAGCTAAAAGTGAAAGTTTTATTTAATAAATACAAATTCCATAAATTTTTTAAAACAACTTTACTGACAGAGCTGTACAATGAACACCCTGTATTAACTCTGCTGTCAATCAGAGGATCTAAAAAGAACATTAGAGGCAGCACAGTGTCTGAGGTCTGAAATTCTTTGTACTAATTATTGCTAGTTTCCAGTTAATGTCCCTTATGTCTAACGGCAACAATTTCAGTCAACATAGCACTTAGGTAGCATCCAATACTTCTTGCATGAGTATCATTCAAGCTTTCCCCCCCAAAACAAGCCGTAGTACTTTATCATGCTTTTCTTAAGGGGGGGGGTAGGGGAGGGAATGATTCATTGTTCCTAAACACACACAAAATTGAAACATTTAATGGGACCATAATTAATCATTAAAAATATATCTATATACACACACTTTTTGGTGTAGTAATGACATTTTATTTATATCTAAAAGAACCTTTTTAAAATAATCTGCCCATGCTTCTTAAATATATACATGCAGTGTATTATGATATAGCCCACTGCCAAGAATCAACCAGGCTCCTTTGACATATGAAACAATTTCCTTTAAAAATGTTGATGATAATTAATGGTATTTGCTATTACATTAGATCATGTTTAGGCACATTTAAATGTATCCTTTAAACAATTCACACTGTGTTGTAATCAGCAATATTTTGAGGATGCTCTCAGATATACCTTTTCATACTCTGTATCAGATACTTTTTTGCCCCAAGCCTGTCAGACTTAATTCAAGTTCCATGCATTCACATATACTGGAAACAAACAAAAAAAGTCATATCTACGGTGATGACGGTTGTCCACAATTGCTGCAAAACCACATGCATTATACCACGGTAATAGCTAGAGCTAGGTGAAAATGTCAAGAAAGTGATGGAGACCCATTCTAGTGAAAATCATGGGTTAGCGTGGAGAGCACCAGGGGTCTATATTTAACGTGATTGCCTTTGCAATTTGTATGAATTGTATTTAGCTGCAGGAATGTTTCTTTGGAAAATGAAAAGACTTGCAAGTACTTTTGTGACTGGTTTTGTGAGATCAGTGGCAGAAGTGTTCACACAGCCACATTAAAACTTCTAATTTCCTTTCTCCTGTTCATAAAAATTAAGTAATCCAAAACAGGGAGAAGAAAACAGACACATGACTGAAATCACACACCTTGCAAAACAAATAGTAAATAGTAGAAGGAAGGAATCTGTAAACCACCAGTAGACTGAAACGTTTGCATAAAACACCAATCTGAAAAAAGTCTCTCTCTAGATAATTTATTAACAGAAAAAAGGCTAACTTAAGTCAACTTTTTCATTATGAAAGGTTCACCCAGCTCTAGTAATGTAATTCCATTGGAAACCCTGCTGATCATATGATAATGCGGTACCAATTGCACAGTTACTATGGGGTTAACTTCTGTTAAATAGCCATATCACTACTGTACATTGTACAATGAAAAATCAACATAGCAAGATAGATGATTCTCCAGATCAAATGGTTTTGGTAGCATACACTGTAAGTATTTCTGAATTCTGCACTTCACAAATACAACTGGAGTACATAAAAAGCCCAATCTTAAAAGTAAAGGAAGTTTGTCAGACAAATCAAAAATTCTGTAGACTACCCTTGTTTACCAACAGCTTTATGAAGTGAGATTTCTAGCACTAAAAATTAGACTTTTTTCACACAGAACAGTTTTATCCTATTGTAAAAATAAGGGTTTGAAAGTACTACAAATTATTTTTAATAAGGAGTGACAGTTGCATAGTACGTATTGTAAACTGTTTTAAATAACCATTTTCACCAGCAAACAAGAAATCACTTTGAAATTGTAAAATTAGCAACATTCCCCCTCTCTTCACTTTTGTGGTCTCCCTCTATAATATTATATTCATATGGAATATTTTAAGTAGTATTTATATTTTAGCTTGAAGTGTTTTTAATGTAAGCAGACATTTTTTGTTGTTTCCAGTTCCCAGTCTCCACAGAGTATGCTTTAGACACCAATTGTTACATGAAAGAATATATGCTCTAGAAAAACTGCAATTGTATCCTATACCAGGTTTTAAGATCTGCTAAGAACTGTCTAGTTTCAAAGGTGGCTGTGGATAAAGTGCTCTCTTCCAGCCCTGTTATCAAACAAACATACTGCTCAGTAAAATAAGAATGCATATAATGTCATTTATGTTACAGGGAATTGAGAATGTTTGGAGCAGCCTTTATTGCAATAAAAAGATAACCCATAATGAATCCTTTGCACGTGCCTTCATTTTGTGGATTTCAAGACTAAAGGTAACTCTAGAACACACATTGCTATATTTTTCCTCACGTTTTTAATCAAAAAGACCAATGGTTACTACTGGGTAACTGAAGATGACATACTTGTTTAACTTGGTGTAAAATTTCACATACTAATGAATCTAGAACTGGCCTATCACATGTACTGTAACAGTCAGAGGTATATACAAAAAGAACCTCTCAAGTAAAACCAATTCTAAATTATTTGTGGTACAAAATATTGCTCCTTTTCTTCCTAAGCATTCATGAAATAAAAATTCTGTATCCTATGCAAACCAATTAAACATTCTCATTAATGAAAAATAAACATTACTGATGAAGTTTTTCTCCAAAAAAGAGAAGTATATCTGGGCAGACAGCTAAATTCTTAAGTTCTTTCTGAATTACTTAAATACATGTTTCTTCACTAACCTTAGACACACTGGTAAGGGATGGGAAGCAGGAAGAGGTGGAAGGTTTAAAAAAACATAATGGAGGTACAATACTCTTCAAATATAAAAGCTGTGCTTGTTTAGCACAAATGTATTCAACCTTTTATTCTTACCACAAAAGTGAAAATATTATATATGGAATATATATATGGAATTGTTATAAATGCTTGGAGCTGGGGTATTTTTCAAAGCATTTTTCCTGTTTTACAGATCATGAACCATAATTTAGGTTTCAAAACATGACATATTAATCACAAGAACTAATGAAAAACTACATGGCAACACTGAGATTGAGGGATGGCTAAGCAATGAATGACATTGACAGACACAAATACTTTTGAGAAGTGAAGCATAATGACTTAAACAAAAATAAAGTTGCAAACAGCAGATATCTGATTAGAATTTGTTTAGAAAATGTTGCCTAAGATTATTTCACAAATAACCATGGCATAAAAACTGTTTTGTCTCATGAACAGAAGCCACTGAGAAAACCTGTGCTGGTATTTAACTCAAACTTTCAAGTATTTTTATGCAATTGAAAGATTGATAAATCCACCTGTTTCTGAAGAAATTAAGCTTTAATTTTAAAAAAAGTTATGCTTTTAGTCCTTATAGTTGCAAAAATGAAGATTCAAGATGTGAACTAAACTGACGCATTGCTGGAAAAGCCATGATCAGCAGCAGAGGTAGGCACTGGAGTTAGCAGTGGGGATGACCCAAAAATCTGAGAACAGAAAAGGAGAGCAGCAGTGGAGACATCTTAACATTTCCTGCTCTACAGTTCACTAAATCCAGGAGGGCTACGGAGATCAACTTCTCTTGGAGCAGCCCGGGCCCCATACCGTAGGACGACAAGAAGGCTTTGTCTACACTATGAAAAAAATATCAGTCATGTACTTCATTGCCAGTACAGCCTCTACAGGTGAGAACAGTGGAAGCTACAGTGTAGACAAGGGCAAGCACTTAGACCATTGTGTCATGTACCTTACATACCTAATCTCCAGGTAACGTAGACAAGCTAAACACATTGGTAAGAAAGTCTGTGCTCTCTGCCTACACAAAAGCATTTGTCACTACTACCACTGGTAGATAAATTACAAGTCTGAGTTTTGCCAATGTAGATGCAGCTTTCCATCAACTCCTTCTCCTTTTTAGGGGATGGAAATTTATGGGACTTAGTAGCTAGAGGCTGATTTAAAATATGGAGTCCCCAACCACGGTCCAGGGGCTGTAGAGCCCTCCACCAACCCAGAAGCTGGGGTGGCAATTAGCAACATCCTAGTGAGAAGCAGCCTGTGTACCTCACTGTTGGATCCCCTGCATCTTTCTTCTTTGTATCTCTCTGGCTAGTAGATTTAGTCCTCCTGTTATGTTAGTTGGTGTCTGATAAACAAACAAACAAAAACAGACACACACACATGAATTTGCAAAAATTCCTACCCAACCCCAAGAACTTAGACACATTTATAGCAGAAAATGTATCTGCAACATTTATAATTCTGTCCAAACTAGCTTCTGTGCAATTTGTTTTTATTGAAATATTTGTATATCAAAGCATTTCCATCAATGTGTCAGATCCTTCAGATATATGAAGATAATGATTAATTAAACTTCCAAGTACAGTATGGACAAATATAAATACATTAAAAAGAATAAAACACACAACTCCCCAACAACGTTAAAAGGATTATTTGTTTAAATTTTCAACACTTGCACTAATGAGAACTGCACAATCCATTCAAAATGTTTTCCTCCCTATTCTGCCATGACAGGAAGGGTATAATGGTTATGGAGAATGACTGGCTCCTAAATATTACCTGTAAAGAACAGGAAATGCTTATTATTCCTGAAAGGTGCACAACATCACACTGTTGTCACCATTTAGAAAGGCGATGTCATGTTTTACTAGTATATCGCCATTTGTACTCCAGTACAAATATGTGGAGGGTATTTCAATTTCTTAACAGGTAATCAAGCTGAATCAGTATTTTTTCTTAAAATGGTATACTAATTCTTAATTGACTTGCCCATGGAAGAAACAAGAGTTTTGTTTATTTGTAAGCTAATAGGTTAGCATAACAAGAAGCTTAAATATAAATTTAGAATTAAAAAAAAAGTTTGCTTTTTTCCCCCCAAGGAAAAAATTAGTTTAATTAACAAAACCAGACTTAAAAATAAGCCAGTACCCTCAAATCAATAACTTGGGAGCAGAAAAATTGAGATATCAAATAAAATGTCAAACAAAGGATTCCAACCTGTTAGTATGTAACACAAAGAGGAAATCTGAAGAGAAAAAATATTCAAATATTTAGCAATTTGATTATATGACTAGAAAACTTAGCGGAAGAGATTATCCTTCACATGAATGTTTTGCTATGCTGCCAAGACAGACCACAAGGTTTGTATTTAGTTGTTTTTGTTGGGCTAGCTCATTTTTTAGGATAGAGAATAGAGCACTGAACTCATTCATAACCTATTATCGCTACATAAGCGCCATCTGGCTTCCACAAGGCATTAACAAATGTCCCTGTTAACAAGTGGGTGAGTCCATTGTGGAGAGAGTCAAGATGCTTCTGTCGTTGGTATAGTAGGGATCCGATGAGCTCCATGATCTAAAGTAACAATAAGAGAGAAGTTTGGCTGACTAGGAACCTATAATTTTAGAGGAGAGGAATAAAAGTCTAAGAGCATAAAGCAAATTACTCCTTTTTTTAAAACTGTAGTGAGTTAATTCCATCCTGACACCTGCAATCCATTCAAACCCTCAAAACTATGCAGCAAGTAATAGCAACAACTATTTCATGAATTTTCTGAATAGATAGTATTTATTTAAAAAAATCACTGTAATATGACTAAAAAGATATTTCAACTGCTATTAATTTAAATTATATGGTGCTTCTATATGCAACTAGGGTTTTAATACTAATGCTTTGAAGCAACTTCAATATTATATAGTAAATTGAGGCACGGTGAATACTAGTTTATTTTTGGCATAGTAAGATCATTCTAATAAATCCTTGCAGTACACAACTAGTTAATTGCAGTATGCTAATATATTGGTGTTTTATTTATATGTTTTAATACTGATGCTGTGAGTTACTTGGAACAAGTTTCACCTAATAGTTTATCTATAGCCATTAAAATATATTTTACTATTGGCTGTGCTAGATTTAAATGAAAACATGTTTCAAGAAAAAAAAATCCAAATGATCATTGCTTTTGATTCTGATATAATCTAACAATGTTTTCCACCTAAGACTAAGTTATTACCCTAGATGAATGAATATTGTATATAGGTCACTGTTCTGGCATTAGACTAAATGTTGAAAACAAAGGATATGAAGGAAGGGGGCCACAAGAAAAAACAATTTATGCTCCAAACCCACCTCTGTCAGAAATCTGTTGTTTCTCCAAAAATACTACACACACATGTATCTTGACAAGTGTATTGGCTAGTGACAGGTCCAGATCTTTTAGTAATGGGTTCTACCACAGGAACTTATGTGTGATCCAGAATTTTTAATATTCTATTGGCTAATGAGTTGACAGACAGTTTAATGGGAGATAGACAGAAATGCATTTTACCAATTGGTAAGAAACACGCAATATTTCTATTTTATTTTAAACGAAAGAAACTGTGAAAAATATATTTTAATATCTTTGAAAAACAGTAAAATTGCAGTACTATATGTCATTTGGCCTCTACTCCAAGCATTTGTACACCTTGAGATCAAAGAAAATGGTTCCCATCCAAAATTTGATCGCATATTTAATTTCATAACCCATTATCATATTTGACAGAATATTAGGTGCACATACTGTATATAACACAAGCTATCTACATCTACAGTATTTGAAAAGTGCTTTTCATTACAAAGGATTACCAAGCACTTTTACTAACTACATGTATACAGGTATCACTTCACTCATCAATGATACCTCTGGGATGGAATAGGATAGCTGGTTAACACTACACAACAGTATTACGTTTGAGATTGCATGCATCTTCTAAAAAGACAATAGCTATTTAACAAGATCTAAATTTAATTTGTACTCAGGCCTGATCTAAGGTTAATACCAGAAGTAAATATATATTGGGATTAGAAGTACTTAATCGTACCTTCAGTATTTCACAGCTGGTAATTGTTTTATGTGATTTAAATAATTAGCATGTTCAACAAAAATATTCAAGGACTATCACATATTGCAAGGGAAGTCAGGGGAAGAATGCAAATATATCCTCCTACCACTTTTAGACTAGATTTTAAGTAAAAATACTGAAGGGAAGGAAACGGAGTCAGTCAGAAAATAAAAAGGTAAGTAATAAACCAAACAGATTCTTTTTTTTAGTTAATTTCATAAAGTGAAACTGGAAGAGTTGTGAAGAGTCATTTCAATATAAAACTGGAGCTGCAGCAACAATAATGTAACTTCTAAAGCCCTTTGACTAGCACCAAGATAGTTTTGCATATCCATTTGTTTGAAGCAATGTTAATTCTAATGCTTTAAACAACTCTTTTTAGACTTTAAAATTATTTAGCTAGATGGTACAGTGATTAGGAAAAAGATGACAAGAGGTAACAGACAAGTAACCTGAGAAATAGCACAATGCTGAAAAAGTGCTGTATATTCTGTCAAATATGATATTTTTATTATTAACATGCATATGTTCTGTAATTTGAGAAAAAAGATCCTACTGAACGAGGAGGGAGGAAATTGTAAAAATTGAGATGCGTAATAGAATGAAAAATGCAATTATATCTACCTTTGAGACCATGCACAAACAATTTTTGGCCAAAAGGTATCACTTATTAGGTGACATTAAAACGAAGAAAGCAATGTGGAAAAGAAATATTTCTAATTTACAACGCATAGCTTTCATGTGTTACAGAAGATAACAATAAGTGAAAATATACCTAACGCAATCACCACAGAAATGTTGGTCTTAGACTAATTAAATGCTCATCTTGTAGCTTAAAAATTCTATTCAACTGTTTATTTTGTACATCATGCCTGCTTCCTATACAGCAAGAGTTTTGATTTAAAAAAGGTACTTGATCATAAACAGTTCTTTTTTATACAGAAAAGGATATTTTTGTATAATTATACCCTAGATTTGTGGAAATAATTAACAAAATTTAATAAGCAAGCCATAATAAAGAACATGATTAGAACCACAGACACTGTGTTAACACAAGAATTTTAAAACCGAAATGTACCAAATACCAAATCAACATCTAAAGGTAAAAATCAGAACTGACAATGCATGTCAGCATAAATTACCCATACAAGCTTTTATAGTGTATGAATGATATCACATCCTTTAACTTAAAAACAGAGTTGTTCACATGCTAAATAAATCCCCTTGTAAATATGAGAAGTGCAATTTTTTCCAGGTTTGGCTTTTGAATAATGAAGGACTGTGATATCATTCAGTGAAGGACAGAAAATGATGTACAAAAGGTTTTTTATTTCTACCCCGAAATACCTCCATATTTGTTATCTAATCCTCTGAGTTATTTTAAACAGGGAGATGTGAAAGTGTTCACTTCAGGAAATTTCAGAATTACTTTCTATATTTCCTTAATAGCTATGTTTGCTGTAAGATAAGTCAGCATTACTTGTGTCAAATATTTCTGATTATTCTTATGTTTTTTCTTCCAACGTGTGTTTTAGTGTATATAACTCAAAAAGATATTTAGCACATATTTTTGATTGGCACTCATGATTTTGCTGACATTTTCAAAACAAACAAAAAACCCCTTAAAACTCAGTCAACTTGAAGGCTTTGTTTTGTCAATTAACTGGTTTTTAGAAATAGAGTAAAAAAGTTATACTATAAAAATAATAAATTTTTGTAGATGAGACATCTAAAGACTTTCTTTTTAATTATGGAGTTATAGTCTGGGAGATATATGACCCTTTTGTATATCTTTAGAAGTAACTCAAGCTCAAACATGACTACTTGGAGGATATACATTAAGTATCAAAGGAAAAGCCTTTTAACTTTACAAATAATGCTTGATTTGTGAAGGCAAAAAGCTGGATCAGGAAAACAAACAGCACAGTGAGGATTGTTTTTCTAAAGAGAAGGATGTACAAACCAAGAGAAAATACCATACATACAACACAAGGTCTTGTACTAGAAAGACCAAACAAAAAAGTCTGAAGAGAGTTCTGTTTCTTGAAAAACCATTTTCGTCCCTTTCTCTAATAAAAGCACTCCTAATAAGGAAGAAACAGATCTTTTAGGATCAAAAAAGCACTATAAAGAATAGCATTTCCTGTTTAATTAAGCAAAACCTGCAACTGATTTGCTAGACATCTATAGCTGCAGGCTCATCAGGTTCCAGTTTATAGGAGAATCGTCTGCAGCAAAGGCTATTGAGAGAAATTCCACACCTGTTGACCCGAGTTGGACTACATCTTCCCATTAGTCGTTCCAACACTCTTCTAATAGATGCACATGCTGTTTCCCCATCTGAGAAGCAGCACATGGATTCCAAGCAGTTGATACCTGAACCTGTCTCAGTAAGCTGGAGTGGAAAAAATAAAAAGAAGAGAAGAATTAGTATTTGTGGATTATCGTGACAGAAGTGTCCTGCTATATCACAAGCAATGCTTAAAGAAGGCTAGTTTTTAACTTTTAATAGTGTTACTAGAATATGTTTCTATTTTACAGGAAAATCACCATGATACTGTATTAAAAATAGCATTTGATTTCTTCTTATGAATCAAAGCGTATGGAGATCTAGATGTTATTTGATGCTGCCAAGGTTTGGACAGCCTTATTGAACAAATGGCGAATGATTAACAGTGACCCCACACAAGCATCCAGCAAATAAAAAGACAGTCCAGTTCCTACTACTGCTGTAAGCAAGCTGGCTGGCAAATCATCTGCTAGTGTGCTCTACCTGTAATACATTTATAAGGGCACATCTTCAGCTAGTGTAAATTGTCATAGTCACAATGACTTAAATAGAACTATGACAATTTAAACCAGCTCAGGATCTGTACCCATTAAAAATATATCAGCCAAAAAAAAAAAAAAAAAAAAGTTTTTAGAATAAGTGAGACTGTGGAATAAGGCATGGCAACCTGCCTAACATTAATAGTTTTAACCATTCAAAAAGAACTGCAGAACACAATTTCCAGAATAAAGTCAGGTTCCATGACTAGCAATAGACTCACTATTACTATTTTAAGCTGACATTAAAACATGAGCAAAAGAGTAAGGAGTCAATTTTTCTAGATATCCTCATTGTCTTATTTACAAATCTCTGAAATTTTAAGTCAGGTTACCATTTATGATGCCAGATAAGCCTCCCTTTACAAAATACAGTATATGGACTGGAACCTAGGGATGCCATTATTAAAGCTTGTGATAAATTGTAATTGAATTAACCTCTCACTTTTTTGGGGGAAAATATTTGTATCTAAATTTAAACACAGAATTAACATTAAGAACCATGCTAAAATAAGGAAAAGTTGAACGTTAGTATTAATATGAATGAACACCACAACGTTTATTAGGATGTGTGAAACAGAATAAACTGAAAGAGGTTACGCTAAGAGTTTAGAAAGATATTTTTATTACAAATCACCTATGAACAAGTTCCTTCATATTACCCTTTAGTTGAGTAATTTTCCACTGCAGCACACACAGAATTCCAAATGTTTAGCACCACAGAAAAACTGGAGACAGAATATTTTGAATTCATTTCTGCTTACTTCCCTTCTAAAAAAGGTATACAAATCTACGGAGGGGTGTGGTGGAGGAAGCTACCTACATACCTTGAATTAAACTATTTATTAAGCAGTAATACTAATTCAGTCAGGGAGGAAACACACATTAAATTTAGACTCTCAAAAGTTAGTCACTTAACATCACAGATGCAATGCAACGGGATGAATTATGTATAGAAGTGTCCCTCCTGATTGGACAATATGCATCAGTTATTCTGAGTCTCCAAAAATTTCAAAAGGGACATTAAATTAACAGGAGTTGAGGATACAGTGCCTCTCAGAAGGTGCCTCAGTAAATCACAGGCGAGGGCCTAAAGTCTTATGAAAGAGATCTGAGGTTTCTTCTTATAATTGGCTCAAAGTTAATGGCAAATTGTCTTTCTCTGATAGAAATAACTGGAAAACATTATATACTATCTGATCACACATGAAAGAGCTCCATTATTACTTATTCATGCGCGATACATGTCCTTTTGTCACTAAACCCATGGAATCATACGTACCTATATTTGTGTCTTACAGGAGACAGGTTTACTAGCAGTAAAGTCATACAATCCTAATTTTCTGTCAGTGGCGAGCTGACTTCATATTCTATAATCTTTATTTTTATATGGAGAATTGATTCTTCCCTTACTATATACTGTATGAAGCAAAACCTGGCCCCTGCAGCATTCTGGGGCCATAACGTTGACTTCACCAATCAGCTAAGGGAATATACAGATGATGCAGAGCCAGAGATATGCCCTCCTAAGCCCTTGGCAGAGGGAGCAAGTTGGGGAAGTAGTCAGGGTGCAATTGTGCTCTAATGGTCCCCAGATGGCATAATGGCTGGGGATCACTGGAGGATATTACAAGTTGACATAAAGAGGGAGTAGCCAAGAGGCTACACAAATTTGCACATGTGGGATGAAACAGCTGGCACCAGAATTTAGGAAGAAGAGTCGTAAAAAGGTGGATAAAACTATCTTTGTCTCATTCAATGTCAGAAACCTATGCTCTGTCTGTGCAATCTTTAATGTGTAATGCATCACATATTTCTGAATTGCCTGTAAAATATTAAAAAAGTGATTGCAATGCAAAGGGAGATTTTGGAAAAATAAAACAGGCAAAAAATAGGGAAAAAATCTACTTAAAATGAAAATATTTGATTTCTAATTAACTTAAAATCAATTTTGCCTTTAGTTTCTGTGCAATATAGTAGTGGCCTAATGATGCTTTACTATGACTCTAAAGGGTTAATACCACCCACTTGAAAACTGTCACATTAAAGAATATGGTATGTAGATAAATGCAAAGAATTACTATTTGCTATTTTAATCCCACAGACCTCCCACTTTAAAGACTAAAAACTGAGTGGAAGCATTAGAAGTTGCTATCTCAAATCCACACCTTCCTTATGTCAGCTATACCAACTAGCTCTTAGTAACATCAGAAGTAATATTAAGACAGTGTTAAGGAGACAACAGAAAAATGAACTCAATCTGATGGGAGTGCTTGCCTGGTTTAGGATTTATTCTTTTTAAAACCCTTCCTTGAATAAAGGATTTTAACTTTAATTCAGAATCTCCCCTCATTGCCTGCATCTCCTCTAGCCTTCCTCTCCAATTTTAGATCTGAGCACAGATCTGATTATAGTTGTGTGTTACACCAAACTAAAGCCTGACAAAAACAGATAAGACAACAATGCAGAATGCTGTGTGTGAGGTGCACAGTATTGAGCTCAGACAGTTTAAACAAAAAAGCCTCTGGTGCTCCTAAGCATATCCTTGACTGCACTGCAACTGGTAGGAAAAGACTGACATATACATAAAAATTTGAGAACACTCATCTTTGGGCTGCAAAAGTTTTCAAAAAGGTACGGTTTAGCGTTAAGGATCATAAATCACTGAAATGCAAATGTTTTACAGGGTAATGGATAACTTCAATGAAATGAATCAAGAAAAAAATTAAATACTATGGATTAGAATTAGTGATTCAATCTGTTAAACCAAAACAAAACACATGCCATCATGTAAGTTTTCTTGTAAATATCAAAAGTATGGGAATTTCAAAAATGATTCCATGACTGACTATACATAAGGGTACAGTGGGAGTACTACCTAGTGACCGCAAGAACTGTCCTGCTGGCTAGATGGTTCAGCTAGCAGTTGCCTATTGTCCTCCCCTCTGTGCCTGCTTTCAGCAAAGTCATATGCTGAGCTGACTGAACCCTTATCCTCTTCCATCTAGAAGGACAGAAAAGCAACACGTGGTATAAAGCATCGCACTCAGTTTAATTTCAAACAGTCATCTTTAAACCAAGCTTTACTCGACTGACTTGTTCTTGATAGAACAGTGCACGTTTGTTTCTGTGGGAAGAGATGACCACTTTCTCAAGTTATACAAATCAAAATTATTTATCAATGCAGGTACATGTTATCACAGAGTATAGTTTGTCAACAAATTAAAGGCTTACAAAGAACACAGATTTCTTCTTCTAAGTAATTTTCAATTCTGCCCTCCCTCCTCCCCCAAATAAAGGTCTAAAAGTAGCTCTTTTGTCCAAAGGACCTTTCTAATCCTTTCCGCATTTTGTGGGGTCAAATGGGGGAAAGATCCTGTATGCCAAATTACACCTAGAGGCTCCAGTTCAAGAAAGTACTTATATCTCATTGAAGCAGATGCTTATGTGCTCTGCTGAAAAGAAATGGATTTAATTATGTGTTTAAAGTTAAGCAAAATGCTTAGGTGCTTTGCTGAATTAAGGCCCTAGATATTAATATAATCGAGTTATGAGTTGGTTATTGCTACTCCACAAATAAGCTTTAACATAGCTTCCCGTTATGACCCCAATTCCGACCTTCTCCTAGTCACCCCAACAAAAGAGATTCCCCTGAAATTTCATATGCCACATCTCATCCTTGGTTAGTTTTTCTAGAAAGTTTTGTACAATCTAGAAAAGGCATTTTAAAATTTGGCATTTCAAAAGTCTCTCTGGCACTCACTATTTTAATATTTTCCTAAACCTTTTGATCAATCATACCTCCAAATGACTTGCTCTACAAACACCAAATAATTTTTGTTATTTGTATTGTGGTAGCGCATGGAGCCCCAAGTCACAGATCACAGTGCCACTGTGCTAGGCCCTGTACAAGCATAAAACAAAAAAAGACAGTCCCTGCCACCAAACAGCATCATACAATCTAAGTTCATCATGCTAAGGAGAGATACCCTGCTGCCCTTTAGTGTGTGTGTGGGGGTGGGTGGAGGAGGGGTAAATAGGGATGGAAGAGAGACTGAAGGGTGAGGAAAAGGCTGGTCTACCTGCAGAATTATAACATGTACAATACAAATGTAATAGAAATTGACCTCTGCTGGCCCCATGCATTGCTGCAGCAGCTGCTGCCCAGATGAGGCATGATGGTGAAGAGGAAAACCAGGATGAGACAGGAGTCAGTAAAAGGGTATGGAATGGAGTCAAGAAGGCTCTGTAGGAATGCTCTGTAGTTTTGGAATGGAGGGCTCTGGGAAAGGCAGAAGTGCACTGAAATGTGGGGAAAAACAAGGGGCAGGAGTGGAATCATTTGCGAAGAGGCGGGCAGAGAGTCAAGTAAAGACAGAGCTTTATCCACATCGACAAAAAGTATTAACATTGAATTCCTAGATTTAAAACTTCAAGCGTTAGCATTCCATGTGGATAGAAACCTTTCCTGCCCCTAGGGTCTCCCTCTGCTGTCCACAACCTCAACATGCCAAGTATAACGCTCCCCTATACATAACTTTCAAGGACAGGGTGAAGTCTGTAGGACAGGAGCCCAGTAGAAGAGCTCTTATGGCCCACTGGTGCCTGCACTACTCACACGGACCATATATACGAACTTAATTTGAACTTTTGGCATTTCATGCTAAACACGGGGGGCATTCCTAAACCCAAACTTTGTTAAAGGAAAATAAAAGGTAGAAAGTGAATTTCACTGGAATCCAGTTAGCTTCCAAAAATATATACTATAAAATATATTTTAATTCCATTACGGAGCCAAACAAGTATTAGAGTGATTATTAGGTGGGTTATGTAAATGAGGTGGGATGACAATGAGCAATTAATTATATGTCAGAGCCCTGGCTGTTCATATCTTTCTTTCACTGGTTTTTTTTTGGGGGAGGGATTCACAGGACTCCAATGGAACTCAGCACCTGCCTTATTTTTTTCTAAATTACACTTTTTGTTTCGATAGATAAGCTGATGGACTTTACTAGTTCTCCTTCTACCATTCCTTGTAAGTCCCCTGTAGTAGCTACCCAACTCCCATCTGAGGGCTACTGACGAGTTAAAGGAATCTGACTCCTGGAATTGAAGACGGTAGGGCTCTTACATGGCACCTGCTCCACAGCATGCACAAGCCCCCTTGCCCTAGGGAGCAACATAGCAAGCAGGTCTAGCAATCAAAACCTTAACTCACAGAGCATAACGAAGTCCTAGCATTCACTCTCCCCTATTAAAAATAAACCCTTTAAATTCACCTATTTCATCACGTCATAGAAACAATAGCTTGCTGCCACACAATGTTTTAAAGATTTTATTTTATACTGAATCTTACAATTGTGTTGTACCTGTCGATGTCCTAAGGGCATCTAATTTCAACTGACACAGCTCAACTACTGTGCAACCCCCTGTACACTTTATGTGCATAAATAAATATTGTTGTGTCACAGGATGGCTCAATGTTATTTCATTTTTGCAGTTTGAGAGTTTTGGTCTACATGAGAACCTGCTTCCGTAATCATTTATTAAAAACAGACAAAGAGTTTCCTAATTTTCTAAATCCTTGCACACCAAAATCTAGTACCAAAAAATCCCTCAAGTTTACAGGACATCCACTTGCCTATTTATGTTACCAGTGTTTTAATCATTTGAAACCATTACCAAGCAGCATCTACAGAAAGCTTTGATTTTTCTTTAATATTTGATAACTGCAAAATTGTACTCAGTTTTTAAGAGAACTCATAAGAATATTTTGTTTATCCATAGAGTAATAAATCTACTCCTTGCGTGCAGATACACTGCAATATATGTCCAAGGTTATTATACGGATTATATGAGGGCAAACAAGTTTGCCAACAACATTTTTCACCTGGACTTTAAAACATTTATTGGACAACATACATTTATTGGCCAAGAATTTAAAAGTAAATTCTAACCCATTTGATGGAATAAAAACCCACGTTGGTAAAATTACTGAAGCGGCAAAAAAACATCCATGCACCTACCAAACATACTGCCAACTTACCTTTCTTTAAAAGTTAATTTTGTGCTGAATTTCAACAAGATTCACTCCCTAGGACATTCAGAAATCTTAGCTGCAGACTTCCTGGTGTTTCTGCTAGAGTGAGTTGCGTTACAAAATACAATTACATGGTAGTAATGAAAAAGAATGGTATTATTATTTCAAATTTCTCTTTGGGGGGATGCTACTCAGCCTGGCAGAGAAACCACAGAGTCTCCAACTCACATTTCCCAGATTTTTAAATATTAATTGTCTCAATTTCTTGTTTAAAGTATAGGACTCATTACCTTTGCAAATGTCAGTTTCCTCTCCTACTTCCCCTATTCTGAAGGATGCACATCCATCATCATGGATATCCTAGACTTGATTTACAGGCATCGTCCCAGATTTAGACAATCAAGAAACACTATATGCACAAAAATGTATTTTTAATTTTTTGTTGCTGCAAAAGTGGAGGGCTAGATAACACTGGGATGAAGGTTTGATCCTTAATCTTTGTTGCAAGTTAAATATTCTTGTGAATTTCATTCTTTCAAAATGTCAAATCACAGTCCTGTAGCATTTCACATATTGAGATTGAGTGCATTAGAAAAGTTTCAGCATCTTAGTATTTTACCTAGACAGGTACACTTTAATCTTTTTGAATACTTCATACACTTTACTCAAATACCGTTAGAGACACAGACATCTATAATACATTGAAAATATACAACATTCATTTGATAGATGCACTAAACAAAAAAGTCTGAGTTGCTGCACAAAAGTATATTTACACCAAAGCAAAGGACATGTTCTCTGCTCTTACAGCACAAGTGAAAGCAAATTAAAACGGGCAAACAATTGGCAAGAAACTGCTGCCTAAAGTACACGAACCTTTCTGTTGTGGTCTTATGAAGCTGTAGTTATCCAACATGCAGAAAGCACTGTTAATTTGACTACACAAAGCAAAAGCACCGGAACCATGCTAGAAACTGATTATTTTAAAAATGGATGCAAGACAGACTAGATCTGTATTCTTCAAATGTAGCATCATGCTAGGGATTTTTTCCTATAAGAACGTCTAATACATGCTACTTATGAGAAGCATTTGACCTGAAAACACAGAGCGCAAAGCCAAGAAAGATGCCAAATAGAATCAATCTCCCCTATAGATACTGCCTCTCATCTCACTCTAATATTCATGCCTCTTCCCGTTTCTCTCAATGGTGGTTAGTTGACCTTCAACATGCGTAAGAGTTGATGAGGATCTGTCCCTCCTACTCTACCTAATTTTGCTCAGCTGATTCCTTGCCCTGGACAATGGCTGCAGTGCGATGAACTCGTCACTTAAAGCAACTCTGTTGGAGTACATCTATAAGTGGACAGAGAAGGGATGGAACATACAAGTCAGTAAGAAGTAGTATTTTTCTAAGAGAAAGACACAGGACAGAATTTTAAAAGACATTCTATTATTTACTGGAATATATACATCATACACAGAACACATATGAGACTGATACCTGGAAGACTGTTCCTGGCACCATCAATGTCATTTATGCTTCACTGTGGCCATGTTTAAAAAGTGTCCCTTAACTTTCATACTTGGGGAAATAAACCCTTGAAATACCCTGAGACATACGTCTCCAGCTATCCTTAAACTCCCCCACCACCCAAATAATATTGCAATTTCTGTTCTTTGCCAAAAGATTTATATTTTGACTGGGATTGACCCCCACTAGCCATTTCTTCCTATACGGTCACACAGTACAGCTATAAATGCAAAAGTTCACAGCAATTTACTTTCATGGCATTTGACTGAAGTCGAACACAGAATTATGATTTCACTGCAGTATCAGGCAGATCTTGGAACATGGCAAAAACCTACACAAATGCAGAGTACATTGGGGGTGTTTGGGGGGGGTCATATTTGTCCCACTGTGAAACCCATTCTCAAGCCACACTACATTTTTTGATAAAATTTTTAAGTAAATGGACTTTCAAAATGCAGTAAGACTAACCGTTTCTTATACAGTAGTTCCTGATTACAATGCCTTAACATTTATGTTTTAAGATAGCCTTTAAAAACAATGTATGTTTTTTTTGTGGGTATTTTTCTAATGTAGAAGTTCATTAGATCTTACATAATATATGAACAATTAACTATGTTAGAAAAACATCTTTGTGGAAGGATTATCTTGATTCTAACAGTATTTATAATTTCCAAAATAAATTGTCTTCACCTTTTAAACAGAAATAATTTGTTGAATCATTTTTCAGATACTCGGACAATTATTATTCCTTGCATACCAAGTTAAGAAAATGTATTTGTAGCTTCCTTATTTCTCCTAGTGAAATATTTTAAAAGTTAAAGACAACAGATGATGAAAGTTCTACAGCTCCATTTTTAAAAATTAGCGACAACTACATGTAGTACTATTTCCTTGTCCTGACTTAAAACTAGTTTTAATTTGCTGTATCACAGAGTCTCAGTTATTGTGAGCTAAGCTGTTTTTAAAAGATGCAAACACACTGGAATTAATTCAGCCAAATGTAAGATGCAGTTATACTGTGAAAAGTAAGTTTACAATGGAAATGTGGAGTTCCACTTATTCTCTCAATAGCGTCTATATAAGATTGCTTATTTAAAAAAAAAAAAAAGAAAAAAGAAAAAAAGATGTTTTCCAAATTGATACCCTGACCAACTCAATATGAGATCTGAAAGTCAAACTGGGTTCTTTTCTTTGAGAGCAATAGTAAAAAAATTCTGTAATTGGAATTTAATTAAATATAATGATATACAAACCTGGAGAGAATCCCATATCGCTTTAATGATAATACAGCTAACTAAAATAAGTAGGAAAAAAGGGCCACCCTTTACTCATGTTTAGTTCCTTACTCCATGGTAACTCCCATTCATTTCATGACCTCAGAGTAGTCCTGAGAAGTGCTCAGAAAGAGTGGCAGGGCCTGGCCCTTATATTGCAACTGATGAAAGAGGCAAGCATATGTATGAATGTGTGCAGGAGGAGCTCCATTAAATAGTAAGGTGCTATTTTTGCAAAGTTACTTTTCTGACTATAACTACACTTCTGAAGACACAAATGCGCACACAGACAAAAAGCAGCTAGATTTTCATTAACCTGTTGCCACCATTAAAACGTAGAGATGTCAGTTAATGGATTTTTGCAAAGTTTAGCTGATGGTCTAATGCCAGAGCTGGATTTTCCTAGCAAGGTGAACTACTGCAAGGACGCAGTGGCATTAATGCAGATGCTACCAAACTGCCCAGTACCAAGTGGAAAAGGAAAATAAAGAGCACTAACCAAAACACATACACAGAACCTTCAAGACGACCACAGGAAAAATGTCACATAGTACCATAAGCATGCAATCACAATGGTAACAAACATCTTACTGAAAGATGAAGTGAGATTTAAAATAGATTTATAGTAATAAATGGAAATCAGAAGCTAGGAATTGTAGGAAATTGATAAGAGGAGAAAACACATAAGCAGAAATCTATGGTCAGCTGAGTTAAGGAAAATAAGGAGGGTTTGATTTTTTTTTTTTTTTTTTGTAAAGTCTGTTAGGAACAAAAGGAATCCTGTAACCATGGAATTGGTGCATTACTAGATGGAAGTGGCAGAATTGCCAGCAGTGCAGAAAGGCAGAGAAGTTCAATAAATACTTCTGTTGTGTATTTCAGAAAAAGCCAGATGATGTAATCATATCATGATGATGATGATGAAATATTTTCCATTGCAACAGTAATTAAGGATGATGTTAAACAGCAGCTACTAAAGCCAGGCATAAAACCAGCAGGTCCAGATCACTTATATCCAAGAGTTCCTTGGACTGTTACTGTGGATTTTCATTAAGTCTTAGAATGCTGGCATTGTTTCAGGGCACTGAAAGAAAAGTAATGTGCCAATATTTTAAAAGGGTCAATCAGACAACATGGGCAACTACAGGCCTGTGATATTGATCCCAGGCAAAATGATGAAATAGCTGATACAGGACTTGACTAATAAAGAATAAAGGAGGGCAATATAATTAATGCCAATCAACACAGTTTTATGGAAAACAGATCTTGTCAAACAAATGTGATTTTTTTAAAATGAGACTACAAGTTTGGCTGATAAAGGTAATAGTGCTCATGTAATATACTTAAGACTTCTGTAAGGCACTTGACTTGGTAACACAAGGCATTTTGGGTAAGAAACTAGAATGATACAAAAATCAACATGAACACATTCAACGTATTAAAAACCAGCTAAGAAACAGATCTTAAAATGTGATTGCAAACAGAGAACAGTCAACAAGTAGGAATAATTCCATTGGGGTATTGTAGGGTTTGTTGGTTCTTGCCTTTATAGTATTTAATATTTTTATCAATGATGTGGAAGAAAACAAAATAGTTACTGACAGTTTGCAGATGACACAAAAATTAGGAGAGTGTTAAAGAAAATGACTGGTCACTGATATAAAGCGATCTGGATCACTTGGTAAGCTGAGAGCAAGCAACTAATGTGTGTTTTAATATGGCCAAATATAAAGTTATATCTCTGGGAACATACAAGATGAGGGACTCTACTGGGAAGCCATGACTGAAAAAGATTTGGGGGTCATGGTGGATAATCAGCTGAACATGAGTTGGCTAATGTGATTCTTGGATGCAAAAACAGGGGAATCTCAAGTAGGAGTAGAGAGAGGTTATTTTATCTCTGTATTTTGCATTGGGGCAACTGCTGTTGGAATGCTGCATCCAGCTCTGGCGTCCATAATTCAAGAAAGGTGTTGATAAATTGGAGACTGAGTAAAAGACTGGAAAACATGACTTATCGTGAAAGAATCAAGGAACTCAGCTCAGTTTGTTAAATTTATCAAAGAAGAAATTAAGTGATGACTTGATCAATCTATAAGTACCTACATGGGGAATGCAAATTTGGTAACAGAGGGCACCTTAACATATCAGACAAAGGTATAACAAGATCCAATATCTGGAAACTGGACAAATTCAGACAAAAAATAAGGAGCAAATAGTTAACAACGGCCGTAATTAACCACTGGAACAACTTACCAAGGGCTGGTGGATTCTCCATCACGGGAAATTTTAAAATCAAGGTAGGATGTTTTTCTAAAAGATATGCTCTAGTTCAAATGGGGGTTAATTCAGGAAGTCATATGGCCTGTTATTTAGCAGCTCAGACTAGATGACAATTGTGGTCCCTTCTAGCCGTATCATACACAGTTTTCTTAAACTCTATATACTCTTTTGTCAAACAGTCTATACAAGCATAAGTCATAACCAGGATTTCATGGAATACTGTTTACATTACGGAGACTGTTTTATCAGCATATAGTAGAAAAGTATGTATTTTTGTCAAGAATATTAATGAATATTTGCTATAAAACTATTATATCAAATTAGATGCCAGTGAAATCATTTAAACTATTGGCCATCACTACTTTATAACAGCCTCTCAAATGCAATAATATCTTTAGAAACTTTGTTCAGTGTCAGACAACAAGAATAAATTTCACGACTAGCTTTAAAACAGTGTTACTCTTTACAAAATACATATCCTGGCTTGCTTTTACAAACTCAGGTGCTCAAGACTGAATAGTTTGTGCGCCAGCAAGTCTATAGGCTCACTTTATTCAGAAATGGTTTATTCAGTTCTAATACAAAAGTTATCACTTGCAAGAGAAATATTCTCACATTTGGATCTGATGATAGCATTAAATAGGGTTACATCATTTAAATTAATAACCATTTCAAATGAGAGCGCTATTTGACATACTGAAGCAGTACAGCAATTTAAATTCTTGCAAAGCAAGTGATATTTTGACATTTATTCAGAGGAAGACTATTTAGTCATCCGCTTATAGGACTGAATTTAATGAAGGTTTTTGTAACTATTGACCATGTTCTATATAAAAACACAACATTACCTGAGCTTTTTCAGTATTTGTTGGCTGCAGATGTCTACATAGCACTTTCTTCACAACATCAAGAAACAAACAGGTGACAACAATGATGATTATTGCAAACCAAGCAGAACCACTTGACAGCAACTGAACAAATACAAAGTACATGTCCTGCGTATGCAAAAATGGCCTGAAAAATTAGAGAAAGGGTAATTAGAGGAAAATTTAAAAAGTACACGTTAAACTAAACTAATTTGCTAAATTCATCCATTTTATGCTGTCCACCAGAATAAGTCAAAGTGTAGGGTCACAGCACTGGTGAATCTACTGAGGGGAGTCTAGTAGTGAAAGTGGCACAGGACAGCTATTTATAGTGAGTGGTGTGGGCTGGAGAAGAGTGTGGCTAGGGAAGTTTGGGGATGTACTGTTTTAATTCATCCCTGCTGCAGCCTCTACGAGGGAAAGGGTTCCTTTGGAGCTCCTAGACCATCTTAAAGCTGCCCCTCAACAGAATATAGGAGGTTGGCACTATAGACACATCGACTCCCCATGTGTCATGGATTTCCCACAGCTGTGCAAGGTGCCATTTTCTTTCCTCTTCTAAATGTATGAAGAAATTAATAGCTATAGGGCAGGATCTATCAAACACTAAAAGCAATGTTCTACTGTATCTTCCAATGTTTTACATATTAGAGTGCACATAAACAGACAAAAAGAAAAATCACTCACCAAATAATTCCCCCATAAAACAAGGAAAATATGAAATAAAATACAATGGAGCCCCAGGTAACAAAATGATTTATCCAAGCCCAGAAGTGAGTTTCTAAAGCCATCTAAAAAAACCAAAGAATATGTTTAGATAATTAATCATTCATATGAAAAGACAACATGGCTTTCAAATTATTTGGATTTACTTTCAAACTTGACTAGTAAACGTCTTTCAAGACACACGAAGCTACAAAATGAATACTCTTTAAGCCATCACAAACTAACTCTAATACCTTCTTTATTTTCTGTTTCCTTGAGCAATGGGAATTATTTACTACTCTTGTAGAACTATGAAATCAACTTAAAATGGACAAATTATTCTATATTGGTCTACATGTCCCAAAATGGAGGGTAAATATACTACTGTACCTTCACTGTGACTGTTATAACCAGAACAGTAAAGACCAAAGTACCGAAAGTCCAGTTTCCAAACATCTAAATAAAAAAATACAAAAACAGGAGTCATTGCACAAAATCATTTAATAGCAGCTATAATATATTATACCTTTTTGAAACTAGTTATATTAATGAAACCTGTGGCTGTTCACTAAGTATAGTTAGCAGAGCAAGAAGAGCATAGCACAAACCACAGACAAAAAATAACTCCTATTAGAGTCACAAAATTTACACCCCCACTAAAAAGGAATCTTTCTCCTTACTACCACAAATCTACAGCAGAAGATAAAACCCAAACCGTAAAATGAGATGGTAGAAAAATGATGTCACTAATCAACCAATTATGTGTGAATATCCAACTAACCACGATTATCAATGGCAAGGTATTCCACTTTAATTTAGGAGTTACTGCTTTTACATTACAAAGTTTAACATTAAAGGATATCTTTAAAATGCAGCATCATTGGAGGATTTAGTTTTTCCAAACCACAATCTTCATAATTCAAAAACAATGGTGCTGTTTTGTTTTTTAAAGAGAACATTAAAAAAAAGGAGACACCTTTTTTCAAGGTTGACAAGACGACAATTTAATTCCAACCGTAAAATACTTCTAAAGCACCGATCATTTTCTTCATCCCATCCCCATAAACTAAAATTATCAGACCTCAAAACGAATTCTCCAATGTTAAAATCCCAGCTCTAACAACAGGCAGGGATGCTAGGTTTGTGTCAGCTGTGTACCCACATGCCACATAAACACACAACACCCTTCTACTTTGCCTGCCTGTTCTGCTCTCACGAGACTGAGACTGAAAAGACTCTGCAGCCCCTACATGTTATGGTGACTGGCACTCTACACACAGTTTAAGATGGCGAGTGGGAGACTCTTGTAAATTTCATTTCATTTATTTATTTATTTATTACCATTTATTAGAACTAGGCAAGCCAGGGTACTGCAGGAAGATACTGCCCGCAGATAATGCAATCAAAAGCATCATTTTGGGATTTGATAATTTAGTCTGTCAACTGGAAAGATGGGATTAACATGGTTGCAGCCCTTGTTATAGAGAACTGATTCTAAAAACAAACAAGTGTATCCCCTACACGTAGCGCCTTGCTATATGAGGGAGAAAAATAAATGTTCAGCTTGTTAACCATGTGATTAAACTGGTATTATGAATGATCCTTGAAAAGAAGTGTCACTGTACACTACCCTTGATGGTTGTACAGCTGCAATGCAAAATGTGAACAAAGTCTGTCACCAATTTTATTTTTGAAAGTATTTAGAGAATAGATGCTGCATCCTTTAATTTTGTGAAATACCAGATATGCTATTTTGTATCGCCTTCTCTTCTTCTAACGCAAATCTTACCATTTGCCTGTTAGGTTTCAATATCTGGCGACATGCACAGCATGAAAAAGGGGGGAAAAAGTAGAACTAAAAGATCAAGTTGAAGTACAGTGTGTCATGATGTAAGGCGATTATACCTCAAACACACATTTGCATACTCCGATCTAGAACTAACCATTTTTTATATTTATACAAAGTAAACTGTTCCATTTGGTGCTGGACTTAGGTACTTCAATGAAAAAAGGATTTTTTACCTAACCAATAACTGCTTAGAAATGGATTGACCCAGAGGGGAAAACCTATATTAAAAACCATTTACGATTTAACAGAATTCAACAAAAGGAATGTATGTATGAATGCTCAAGCAGAAAGTCATATGGCCTTCACTATGTTACGCCAGAGGAGGAAATTCATACCTTGGTTAGTAACAATATTTTTCTCAGTTTCCAACTATTGTAATGTCCCTGTCAAATTGGAGAGGTACTCTAGCTAGCTGCATTATTACCATTAACTTTTCAGCCTGTACCCTATCTAAATTCTGCTCTAAAAAGATTTAGCAATTGTTTCATGTTCTCTCTGATTTAAGTCACACAGGCCTTTTTTGGCCATTGTCCATTCATCAGAAAATATACATCATTTGCTTAGAAAGCTGGGGTAGAACCCACATCCTTGCAGTTGGGCACCTGTTAGACCATGGGAACATTCAAAAACTTTAACAGATGCCCTTTTTTAGCACCTTACTGCCATAAATAGAAACTATGGAGGCAAGATTTACTGAGGTCTGAGCAAGAACGAATGAGGAGTCTATGGCAGAAGTGTACAGAATATAAGAGACTGGCAAATTCTGCCATCAGCAGCAGCACTCATTTAGAAGACCTAAAAAATCATCATATTACAAATTTAAAAAAATGACTGTTTTCACTGCAATTTGCATTTATTTTACAAAGTGTATATATACACGTGAAAGGTGCTGGGTTAGCAGCCCTGCAGATTGAAATCTTTCTCAATAGAACACGTAGCCTATGGACAGTGGAAATGCAGGTTTCCCTACATTCACTGGATGGAAACAGGCTTAGGTCACTGAGGTGGAGGTGAATTCGAACAAGTGACCTAGAGAAGGAATATGTATTCCATTGCAAATTTACTAAGTCAAACAATTCTCTTTGCTGAAGTTAGTTGCTGCAGGGAAAAATAGACCTGTTAGGACAGGACTTAGTTCTCCCATTATTTAGCATTCAACAACAAGGAACACAAGGTAAGAATCTCACTGAAGTCAGGGTAGTCAGTAATTAAATGTAAGAAATACCTAATCTGTACAGTAACCTGTGAGAAAAAAACTGTACTTCATGATGCTAAATCCTAGTACCACAGAAGCAGCAATTGCCCATTAGTATTAAACACACTGCAAGCTGAGAAATAATGGAGATAAAGGGATAATAGCCAGTTGGCCCTGGACAGAATAGAGGAGAGTGTCCCCGCCCTCCTTTGTTTTGATCTGGCAGTTCAATAAATAAATAAATAAATAAATAAATCCCAAGAATTGACGTGTTAGTGTCCTGTAATTTAAAAAGGTTAAAGATAAACTACAACCAAAACAAAAGTTTTAGTCTTCCTGATACACTTTCACTTTCAAGTATTGAAAACTAGACTATTTTATTCCATTTCGTGACCTTGAAGGAAAGTTCATCATAGATACCACACCCACTTCCTTTGGTGAAGACTTCATGTTACCGGAAAACAAACTATTTATACTTTCCTCTTATAAATGTAATGACAGACTATCAAATCTGTCAAAAAGATTTACAAAAGACTAGCTAGTGAATAAAGAGTATGAAAGATTGCTTAAATCACCAAACCAGTCTATAATGTCATTATTCCTACAGAACCAAAATGACTCCTACCCAACTCAGAGACTTTAAGGCAGAAGGAACCATCATGATAATCTACTCTGCCCTCCTGCACATTGCAGGCCACAGAACCTGAAATAGACCCGTAACCTCTGGCTGAGTTACTGAAGTCCTCAAATCATGATTTAAATGCTTCAAGTTACATAGATGTTAAATTATGACATTTTGAATACCAATATGTTGGTTTTGCAACAACTTCAAAAGAAGCCTTTCAGCACATGCCCTCAGGGGGACACTTTTAAAAAAAATAAAGATATACAATTATGCAGAATTACTCTTATAATTGAGTTGCACATATTTATTAAGATAATGAATGGAAAACTATCATAACATACTCCAGAGCATACTAAAAGATCGCTCAACAATTTGTTAGTGGTAAAGACAGAAATGCTCATCTGGAAGGATCTCTCTTTTAATGCTTGGACTGCCATTTGCTATTTAAAAAAAAGCCAAACCAAACCAAACCAAAACAAAAAAATCCCACACAGAAAAATTAGATGGATTACTGAGTTTTTATATCTTATGAAAACCTATAACAAAAAGCATTTGAACCACCCGTGAATTATGATTGAAGGTGACAGAGTGTTATATAAACAGTTTCATTCTCAGAGGTAGAGAAATTCTGTACTTTGACAATTCTACATATATCCAACTCTGATACAGTGGCATTTTTCTCAGTCTTTGATTTGTGTACTTAAGTAATTTGGTGATGGTATGCTTAGTGTATTTAAAAATTCAATATGTTTTTAGTAGAAAGTGTTGTAGTTAGAAACCTGCTCTATTTCAGCCATACTGTAAAGGAATTATTTAATATATATTTATTAGGAAGCAACTGTACAGCAAGATAAGAAATATGGAGTCTGGGTCACTGTCCATCTCAGCTTTATAAAAGAAGGACAAGCTAGGCACTAAATACTTTAAGTGGTTCAAGAAGTTTCAGAACACACCAAAGTTGGGGAAATGTGGAAATGCACACTTAGAACAATTACATTTCACTAAATTTTATTTTTGTTTTCAATATGTGATTTTTCCATTCTTTTTAAAAAAGAAATCCTGACCAAATATGTAATTTTAATGTAAATATCAACTTCACATATAGAATAATCAATGAGCTAAGCAGCACGTTTGAGTAAGTATCCTGTGTCAGCTGATTTTCACAAATACAAATAAAACAGTAATAGTTATATCCAACATTTTGCATATGGAAATAAGAATGTATGAAGTCAAAGAATCATGAACAGTTTTTCAGAGGATTGCTTTCAGACTTAATGCTTAAATATCGCAAGTGACAGAGTTCCTTAAACACTGAAAGGCTCAACTTCACAATTTAAAGATTTGTATACACTAATGAAAAAAAATTTTCAACCTCGTGATCAGTTATGAACTCTTATTTTGGTACAATTTATCAACAGCTACTCAACAAAAGGAAATTTCAGTTAACCACAAAACGCTGCACTGAAAGAACTGGGCTTTTATGAACATTTGCTTTATAACTGGCTAATACAAAGGGAAAGCTATGTAACCAGAAAGCGTGCAGATTTTCAGTAATTAGAACAGAAGAGTGATTGGTTTTTCAAAATCACCACCCAAAGATTCAACTTTTCAATTATTTACTATATTAGAAATAAAGCAAAAAGAATCTAATCCATTAGCAGGAATCTTTCCATGATATGAGTTTATTTTGGACACATTTAGGGACCAACTAGGATCACTGTATGAATAATCTGTTCTGCTACATTTTCTCCACTTCAATTTTTTCAGTTTTAATATCTTTTACTGCCTATTATATAATGGAATAACAGGAAAGCATATTTTGTATTTATTCAGTATAGAAGGTATTCTGAAGGTGTTGGGGAAAAAGTCTACAGGTTACTGTTTGAATTTACTTAATACAGTGTGGTTTTTGCACTGCTATAGGATGCTAACTTTACAAAAACTGTGTGGAGTACATACTAAATTTTGTTTTAAATATCACAATATACTGTGTTGCAATTTGTGAAGTATTTTACCTGGCCATTTCCCAGCAGAGAGGTGTCTTCTCCCATCAGAAGATACGAGCCGTAAAAGAAAACAAATGCATGACAGAACCCCAAGATGGTCCAGTAAAGAAATGGTTTAAAACCTAAGAGCGCATTTTTACTAATGTCTCTGTGGAAATAAAAAAAATTTTTTATTTCAAATTTTCTTCAAATAACCAGTCAGCCAACTACTGAAATTTGCATTTACTCAAAGCAGTAATAGTCATTCAATATCTAGCTTTGTAGAGATTAATTTTTTTAAAAAAGACAAAGAAAATAATTATTAAAGTGAGAAGTATCTGGGAACCTTGAGACCACTCTCATGATTATTTCTCATCTATGCAAGGACCTCTAAATCATTTTAACAAACATCCTTGTGAGCTGGCTATTATTTTTATCTCAATTTTGCAAATTGAAAAATGTAGGCAGAAAGGTTAAATGATACTTCTCAGGCCACAACTCAGAGTACCCTGCTTTAACCACTTAATATTTCAAAAAAGTTGGTCTCAGTCTATTTGCTAGTGGGCAGGTGTCCAATTAAAAAGTCTCTAACAGGAACGAACATTAATGGTAATGATGTCTGAATGGCAGACACTGAAGTTCCTCTTTTCCCTAGGGGTTGCAGGGCCTGCCTCATAGGTCCTGTGACCCTACTATCAAATCTTGGTTAAGACATTTTTTTAACCTGCACTGTATTTTCTATACAGGTATTTATAGCTATCACCCATCACCGTAGAATCTGATAATCTAGTTTTTCTATAGACTTTTATTTCGTGTATTACTTTAGATACAAATAAAAAACCCCACACAAAATAAATTATGGTAGATCATTCTACTTAAAAGACCTTTGAAGATGACATGAGTAAATTTAGTTTTAGCTACAGTATCTTTTCTGTCCCCAGTAAGACAGAAAATCTTATCTTCAATAAGTAAATAGAGTTTATAAAGGGCCAGCTAGTCATCAGAGATTAAAAGGGACTGAGCCCCACCAATATCATCACAACTGTGTAGTGTGGCTGGTGAGCTGCAGAATGCAGTACCACAAGCTGCCACTGCAGGATTTCTAGCAGACAAGCACAAACCATGGACAGCAGAGGAATGAGGAACATAGAAACAACTACCTTTGAAGGGGACAGGCTGGGATTAAGAGAGAATAGGAATAGAGTCACGCAACGATGCTGTCTGCTCCCAAACTGCCCTCTGCTGCAAAGAATGCCACCTGCAGCCCCACCACTAATTTTGGAAGTGAGCTGACAGTGATTGAGAAGAGGTTACTTACCAGTCACTGGAGTTCTTCGAGGTGTACAGTCCTTATCTGTATTTCGCTGAGGGTTTATGCATGCACACAATGCATCTGGAGCCGGAGAATTTGAAAGAAGCAGTATCCGTTGGTCCTTGCATGTGCCCTTGCTTGACCTCATGGTTTTGTCCGAGGTGATAAAGGGTGGAAGACAGACTGACGGCATCTCCGTTGCCTTTTCCACCGCAAGTCCAACAGAACCACAGCAGAGAGGAAGGAGGATAGGAAGTGGAATACAGATAGGGACCACACGTCTCGAAGATCCTCCAATTATAGGTAAGAAAACTCTTCAAGTGATGGTCCTTACTGTATTCCACTGAAGGTAATTAACAAGCAGTACCTAATTTGGAGACGGGTGTGAGGATAAAAATGGAATGCTTGAGTGGAGGTGCAGAGAACAGCCACGCTGAATGAGGCATCTGTTGCAGTGTTCTGCACCAATGTGTAGTGTAATGCACCCAGAAATCCATTTGGAGATTTTCTGTGCGGTAACTGCTTGCGCTCCTTAACTCTCTCTGCTATTGCAATAAACAACCTAGGAGACTTTCTGATTGATCTTGTCCTCTCTGCAGACAGAAGGCCAAGGTCCAGCTGACATTGAGGGAGGGAGGTCATCATTTGTCTTCTGAGGTGTGAAGTTTTAGGAAGAGTGGTTAAGGAGATGAATTGGCTGAGATGAAACAGAGATGACCTTTGGTAAAAAGCTTAGGATATAGGTGCAGGGAGACTTTGTCTTTATGGAAAGTAGTGAAGGCGGGGGTACACCATTAGGGTCCCAAGTTCCCCTCCCTTCTGGCTGAAGTGAAGTCACCTTCCTTGTGGCTTTTCATGGAAAGAAGGGATGTAGTGAATGAAGCCAACAGCTCAAACGGTTGTTTCATCAGGGCTGATAGAACAACGCTGAGGTCCCATTAGGGAGCAATAGTTGTACAGGTGGAAAAGTTCTGAGGAAGCCTTTCCAAAAACTAGCAGTCCATGGATGTGTAAATACAATGTCCTTCCACAGAAGGGTGGAAGGTGCTGTTTCTTGCGATGTGGACCTTGAGTCGGTTTAGGATGAGCCTCAACATCTTTGAGGACAGGAAGCAATCCAAAAGAAGAGGAATATCCATTTCCTCTGGGGAAAGCCCTTTCTGTGGCCCAGGAGGCAAAGCGTTTCCACTTGGCCCAGAAGGAATGCCTATGGACTCTTTCCTACTGCTCGATAGGCTACCCTGCACTTCCAAAAAGCATTTCCTTCTGCAGAAGATGCCCATCAAAATACCACACTCTGAGGTGAGGCGTCTACAGATCAGGATGTCTGATCCTGCTATTGTTTTGTGTTTGCATCTCGTGGAAAGCAGGCATAGGAATGGGAGGTGGGGGGTGGGCTGACATGGAGAAGATTGGAAAACGAGAACTGTCTTGGCCAGAATGGGGCAATCAGGATGACTGTGGCTCTTTCCCACCTGATCTTGGGGAGTACTTGTAGCAGGAATGGTAACAGGGGTAGGAGCAGCTGAACTGGTCTGACCTGAGGACTATGACAGCATCACCCTGAAAGTGGAGACTGATAATGCCCTGGTGTGGTATGTGCTGCATTTGTGATTGGTGTGTGAGGCAAAGAGATCTTTGGTTGGAGTCCCCCACTGGTTGAAGATGGTCACTTCCGACAGCGTGATGGAGTTCCCACTCACAAGTGGCCACAAATCTTCTTCTGAGAGAGTCCACAAACGTGTTCTGAGTCCAGAGACGACAGGATGCCAATAACAGGATCTTGTGGCCAATGCAGCAAGCCAAAGATTGACTGCCTCTACACACAGAGTAGTCAATTGTGCCCCCTTGTTTGTTGATGTAATAAACGGGGGTAGTGTTCTCTGACATAATGAAAACATGAAGGGAGTGGATGAATGGGAGAAAAGCTAGATATAATTTCCATAGTGCTTCCAGAATGTTCCAGAATGTTGATGTACATCAAGGATTCCCGAGGAGTTCATGTGCCTTGTGGTCTCCTGTGTGTGCTCCACATGCTACAAGAGATGCATCTGTGATGACCGTCCTGTCCAAGAAGGATGGGAGGAAGGGAATCCCAACACAGACACGTCACGGATCTGTCCACTGCGGGAGGGAAGTGGGATGGACAGTCAGCAGAAGGACCATGACGTGTTGCGCAGGCAGGTAAACTCTCTGGAGCCAAATCTGGAGGCAGCAGAGTTGGAGGTGAGCAAAGGCAGTCACATACATGCAGGTTGTCATGTGACCAAGGAAGAATAACCAAATTCTGACTGGAACAGATGGACTGTTAACTACTTGGGCAACGAGTTCTTGCAGAGTCTTGAATCTGTGCCTTGGTAGGTAAGCGAATGCTGTACCTGAATTGACGGAGGCCCATATGAAGTATAGGAACTGTGATTTTTCAGCACTGACACTTGAGGCAGAAAGAATATGGAGGTTGAAATCTGAGCTCCATCTCTGGATCATGCTGCTAGGAGCCAGCTGTCGAGAGAGGGAGACACAAGGACACCATAATGCCTGAGGTGGGCTGCAGAAAAAACTTTGGTGAAGACCCAGAGAGCAGTGATGAGTCCAAATGGCAGTACTCTGTATTGAAAGTGCTAAGGGCCCACCGTGAACCTCAAGAATGATTCATGGGTTGGGTGTCTATGTGAAAATAGGCGTCCTGCATATCGAGAACCCTATGCCTTCCTCTAGTGATAGTATGATGGCTGCTAACGTGATCAATGAAACTTCGGTTTCCAGGGGAAGTGATTGAGACAACAGAGATCCAGGATTGGACTCCACCCACACTTCTTTTTGGATATCAGGAAGTAAGATGAATAGAACCCACCCCCTTGCTAGTTTGGAGGAACCTGCTCTATCACTCCTCTTTGTAGTAAGGAGTCTACCTCTAGGATAAGTGTTCTGTCCTGAGAGTGATCCCTGAGGAGGGATTGGGGCAGGAGTTGTGGATGAGGTAGCACGATGAACTCAATCTTATAGTCATAGCAGATAACATCTAGCATGCACGTGTCCATTTTTACTGCATTCCTAGCTGGCAGAAAGAGTGAGAGACAGCCTCCAAAGAGATTGGGGTGGCTGTACGGCAGTAAGCATGGTGATTGACGGCATTCTAGTGGTCCTCAGCAATCTCTTCTACGAGGGTTGTATGTGTGAGGATAAAGGCTGCGAAGGTGCCCTGGAGGGCAGGATCATAGTGGTAGTTAGTATAGCCTTTGATGGAAAAACTGGGAAGTCCTGAACTGTTGTGTACGTGGCAGGCAGTAGAATTTCTGCTTGGGTGCAGGTGTGTAGATACCTAGCAATCAAAGTGTGGCTTTTGAATCCTTGAGGGTGTGGAGGGAATTATTGGTTTTTTTGGTAAAAAAATAAAGATGAGATTCCTCAAAAGGGAAGTCTTCGTTGGTATTTTGTATCTCCCAGGGGAAACCAGATGAATGAAGCCATGAATCCTTCCATATGACAATGTCTGTAGCCAACTAGTGAATGAGGTGTTTACTGAGTCTACAGCCAACAGAAGTGCTGTACCAATTTCCCTTCCTCCAGGATAGAGTGGAACCGGGCTTGATCTTGTTGCAGCAACTTTTCAGTGAAGACCTCCAGTTTGCCACACTTTAGGAAATCATATTTGGTTAACAAGGCTTGGTAGTTTGAAATCCAGAAATGGAGACTAGCTGAAGAGAAGACTGTACGTCCAAGATAGTACAATCATTTGCCCTACTTATCAGCTGGGGTGGAGTGGGGGTTTTGCTGTCTGGACTGTTCAGTTGCTGCTTGTACCAAGAGGATGGGGGTGGGTGACAAAACACAGACCCCTTAGCTGGTACATGGTATTTCTTTTCTGCCCAGTTGGGGGTAGGCATACTTGTGGCTGGGGTTTGCCTAACTGTTCCAGCTAGCTGAAACATGGCATTGTTGACTGGTAGAGCAACCCTACTTAGTACTGTGGAATGAAGGATGTCCAGAAGCTGATGATGCTTGTCTTGTACTTCCTCCAAGGGGATATGAAGTTCGTATACCACCCTTTGCAGGAGATCTTGGAACAGCTGAAAGTCATTTGGAGGTGAGGAGGAAGCTGAAGTCATTGCAACATCTAGAGAGAATGATGGAAAATGCTCTTGTTCTGGTGGGTAATGTTGGAACCGGAGTGAGCAGTTCTTCCTCCATAACTGGTTTGGTGTGTCTGCTTGAGTGTGCTCTAGATGGGGATAGAGATGAAGTTTCCCTTGCAGAATGGGAGGATTCTGAGGGTAGGTATTGAGGCCAAGATCCCCAATAGGGCCAGCAGGACAGACCTGACAGGTACTGCTGAGGGCCGAGGGCATGGGAAACCAGTGGCTCTTCTGTGGTTGGAGAGAAGGGTACTGTTATGATATTGATTGTCCTTCTGGGTACTTCCAGTTGTGGTAGGGATTGGGCGGCCACTATGCTCCATCCAAATCCACTGAGGATGAAAACTTGGATTCCAGTTTCAATGGCGGTATCTTTGGAGTGGGTGGAAGCATGTAAAACATTGTAGGATGTGGGGAAGCGCCTTGACTGCAGTATGTCCTGGGTGGGAGAGCTAGCTTCCCTAGATGTGGATGGTAGTGGAAGGTGGGGAGATCTCAGTTGTCCCAGGGCAAACAGTTCATGTGGCTCTGGTGCTTTCTCACATCTCCCCAGCATTAATAGTACTCATTCTGTAGTTGGGACTTGTGCCAGAGCAGAAGACTTCCCTGGAATCAACGGCTTCCTTGTCTTAAGGGAGGCTGACATTGATGGTGTGCGTGGTGCAGTACCCTATATCGGCAAATCCACTGGTTTGTGCGTTTTTTTGTCCTGCTTGTGTGTCCTAGAGTGCGCTGCCTTTCCGTGTCTGGAACTCATAGAAGGCGTATCACCCTTCTTCGGTTTGCCATGCTTATGTGTATGCTTCCTTGCCTCCGAACTAAGCCCTGACTCAGGGTCCATAGTGGTTATATCACTGGAGCCAGACTTGATCTCTGTAGCCTGTTTGTCTCAGGCTGATGTACAAAGGGTCTTCCCTGGCTTGGTCTGATGGAGACCTCATGATGACTTTCATGAGCTGCTTCTTAAGGTTGAGTGCCTAGCCTTTTCGGGAATGGCCTGGGAAGGAGTGGCATATACTGCACTTAGATGAAATGTGGGCTTCTCCCAAGCAGTAGAGGCAGCTTTGATGTTCGCTGCTGATTGAGAAAGAATGAGGGCAGTAGGCGCAGATTTTAAATCTTCAGAATAGTTCAGTGCTTGCGCATGGGTACAGGAGTGTGGGGTGGGGTGGGAGCAGTAAACAGATTTCCCCCAAAGTCTCAATTCTACTTCAAATACTACTAAAAAGCTAAACTATGTTAAAACAGTAAAAACAGCAAATACCACAAGAAAAAAAACTAACTATATGCAACTCTTCACTTTTTAAGGTGTATCACACATGAGGACTCTACTAGCTCTGACTTGGACCATGCAGCGGTGAGAAGGAACTGGACACATGGTTGGTCTGCCATGAGGCGAAGTAAGGGTGCATGCACAGATCAATGGACACTACTACTTGCAAATTCTCCAGCTCTGGGTGCATGGTGTCCATTCATAAACCCTCAGTGGAATACAATAGGGAGCATCACTCAAAAAAGGACTCATTTTTTCAAATCTTAACATGGGGTTGATGTAACAGATGTGGCTCTCAAAATCACAAAAATATTTTTGAAAACTAACCTTTAAGATTGGACACCTCCTTTTTACAAGTTTTTCTTCTGAAGGTTGTTAACATGTTATATAAATACTGGGGAATCTAAGCAAATGCAGCAATTTTAGCACATAAAGATATAACTATAGAAGACACCACTTTATTTTACTTTATTAGCAAGTTTTACTGCTGACACTCTAGTACATCCACATTTAACTACAGAGGGTATGCATACCGATAGAGTGTTGGCTTGCTCTGTAACACATGAGGATGAACATGCTGTTCAAAAAGACTGTACATGAGAACAGGCAGAGAAGTGAAACAAATGTTGTATAAAGTCAGATACACACTGTCATACAGCGTCTGTAAATGGAAATACATTCAATTAGTTTGAGTTTTTAAATACAAAAATGGAAACAGTGACACGTTTAAAAAAAGATATAACAAAGCAACAGCAGCAGGAAGTCCACCTAATCTCATGCAAATTTGCACTGATATTACTATAGTGCTTAGGCCTATTGTAATAGGCACTGTGCAAACAGAGCAAAAAGACAGTTCCCTGCCCTAAAGAATTTACAATCCATGTAAATTCTAGTTTGGACATTTGTGATCCACACTGAAGATGGTACTATGCTGATTGGAAAGCTTCTCTCGTCAGTGTACTTAATCCACCTCCATGAGAGGTGGTAGTTATGTTAATGGGAGAAGCCCTCTTGTTGACATAATGCTGTTTCCACCATGTTGGGTTGGTATAACTGCATACCTCAGATGTGTGGATTTTTCACACCCGAGTGATATACCGATTGTAAATTTATAGTGTAGACCTGCCCTTAATCTTCAGGAAACTATGGGATGGTGATTTCAGAATAGGATTTATATTTCCAAGAGGGAGCTAGAGAGCTTTTTAGCTCTCTCTTGATTACAGAAAAAATAAAGCGTGTTCTCCAATAAGCTGTTTTGTAGCATGATTGATTGGATTGTTTGAGTAACGCCAATCTAATCAAAGCAAAAAAACAGAAATTTAAATGTAAAAATGAAATATTTATTACCTAAACAAGCCATGGTGCATAAAGTAAACCATTACATTTTTAAAAAAGGCTACTTATAAAGTTATCAATAAAAGCTGCTATCTGTGCAGTAACTGACAACAGGGGTGTGCAGAGGAGAAAAATGAGACCTCCGCCACTGATCCCATTTTCTGACCTTCAGCAATTAGCACCTAATTCTGCACCGCACTGTCCTCAAGCCCACTTTCCCGTTAGATAAAATCTGCATGGCCTAGAGTTTTAAAAGCTCAGATCCCCAAAGTTTATAAACTTTGTATAGCTATATAATAATTTGTGACAAATAAGCAGAAGTGACTTAATTGGAGTGGGGAATAGTAACTCACTGATGTAATGAACTATTTAGATTTGCTCTTGATAACCACCTTGCTTTTTACTGAACATTAATATTAAAATGGAGGCTGGCTATTTTTATAGTAACACTTCAATTTGTTGTCCACTTGAAGTCAATCATTTCTACAGCAGAAGCCCATTTGTCCGACGTGTGAGAATGGCACTACAAACAGTTACAAATGCCTTCAAAATAAATCTAAAAAGAACCTCCCCTCCCACGTACAAAGAATGTAGCTATCCAGTACTTACTTGTTGTGAAAACAAACAAAAGAACTGATATAAAAATTGCGGTGTAATAAAGCACACATTCTGAAAAACACAGAAAGGAAAGGGTTTGTTAGTCCTATAAAGCATATGCCCCCTGAAATTAGTCCTAATCTAAATGACTTCTCAGTATTCATGAAGCTGGCATGAATACTGAGAGTGGGTAAAACATTACATAGTCTCACCTTGTAAAGCAAAGAAGCTTCACTCTACACCGGATCTTGTTTTTGCATGAAGGTTCAACTTAATCATAATCATCTTAAAATGTAGTTTATCTACTATTCTTACAAGTGTCACCCAAGATTCCATACATTTATGACAATAATTTACACCCAAATAAACACCTTTCCCATTGGGATAACTGTGTCCAGACTGAGGGGTTGTATTGCTTTAACTATATGAAAAAAGGTTTAGAAAACACAGTCCATAAGGAAATGTTAAAAAAACTAGGCATGTTTACTCCTGAGAAAAGAAGACTGATGGGAGACTTGGCTGCACTCTTCAAATATGCTAAGGGCTATTATAAAGAGGACTGTGATCAATTGCTGTCCATATCCATTTAAGGTAGGACAAGTAGTGATGGGTTTCATTTGCAGCAGGGGAGATTTAGGTTAGATGTCAGAAAAAAAAACATCTTTCTAACATTAAGGGTAGTTAAGCTCTGGAATACACTTCCAAGGGAGGTTGTGGAATCCCCATCACCGGAGATTTTTAAGAATAGCTTGGACCAGCGCGTGACAAGGATGTTCAAGATTTTGTTGGCCCTGTTTCAGCACAGAGGGCTGGACCTGATGGCTTCTTGAGGTCCCTATATTTCTATGATTCTATGACACAGGATGCTAAACAGATATCAGTATAGCAGTACAAAAACTGTGTGTAGCCAAGGCCTGATTGAAAGATCTGAGAAAAAAAATCTCTATTTCCACCCCAGCTTGTTCACTTGTGCATTTAGCAGCACTTTGTGTATAGTTATTTTCACTCTTACCCCTCTATAGTGTGTTGTTGGTGTGGAACTTTCACATAGCAAGAGGAAAAAAAACACACCAAAGGAAAAAGTGACTACAGATGACAGAAACTGGCAGAGGAACAGAGGTCAGGGTATTCAAGACAACTTTTAACTGATTTTAAAAATTTACTTGGATTTCAAGTTGGTAGTGTGACCTTAACAGAGTAACAATTGTTGCACACCGGCCTACGTGAACTCTGCTGCCATATTAAAAGATACTTCCAGGTGGCAGTATTCATGGCCACATGAATTCTGAAGCAAATGGGTTTCTCATTTGGGGTGTGCTTTGTTGTACATCAATACCCAAAAACACTCCTAGTTTGGAGATATTTAGTACTCTGGTGATTTAACTGCAAGAATTAAGTCTGAAATACATTTCTTGCTAGAAAAAGAATCCTTAGTTCTACTGAACTTCATTGGCAGACTGAATAGACTTACCTTATAAAAAAAGTACTGTACAAGGGTTGCTATCCTAATATAGTAAAAGTGGCCATGAACAAAAAGTAACTTGGACAGGAATTTAAATCTTGCTATTGCATAGTCACTGTTTCTTACAGCTTGCCTTCCTTCTTTACCCATGATTCCTGTAATATTTGGGACATAAAATATAAAGGAAATTGGAATTAATGCTGCAGAAAAATCCAATTTATTAAAATACACATTTGAAAGGGACAGTTCATCTTGTATACACTTTTAGATTTTAAAGACTTCAGTGGCCATTGATGTCAACAGGAGGTAACACTTCTGACAATTGGAGAATCAGCTTAAATCAAAGCTTCTGGATCAGTTAGAACAAAATATTACTGTATTTATACCTATTTATGGCAAAGAAGATGTAAGGGATCATACAGCAATAATAAAGCTTTACTGAACCATAAAAATCTTTCACTTAAATCCACCATCAGTCCTTGAATTTATCTATTACGCCCTGTTTTAGAGAGATGCTTTTTTCTAAAAACAGACTGTAAGAAGCATCATTGCTAGAATTATTTGCACAAAGCCTGACCGAAATCGAACAGTTCTATACTCCTCACTGTAGCAATTAAAGTAATAATATGAAGGACAATATAATTTGGCTAACAAATGAATCTGGAACATTTAATTGTAAATTTGTTTAAAAGAGCTACTGTGATTAGTACACTGGTGTACAGAGAATATAAAATAGCTTGAATAATCCATTGAGTGTAAGGCAGCTCTTTGGTCAAGATTATTAAAAAAACCATTGATTTTGCATGCCTCCATTTTTGAGTGCCCAATTTGACACATCTTAAAGAGCCCATTAGCAGAGCGTAGGTGCTTAGAACTTACTGAAAACTGGACACACGAAAGCCTTGGAAAATCTTGTGGTACATGTTTAACTGTATTGGCCTATTTTGTTGAGATTCATGTCAAAGATTTACAAACTCTGACACAAAATGCATTTAAATGTTAATATGTTACTGATTGTAAATTGTAAATGGAATATGGACTAGTGTACATCGTTTTATTTTCCTTACATCATTTGTGTGTGAACTAACTACGTACTATATCACAGTAAAAACAATCTGCTATTTACTTGGTATATTTCTCAAGCAGACTGTCCTGTGCTCTTCACTGTCGTCATAATAAATGAAGATTGTGTAGATTTTTCTTGTCACAGAAAGGGTTGCTACTAGGTGCTCATCAGGACATTCAAGGCCTTTTAGAGTAGCATTGTTAAAATGATCCTTAAGGGGCTAGTGGAATTAATTTACATGAAAAAATTAACTGAATGAAACATGGCAAGTGTGTGTCATAACCCACTTTCATCCCAGAAAAAAAGGATGGAAGATAAGGAAAAGACTATTTAAGCTGGATAAAGGAAAAAAAAATCTAAACAGTGAAATCTACAATATTTAACTGTGGATCAGTAACAGACTTTCAAGAGAAAGAGTGAATGCCTCTTTCTTAGAGACATTTAAAGCTAGACTGGGCAAAGAATAATTCTGCACTGGATATGGAGGTGTGGGTAGAGTATGGTCTAGAGGCCCTAGCACCCATCAGATCCTATTTTGGTATTTAAATGAAGTTTTGAATATCTGGCTACTTAACTTAGTGCCTGAATTTTAAAATTCAAGAGTTCAGCTCGCATATCTGGCCCCTCTTACGGGAGCTGAGCACCTCTGAGAATCTGCTGAAGATAATCTTTTCCATTTTTATAACTGCTTTGGTAATTTAGTGCCTTAGGGACAATTCCTTGGGTGCATCAGAGAAGGAAACAAACTAGGAAATAAAACAGAAAGCAGGAATCCAAAAATTCTGGGGTTACCAGCTCATGTGTTGCAACAGCAGAAGGAACAGCAAAACTATGATGTTTGGAATGCAAACCTCTATTAATCCACACTGATTTTGAACAGATACTTCTCTTAATGGAAACAGATAATGGAAGTCCCAGTAGCATCTTTCAAAAAGGATTAGAAAATAATCCTCAAGTAAAACTCCTAGTGAAGAAGGTTTGTTGGATTTTGTTAGTTTGGGAATAAAATGAGAAAAGAAAGAAAAATGAGGTACAGTCCAAGATACGCAAGGAACAGGGTTTTGCTTCCTGAAGGATATCTTACAAAAGATTTCCAGATATAAAATGGATAAAGGCTTGTTATAGTTCTTTTTAAATAGCAAAACCAAACTTTCATATTCTTGCAGAATACAACAGAATGATCTAGAATGAAAGTGAATGGGTTGCAGAAGTGACTCCAAAGATAAGATTTTCATTCTTCTCAAGTTACTCTTCTTTTCCTTAATTTTTGTATATGGGGAAGATTAAATTCAGCAAGAATGAGGTGCAATTCAGGAAATAAATGTAATCAGCACCAAAAATTAAGCACTTTTTCGATAAGAGGGGGATGACAATCTATAGCAGCATTTAATTATATCCACACCTAAAGCTTAATAACTTTACTTTTTTGCAATATCTAAATAGCAGAGAGACATTAGTAAAATGGGCTGAAGTTTTATTTGATAAAGTATTATTCTGTTTGTATAACATAAAATTAAAAGCGATTTTTAAATTTCTGGATTCTTTTCACTAGGCATTGGACAAGCCCCCTTTCAATGTGGCGATTCAAGAAAAACAGACATATGGAAAGCCTACAATGGTGTGACTAACCAATGTACAATTAAAGTTCAGTGCATAGTAATGAAATAGATCTATAGTAGCAAAATTTTAGTTACCACCATAAAGAGAATAGCATGGAGTTTTCAATTCTGAGTCTAGAGAGACGTTTAATGGTGTCTTAAGTAACGACTGGAGATAATTAAGAGAATACCACTCTATGGGGATCTAGGTTCTGACATGTCGTATAATAGACACTATCTGTTGATATTAAGATGTTGTCTTCAGAATGGAATGGTCTTCCATTTTAGATTCTCTAAAATTCTGACATATAACATGCAACTGCAAGCGTGTTCAAAAATGATTGGAAGACTGACATACAGTCGTTTTCAGGTGTAAAAATGTTTAAAGTTCAGCAGTTTAAAAACACAGCTACAGATTAATTCTATATACATTATAATGCTTTATTAAGAACAAAAGCTTAAATATTTATATTACGTGAAAATTATGAAAAAAGGTCAGTTACCTATGCCAACATGCGCTTCTTGTATCATGCTTACATCATTAGCACCATCACCAATAGCTAACGTTATAGGTTTCTCTGGAGATGTTTTTAACAGTCGCACTACCTGAAAAGGGGGGAATTTTTAAAATTAGATTTTCAGGTTATAAATCTATCACTAATTCTTGAGCATTATAGTTACTTACCTGTAAATAAATCCAACCACCAGTGCACCTCATGGATATGCGTTTTTGGATAAGAGTATTTCCAGCATGTCACATAAGTGGGACAAATTCATAGCTCTATTAGAAAAGCCTCTTGCTTTTGAGTACAACTCTTAGGGTATGTCTACACTTTAATCCAACATGTGAATACGTCCTGGGTAAGGATACCTACATGAGCTTTAATCTAGCAGCAAAGACATGGTGACATGGGCTTCAGCATGGGCTGTACAAGCTGCTTGGAGGCCTGGGTACACACTTGTGTTGCTAGCCTGCCCTGGAGTCTGTGCTTTCACATCTTCACTGCTATTTTTAGCTGTGCTATCTAGAATAAAGCTAGCCAAAGCAGGCCTACCCAAGGTGCAATTGTATCTTTTACTGAGGGTGGACATACCCTAAAATCAGCATTACATATGCCTCTAAGCTATTACACACAGCATCTCCCCACATAACCATAAGCTCTTTTACTTCTAACCAAAATATTGAGTTCACTTCTCATGCAAGAAGAGAGTGGGTATAACTAGATAAATAGTAACTTCAATGGATACCTACAGACTTAACTCTCTTTAAAGGTTTCTTGGGGACTATAAAAAAAGACTCATTCATCCATCAGATCATGCTGTGTATGAATAATATAAACAAACCAAAAAAGTCTAAACGTTAAAATACTTCAAGTATAAGAAAAGACACTTCAGACAGGAAAAAACAAAACTGAACCCTAGAGTTGAATTGTATGATATAAATCATCCCACATAGCATCAAGAAAAATTTGTTTTCAATAAGGAGGAAAAAAGTGTACCACAATTTTCCCATACTATTTCACAAGCTACCAATTAAAAAACTACAATGTAAAAACACACCTACTATAAAATGGGTATTTTATCACATAAAAGACCTACAAATCAACTAGGATGAATGCAGACAATCCATACCTACTGAACAAAGGGAATATTGAAAATTCATCCAAGGAATAATCTAAAATTTAAATACCTTCATAATACTATTACAAGCTCCTGCATAGTAGGTTATAGAGAAAATTCTTATCCGGAGGTATGTGTAGATTTAAGGAGAGATTAATTTCTTTGAAGTTAGCTTCATATCATTTGACAGGACAGGACGAAATTCTTTCAACTCTTAAAGATTAATTACAATAAATTTCCTCTCTCTGAAAATACAGTGTTTACTGGATTCCTGCTCTTGGAGACTATAAAGCTCAAGAGAAGTCTCCACAAAACAAACACCAGATCATATGAGGGACCAGGAATAATCCAAAGACGTTTCTTATATCTGAAAATCTTGGAGACTTCCCAAAATTTCTTATAACAAAAAGGACAAAGGAGAGTATGGGGAAATACATGAATACGTGATAAATGGCCACAGGCATGATCAACATTGTTTTATATGTGATCTTTTGCATTAGTATCAAATTGAGTAGCAGAAGTATATACTAACAAAGTGGTTCAAAAGACTGTGTATATATTCTTAAATGGAAAAGCTAATGGAAAAGATTAACCAATTAATCCTTTCTATGTAGTTCAGGAAAAGGTCTCTTTTGCAGATGACGCACCTCTTGATCTTCAGTTTGCTCTAATCGGCCTAACCCATCATTATGGATTGCAATAAATAAGGGGGGAGGTGCTACACTGCTGCTTTGTTTGCATCAATGGAGGCAGACAGAATCTAGTGTAAGGATAAGGGGTGTTACCAAGCTCCCTTGACAAGTTTGAACTGCCTTTGGTTTATGCAGGAAAAGAGGTGAAGCTCCAATGTCTTCGACTACATGGTTAGGACCTAGAAAAGTACTAGTAATGTAACAGGAGACATGGTAAATCTGTAAGAGAATGCTAGAATTTTTGTGAGATACTCCCCAGAATCAACCATCAGTCCAGCTAAGTAAAGTACACATATGTAAGGATGTCTCCCTAGATTATTTAATTACAGTGCAATAAAGGAATTGCTAATGTAATCAAATATGCATTTTAGCACTGACAACCGAAAGGACATGCAGTACCAGAAGAACATACCACTGCAATAAGAGAATCTTGCACCCTCTCATGTACTAGAAGTGAGGCAAGAAAGGATAAGTTTATATAACAAACATCCCTCAAAAGGCCAGACAGATAACACCCAAAATTATCTGAAAATGAGTTGTCAGGAATTCCAATTAAGAATGACATAAAAACAGCTTCTCCTCTTTTCAAAGCAACGTGAGTATCACCAGTCAGTGATCCCAGTTAGTTACTGTGCCAGACAACTACAGAACAGGTAGCAGGGAGAAACACTATTTTATTTCTGGATGCAAGAATTGTGTGTATTCCTGAGAAAAGCAGTCCTTGAAATCTCTGCTGCACACAGAAAAACATACTCTGAATAGGAGCCATTTAACTAGTGCTAGGAATATTCCAACTTGAGAGGCATTCCTTGGAACAGACATGACCAATGAGAAAGAAAGAATGATTAATCTCCTGGTTAAGAGAGAGTGCTCTAGCTCAAAAAGTTAGACTTCACAAACACAATTATAGATGTTCTGAGCTTCCACAGTGCTGGATGTGGAGAAAAGTCTTTCCAGAAAATATTTCCCCCAGGAAAATCATACAGCTCCCTGATTTATCAATAGGCACTCAGGGCAAAAGAATGGAGAGGACTGGCATAATTAATGAAGGAATACAATCTTATGATAAGACCTAGAATAAGGTGCCACAAAAACACGCTTATCCTCTTTCCTGTACTCATTTCAGAGTAGTTTGGTTGTAGGTTTGAAGGCAAAGGACAGTCAGTTCCATCAGAAGCTGCTTTACCGTAGGTCATGATAAGATGCAGGAAATAAGGAAGATCTACTTGTATGAGAAGATAGGAAGTAGAGAATGTGAAAAAATGTGTCTTATTGGCTGCTGGCTGCCAAAGAAAGTAGCTGGCAGCCCAGAATAAGTATGTCACAGATAGGATTTAGTGCTAAAAGCAACTAAACAGATATTGACCCAAAACTGGAAGATAATTACACTTTCATGATGCAGGGTGGACAAGAAAAGTTTCAAGTCAAGCAAAATATGTAATATGACCACCACCAAAAGGACAATGAATTGTCTAGGCCAGTGGGAATAGTAACATCAAGAAAAACCTCTCCTGAGATTCAAAAACTTGAATAATAAAAGAACCTAACTGATTTCAGTGGACATTGGGACAGGCCCATAATTAATTGATTTGATCTACACGAATCCTTTAACAGGTACAATTTTACACAATAGCCTGGTCTGGATACCAGAAATTACACCCAAGCTGGAACAGTGCCTGATGTCCTTTAGGCAACAATTTTTTCTTAAATACACCTATTTTCAGTCCCCTTACACTAGGCAGAATAGTAATCTCTTGTAGGAGTAACAGGTCTAACAGCCATGCCACCAGTTAATCAAAAGCATTCCACAGAGGATCATTTACAGGCAAAGGCCACGCACAAAATTTGAACCCATACAGTAATTTTGAAGACATGTGGATTTCTAGGATGGATGGGGTAACAAGTTACCAGTACTTCTGCATCCACTTTCTTCTACACAGTCTGAACAGAATCATAGTGGGTGCAAACTTCATTCATGTCCTTGATAGGAACAAGCCAGACAGACGCCACTACCCACTGCTGTGGCATAGCCGGCAACTTATCAGAAGTTAAGCAAAAAAGTTTATGTAGAAAATCACCACAGAATAGACCATGCTGGTGTAGACCTCCCTAAAATTATTAAAAAGATAATAGTAACTGGGGTTCTTGGAATATGCTTCCACAGATTTACATAATTGAGTGAAAAAAGCCTTTTAAAACAGTATAGCCATTGGGGAGCTACTGCCTTAAGGCTGGCACTGGAGAGTGCCAACAGCATCTATCTATCCAATGTGACACAAGTACTCCATTCCACTCTTCCTTGATTGTCTAGGAAGGGTTCCATAGACAAGCAAGTCAAGAGAAGATGCAAGTGGATCTAAAGATGAAACATAGTAGAACTCCACTTATGGGAGACGACAAATAACTGATCTTGTATTAGAGCAGTGTTTCTCAACCTTTTAAGTAGCAAGTACCCCCTAATGTCTGAAAAATTAATAAGTACCCCAACACTCAATTTTCCACTCTGAGAAATACAATCTTTTCCCCCTTTACTGCTGGACGACTGTATTTCTCGTAAAGCAGGAGGGTTCTGAGTTCTGCAATGCTGTGTGCCTGTGGCAGATCACAACCTCCCCTGCTGGTTGGATCTCTAATTAAAGTTATTAGGAAATAGAATTTTCCACAAATCCTTCCTTCTGGATTACATACATTTGTAAACAGGACTGCTAAGCTTGCCAGAAAGTATCAAGAGTTTAAGCTTCCTCCTTTATGGCCTCAAAACAGGTCATATGTATGCATTGCACTGAACATTTCTTCCCTCCTACATCCTCCCAGAATCTAACCTGAAGGTTTCTTCGTTTTGAGATAAAGCTGCTTCATATTGAACTCTGCATGTCTCTATTTCATATGTTAATATAACTGGAAATACACATACCGTAAAGCATGTAATATACTGGTAGGCTAAAAGTAACATATCTGAAAACTAACAATATTGAAGTACAGTTGGATATTATTGACAGAAAAAAGTTAAATAGAAGACAGAAAAAAACGTACACATGCTTAGTCAAAAATGGAGTGCAAGGGCTGAGTTTTGAATAAGGAAAGCTACAGCTTTTTAGAGTTCAGCCTTCTGAGATGGGAACAGTACAATTTGAATTGGATCTTTCCTCAACCATATTCTCAAAGAGTATACGTGAACTGTTAGTATTTCTTGGTGCTTATGGTTTTCTTGTATGCATTTCAACAGGCAAAACTCCCTGATGACCACCAAAGTCCTGTTAAGAATTTGGAAAGGAACAGCCGCCATATTTTTGAGGAGAAAAAAACCACCTTTAAATTCAAAGTTATAGTCTGTGTATTAGCCATCCCAGACGCTGTTGAAGAATAACCCAAAGTGAACACAGTACCCTGGAAGATTTTTTGCTACCCCTAGAAAAGTGTGCAAAATAACTTCAAAATGGTGTGTTTGTAGTTTGCCTGTGCTGAACAAAATACAACGAAGACCTAAATATGAGTAGGCATGAAACCACGACAACTTCAGATAAAAAGAGAACCTTAATGCATATTACCATTAGAAAACTCTATCCTGACTTTCAGCAGATATGCCCCCCACAAACTCAAGCTTCTAGATCTTTTAAGCCTTTTAAGAACTGCAGTTGTACCTTCTCCATAAAGCTTCCCCAATTTAATCCAAGATTTCTCCAGTTATCTATTGGGGTGAGATGGAAAGGATTCCCTGAAAAGAGTCTCAACTGTATCACTAGTCAATAGGACTTCCTCTCTTCCTGTCAGGAGAATCTGAGAAAGTCTTATGTCTTTCCTAAAATAGCTTTGAAGAACTGAGATACTCAAAACCCTTGTAATAACTAACTATTACTGCAGGTGTCACTGTCACTTTAATATCCTACAAACACTTCACAGAAAACAAAACACAAGAAAACTTGTAAGAAAGCTGCTGCTAGAATGTTTTCTTGTCTTTTGTTGAAATATCCTAAATGAGCAAAACCCAATACCTTAAGTTGCTACATGCATGCTAGTGAAGTGACCAGTGGTATCTCTTTATCCAAATTTCGCGGGGACATTAATTTGCTCACACTAATTAGTTAGGGATACTGTTCTGCTGTGGCTACTAGATTGTTCATGTAAAGTCCTACTGCTCTGAAACCACCTACTAGAATATGTTCTGCATACCATTAAGCACTGGAGCAGCTGCTGCACATAGATCCTTACTAAGAGGCATTTTGTTAAATTAACTGATGTGAATGATGCAGATTTAGATATTAAATTTTATACACTCATTTCATGTTCTGATTTCTCATGTGTGATCCAGTTGCCCAAATGACAGAACCTCCGACACAGACTTAATAGGTAAATAATAGCTACACATCTGTTAGATGACCAGATTGCTCCACCAGTGCTGGAGAACCAAACCTTCATGATGCAGTATGAGTCTAGCTTCAGGTATACTGACTATTTTTCTGGGAAGACATTCACAATACTTAACTTTATAAGCAGCTTTGGATTGCAAGATGTCATCAGAATCAATGGAATACAATAGTTTACAAAATTTAAACAGGCTTATATTTGAAGGTAACCCTTAATATTGTATATTGACTTACCTTTGCTTTCTGCAGGGGTGCCATGCGGCAACACAGCACTGCAGAACAATTTTTACAAACTTCCATGAACAGTTTTTCATGTTCCCTGAGTGCAAGAGAGAGGCTGGTTCCATCCACCACCAGCCCATGCTGGATTACATGATCATCCTTTATTCTAACCACGGGAAAAAAATGTAATTATTATATTGAAAATAACATACTGTATTTTAGTTTAATAACACAGTAAACAAGTACTATATTCACAACAACTAAGAATCACAACAAATTGAGAACAAGAGTGTCTGTTAGACTTTCAGAAGCAACTGCTTTATCACTGTTAGAATATGTTTATATAACTGGCATGGAAGTAAACTAAAATTACTAATTGTCATAAAACTTGAGAAATAAAAATAAACCAGAGTTAGTTACATCATTCAGATAGCCATATAGGGTACTTTACCTCCTGGCTAGCTGCCTCAGCTGCTCTGCACATGTACTGTCTGATTTGTGTTGTACAAGTTCAAGGATGTTCATGGTTCTATGGAAGTGTCCACAAGATAAACTCACACTAACAGCTGTTTCATGCTTATCTCCCGTAAGCACCCACACTTTGATACCAGCCAATCTGAGTGCCTCTATAGTTTCTTGGACTTTATCTTGGAGTCTGAAAATAAGAAAATCTTCACTAACTGATCGAACAGTACAAATAAACCAGTCCACATTATGATTGGTCTTAATATTTAAATAATGCCTGTGATAAAAAAGGTATACAAAATCGTGTCTAAAATAGATAGTTATGATACAGTAGGATATTTAATTTGTAAAATTAGCTTATTTTGATACAATAAGGGTGCTGCTTACACTACGCACAAAATGCATTCAGCCAATTTTGTTTCCACTCAGTCTAATCAAGACCTCAGCGAAGCACAAACAATCTAAAGCTTAGCTCTGCTAACTGAAATGACATCTGACTTGCAGCAGTAAGGCCTTTTAATCCAAGATCTTCCAAATATATTTGAAAAATCTTGTATAAGAAAAGTTTTAGTTTCCTATATTAAGTATCTTTTTTCTGTTTTTCTTTTTTACTTTTAGTGATATTTCCATAAAAGGCATGAAAAATCTTAAGAGTTCAATCTGCACCCTGAAATTATAATCTTACAGTAATTTATTCAGCCATCTACTGTCAAAGAGATTATGAATTCAAATCAGGAATAAACTGAATTTATTTTGAGAGTAATTACAATAATTTTTTAAAAATAGTATAAAAGTAGAATGGTCTCAAGAGTAACAACTTTTCAAGTTTTTCCCAGGAGGTATCTGGAAGCCCTTAATATACAGTTTAGTCAGTCTGATTGTGTTTCATGTGCTTTACAAGGTAGATATTTGAAAACCTGTCTGTAAAGCACATAACCTGCTATTGGAACGATACAAGGCTCATGCTGCACAATTTGTATTTAGTACATTTAAGAGGAGGGAGGGAGGGAGAGAGGGAGAGAGAGAGAACCTACGTGTGCATGTTTAAGTACAGGTAAGTAGACTTCCATTGTTCCAAACTGTTGGGACAATTTTACAAAGAAGGGTACAGCACCATGAAATTGTAAAACCTAAGTTTGCTTTGTTTTTGCACAGTAATTAGCAGAAGGCCCAAAACATACTTGTCCTCTACTCCTGTAGCTCCAAGTAATTCCAGATCCTTTTCTATGAAGTTGAATACATCTGCCAGTCGTTCTTCTCGTTGCTGTAAGGCAGTTCTAGCCTCATGAAGGCGTCTGTCTATTTCTTGATATTCCTCAGCTGTGAATTTTCTATAGGCTACACACAAAGTTCTTAACCCTTTCTGCAATAAAACAAGACATTGTAGCATGTTTCCTTTACTGAAAGGTGTTGTGAGGCATAATAATGTTCATAAAATGCTTAAAAGCATATGACATGAACTAAAACGGCACTATAAGTACAATATTCATATCGTATAAACACATATAATGGACACCTTTAAAAAACTGCCAGCTGCTTTAGATAAAGCAATTGCTAATACCAAGCTACAGTTTGGTTAAGTGGCAAAAAAGCACTCAGCACCATACATGACAAAAAATAATTAGAAGATATCGAGGAAAGGAAACATACTGGAAAGCCTGGTAAAGGGAGAAGAAACGTATCTGTCTTTACAAGCACCAGCAAGCCAAATGTTGACTAATGATAGAGCATTGCAGGCTATACAATTTTTTAATACCTGTGAAAGTATACATTTTGAGTTGCAGTAGTATAGTTTGGGAGTAACAAAAGTGTTCAACCAATGACAAGTTGTCATTGGAAAGTATATGATACAGATTCCTAGTCACGAACAGTTTTGCAGTCAATCCTACGTGAGAGGAATCTAGAAGGACCTAGACTATAGTCTATTTTGTTGTTTTAGGAACAAACGTCCACAACAGGTGATCTCAGTGTGGTTGGGAACTCTTCTAAGTGTCTCCTGTTACTTGTGAACCTAACCTTTAACTTGCTTGCGTAAAGCTCCAGTCAAATGCTCCTCACTCAGAACTTGGGATAGGTGGGCAAGGGTGGTGGTGGCCATAAAAATGTTAATAATAGAGCTGAGTGTCATCTGCAAATTGTTGGCATTGGAGATCATGGAATCTCAGAATTTCTCTCCATATAAGTGCTTCTCACCTCTCAACCAGTCCCCCTAAATTATGTTTTCTTAAATGTTTTTCCTAGTTTAAACCTATCCATGGCCTTAAAGCTGGAAAAGCATCTTATATTAATCTAAAGTTTTAGAAAGTCTTGAACAGATTGAACCACTCTAAGGCTTTTGGCTGGTTTAAGTTACTTATGTAGCTTTAAGACCCTAGATATTATAATTAGAAGAAACAAAAGAGTTGATGTTGGGTTCAAGAGGGAAGGTTAGAAGGCGGCAGCAGCCAGGAAAGGACTGAATGGGTTCCCAAGAGGCTTAATCAACAGTGACTTCTTAGGATGCAATTGCCAAATTTAAATCTAAATGAGTTTTAAAATATAAATCCAATGTTTTTGTTTTATAAATTATATTAAGTTAAAAATCAAACCAAATTAAAAGAAAGACTAATTTGTTCTGATTTGGCAGCATCGGCTTCAGATCTTGCAGAGGCAATACCACATAAATACAGGACCCCTTCCACATAAAGATCCACAGTTCTTTTGTACACTTCCACTATGTTTTCTGGGCAGTAGAACATGGAACTAAGATCTGCTAGTAGGTGAAGATCTGTAATGTTTAGACTTACCAAAGCAAATTCATCTACATGAATCCTTGTTTTGTCTATTTCTCCACCTCTACTGTGAGGAAGAATGGAAGATTCTGCTCCTTTTATGAATAAGAGTTTTTCTCCTAAGAAAAAACAGAGTAAAAATTAAGTATATGTACCACATAGCAATTAACAAATTACAACTTTGTGCAAGATCCAGCTGCTTACCTGAAGGACTCTCTACGATGACACTCATTCGTCTACGATTGGGATCAAACTCCAAAACATGAAGTAATTTATACCTGGGGAGTCAGAGGGGAAAGGAAAACACCTTTTCTTAAAAACAAATGCCAGCAGGAAATTAATTAAACACAAGTTATAAAAATGTCTCCCAAACCCTTATTCTGCTTCAGACATTCTACAAGAACTATACAATGTACAAATGAGGACTATTATTCATGCTTTCTCAACTGCTATTTTTGGTTGCCTCTGTCTGGCAAGAGTTATTATATATGTTCTTTTTCCACTAGAAATCTTGTTTACTGAATACTAGCTTTGGGTCCAGAGATTACTATTAGCTGCTACCTTATCTTACACTAACTTAAGGAGTAACATTTGGAAAAGTGCTAAGTGACTTAGGAACCTAAGGTCCATTTACTTTCAATAATATTTAGGCTCTTAAGTGTCTAAATCACTTTTGAAAATATTATTTAAGAGTTCTGAAAGAAATTAAGAGGTTTGAAAATTTTGAGGTTGGTCATGTTACTACTATGATAGATGAGACCAAGAAAAAAAAATTATGGTATACTGCAGAGGATGCAAATAGCCACCCATTCCCAACTCCTTGCTGAAAAATTTGAGAGATGATTAAAATGTGAACGTATCACAGCTGCCCTCTTGTTGATCCTAGGAACTAAACTGGGGACATTCAGAGCTGAAAGCATGGGATGCTACTGCTTGAGTTAAAGAAAATTGAATCTCTGAAAATTGTAACAAGGCTCAGATCCTTTGTGGATTAGGCATAGAGGAGGATAACTATAAACTCACAAAGCAGTAAGTTATGTGTATTTTATATAAAATATAAATATACACACTTTCCATTGTTATGTGCATTTAATTTTAATTAAAAAGGATGGAATATTATCTGTTTCAAGGACATTATATGCAAAGGTTTCAGAGAAAGGGAGTTATGTGGAAAGCAAGAGGAACAATATATTCTATGCTTTCTAGTTTCATTTTACTAGGAAGGGTAAAGATAACGTACTATAATATACATTATACTAATCCACAGTATTTAATGTTCTGTTCTTTGAGAACCACAGAAAATGAGATCTGAAAGAAATACCTTTCTGGTTTTCCAAGGCTTTTCACTTCCATACCTTCCCCATGAGTTCCAGTAAACACAACACCAACTCTAAATGTGAAAAGGGGGGGAAAGGGAGGAGAAAAAAAAGGTTTGCCTGCTACTTTCATTAACATGTTATTCTGTGGAAAAGCAGTTTTTTAAATAATGCAAAAGCATTACAGAATCTGAAAAGAAAGATGTTCTAATTTCCAGATAATTAAATAAACATACTCAATACTTCTATGCTTTTTTTGTAGTAAAGATGATTCAATACTTCGTGAAACATAGTAACACAATGTGATTTGCCCTCCATTTAAGTTTGGAGAGAAGGAGTTTCTATAAATGTTTTAACCACCCAATGTTTAACATAGGGTAGAGTTTCTACATCTTCTACAGCTCCAGTCTGCCTTAATGTATACTGTGTGCTTTATTATTCTAAACATACACTTTATATATGCCATAACAAACCTAATGATAACTGGATTTCAGAAATATCTGTATCTTCCTAAACATTCACACACACACAGGTAGGACAATTAAAACAAACTGTTTTGTTTAAGTTTGGTCAACTGATTTAAGGTGTTCATAAGTCCTGGTAATGTAGCTTAACTTACTTTTAAAATAACTGATGGAACTATTAAACAGCAATCCAATATCAAGGTTGGAGTACTACAAACTAGAGAATTAAAATGGAGACATCTGAAGCAAGAGTATCTCATTTTAATAGGTATTAAAATAGTCTGCAATGTCCAAATGCTCATTATTAAGTCTAAAACTGTGCTAGAAGGCTAACAGTCTACCTGTGAATAGCTTGAGCTGCCTATAATATTTTATGAATATTATACACCCATCTGTTTGATCATTATTGTGTTGTTTGAGATATGATTACAAGTGGTTAATTTAAGCCAGGCTTTCTTGTATTTATGCAAGAAAGGGGACAACTGCTTTGTTTCCTCAATTTGCCATAACTTAAAGGACAATAGAGGTGTCATTTGCTTTTGAAGTTTTATTTCCAATCATACATAGAACAAAGAACTTTTGAGGGGAATAAAAAGACTTTCCATGAAGGGCAGCCAGGAGGAAAAAAAGCAGACTGATAGGAAGCAGACTGAACCCGTCCCCAGAGGTGGAATAAGTTAGACCCACCTAAGCCTTTAGGTAACACTGACTATATGTAGACCTGTGATTGTTAAAAGCACCTTTTTCGTATTCTGCTTTGTTCCTAGATTTGAGCTCAAACAATGCTTTGTTTTGGAAAGTCTATTTTGGGTCACTGTATTCATTATTAGACACAGCTCCTAAAGAGAAGACTTGCAGATAACTGAACCTGGCAGTTGGGCTTGTTGAGTAATCATAGCTGGTACACAGAGGGTGTTATACCCTAAGGGTCCAGTCTAAGACTGGGAAAATAGTTGGAGTCCATCCTCAGACAGGCAAAGCTGCAGGGCCCATCACCTTAGGATGCAGTCAAACTCAGCAACTAGCCCTGAACTGTGACACTACCTATATAAGAAATAACTATGAAGTACAATATTTAATTTTGCTGTTTTAAGGGTGCAGAATTGCTATATATCTATGATACACAAAAGCAATTTTTCACTATAGTTAGTTATACGGTGACATAAGATTCTTTGGCCTAACTATCTTGGGAGCAAAGCTTTAGCAAAACAAGTCTGACTGCTGAAACTACACTGGAGAGGAAGAGAGAATATCAGTACCCCAGGGCACTCCTGTCGCTGAGCACTAGCAGTTAATGTAACATAAAGGATGGAGTAGCATGTGTAGTCAGCCATATTCCCTTAAGTTTCTTTGTGGCATTTTTTAATACACAGCAAGTTGTACTTCTGGACCAATTGATAGAAAGTAGGCAGTCCAGGGCCATGGTCAATGGGGTCTGTTCACATCACGGTTCCATGGGCCACAAAGAGATGAGTACAGGAGTGGTATGTGAGAGTGAGAGATATAAAATCCCTTTGCAATAAACTAGTCATGGGGCTGTGAAATCTTCCTGTTCACTTTTGAAGCTGCTGTTGGCCATGCTGTGCCTGCCAGAATTTTGGCCTTAGCACTCACCTGCTAGCAGCTTCAACTAAAGCCTTCTCATCGGGTGAGGAAGCATAGTATTCCAGTTGAGACACTATTCCATTGGCACGCCAGTGCCCATCACTAGTACCATCGGTTTGATCTGCACTGATCTGCACTGTGTGACACAGACAGACTGCTTTCAAGAAGAGCTCTTCCTCTTTCATCTATAAAAAAAAAGGACAAAGCAGACCAGAAGTCGAGTTTCTCTCTCTAAAACAAGATGTGCTTACTCTATGGTACCACAGAATAGGGTGATTATTTAAATAATCAAATGTCTCAAACTGCCTTACAACTACCACTCTTTCTGTAATCACTTTTACTACTTGAAATCCCTCCAGAAGTTCTGTCTGCTTCTTCTATGTAAGGTACTAAGAAAGAATATTTAAGCTGAAATGTTCATCAGCATCTAATCAGTTTTAAGAAAAATAAAATCTTACAAGACTCTGTCTAATTCCATCTGGGGAATCCTCAGTCAACCCTTCTGGAACTAGTTTGCCATTGATCTCTTGGTATTTGATGCCATTAATAGAGCATTCCCGAAACTGCATTTCATTTTCAGTTAGTGTACCAGTTTTATCTGTAAACACATACTCCACCTAGAGTAATATGAAACAAAACAAATTGGAATCATGTACACTAATACAGAAAAGCTATTACCATCTGTCCATACATCATATAACATATTTTGCTAACATTAAGAAAAGACTTCAAATATATATTTCTGCCATCAACAGATATGCAGATCTTATTTTCAAACTCACATAAGTTGCTTAAAATAGAGTCAATATGAAGTCACTAATACTTTTCCTTACTGTTTATATACGGATATTTAATCAAAAAGTAAAAAGTAAAAAAAATGGACATTATTTTACCTGTCCCAACTCCTCATTGAGATCTGATGTATTTACTTGTGCTCTCTGGTTTGTTTCTTCATGATAGAGGTCAAGATCCCAGCCAATAAAAAAAGATCCAAGAAATTTCTGCATCTCAACAGTCACATAAAGTGAAATAGGTATGATAAAATTGTAAAGTACCAGAAAAGCAAGAAAATCTGAAATAAATCTCAGAATCTGAGAGAGAAAGAGAGAAGGAAAGGATTATCAGAGTGATTTAAGTGAAACATTGCCACTTAAGTGGGCTTCAGTATTATCTTATTGACTATGCTGGAGGAGACTGAAGTCCTCTATATACACAGAAGAGGAACAACATTAGTAACAATGACATTACTACTCCAGCATTGTGTTTTAAGACTGATGCAGACAGACTGCCTTTAGTGATGAGAGAATACTTCAGTTCTCAAGCCCATACATCCATGTTTTCTCTGCTGATACTGTAAAGGAGGGTACCAATTCATTTTAATTATGCTGATGATTTTGTAATGTGAACACTTCTCTCTTAGGAATTGAATTGAGATGATCAATTTATGTCACATATTCCACCAAACAGCCAATCACAGACTTTTCTAACAATCCACAAGTTATGAAGTCTGAAGAAGTTAAAAGCAACTGATATTCCACATTGTTACCTGTTTATCTACAGTATCCATAATTTACATTTGATGTTGAAGATCACATGAAAGTAGTCATATAAAGCAACAAAAAAGCTAGACATTTCTGTATTAAGGATGACAACATAGTTCAGTCATACTTTGAAAAAGGTGTGAATCAAGGACGAAATGCCATTTTCCAGTTTCTTTGAACATTCTCATGTTAATTTGTGTGACAATCTCAGCATTAAACTTGTCTCTTGAGTAAATTCCTACCAACATCTGAAAGCTTAAAGAGAGATAATTGAGACAAGAAGAACTGAAACATACCTTTTAACTCCACTGAAATATTTTGGAGTAGGAGAACAATGTGCAGGAATAGAGTAGAAATGTGGTAAATATTTTGCAAATAATAAGTGTTCGTCCTAACTAAGGAATGCTGGCATAACTATTTAATCAGCGCTGAAAGTTTACATGGTGATTTACAAAACATAGATGTTACCTGCCCTAAAGGTTTTGAAATCTAAGACAGATAAGCTAAACAAAGACATGGCACAGAGTAGTATTCAGGCAATGGAAAGGTATTTTTGGGAAAAAAAAGACAGTGGCAGAAGCTAAAATGAATTCTTGAAAAAAAGCGTACATTTAGTGAGATCTAAAGTAGCAGGTTGCTGACAAGAGTGGAAGGAAGATAAAAGGGAGCAACAAAGTGAACAAGATGAATAAGAGGGAAAAGCAGGAGAAAATGACATCAAAAAGAGGAGCAAGATTACATATAGCCTTAAAGATGAGGATGAGGGAGTCAAACGGGATACTTATTTACTAAGTCATTCATTCCAGTACCCTGCAATGGGTCCTGAAGCTATTCTCATTTATATAGCAAATACTTCATACAAATTAAGAAAAAAATGCCTTTACTTGGTTGACCACTTCAAAAAAAACTGGAGATTCCTTAAGTAATTTCAGATACTAAAAAGACGGTCACTAAGCAATTTTGAAAAGTCTTCAATTCATTAATGGTTTGCCAAATTAAAATTTTAAATAAGATTGTTTTAAAGCTAGCACAACAGCATTTGATAAGTTTAACACTCAATTTACCTATAAATGTAATTTAAAAAAGAGTGGCTTCCAGGAACAGATTATGTTTTTCCAGTTCAATCATGAAGAACTTTCAGATCATAAACCCTTGTGAAAGTCACATGCTATAATAAAGGTACAATAATAAAATAATATAACATTAGCTGTCAATTCCTGAATGATGAGAGTTCTTCATATCTTCTTTCATTTTATTTTATAGCAGCTGTGTGAAACAGGAAAGAACTCTCCTTGGTCCAATAATTTCGATCCTTTTACACATCAATATGGTGATTAGTCAGCACACACCAATTGCCACTGCCTTAGAATCTAAAGGGGAGATTTCCGAAGTTATAAAGGCGAGTTAAGTGCCCAAATCCCAAGTAAGTCAGTGTGAAATGAGCATTTAACTCTACTTTATATCTCCAAAAATTTCGCCCTGTTACAAATTTGCCAATAAGCTCTTGATCTGCAGCATGGGAAGCAGGAGCCCTCCCCCAAAATAAATTAAAAATGTAAAACAAAATTTAAATTAAACAAAATGACTAAGTAGGGGGATATTCTTCAGAGATGTAAACTATAAGGTTCAGTGGAACATCACTTCAAAGAATCCCTTCAAACTCTGTATTTGTGTATTTCCTCTGAAGGAAAGTGGGTGGGTAAGAGGCTTCTGTCTGGCAGTATCTTCAAAGCAGCACAATTACAGGCATGAGGAAATTACCTGAATGATACCAGCACTACAGGATTTCCCAAAATAAAAGTTATAATAAAATCACTGCAACAGGCAGTGCACAAAATAAAACAAACATGGGATTTGGCTTAACATAAAAGGATGGGCAAGATACCTCCAAACAATGAGAGAGGAACACCCAGAAGCCTGTGACAAAGACTTGTGAATATACCCTAATAAAAATGAAAACTTTCAAAAACTGGGCCTTGCCAAAAGAAACAAAATCTCTAGAGAATGACAGTTTGTGCTCCCCGATTTCAGAAACATGACTAAACCTATAGCTGGATTCCTCTAGAGGCTAAATTAAAGCAATACTGATTTGCAAATACATCTATGAAAGGCCATGTAGCTGCCATGCCTAAATCCAATAACTGAAGCATTCGAAAGTTCACATACACTACTAATATTAATATACCCCCCTTCTTCCCGTCTTCCAGAGTTGGCTGGAAAGAAGTAACTGAGAGGGTTAAGCAGTTATTAAGTAACTGGGGGTTGTATTAATATAAATATGGGTGTAGTTACTCAATGTACTTTTATACAACCACGTTACCTTACTGCTGTTTCTTTCATGTTCAGTTTTCTGGTTATACCAAGGTTCATCCCATTTTTCTTCAGCTTGCCATGCATATTTTAAGATTGTACTCAGGACTGCTTCAAAAAGGAGGATTATTAGATAGATGATCAAAAATGAATTCATAGACCTAGAAGGAAGACACAAAAATACTATTTCAGTGTATTCTATTCTGTTTTTCCTTAACGTATGAAAGCAATGTTAAACTTCAGTTGACTATGACAAAATGTTTTGTTAGAAATATTTTCAGTGCGTCTGTTTCAAACAATTGAAAAGTTTCTACATCACCGTTATTGTTTCCATTTGTTAACAGGAACAGAATACTGCATTTGACTAGAATATATACTAAATTACAGTAGATTTCCGCAGTTAATTTTGGGGATTAACTTTTATTATCCTTACTCCAAGGACTCACTCTCTTCTGAATATCAATTCAGAATGTGAAGGAACTATGGGATATCAATACAGAGATCCAATCCAAAGTCGCTCCTTTTGCTACCTGAAAAGGTGTTCCACAGCATTGCCTGTCAATACTTGACTGGACAAGTGATCACCTTTCAATCCTGTCAATATTCATTAAGGCCAGATTTGATGTCAATGCCAGAGAAATGTTAAATGAGGGGTAGGAAAAGGTACAGCAGCTTCTTGTGCATCATATAGATTTCTTTGTCTCTGGCTGCAGAAGTATAATTAACTCTTTGGTTGTAAAAGAAAGCCAGTGGGGCTGCCTGGACTTCTAACAACTTGTACAGACAAAACACATTATACTAAATTTGTCTCTTAAAATATTCAATGAGTTTCATTCACAGACTTATGTCACAACAGTACATTCAGCAGCCTTTTAGACTGGAATGACAAGCAGCCAAGAATTAAAAACAGAATTTGCAATCTGAATAAGAAGTTAATATCCCTTACATATTTGTTTCTGGTTAAATTATTTGTTCCAGAAATAATGAAACAAAAAATACTTTCTTCATGACAGACTGCATCTTCAAGTATCTTCAGATAGTTAGTGTTCCATATACACTTGAGGACACATTCTTTTCAGAATCTGCATCTTCTCTACTAATACTGCAGACAATGTAACAGGGACAAGCACCCAGATGTGATAAGAAGGGGAGAAAAACCAAGATTCAGGCAACAGAAATACAGATAAATAAGACTTCAACTGAG
>ML675649.1:8604131-8628510 GCA_007922155.1 Mesoclemmys tuberculata
TAAATGTGAATGAATTAAGCCTCCAAATATCAATGTGAGCTCAGTAAATATGTCAATTTTAAAAATACATACATTGAAGTACATGGTGAATAAATGATTTGCCCAAAGTTTCGTATGAAGTATGGGGCAGAAGACAGATATTTAAGGCCCCAAGCCTATGCCTGAATATCAAAAACAGTTAAGAATGAACTTCTTGGGCATTAAATATCAAACAAGTCCCAAAAAGGAACTGGTTGTGTTAATTAACACATCTATGATGTACAAAAGCACATTTTAAAGACAGAGAGGATCAAATTTTCAAGAGGGCTAACTACCCACCAGCCGTCACTGAAGCAATGGAATCTTCTGGGTGCTAGGCACTCTTGAAACTCTGGGCACTGCTTTTAGGTGCCTAAATGGGATCTAAGATCTGTTGAAAATTTGGTGTTAAAGCTCTGAACTCCTTTACTGCTTGACCCTTTTGAACATTTTTGCTGCATTTTTAAACGGATATTCCATTTATTTCAATGGAACAGGAAAACCTATTACACCAGGTATGTTCACTAGCACAGGTGATGTGAACTTACTGCAATACATGGGATTATATTCTCTGCAACATTTCAGTAGTTAAATACCTAATGAATGTGCACATTTTATTACGTTTGTTTTTTAAAAAAGTCTCAGCAGGGTGATAAGTCAGCAGTTTCCACTTATTACAACAGGAGCTGAGAGTGCTCAGTGCCTTTGATAATCAAGCCACAGTATCTATTGAACTACAAGATATACAATTGTAAATTACAACACTTCTCAAACTAGATATGCTAACTTCATACACACATTTTTAAAAAAAATTCAAGTGTTAACATTACAAAAAGTTAATTCAAGTGGTGAAGCTAACACTTAAAATTATCATAATCTAAAACTTTGCAAAACAAATAAGTTTAGATTTAAAAACTTCAACTATCTAATCTAGTTTTACTTGACTTAACCATAACTATGAAGTCGCAACAGGCATCTGGATAACAAACTATTACCCTTTCCCATTCTATATTAATGTTCTTTTATGATGACCATGTTTTATCACCTTAATCTAGTTTAAGTTATATTAAGTTAGCTTTACAAATATTTTACTTACCGTACAATTTCCTCAATTTGTTGACTTACAGTTATTCTTCCAACAAATCTATTAAAAAGGTCATATGTCAGAAGAACACTTTTTGAAGAATGTAGTGTACAAACTAATATTAAAAAACCCAACTATTTCATTTATGCAAGGAAAGCTTGACATAATTATGGTATGTGGCAGATGGAATATCCTATCCTTGATTTACAGTTTGTTTTCTTAGGGAAATACATTGACCTTGGTGATAATTTTGAAGCATGTTTCAAGAAGTCATCATCAAGAGCAATGAACCATCCCACCCCTTCAAGAAAATGTACTGAGTGATTTTGGAAATAACCCACATGACTCAATTTATGAAATGATATAAAATATCTTTGTTAATAATTGTAAATCCCCCCAAAGTGATTACATATTCTAATCAAGAAATACAATTCCTTTACAAACAAAAAAAGGAAAAATTACCAGTACATTTTTCATCTGAAATAAATAGTAATTTCACATCTAACGAAGACGATGAATAAACCAAGCTTTCAAATTCTTAGGTGTCTGAAATTCTCAAATATATTTTGCAAGCCTTGTAACACTCTGATTTGAAATTACTGTAAGTGTTCACCATCACTAGTTTAGTCATTCCTTACTGACATCACTAATTTTATGACCTTTGCAATCCCACTTCAGAGATCCAGTATTCAATAACTAGTTAAGCAAATATGCATTCATGTTATGAAACTGGAATTCCAAAAGGGTCCAAATACTCAGTTAAAATAAGCTACTGTTCCTATAGCTATAAGCTATACATCCATATTATCCATATGATTACTAAAACTAATTTATGTGAAAGTGATCAGCTTCTATTAAAGGTAGTCATGACTAAAAAATTTATACAAGGTTAATATTATGGTATGAGTCAAAAATATTTACAGGACCACAGGCCTAAATGAAACATACATTTGTTATGAAAACAAACACTTTTAAAAAGTCTGTCCTACTGCTTGCTAACTGTAGCTGTTAAATGAGACATGTTGGTATGGCAATGGTTTAATCTTTGCTGTTGGGGAACATAGTTCAAATTCTGCTTAGACTGTAAATAAATGTGAATTTTGGGGTACTTGTTCTTAATGGATAATTAACAAAGCCACCACACAATTTGAGACACTTTGATCTGAAACAGAAGAAAGGGGTGCTAATATTCAGAACTGAAGTATATTGGCAGAATCATGTACAGTTTCTCTCTTTTTCTACAATTCCTGCTAAAACACCATTACTTTCAAAATATGTGAACAAATTTACAGCTTATGAAGAAATGTAGAACCATGCTGGTGTTAAAATATAAACAGTAAATACGAGAAGGCTTTTTCTCTGTTTGCAGCTTTAAGCAGCACATGTATGTACATACCAACTCCTACACTTGTGTAATAAAACCTGAAATGTCCAACAATACTTGGGGAGAAACTTTACTCTCAGAAAGGTTTATATAATTGTTAAGAACCATAAGAAATTCTGCTTTTAAATCAACATTAAAATTATGAAGAATAGAACACCACCTGTAAAGGTCTGCCTCTGGCTGTTGACATTCAACAACAGCTACGAGCGTGTCCAGGTTGGCAACTGACTGTAATACTGCTGTTTCTGGGACTGCAATATGAGTCTGAAAGACACACATTTTCCATTCAATTTCATTATTTAGAAGTACAAAACAGAAAATTTATATATCCGAGTATTTCTCAAGGATAGAGAAAGAGCCTAGTTTGTTGGCATTTGGTCAAAAAAAGCCTCTGGAATGCTGAAAAGGGATATGGATTTTGTATCTGAAAGTATCACATCTTGAAAAATTACATTGCAAATTTCCATTTCAAGTACCATAGTAGTGTTTCTCAAAAATGATTAACTTGGCCAGAAAACCCCTCACATTAATTAACATTTTATAACACCTCTTACATTAGCAGATCAAGCAAGACTCTTGGTCTTATTAATATACAGCAACTCACACCAGAGAAAAACATACAGGGGTAAAATCTTATCGAAACTCAATTAACTACAATATCTATACTACAGTTCTGATATATTAAGACAGACCTAATAACTAAAGGTCAGATTTTGCTTTTCTTACTCTCACTGATTAGTTCTTAATTCAAAAGTAAGCCCACCAATTTCATGAGGGTTGGTTATGACTCAGGTTGAGTAAGGGTGGCAGAATAAGATTTTATGTGTAGCAAAACAGGACAGAACAGGAAAGTATGATGCATTATGATTTTAAAAAAATAGTCCTGATATATGCTCAAATAACTAAAGGTAAAAATTTAACTATATCTCAAAAAGCTCAGAGCCTAGACAGCCTCTCTTTACAATTAGTAAAATTGCTAGAACATTGTGGGAGCTGCCAGAATTTTTTTTTTGAAGTAATTAAAGTAAGACAAGCAAAAAATTCCCATTTGAGTAATTTCTCTGTTAAGGAAGCTGGCCTTTACTAATTTAGCAAAGGCTGAAAGTTGATTTGAGTCTAATTTCTATGCTGCATTCATATTAGCAAATGGCATATGTTTAGATTACCAACCTTAAGATTAGTTTCTCCATCCAAGCTAGCAGTAGTAACATGACATGAACCATCCACTCTATCTGAGGACAGAAGTACAAGATCCACAGGGAAAGTCTCATCTTTGGCTACTCTGACAATATCACCCACCTGAGTAGATAAACAGAAATGATAGATACTGCTTTTGAAAAAGAATAGATTAAGAATTAATTTTAGTACTTGTTATTCAGAATTATAATGCAATAGGCCTACATAAAATTGCAATGCAGCAAATGAGGATTTTATTTAAAAAATCAAAACCATTTTCTATAGAAGAAATGCATGGTTTTCTGCTAGTGACTAGACACATACCCTAATGTTTTTTGATCTAGTTTTTACAAGGCCACCACTTCGAACAACATAAACTGGAGCTCCATTTACTTCATTGTCTGCTTTATGTCGTAACCAGTCTTCATAACCCTGCAGAAATACAAGACTGAAAGTTATGTTTAAAGTAGAAAACAAACAGCTAGCTCCTTTTCTAAGAGTAAATGAAAGATGTCTGAGGCACCATAGCTTTGCAAACAACCGGCTGTGACACCTTGAGCATGTCACTAAATTTTGTTCTATTCAGGTTTCACTGCACCCCTCACTGTGCATTCAGAGCACCCTGTTTTCACTAATTTCACGTTTGTTAAATAAGGATAAAAATGTAGCGAATGTAGTAGAATTATGCAATCTGTTATTTTTAAAAACAAGTATCTGTGGTAAAGGTTCCTGAAGAAGAGTTAAAACCGACTGCTCCTCACAATGTCTAAATGGATTAAGACAACTGAATAGAGAATACAATCATTCCCAGAGCCTCACATTTATTAAAAGCAGAAGTAACAGACTAAAATTACTTCTTTTTCTGTTCAGCTATGCAATTCCCAGAGAGTTTGCTCTAGTGACTTTTTGAACAACAGCTGAGGCACCTGTTCTTGTAAAGGGATTTTAACTTCTATGGTGTGGAGTTGATATTCATGTTTTGTTGAGCAAGTGGAGATGACACTGTATGTGAGAAAAACAGTCAGGTACAAAGTTTTAATCCATTCAGAGTGCACCAGGGCAATGTTTTAGAGTGACTGATCAACCTGAACTTCTAGTACAGAAGACAAGCAAACTTTTTTCTTCTAGCTGTACAAAAATCAAAGGAGAGTACACATCCAGGATTTTTGTGTGCGCGCATCAGTTAATATGGTGCTTGTTTACTTGAACACCCTCCAATACTGTCTGATTGCAAATGTAATAGGTATATACTGGAAGATACTATTGATAAACAAGAAGCAATAGAAAATTCACATTATTTAAAAGTGCCAAGCCTCTGAGTTACACAGATCATGTCAGATTCACACTGCTAAAAATTTTATACCGTATCTTATACACCATCATGTATTCTGTACTTGCCACATGCAGTATTATAGAAATCTATTTTGGGAACGTGTTAGAGGATTATTTTAGAAGTGTTGTGTCTATTTTCATCTCTCTCTGTCTGCAAAGTAGGGGACTTTAGTTACCATGAATCCAACTGTACAGAAACAGCCATAAAAAACCTGGAAGTGATCTAAATTGCTTTTCTTATTCATAAAAATGTGACAAAGCTGTCTGCTATCTTGGAACCTTGCAGGCCTAGAAGTAAGTAGTGGTCTCAGTGAAATGCTGAGAATATGCCCCAATGAGATTGTTTCTGGCCTTAGAATGCTGCAAGATATTGGACCTGAACGTTTTGATATTCATGTACACAAAAGTTGTTACTGATAGAGAACTAAAACTTGCTTGTCCTGAACCTTGGAGTAGGGATAATTTGGGGGGTTGAAAAAGGAAATATTTTTATGGCAAATTTATTAAGGCAGTCAAAAGGATATGATGGGCTTATTATCTATTACATGGTTCTGTAATTTATAAAATTGATACCACACCTCCATACATGGTGTTTGTTATACATAAAATAGAAGCATTTTGCCCAATTATAGTCTTATTTAAGCCACTGCATGATATTTTTCTTCTTTTTGGTTAAAGAGTGTCCTAGATACAGAGCACTTCATTAAAAAAATTACCTAATATTGGATGATCTCAGACAGAATTTTTTTCTCCACACATCTGCTAAGTACCATATTCTGTATTTAGAGTCTAATGTTGCAAATACTCCTCTAATACTGAGAAAGCTAACCCAATTCTTTGGGGTGTAGAACAAAGAAGAAGAAAAACAGGAAGGCTTATTTTGGTCCTGTAAATCCCAGTGACATTACAATTCTCGTTTCTCAGCAACATAAAACTGCTAAAAAGAATAAGCAACTTTCATGCCTAGGAACCAATACAAGTTCAAATAATTTCTGAACAATGAAAAGGGAATGGAAAAGAAGAGGGTTACGGGCAAGCTTTTTTCAAGAATGAAGATCTAAACAGAATGCTAACGAACTTCTCAACTTTAGCATGTTTAAGATTTCTGAACTGCTAATTTGTAGTCTAACTTGTAATATCGTATGTAGGAATAAAAGGCTGAAAACTGTGATACATTCCTGAAATGTACAATCAAAAAAAGGATGGATCGATTGAAATGAAAGATTTAAATCAGGAAACCTTGATTTAAACCATCAGTTTTAATTGTGTTTTGCATTTGTACTTTTTATTTTTTTTCCTAAAGAAAACTTGATTCTTATTAGTTGGTAACAATTAAAACATGTTGATTTGCAACTAAATATGGCCTCTACACTAAATTTGGTGTTTATTTTTGCTAGCCCAGAGGCTATACCATACCTATGCACATTAATTTAAGCCATTATATAGCTCAATTTACATTTATTCAGATTCCAAATTTTAATGTTAGAAAATAGTGACTAAACCTTTTTTTATTTGTTAAATGATTAATGTTTTATTTGATTTGTATCAAGCTTTATTTGGATGGAAATTAAAATGCAATTAAAAATGCAAAACCCCTTAGCACTTTGAAGTTGTTGGTTAATTAGTTTCATTTATCTATCTTAAATGTGATGGATACATAAGAAAAAAGTTCAACAAACATGTTTTGCATTTAAAACTAACTTTTATTAACCAAGTGAAGTATTATCTGCAGTTAGTGAATTAAACTGATTGCTGCTTGTCACCATGTCCTTCAAGATTTTAAAAGAGAAAGTTTTTCACCCTGTGCAGTAAGAGAGGTTCTTTGAGATGGTTGTCTCTATGGGGTGCTCCACTTTGGGTGATTGAATGCCCCTGCACTTGTAATTAGAGATTTACAGTAGCTGTGCTGGGTTGGGTCACACATGCGCAGTCCCCGTCTTGCACCGCCTCAGGCAGTTATATAGCGCCATGTGACCAACACCACTTTGGCTCCTTCTCTACCGGAGAGTCTTTAGTGTGAAAACTCCAAAGTAGAGGGGAGAAGGGAGGGTAGTGGAGCACCCATAGGAACAACTATCTTGAAGAACCTCAGTTACTGCACAGGGTGAGTAATGTCGTCTTCTTCTTGGAGTGTCCCTGTGGGCGCTCCATTTGTAAAGCAGTGGTCCCTTGGTGGAAGGGAAGGGCTTTGACGTTGCAGTCATGGCGGATGAGAAGACCGTAAGTCCAAACAGAGCATCTGATGAGGAGTGCTGCTCTATGACAACGTTGTGAACATATGGGCTGATGCCCAGGGTTGCTGCTTTGCAAATGTCCATAACGAGGTCATTGTTGAGGAAAGCCATCGAAGCAGACAGTGCTCTGGTGGAGGGTGTGCAAGCCCCCATTGGGGGTTGTAGCTGTTGTTGACAATAATAAAAGTCAGTGCAGCCGGAGATGCATTTAGACAGCCTAAATTTTGATATAGCATCTCCTTTAGATTGTTCTGTGATAGATGGAAATAACTTTGGTAACTTTCTGAAAGTCTTTGTTCTCTGAATGTAAATGCTAGCACCCTTCAGATGTCTACGATGTAGATCACGGCTTCTCGTTTATTCTCATGGGGTTTCAGAAAGAACAATGGGAGATGAATGGTCTGATTCAGATGGAATGAGGAAGCAGCCTTAGGTAAGAACTTGGGATGTGGTCTTGGGGAAAATTTGTTTTGAAAAATGTTGTGTTTGGGGGATGTGTCATGAGGGCTCCCAGCTCACCTACCCATCTGGCAAACATGATGGCAACGAGGAAGGCCACCTTCTTCGAAAGGAGGAGTAGTAAGCAGATCACTAGTGGTCCAAAGGGGTCCCCAGTAAGGCCCCATAAAACCAGGTTGAGGTCCTATGATGGAATGGGAGCTTGTATTTTCAATTAAGTGTTATGAAGGCCCCTGAGAAAATGCTCGGTAGTTAGATGAGTGAAGATTGAGAACTCATCCATCTTATGATGGAATGCTATGATAGCTGCAAGGTTTACTCTGAGCTCATGGAGAGACATGATTTTTTAAATTCCAATATATAGTGCAGTGCCAGGGGTAGAGGAGAGAAAACGGCCATGATTGGTCTACTTTGGCCCCGTGTATTGAATCGCCTCCATTTGTGCAGGTATGCATGTCATGGAGTTGGTCTATGACTGTTTAAAAGAATGTCCCTTACTTCTCCGAACAGCTCATTTTGATTTCTCAGAGCCATTGAGTAGCCACGCCTTTAGGTGGAGTCTTGCCAAATTTGGGTGGTGGTCCTGGCCTGCATCCTAAGACAGGAGATGAGGTAGAAGAGGGAGAATGCACAGTGGGCACCCAGCCATCTTTAGGAAGTAAGGAAAGCACATCTGTCTGGGCCACGTGAGGGTTATCAAGAGGACTCTGGAATGGTCTGTCCTGATCTTATGTAAGACCTGGGATAGAAGAGGGGGTCGAAGGAAAAACATACTGTAGAGGTGCATCCCATTTGAGGAGAAAAGCGTTACCCAGGAAATGGGATCCCAGTCCCACTCTGGAGCAGAAGTGTGAGCACTTGGCATTTCGGTTCATCACAAAAAGGTCTATGGCTGGAAACCCCCACTGTTTTAATATACTCCAGAGGACTCTGGGGTTCATTTCCCACTTGTTATACTAGGAAAATTTTCTGCTTAGTGCACCTGCAGTGAAGATAGCCCTCCAAGATGGTCACTCTGAATTGCTCCTTTTTATTTTCAGGCAGAAACTCAATAAATTCCAATACTTTGAGTAGTTGCTGTAATTATATTTGGTCATTAACACCTCATAATTTGAGATCCTAAATTGTAGATTTGCCAATGAGTAGGCCTTAAAACCAAAAAGGTCCAGTCTCTTCCAGTCCATGTCATATGGGGTCTTTCTGGAGTGATGCTGTTTGCTCATTTCATTTACAGCCTCCACCACAAGGAGTTTGGTGAGGGGTGTGTAAAAAAAAAAAAAAAAAAAAAAAGAATTCCATTGCCTTCAAAGAAACAATATACTTTATCTGCCCTTTTGCAGGTATGTGGGATTGTTGCCAGGGTCTGCCAGATAGTTTTGGCCTGATCCATCAGGGCATCATTACTAGAAGAATGATTCTGGATGAAGCTGAAGTCTGTAGTATGTTCTCAACTTATCATGGGACTCAGGCACTTCCTCTAGTGGGATGTCCAGGGAATCTGCCGCCCTCTTAAAAAATTCCTAGAACTGTCTAAAACCCTCCCCCCCTGGTGGTAGATGGGAACATGATGGCCTCATCTGGAGAAGAGGATGAAGTTAGCTGCTGGTGCAGTTTCCTGGTCTAAAGCTTCCTCAAGGTCCTCAACTTCCTCTTCTGGGGCTTTAGAGGGCCCTGGTACAGAGGGTGAAAGGGAACGTTTTGACCTGACTCTGGATGGACTGGGATGCTTGTGGTATTGTGAAATGTATGCTGACCATGGGCCCCAGCTTGGCCACTATGGTGGAAAAGACATGGGTGGTTGCTGTACCAGCTCTGAGTTTCAGGTCTTGGGTGATAATCCCATAGTTGTGATGGACCTGGTCTGATAGGTGCGTGGAGAGGTGAGGAGTGATTAGAGGAGTAGATTTCCCCTTCATCCTTATCACTCACTAAGGAAGGAGCTGATCTGTAAAGTGTGGCAAATTGGCTGGGTACCAAGCGAGAACGCATGAGATCAGTACTGAAAAGAGAAGATTCCAGCATCAGGGAAACCAGGAGAGCCTTGCGGCGGAGGAACTGATGAGGTACTGAGAGCATCAGTACCGAAGGTGTAGTATACAGTGCCAATATCTGTGCCACAGATGTAAGAGCTGAGGATTGTGCACTGTATGCTGGGGACGCAGAAGACGGCACCATAGTCTGTAGTAGCGCCGAGCTGCTAGGCACCATATGTCTCATTGGCTCCAATGGTACCATGACAGACAGTTTTGTTTTCCCTTTGCTGCCTTTGTCTGAGCTAACCCTCTTTTGCTTGTGCAGTTCCCACAGTACTGGAGGGTCCCACAACCAGGGAGGTGCAGTCAGGACCAATGGGGGTCTGCCGAGTTGGAGAACACCACTTCTTGGTAGTTTCTCAAAGAGGGGAAGTCAGAGCCTACTTTTTTATCACCTTCTTGGCAGAGTGCTCTTTTGCCTGAGTAGATGGAGGGGAACCTCTGTCAGATTGCCTCAGGACACCGGTGTCCAGGATGGGTCTGTGATCCAGGCATGGACACCAGGTGCCGAGACTTCTCTGTCATAAGGAGCTCCAGTTGTAAGTCTCTCACCTTCTTAGCACGGGCTTTCAAATTGTGGCAATGTGAGCACTTCTGCGGGATGTGTATCTTTCCCAGGCAACGGACACACTGTGAATGCTCATCAGAGACCGGGATATAAGGTCTGCACGTGAGGCAGTGTTTAAAACTTGGGGAGCCGGGCAGGCCCATCATGAGCCACTGTTAATGACACCAGTTCCAACAGTAAAGAAGAGGTTTTAAAAAACCAGGAGTCTGTTTCACATAGCAAATTCTCAACACTTAGCAAGGCAGAGTACTTCTTGTTTAACGAAATTTGTAAATGACTGAATGCTTCCTATATCTAATGCTCAAAAAATCAAATACAGGAAATGGAGTGCAGTAGCAGCAGCTGCACAGCATGATACTAGGAAAGCCACAACTGTAAAACACCTAAGTACTGAGCCACAAAAGCGTTTCCTGGAAAATAGGAAAAAGCAACAACAAGAGTCAATGTCCAGGGTTTCTTATTAAAAGTGTTTTGCAGAAAAGTATTTAACAAAAATCCAATAACCTTGAAGCATTTGGACCACAATTCTAAAGAGCATTTAGCAGAGTCCTAAACCTTCTTAATTATAAAGTACTGACTTCAGCTCTTTTTCCATTTGACACTACAGCATGCTGGTAGATGCCTCATACACCAAGGAATCCTGCTGCAGATTGGAGACAGACTAGTGTGGTCATGTAAAACTTATTGGATCTAAAATATCATATTTTGCAGCATTTTTAATATCTTAGTTTTATGATGCATTGTTTCTCTTCTCTCCCTCCCCAACGTCACGCTGCAATGTTGCTATAGAATGGTTCCAGTCTAATAGAGTCACGGAGTTCAGTGATGTGTGTCTTGATACTGATACAATGAATGTTGGGCAGTCACATGAACAGAAAAGATCACTTCAGTAATATGTATCCTGAATGCTCTTCATACCCTTGCCATTTGGGGAATTTAGCATATTATTCTAAAGCTACTGAATTTTAGTTAATCCTATTTCACAGGTAACTGGTAAGCCTTGCCAAAAACCCTACCAGCATTAATATACTTAAGAGAGTGAAATATAATCTGATCTCTTTCTTTAGGCTGTAAATATTATTCTTGTCAGGTTAAGATATTAATTGAATTTCTGCCTCTAATCAATATGCAGCTGTAAAGTGGTTGCCTACATTCATCTGATAGCTGTGTGAATGCCCAGTTTTTTGCCTCGAGGGAGGATTTTTAAGCCCTTCCTGCCTGAGGCACTATTCTACGCTGGCAAAAAAAGCTCTCTACCCCACTTTTGGGACTGGCTTAACTGCTGCCAAACATTGTGCAGGTAGCTTTAATACATCATTCACTCAAGTCTCTTTCCTGGCCTGTATTATGTATGAGGATTCCTTTTTAATGTGTACCGAGGTGTGCCAAGGGAATAAGTTAGGAAATGGTTTTTATAACAACTGACCTACAGAGCCGACACAAAAAATGCCTTTTGACAGTCATTCCTGTCCATTTAAGGGTATTACAATGAATCCGTGGATGCCTGACAGCTAAGCAGAGCTCCCCAGTTTAAGCTTCCAGTGGGCGACCTTTTAAATACATTTACCAAAAAACTGTGTGTGTGCCTTACTGTGTAGAGAGTCTAACAAACCCTGTCTATATTATTTAAAGAAAAGATTAAGAAACTGTTTTAAAAGGAATCATGCTACTTAAGCTAATTTCATACCTGCTTTATGGCTGTTACAGTTATAACAAAGAATAATGGCAATCCGCTTGTAATAGGACTGGTAGGTGTATCTATCATAAGCTGCAAGAGAGAATGAGAATAATATTAGTATCAGACTATTCTTCAAATCTTACAAAATCAAAGGCAATAACATCTTACACTACCTAACTAAAATTATGTAATTCAAAGAGGATCTTTATTACATATTCTATAGTCATTCTGGGTACAAAACTCCCCTTGATGTCAGAAGCAGTTCTATTAAAAGGTGACAACTCTTTGTCAGATAGACAATCCATGGTGAGGATCACAGAAGTTCTCCTGCAGTTTGTAGTGTGCATCCCATATTTTAAGACCTTACCCAATGAAAACAAGAATTTTTTTCTCTTACCAAATTGAGTGAAGAAACATACTATGTGAAACTGCTCTTTTATACCATACAAAGAACTAGCTTACAACAATATAAAGTAAGATAAAAGGCATCTTAAATTCAAACTGAAAATTGAAAGCACAAATTTCTGAGGGCTTTAACTCTGGCACATACTGCTGCTTTCTGTCTCTCACAAGAGAAACTTGCCGATTTTACAATTTGTGCTATCACTGCTCTGGTGACAACACTAACAATCTCTGCATGGGTTTCTCTCTACTGCAAGAACGGTGTTACTTTACAGGATAAACTAACTGTGTCTTGAAGGGCTGCGGAGACAGGATACAAAGGCAAAACAGTTATTCAGAACATTAATATTAATTTGAGAACGTTATTAGGTTTATCTGAAATGTAACTCATTGCCATGGGAATCATTACCAAATAAATCTTGTATACAGTTTAAAAAGGTAAAAGGCTGATAAATTCATCCTTACAGAAAATAGCCTGGGCCGTAGCATGGCCTGTGCATTATCTTTTTACTCTCAAATTTCTAGTGAGTTAAAAAATATGGCAAATTAAAGTCTGAGCTAGAATAATTTATGTTCTGCTGTTATACAGCCAGACAGGACTTCAGCTTGGAAACAAGTTCTCTAATATATCATATCCTAAGAAGAGTATATAACAGACAAAGACGGTGCAGTAACAAGTGGACCATGAACTGCAGTAAATAAAAATCTATTTTAAAGTAGATAGGAAAAGAAATGATGCTCTCAAGTTTCCAAGAGGATAAAAATGGCCATACTGGGTCAGTCCAATGGTCCACCTAGTCCAGCTTCCTGTCTTCTGACAGTGGCTGGTGCCAGATGATTCAGAGGGAGCAAACAAAACAGGGCAATTTATCAAGTGATCCATCCCCTGTCATCTAGTCCCAGCTTCTCCCAGACAGAAGTTTATGGACACCCAGAGCATGGAGTTGTATCTTTGACCATCTTGGCTAGTAGTCATTGATGGATCGACCCGCCATGAATTTATCTAATTCCTTTTTGAACTCTATTATAGTTTTGGTCTTCACAATATCCACTGAAAAGGAGTTCCACAGGTTGACTGTGCATTGTGTGGAGAAGTACTTCCTTTTGTTTTAAACCTCCTGCCTATTAATTTCACTGACCGATCCCTGCATTATGAGAGTAAGTAAATAACACTTCCTTATTCACTTTCTCCACAGCAGTTATAATTTTATAAACCTCTATCATGTCCCCCTTTACTTGTCTCTTTTCCAAGACAAAAGAGTCCCAGTCTTTTTACTCTCTCCTCGTATGGAAGCTGTTCCATACCCTTAATCATTTTTGTTGCCCTTCTCGGTATCTTTTCCAATTCTAATAGATTTTTTTTGAGATAGGACAACCAGAACTGCACACGATATTAAAAATGTGGCCATACTAGGGATTTGTAAAGTGATATTATGATATTTTCTGTCTTATTATCTAGCCCTTTCCTAATGGTTCCAACCACTGTTAGCTTTTTTGACTGTTGCTTCACATTGAGCGGATGTTTTCAGAGAACTATCCACAATGACATATCTCTTTCGTGAGCGATAACAGCTAATTTAGATCTTATTTTTTTATGTATAGTTGGGATTATGTTTTCCAATGTGCATTACTTTGCATATATCAACACTGAATTTCATCTGCCTTTTTGTTGTCCCGTCACCCACTTTTAAGAGATCTCTTTGTAACTCTGACCATTAGAGGAGTGAAGTTCTGGAACAGCCTCTTTCAAAGGGAGCATAGGGGACAAAAGTCCTAACTGACTTCAAGACTCAGCTTCGTAAGTTTATGGAAAGGATAGTATGAGGAAACTGCCTACAATGGCATGCAGCTGATCTGCGATTGCTAGCAGCAAATATCTCCAGTGGCTGGTGATGGGCACTAGATGTGGAAGGCTCTGAATTACTAGAGAATTCTTTCCTGGGTGTCTGGCTGGTGGGTCTTGCTCACATGCTCAGGGTCTAACTGATTGCCATATTTGAGTCAGGAAAGGATTTCCCCCCAAATTAGACTGGCAAAGACCCTGGGGCTTTTCGTCTTCTTCCGCAGGATGGAGCACAGGTCTCCTTTAGGTTTAAACTAGTGTAAACGGTTGATTCTCTGTAAGGCAAGGTATTTAAATCATGATTTGAGGACTTTAGTAACTTGGCCAGAAGTTAGGGGTCTATTATAGGAGTGGGTGGGTGAGGTTCTGTGGCCTGCAATATGATCATGATGGTCCCTTCTAACCTTAAAAGTAAGGAGTTAGACTCCTAGACGTTTACTTTGAACTTATCTATCTTGAATAATTTTGTATTGTCTGCAAATTTTGCTACCTCGCTGTTTACCCCTTTTTCCAGATCATTTATGAATATGTTGAACAGGAGAAATCCCTGGGGACACCATATTTACCTTTCTTCTTTCTGAAAACTGATGATTTATTCCTACCCATTTTTCCTGTCTTTTAACCAGTTATTGATCCATGAGAGGACCTTCCCTCTTATCCCATGACTGCTTACAAGTCTTTAGTGGGGGACTTTGTCAAAGGCTTTCTGAAAATCCAATTACTCTATATCCACTGGACCACCCTTGTTCATGTGTTTGATGACTCCTTCAAATAATTCTAATAGATTGGTGAGGCATGATTTACCCTTACAAAAGCCATGTTGACTCTTCCCCAACAAATCATGTTCATTTAGGTGTTTGATAGTTCTGTTCTTTGCTATTATTTCAACCAATTTGCCTGGTACTGAGGTTAGGTTTACCAGCCTGTTATTGCCAGGATTGCCTTTTGAGCCTTTTAAAAATATTGTCGTCACATTAGCCATTCTCCAGTCACCCGGTACACAAGCTGATATAAATGATAGAACTACTAAGTGTGGTATATAATCTGAAATTTCATATCTGAGATCCTTCAGGACTTAGGGGTGAATACCATCTGGTCCTGGTGACTTATTACTGTTTAATTTATCAGTTTGTTACAAAACCTCCTGTGCTGACACCTCAAGCTGGGACAGTTCCTCAGGATATTGCAAGGCACAAAAATTAAGTATTATAAAAATGTGATACTCCCCACTTAAATGGACAATTTTTTGTTGTTGTTTATGAGTTTTATAAAATCCACTGGGTTTCATGCACTTTTACCTATGGAAAGAGAAGGTAGCTGTTACAAGCAAAATGTGAGAGTCACATGAGAGGGGAGAGCCACAAGCAAAATCAAACAGCGGTTTCATTTTAAATCTCAGTTTGTTAACAGACTGGCAACCTCTGAATGTAAAAGTGGGCTTAGGGCACAATTACTAATCTTGATTCAAGAAACCCTTACTGGAATGGAGTCTGGGCTCAGAACTAAGCTACATCAGTAAAGCTGCATGAGAAACAAGCCACATCATCAGGTTTAAAAGCTTTTTAATAGTAATGTCAGATTTGAGCATTACCTGTATTTATTTATGCATTGGTTGGATATTAGGAACAATTTCCTCATGTTAAGATCTAGTAACATAATAAGATAGATTCACAAGGAGGGTGAAATCAGCATTCCTGGAATTATGCAGAGAGACTGGACAAAGCATTCATGACTTAGGATACCAGCCTTCATAGGTAAGTGGAACAACTTTAAAACCAATGGATACTCAAATAGGCATTTTAACCTAAAATCAAAATATGAAAAGTTTGTTTTTCTGAAATCAAAAGAGCAGGAGCAATGGGAGGCAGAATGATCTGGATGAATGATCACAGAATGGGGAATGAGAAGGTGCCTAGCTTTAGACTATGTACACACTGACGATGGTGAATTTGCTGCTGTCAGATCAATCTTTCTTGATCAACCAAGTGGTCAGTTAAGACCCACTCAATTGATCAGGAAGTCGACACACTAAAACCACCCTCTCAAGTGGCACATTTCCTGTTGGCGCAGCGAAGACGCTGTGCACAACGGAAGTTAAGAAGTTGATGGGAGTTACTCAAGCTACTCTGCGTAGTTTGCATAACTCCTGTCAACTGCCGCCAAGTTCTCAGGTAAGTGCAGACCGGGCGCTAATATTGGCTCCATTACTGACTTGTCATGTGGTCTGACCTTAAAGTCTACAAATCTATAAGAAGGGACCATCGTGATCATTTAGTCTGACCTCCTGTACACTGCAGGTCACAGAACCTCACCCACCCGCTCCTGAAACAGACACCTCTCTTCTTCTTCAACAGAACTCCCACTCAAACTCCCCTATTTCCAGCTCTGTTTGCTGGCTCCTGTGCAGTCTCTCACATGAAATTATAAGTAATATCCAACTTACCTGAACCAAGAATATAATAAGAAAATAAAAATTGGCTACTCTTCTGAACTGCTCAAATAAATTTTTTGGAATAAAATTCCACACCGTATACTGTAAAGAAAAGAGAAATGTGATTATATGTCATGACATTGCATAAATTTCCCCACAAAACATTCTCAGTCCCCTTGTCTCTCCCCAACAAATCCTTCAAAACCTTCTCATTCTTCTCTTGTCTCTCTCCTCTCAGATCCTGCCTCCTCCTCCTCCCTGACTTCTGTCTTTGGGGTAGGACAGAGCTAAGGCTTGTCCCTTCTTGTGGACAAGCTGGGAGCCAGGAGAAGTTCAGTTCACATAGGTAGCTGTGCTGGCTGCAGCAGTGCAACTGAAGATTCCTTCCTACCCATTGGTGGGCGCGTGTGCGTGGGAGGGGTCTCAGCACGGTTTCCTAGGGCCACTTGCTCCTTCCTGCTGAACCAATCAGCTGTTTGCCAGCTGGGGTGATTGGGAGGGGGGGGAAATTTGTTGAGGCTGCTGTAGCAGCAGACATTGCTATATGCTGCCTTCTGTCCTTAACCTCTAGCCAGCTAAGATATTTCCCCTAACCAATTAAACCTATGCACCCCATCAATGGCCAACGCATGTGCACCAAAAAGGAGCTTGTGTGCACAGCTCAATGTTCTCTACAATAACATGCATTTTTTCACATAAGAGGCTTGACAATTTGAGAAATGCCCTCTTTAAGTACAGTCAAACTCATGGTTCAAGGCCTCTCTCTTTTCTGAGGAATTTTACCTGACAACATTGGTCAGTGTGCAATTAGGTTTTTGTATTTTGCAGGGCACAGTGAAGGGAGCAGAGAAAAGGCCTCATTTTTTTAACTTTGGTTTTGAGGTTATTTGCTGTGTTAAATGATGTGCATGTGCCAGGAGATTAACTAGGATATTTTATAGATCTCTCATACTCACAACATCCAAAATGACATTCAATCTTTATCACATTTATTTTTTGAGAAAGTACATTGCTTCTTACCTTTGATGATATGATTCTGTTGTCTGCAAATTTCTGTGGAACATAATGGCCATGCTGGGGGAAACGATTTGCGATGTAAATAGTTCGTGTGTCACTTTGATGTGGTGGGTCAAAACCCTGAAAGACAAAAAGTTAAAAAAGCAGTTGATCAACAGGCAGAACATTTTATATCAAAAGTATGGTTTTGGATCACAGAGGGCACAAATTTCTGCTAATCTTTATACTAAAATTGGGATCCAAATTTTAACAAGAGTCTTAGAATAGCAGATCATGAACTGGACATAAATATGAACATATCTGAGCCAGGAACGATTTTTTTGCTGTTAGGAGGCTTGTTTTTTAATGTCATTTAAACACATTCTTGATTAATTTGTGTGTTCTTTTAATTTCTATTGTGCTTAAAATTTTTCGACATGATCAATTGAAAACAAATCTAAATTTATGTGGAGTGTGTTCCTTACGGGACACACATCGCAAAAAATCTTAAGAATCAGAAGAAAGAGCACATGCAGACTATGCAAAATGAGGACAAAATCACTGTCTCACAGGTAAAACCAGAAAAAAGAAAACAGAGAAATGGCAGTTTGCCTGAGGGAGGATATGAATAAGGAAGAGAAGTAAAACTGGAAACCAAAATACAGGCAGAAATTAAAGATATTCACAGCTGTACTTTTAAAAACTGTACTAATGTTGATCACAATTGCATCAAATAAAAAAGCTTAAAAAAGCCAAGAGAGTGTCATACTAACACAATACTTCGGTTCAAGTTTGAAAAAAAATCTCACCAGTGAAAATGAAGTTACTGTCCGGACAACAGCATTTCCCTGCTTTCCCAAATAAGTAAATGATTTCCTGCCTCAAAGAACATAAAAGACTTGCTTACATTCGGAGACTTAATCTTCTAAAATTTCCCACTGTTACCACCTATTCAGGTCCACCAATGATAGCAACAGCTGGAGTACCGTGTTACGTAGACTTGCTGAGCAGGGTTAGGCAAAATTTAGAAGTGAAAATTAATCCCATAATGCTGCTCCAGCTAAAAAGAGCAGATACCCTACCTGGGAGCTTGACCCTATTTCTGGTGCTGCTGTAGCTCAGTTGCAGCTGCACTGGAATCGGAGGCAGTAAAGCCACACGGATATTTGCTGCTGCCCTAGTTTTGTTAGTAGGTCAGGAAGAGTCACTATCAAAAAAAGGGGTTGTGGGAGGGATGGGATAGCAGTGCCATGGTATGATGGCTATTCCAATAGCTGAGCATGGACAAGTCCCGGGAATGTGCTACAATAGTGCTTCTTAACCTTTTCAGACTACTGTACCCCTTTTAGGAGTCTGATTTGTCTTGCGTACCCCAAGTGTCACCTCACTTAAAAACCTGGATTCAGGTTTTGGCTTCAGTCCCACATGGCAGGGCTTGGGCTTTCTACCATGGGCTCCAGAGAATCTAGTGCTGGCCCTGGCAACCTGATTAAAATGAACTAGCAACAAACTTTGGGGCTCTGACCCATAGTTTGAGAACCACTGATATAGTATACAGAACAGTATAAACAAGTCATTGTCTGAATGAAATTGTAGTTTGTACTGACTTTACTAGAGCTTTTTATGTAGCCTGTTGTAAAACAAGGCAAATATCTGGATGAGTTGATGAACCCCCTTGAAAGAGCTTTGCACACCCCCAAGAGTATGTTTATCCCTGAGAACCACTGTGCCAAGAGACTGCTTTTGGCAATCTGAAATATTGGAGGAGACCCACTCTGTCTCTGCGTGCCAGAATCATTTCCCTCCTTGCAGGAATTAAGATTGCTCTTTACCTGTTTTGCCATTTTTACCTAGTCTGACAAGGAACTAGGGGAAGGGAAACAGTAAACATTAGGCTTCACGAAATGTATGCACGCTCTCAAATTTGGTGACCAAATCCTACAATTTGAAAGGAGATAAAATTACTCTGGAGACACAAACTGACCCAAAATGCAAGGCAGTGATGGGGAGGAGGAGGAGGAGATGCACACTGGCACAGGTTCTGTTTGTGCCACTGAGGTCTGAAAATACTGGTCAATTCTCCAGAGGGCTGGTCCTTACCCTCAAACTCAAAAAGGCTGTCACCTGCCTACAGATGCTATGGAAAGAAAGATACTCCAGTAGACAACCACCTACCCAGAAAGGGAGAGAGAATTACTGTTGCTAGTAACAAACCTCTCTCTCTCAATAACTGCCTTTATGAATCTCCACTCCTGGGAAACGCTAACCTAAGCCAGCCCGTGGAAGAAGAATCTCAGCACTAAGAGGCTGACAAGAAGTCAGAGCTCCAACCCTTTTTAACAAGACTTCAATACATTTCTGACCCTACGAATTCAGCATCGGGCTTAACTTGATGAGTGTTATCTAAGAGCTTTTTTATGGCTCCCTTACCAGATCCTCAGCACTAGACTCTGCAGAATGTGTTTTAAAAATCTCCTCCATCAGAGTGAGTCTGAGGTAGCTCTTCCACTCTCTTTGGGTAGGATGGAAAGCAAATATCTGTTTAGATTATGCCCCTCAGCTGATGACGGGACACATCTCATGTGGTCATTAACAACAAACAACAAGGTATCACAGAATGCACATGGCCTAAAGCCGTTTTACCTGCATAAATCATGGAATAAACTGGGCAAAGAAATGAAAGCAACAATGAATTAGTCCAAATACAGCAGACAATAAACACAAACCAATAATGAGAATTGGTGAAATAAGAGGACAAGCTCACAAGAGCAAACCCCAATAAAGCCACAAAAGTGTTGAAGTTAAAAACCCAATAAGGTAGAACAAGCAACCAGCACAAAAACTAAGCATATGCTCTAATTTTTTTAATCATCTTTTCTTTGTAGCAATTGACAGATTCGCAGTCTAAGAAAGATATTTTTCACCTTTCTGGTAGGTTTAACCTTGTTGTAGTAAATTAGGGTACATTTTTCAAGGCCTCACTAGTGACAAAGACTGGATTGAAAAAGTTCAATTCTTCCGCTTTATAAACTGCAGAGGGAATAAAACTGCCTTTTGTAATAAAATAACTCAAAGAGGATTCCTTTCTGATTAAAAATTATAATCATAGGTAATAAAGGCATCAGACCTTAAAATTAAAGCAGCAATATTAAGTACTCTGAAAACTATCATATTAAAATTGCTTTCAATGGTTGACAAAACCCATTAGAGATCTGTCCATTCGTATTCAATTTGTAAGTATGAAACATATCGCCAGCAAAAATGTACGATGGAAGAGAAATATAAATGCAACAAAACATGGGTAAAAAACAAAGATACTTTAAACCTGAGTGTTCTATCATACATGTACGCAGTGTATTTCATTCACTGATCTTAAAAGCACTTTACACAAAGGGGGGTAAGCATTGTAAAGATGGAGAACATGAAGTAAATGGCAAATTATTTATGGCACCAAACAGAATAATATACAGACCAAACCTGGCCTTTGACATGCAGAACTTAATTTACTTTAGAAAATATGAAGGAAGACAATACAGAAAGAAGGGGGAAAAGAACAATTTAGGAAGGTTTAACAAAGATTTGAAGGAGAATAAACTTTTGGCAGACAAGCAGGAGAAGTCTGTTCTATGTACACTGTCTGGCAAGAAAAAGTATGAAGATAAAACTGTGACAAAGGGACAAAAGTATGTCTGCACTGGGAAAAAAAAAGAAAAGTCCTGTGGCAGTGAGTTTGAGAGTCCAGGTCAACCAACTCCAGGGGCTAGCGCTAGGCGGCTAAAGACAGCAGTGTAGAGGTTTGCACTGAGGCTGAAGCCTGGGCTCTAACCTCATGAGGGTGGTGGGTCTCAGACCGTGGGCTCCAGCCTGAGCCCAAATATCTACAATACTATTTTTAGCTCAGTAGCACAAGTCAGTTGACCCAGCCTCTGACACTCACTGCCATTGGTCTCTTTTTGCAGAGTAGACATATGCAAAGGAAGCAGTTAAGAGAAAGGACTGGAAACAAATTGGAAGCAAAAGAGAGGAAGTAACTGTTCAAAGCTTTGTAACAGAGGAGCGTAAAATGCATGCATTTGAGGTGGTAAAATCCAGAATGTTAACGAAAGGATTTTTGTTTGAATGTTGACACAGAACAAAAGATAGAAGAATGTTTTAATAGCAACATTTTCCATAACCGGAGCTAGTGAATGAATACAAAATCTATTTCTAAAATAATACTAAAGATGTTATATTAAGTACTGAAATATTTGTGAGTAAGAAAGCATATTTACCTGGTTAATATGATAAATGTACACAGACTTTTTCTCCTCTCCCCCCCCGAAAGTGCATGGCAACCACAAAATGCTAGGCACTTTCCATACATAAAAGCCTGGTCTCTACTCTGAAGAGGTTAAGTTGTAAAAAACAAAGATGGTTTATTCTGCTTTTCCCTACTTTCAAACTCCCAAAGTAGATAACTGGTCACTTTCTGATAATAAAATGGTCTAACTATGCCATTCCTTGTTTTTTGTTTTTAAACTATGTATATTAAAAATATTCAGAGGAATTTAATCGTATCTGAGTGTCTGAGTTAGGAAAATATTATCCCATTTTATAAGTGGAGAATGGAGTCACAGAAATATTTAGGCTCAATTCTGTGTACATTTCTACACCTACTTAAACTTTACTCAAGTGAACAATCCCACTGAAGTCAGCAAGACTACACAAGAGCTTAAAGATAAGCATGTGCATAACTGTTTATAGGATCAGGGCATAAGTGACTTGCCTATGGTGATGTCAGGAAGAAGTGCCACAGCTAGAAATTGAACCCAGACCTCTCAAGTCCGATTCTTGTGGTTAAGGCACTGGACAATCCGCAGTCACCCTACAACAATGCCATTAGATAGTTATTTGTAGGCACTGCTATCAAGTGCTATCAGCTGCTATCAAGACTGATTTTAATTACATCTTCAGCAAGCATTATCCACGTGTAGATGAAGTCCAAAATTATTTTTAAAGGAGTAAGTTACACTGCAGTTAGTATTAATACTCAATTAAAGATATCTATTTCATTTAACTTAATCAGTAACTATATCCATGAAGTTGGGTTGAATATGTTACTTTTATTGTAGAACCAACATCTACGATAGAGTGATCTAACTTATCTGTCCAAGACAAGAGTTATACATATCATCAGCCAAGAGATGCAGAGATTATACATGACTTCTTCCTAATTTTGTGTAGGACATGCCACACTCCATGTTAGGATTCATTCAATGTAATTACCCATCTTCATAACTGGGAAAAAGCGCCGTTGTCAAGTTTTCTGCAGCTACACAGTATGGAATGAACGTTGCTAAATTAAGTTTCTACTATTATAAAAGCAGCCCCCCAAAGTTGTCACCCATATCCTCTAATACAATACAGTCTAGTTTTCCTTAAATTATTCAAGTGAATCAATTTTCTACATTGTGTTCACAGATCACTGCCTTAAAATAAATTAGACAGCAAAGCCTAATATATCCTTAAGACCTCTTGATCAGCTGCACCAGATGAATGCAGTTCTTTCCACTGCTGTGTGAGAGAGAGAGAGAGAGAGAGAGAGAGAGAGAGAGAGAGAGACTTATTAATTAAGAAACTTTTTATACCTAATTTGCAGTATAGAGACAAAGTCCCAATTTGTTGTTCACTGCTAGGACTCTCAACTGATATTACCATCACAAAATAGATGTATCATTTACCTCTGGAATACAGGTCACTGAATTTTTCCCCCTGTGTATGGAACCTGAATTCAACTAAGTATTACAGACAATTCTCAGAAAGAAATGGAAATAAACAGAATAAATAATATTGTCATTAAACGACATAGCAAAACGTCAGTAACCATTAACACTGATCTATACAATTTTTAAAGCAAACAGGAATGGCATTTGGTTATTACTTTTAGTTTACTCCTGTGTTGATAGCTCCACATACAGGAACTGTATGTTGGTTTCATCAAACTATTCAGCTGTGGTTTTGTAGATCTTGAAGTTAAGAAACTAAAGTTTCTCCTTTAGCAACATTTGTCATGTCTGTAATAAGCATTGTGAAACAAAAGATAACCCATGAAGAAAATGTTGCCTTTTAAACACAACAAATGACAATATATAAAAATCCCACAGAAAAGCTTCATTTAGGGGAAAGGGCAGACTCAGTGATTTAACTGAACATTACCCTTTCAAGAATGTTAAAGATAGAACAGAAACTGCACAAACCATTAGGCCATTATCCTGCAATGAACTCTGAGCAAGTGGATCCATGTAACCATACAGAATTCATTCTAGGATAAGGGCCTTAATCAGCCAGCACTACGTCTTTGGATAACCAAAGCACTTACTCATAGCACTATGTAAGGGAGCCCTGAAACTGTAAACTATTTAAGATCCTCAAAATGGGGAAAAAATACCCTTGCCAAACTCTGCAGATCCTCAAGAGACTGCAGAGATTAGATGTGCAGGGCTGGGGCTCTTCACCTCTTGACTTCCTATGTACAAAGGAAGGGGAGGAAATGTGACTAGGAAAGGGTGGTGGCGGAAAAAACCTCACTATTTCTCTTGCTATTTCTCAGTCCACACGGAAGAGGTCATGAAGAGCGAACAACTCTTTTCCCAATATCCTTACCGTACCATGGCCCAATGTAGCAATTCGCAAGGAGTGAAAACTCCCTTCCCTGCTCCCAGCTTCCCCACGACTCTTAGAGGCTCTTCAGCTCTGTAACAA
>ML675649.1:8628520-8825545 GCA_007922155.1 Mesoclemmys tuberculata
CAGGGTGGCCCGCAAGATAAGATGGATGTGGTGGGCTCCAGTGAGCCAAAGGCTTGGAGGTGGCTCCCAGTGAACCTCTTCATGCATATTGGGATTTGAAGGGAGGAACAGGATTCCAGATATTGCCCTCTCTTCTGAGACATCTGCAGATCTCCTAAGTTATGCACGAGCAGGGTACCCATCCTTACAAATCTCATGGGAGCCTCAGGAACAAGGGACTGGATGAGAACTGGGTTCTGTGGGGTGGGAGATAAGAGGAGCATAATTCCCCTTCCATTAGACCTCCTGAAAAGGTCCCACTAAACCTTAAGAAACTTGTCAGTTTCCCATGTGAGCCTTGCAATGGGGCATGAGGTGGATCACGTTTCTCTTGTCTGGTATTCATGTAACATGTTTTAAGTCTCTTTGTGCAAGGATAATGACTAGATTCATTTAAAGAAACCATTAACTTATATTTGCAGGAGTGCTTTAATATCATATACTAAGCTCAGGTTCCCATTGTCATTACCAAAGAAATTGTTAACTTCAGTAATTTGACTTCAATCAACTAAATTTAGGACCTAAGCACTATAACTGTTAGAAGAATCCAATAAATTGGGTTTCATCTCTGCTTTCTTTTCACTTTTTTAACTGTTTTAGGGTGGTGTAGCTCAGGAAACCTTTGTCAGAGTCATTTACTTTTTTCCCAGGAAAATTTCAGCCGAGCTCTAGATCCAGCCTGCCAATATAGCTTCTGTTTGTTTTTTGGGTAGATTTTAGTATGGATAGTGAGCTTGTATGATGGAAGCCCAGTTGCAACCTTAACTTTGATGCAAACACCTTCAATCCATAATAAAGGCAATATGTAAATAGTATTGTTCTGTTTGCTGGTGATTGTTTCTTTCCTTAAGCTCTTTAAGTCACATAATCAAAAAGATTTGTATTTGAAATAGACCAAAGTATGATTTTCAATTGAAAACATAGGATACGCTGTTTTGCATTGGGATTTAAAAGTGATTGTAGGATAAGGAATTCAAAGTTTCTGTGTACCTTCCTGCATACTTAAAAAGTTAACCATGAAAAGCCCACAGAATTCCCCGACTGTCTGATGGCTCATGAGTTTTTGCATAATAATGTTTCTGTAGCAGTACAAAAGGTCACTGCACAATAAATTTATAAGAAAAAATAAGAGTAGTAATACCTCGGCTCAAATAGGGCCTTGTATTGAAAGCTCTCAGAGCCATTCACAAAGGTGGCTATCAGCCATATTTTCAACAAAAATTGAGATAAAAAGATGAGTATTTTTGTTTTTAAATGAAAGAGTACAGGTGTTTCCCCTTCCACCCCAATCTTGTCTTTACTCTCCCTAATCTACAGGATGCCAAAAATGCGATTCCCTCCAAAATAAGGAGTATGGTCCTGTTTCTTTCCTCCACCCACATCTCACACATACTCCATCACTAGTTCTCACATTTCAAAGTTGTTTCCTCCTGTCAGTTACTGCACTCCTAGGACTATTTCTTTACTACAAGCGCTATTACAGCACAGATGCTTCCTACATCTACAAAAGGGTTTTTTCCGTCAATGTAGCTAATCCACCTCTCTGAGAAATGGAACTAGGTTGACAGAAGAATTCTTTCATCAACCTAATTGCATCTAGAGTAGGGGTTAGGTCAACCCAACTATAAATGCAAAATTTTTCACATCCATCAGTGACATAGCCAGGTCAATCTCATTTTTAAACGTACACTAGGCCCTAGTTCCATCCTAGTGCATGTTTTCTAGGGACCAACAGGATATAAGATCTTACCTTTCCAAGGCAGCATGGTCCAGTTGATGGGACAAGAAACTGAGAACAAGAGACTATGGTGAAGATCCTCAACTGGTGTAAACTATCATAGTTTTACTGATGTCAATGGAGCTATGGCAGTTTAACCAGCTGAGGATCTGCCTCCTGGATTCTATCCACTCAAAGTGTGAATTTAGACAAGTCACAAGGTGTCTGGTGGCATCTCTAAAAATGGACATTATGAGGCTTACCTACATTAGTAAAGCATTAAGTCCAAAGTACCATGATTCCCAGGCAGCTCTCTGCCTTCCCAATGAGGAGCCACTATTCACATCCCTTTTCTCCATAGCACTGCTATGGTAAGAGAGACAGCTTTATTAGCGAGACAGGTGTTAGAGTAATAGTTGTGATTTTAGGACTCAGAGCTTACTCCTTGCAAACCCCAAATATCCCCCAATCAATGAGAGGAGACTGGGGGGTGGTAATAAAAGAGATTCCTCCTGTATCTATCCACTTGTGTTATATCCAGGGAGAAAGGAGGTATAGGATCTCAAGTCCCCCTTCCAGACCATCAAGCAGTCTATTTGTCAAAAGCAAAGTAGTGATGAAGCAAAGAACCACTACTCAGCAGCAAGCAGCTGACACCTGTAGAGTGGGATTTTAACTGTGCTGTTTACATCAGGCAGCAGCTGTGCCCCACAATCACCCACTGAATTTAAAAGGCATGGGAAAAGTTAAGCTGTTTAGTCAAAGTCAGACTGCTCAGCAACAGAACTGAGAACATGACCCGCATTTGGGTTCTCCAATCATTAAACAATAATCACCACACTGCTGCTGAGGAAGTACTACTGGGCAAGAATATGGAATTAAACTGTTGGGGATACATGTATGGTAACCCGAAAGAGAAAAGGGAAGAAGAGCTACCTACAATAGAACTGTTCAGTTGATCCCCCACAAATGCAAGCCAAGAAAAAGAACTGAATTCAAGTTATCAGCTCATCAGCCAGAGTTTTTTGGGACAGTGAATGCTATTCACTGCTAACCTATCACACTTTTAATCCTTAACATCTAAAAGGAATTAAGCTTAACTCACTGCAAACCGTATCAATTAATCCAATACACAGATTTTACAACATTACCAACTGAAACAGCAGCACAAGCCCTGAAGGAAAAGTTGTATCATGATCCTTTCACCAAAGACTGGTGAAATAAGAAACCCTTTGCCAACCTACAACACACCAGTGGCCATGTTTCAAACTTTAGAATATAATACACAAAGGAATATTTACAGATCCGCGGTTGAACAGTAGCTTCATGAGCTGCATTACTATCTACTATTATGGACATACAAATATAATGCATCGTAAATTATTTCCCACTCTCCACTAGTAAGGGTTGGTCTACACTACGGAGTTCTGTCGACAAAAGTTAGCTTTTGGCAACAAAACATGGATGGCGCACACATTACAATGCCCCCCGCCAACAAAACTCCCCTGCTTTAGTGACAAAATAAAACCACCTTGACGAGAGGGGTTGAGCTTTTCGCAGCAAAGTTAGAGCAACAAAGCATCAGTATTTACATGGTATGCTGCAAACGGGCTCCTGCGTGGACCACAGGGGAGGGGGTGGATTATTATTCTGGGTCTACTTTATGGGGATACGATGCTGTGAGAGAACTCCACGGGAATCAATCCTTCAGGCAATGCAGGCTATTGCTGGGGGAAGTGTGGAGGGAGACACTCCTGATGTGCTGTGCAAAGCCAGGGAGAGGGGGCTGATGTCGAGTGTCTCCCTCCCCCACCGGTGTACAGGTCTGGGCTGAGCTGGGGACACATAGAAACATCAGCAGTCTGTTCACCAGCTTCTGCCTCGGTATTGGTTGCTTCCGGCTGCTGTCTAATCTTAAAGAGATACCATGCGGACACACTCACTGTCCCCCAACATACACACAGTCTCTGTCTCTCACACCCACTCACTCCCTGTCACACACTCTCCGCCTCCCCCCCACTCACAGACTTCTGTGGGCTTCTTGTGTTAGTGTTCAGCAATGGAAGTTTGGCTGACAGGGCAGTTGAAAAGCTGCTGTCACTGTAATAGGATGCCCTCGATGATGGGATTCAGAAACCTTCATCATGTGATGCTGTGCCTGCCCCATGAGGCATTACAAACCCTTCCCAAAGCACCCTGACTGCAGTTGCACAGCAGGGATAGCTACCCACAGTGCACTGCTCCCTGTGTTGATGCAAGAGTTGATAGTGTGGATGAACTTCGCTGACACAAGGAGCATAGTGAAGACATGCAACAGCAGTTTAATTACAGCGATGGCTGTACGCCAGCGTAACTTGTGTCGACAAAACTAGTGTAGACAAGGCCTAATTCTCCTACTATTGATCACTCAAACTCTTGTGAGAAAGGTGACTCTATAATTTGCTAAGGAAAAGAAACAAGTCAATTTTGGAATTTCATCTGTAAGTGGATTTTTCAATGGATGGAGTGAGAAAAGAAGAGGGCACAGTTTTATCTGGAAACTCAGAAGACACGGACAACAGCAACACTGAAGAAAAAGAGCTCCTTTTGCAGTCCTTCAGCACCATGATGTATTAACAAAGAGAGAGTAAACTTGAGATCATTACAAGAGGCCACTTCCTTAGGGAGGGGAGTGATTCTGATCCAGGATGCACAGGATCTGAATTCTTGCCCTGTGGTAAACAACCCACTGATCTGCCAATAGATTGCTAAGCCTAAAATAAAATAACTAAGAAAATCCATCTTCTGAAAACTATTTTATTTAGCTAACTAGTTTTCCCATATCAAAAAAGGACCTGCTTACATATATTACATATAATCAGAAGTCTGTACAAGTTTCAACTCACATAGCCAGCTAATAATTCTTCAGGCATATCACTGTGCTGAAGTCAAACAAAAATTGTCTTATCAAAGATTACTTAGAGGAAGGAAAAATCTTTGTTGCAGCAATTTTCAGCACAACTTCAACAAGAAAAAGAGTGAAGACCACTAAGTAGCCTCAGGTTTATATGTTTCTATATTCTTTTAAAGAACTACTGCTACATTCCTTACCAATCTATTAAAGATCCACTGCAGCAATGTTAAGACAAAAGAAAACAATATTATAACTATCGTATTATTTCAGCAATTTCCTCTTCCTCCTTATTGCTATCATTGTGGTTTATCACATTTTGTAACCAATTCACGATGTATCTCATAAGATAAGATCAGATGGTATTTTAATGGGAAACAGGTTTTCAAGAAGGGAGGCTCAAAATTCAGTAGGTAGGACTCCACTCTGAAAGAGAACAACAGCTCAGCATGGTATTTGGGAAACTGTACTGCTATCTATGATGATGTTTAGTCATTAAAGACTCTGTAGATTTTTTTTTAAAGGAGGATTAAGGCTGTTAACCAAAATGCCTGGCATGAATTCCAATTTAATCAGAATTTAACAGCATGTCTAAATTACTCTTACAAGTCTTCTTCTAGATCCAACTTTCTTTCTTCAGTCATTCAATGATGCTTCATTTTACTGCGTAGCTTCTCCATAGAAGTAATTTTGATATTAAACATAATGGATTTCTGACCTCACTAAAAAAAGAAAGGAAAAGCTCACAAGACAACTGCTTGTTTACACAGACCCGTTGGTAACCAGGACTGATTGTAAAGAAAGCACAAAAAAAATCACACTTTTAAATAAAACAAAACTGTATTCCTAAAACTCTACTAGAGCACTAAGACATTTAAACTCCTTTGCAGCTTAGCAAAACAGTATTTACCCTGATCAATATGGCAGCATGGACATTCAATTTAGCTATTTTTTCTTACAAGTTTTGTTCTGAAAGAAATCAAGTTCTCTATGAGAACATTAAACAGGTCCAGTGTGTGTGTGTATATATCTCATATTAACCTACTGACTGGTTGAATTCAGGATGCATAAATAAAATACAGATTTGAGAATTCTTCTAAATCATGTTATTTAAGTCAAATGAGAATTTATAGCAAATAAGACAGCAAAGTTTTAAAATGTTTATGTCATATAGAACATTAAAATTTATCAGTAAATAACATATCTACTCAAGTCTCATCACACAGCAATATATTTGCTCTAATTCTTCAGTTTTCTGGAGAAGGGATTTTGCCATTCCTGTGAACTATGGATACTTACACCAGTTCCTGTCAATATTCCAGTCAAACTTTGGACAAAGCAAAGGCTGTGGAACTGTCAATGACTGTTCATGCCAAAGTAATTCTCAAAAAATGTAAACAACTATGGGTTTTTTTAACTCTTATTTTATGGATACCACCGCAATTCCAACTTCCTTCAATGTCCTCAAATGTGTCATCTTGTCCTATCTCTCACAGTTGCTAGATAATGACCCTGACCCTGCAGGAAGAAAACAGGACACTAGCAACAAAACCTCTAGTAATAGCACACCGAAGAGGTAGGCTAATTCAGTGGGGACCTAGTCTTTCAACAGGACTTTTAATTAAGTTCATGGTATGCTGGACAAACTGGTTACCCTCAGAGACATCAGACTGGTAGACAGGCTTTACAACTGAGATGTTTTCAACTCTAATAATGGAGCGCAACTTAAAGATATTACAGAGTCCAGAATGCAATGTTCATTTTTACTCCGATAGGCAAATGTAGTCTCTTGGTTTAGGCGTGGGATTCAAGATGTCTTGAGGAACTAGGTATTATTAAGCCCAGTGCTATCTTCAGTTATCTTTGTTCCCTCAAGCAGATAATCTAATCTTAGTTTCCCCATCTGCAACATGATAAAACTTCCCTTCCAGAGCAGTGTGATAACTAGATAATGGCCAAGATTTTCAAAAGTGATTAGCAATTTTTGGATGCTCACCTTGGAACACCTTATAAGCATCTTATTTTCAGAAGGTGGCTGCTCAGCATTTCTTGAACAAACATCTTTAACCCACCTCAAGTTCGGCACACAACATTTGAAATTTGAGGCATCATCAATCAATAGCCGCTTTTGAAAATATTGCCTAATATACATAAAACACTTTGAACATGAAAAGTGCTAAGTATTATTACTCTAATATTTCCTTGTGCTCATGTTATTTATGGTGAAAGATTTACCTGGTTTCTAGACATACGAAAGAATAAAAATGCACCTTTTATACCTCTCAGTGATAAAAAATCCATTTCTTTTAACACTTATATCCTTCACACAGCTGGAATACCTGTATTGTCTTGACAAATCCAATTGTGTACTCTTGCCACTACTATTAAGCAGCTTTTGTAATTTGTGCGTCAAAAGTCAGAGGAAGAAAATTTCCACAGGGACATAAACGGTAATCCAAATTTGTGGCATACAATGGAGCTTTCTTCTCATTTAAAACTAGAATGAAATTTCAAGCTCTTTTTTGATTTCAGAGATCAATTTCATAATGCAAAAATTCACATTTATCTTGTTGACTCTATACCATGACAGATGCACAACCAAAAAGGAATAAGCATTTCTTCCATTCATTGTATGTATGTATTTACTTGCAATGTTGCCAACTAAAAACAATTAAAAAACACCAACTAAAAAACAATTTTGCCCTATTCACTTCTGAATGACACCCCAGACAAATCCTTAAAATGTGCAGCTCAACGTTACTCAACAAGTTTATTAAATGCCCCTATGGTTCATACAGACAGTTATAAATAAGATTAATTGGTTCAGAAAAAGATTTTTGAATTGACATTTCCAATATTTTGTCTTAATTTAGTAGATTATTTAGACTAATATGTTTAGTCTGGAAACAAGTGGAGTATTTTCCGCTCTCCTCCCCCCAAAAACATATTCATATTTTCCCTCCTTCACAGAAAGAGATAACTCAAGATTTTACTCATATTAAAATTCCTAGCTATATTCACAGGAAATGAAGAGCTTTAAAATTTAGGCCAAAATTATAGTGACCATTGCACTTATGGTTGTTGCTCAACAAATTTCAAAGGAAGAGAATTTAGTTAGTAGCTCAAATAGTCTCGTTCTTCCTTTTAATATACTTTGATAAAGGATGCATTGTGACCTAACATTACAGCTCAGAGCCTATTCTGTTCTTTTATCAACATGCAACTTTTGTCTCAGTTTTTAATTCAGCATTACGACCCTGATTTTATCTAAATATCAGTACAATGTGCTACTTTCAGACATGTCCATGAACAATTTCCTCCCTAAGGTTTGCTAAACCCTAACTTTCCTTGGCATTTTGTCACTACCCTTTTTTTCAAATTGATGTTTAAATATCCTGAGAAATTGGCAGTTCTAGGTAGAAAGCTTAAATTCAGCACTAATTAACTGCCAGAATAAAATTATACATGCACAAAAGGAGAGGAAGGAACAAGTCTCACACAACAATAAACTGAAGGCTTTGTTGCGAATAACCTCCCCCCCCCAAATTCAGTTACAGTTCTATGCTATGGAAGTTACTCAAAATATTGAGGTTGAGATATTGCACAGACAAAAGGTAATGCTAATTTTAGTCTTCAATATATAATGCACTAACATCAGAAACAGTACTGTTCCCCAAGGGTTAGATTCCACTTAAAGAATTGTAATTTTTTTGGTATTTTAGCTTCCTGGTAGCATAGGAACAAACTTCTTCCCCAGGTTTTGCACAGAAACAAACATTTCAAGAGAGAAATATGTAACATGGTCAAGGTATACCCTCTCTCAATTTCCATAAACCACTAGATTTCTTACTTCATTTAAAGGAAATTTCCTCCAATTGATCCTTCCTCTTAAACAAACAAACAAAAAAACCTGTCCCATTTTGGAGGCCAGAGAAGTTTAGACTTTTTTTTTTTAAATGATAGTGTTGCTGTTATTTCTCTTATCCATTCTCACTATAGTTTCAGTTTTTTCCTAAAATCCTTCCAGTGGAAGAGAGGTAGAAAAAGAAGAATTTACATAAAACAATGTAGCCTAGCTGCTAATGTGTCACCTGTGTTTTGCTAGCAGAAATGACCTTGTGTTTCCAGAACTGCTTTGTCAGATCAGTTCTGTTACTGCTCTTATCTGCTGGCTCTCAAATCTTGATGCAACTAAAGGATTTTTAAGGCATTGCTCTCAATACCAGGTTCCTAGAGAATTTTTATAAATACAGGGTCAGGACTATGCAGGACACAACAGCAGAGTTAAGAGAAAGCACACAGGTAAATTCACTACTGATTGCTATAAGTTAGGATTCTTTCAATTGAATTAAAATAAACATGGAATTTTTTCACGTTCTGCATCTTCCTCCCCCTTCATTAGAAAATGAAACAAGAATTTAAGTTGCAAGCAAATTCCATTACATTCAGCCAACCCATCAAATTATAGGGAAAAAATAATACAAAGAACACCTGCCTGCCATTTCTGAGAAAAAATTAAATTGTAATCAGGACTGCAGTAACATTAAATTATTAAGCTAATATATGTTTTGCATTATTTGGGTCATAACTTTTACATTTTTGAAAGATATTCCTTTGGCCTTGTGTTTCAAGATACCTAAGGAATATATAAACAGCCTAGTAAAACAAACTTTTGGTCTTAACATATTGGTTTTGTCATTTGGAATTCACTGGGTTAATCCATATAAAAATGAGAAGGGTTCATTGCTGGATCTGGACTTCATACATTTGTCTTCATCCAAAAAAACAGTATCAAGGTTTTCTGACTACATGATAAATACCCTGCCTGCACACTAGAACAAAATGGACTGACCAAATATAGTATAATATATACAAATGAATATTTACTATGTATATAGTTCTTTTTATCTTCCATTCATTTTATAAACAGTAAACCCCAGTGTCCTAGTTTGTTAGCACAGACTCACCTTATTGGGTATATGGAGTTTTTCATAAATCACAACTTCCATTCTGAGAACTAAAATAATAGTCCAGATACAGTAGTACAAAAGAAAGCATGTTATTTTAGAGGCAAATAATATTTTAGGCCTACCCACCTTAAAAGTGACCCTTTAATTATTTTTCTGCTTTCTGTGTTGCTCTTTTTTTAGTGCAGTCCATTAATTTTTACTTTCAATGTGCAAAATCGATATTTTGTTCTACCCTCACATGATTAAGTGTAGGGTAGAACTACTCATTTTTCAGAGCCCCTCAATAAGTTATCTTCTATTTCAAGCCTGACATCCATGCTAAATAGGCCAGTGCATCATGTCTCCACCTTTTCCTTCAAGTCCCTCCTTAAAAATCATTCTTCCATGAAACCTATAATCCCTAGGACTCCTTTCAAAAAAGAAAAACTGAATGCACCATCCAAGAGATCCTCAAGAGCAAAGGAAAAAAATTGATAAGTTTAACCAATAAACTTGGCTTTTATTATATCCCATCTCTCAATCTACAAGTAGTCTGTTTAGACTAAGCTCCTTGCAACAAACACATTGTCCTCTAACTTGATTATAAAATGTCTAACTCACTTTTGATGCTGCCTATGTGTTTCTACATGATTTCACTCACCTAGGACACTGGACACTTGATCCAGACTTGGACCTTTTGGCATGACTGCTATACAATTAATTATTAGTAATAAGTTATAACAGTAACAGAAACCTATTAGAAACCGATCTGTTGTTCAAACATTTTGACCGTTTTTAAGAGAGCGCTGTTTTACAAACTATGTACTCTTTTAAACAATCTATTAAAGCAGAGCTTTTAAATTAAAACTTTTTCTGGGAACTGCAGTTACCAGTGGCAACAATAACAAGCTTCTCCAACTTGTGGAAGTTTATTTTAAATAAGATTTGAAACTGTACTGGCACTACCCTAAATTGTTCATGGTTTACAAAACTGTAAACTAGCTCCTACTTTTAGCCAATTTACATAGCAGGAACAACCACCTACAGTAACTTATTTTTACTGGTATAATGTGCCTCAGCCAGAATGTACAAGAAATTCTTCATTTTTATCAAAGTAACATTTTTAGTGAATCCTTCAGCCAACATTATAAAATAAACTTAGAGCGGGCACCTAGTTGACAGAGTTGGGCTAATGCAACCATCTTGTGCATAGAACCACGGGTTTAAATCATAAATGCAATCTATGTAATGGCCAAAGTCTTTTAATCACTGGTTTAAGTATCCATGGGTTAAGTAAAAAAAAAAAAAAATTAAAACCAAAAGTGTTTGGCACAATTAGAAATTTATGCTTAGAAGAGGCTCATAAATAGAACAAAAGATGAGACAAGATACAAGTGGGAAAAAACCACATATCATTTAAAGCCAAATTCTATCCAGTTTCCCATCTCAGTTTAAAAATGTTCATTAAAAATAAATGCATCAAAATCACACTGCTCTGCAAATCAATTTAAAATTTAGATTTCAACTTTCATATTTAAGTCTGGCAGTACCAAGGAAAATAATTAATTTTAAATTATAGAAGAACACACAAAACACAGACTTATTCCTAAGCCTGCCCCATGAATTTTGTCTGTCTTCTAGATTAGCTATCCAAGGCAGATACTCGTCTTGCTCAAGTCTTGCACGATGTCAAACGCATTGTCAGCACATGATAATATTCAGGTTTGCTGGATACAGGAAGAAAATACTGTGTCAAATGCAGTATGCTGGTACTCTTGAATTATTTACTGCCTGCAAAAAGAGAGTCCAGTTAGCTCTTAGCTTCTTCCATGGATCTGCTCCTAGGTAGATTTTTTCTTATTTATGTATAGTGCAAGAATACAATAATTTGAGAAGCTTAAGAACTTCACAGAACAGCAGTTAGAAAGGCGATCCACAGAGTTTTTCTTATTCAATGGGGCTTTTCAAAAGAACTTCTTGCAGGGTAGTTTAATGAAATTATCACAAGTTTGCCATTCTTTTCAGTTAGTGACATTGCAATGACTTGAATTCCATCTATTTTATCAAAACAAGCATGCATAAACATTATCCAAACAACATTATGACCAAATCAGATCACAATTATAAATAGGGGTTTTGGATTTAACTCATAAACACTGATAAAACACTCCTGATCTAAACAAAAATACATTTGGTGTGTATTCGTGTTTATCCAATAAGGGGTCCACAAAACAAAAAAAAGTGAAAATGACTGACCTAAGGGTTTGTCTACATGGAGCAGCAATGTGGACTAAGGAGGAGTGATTTCTACAGCACTCTACTGTTTTGTGCATGCATTTGTTCATGTAGAACCTGCTGGTATGTACTGAAGGCTCCCTAGTGTGCTTCAGCATAGTGTTGTTTGCAAGTGTACTCTATTAAAATGAATACGGGAACATTAGAAAGAGATTACTTATTACAGTATATACAAAGAGAAAGTCCCCAAGCCCACTACTTTTTGGACTTCTACATATAACTCAAAATTGTGAAAAATAAACATGAAAAATGAAATTAATAAATCCTGAAAAACAGAAGCCATTACTATAAATGGCTTAAAATTTCAACAACTTTAATGTTCAAAACCAAAGCTTCTTGATGACATGACACTTTGCTCATCCAGACTAGATCAGGAGAACTATAGTAGTACTTGGCTGTACAGACAAACGTAAAAAAAACTGTTATTGAATAAGACATTCTAAGCCTTATAAATTCCTGATATGCACCAATTAATCTCACGCACACCACAAAGAAGAAATTCTGTACAGTACCTAACAAAACAGAATTAAGTGATCGGTATTACAGATTCATATGTGTAAATTGACCTATTGTTATCAACATTATCTTGCTATGTTCATCAATAATGTTATTTCTCAGAACACAGCTAAATTATATAACTAGTTAGCTGGAAAACAAATATTCAAAGTAATGTATAAATATTAATGAAGCTATATGTACAGTTTTGCAATTCTGTAAAGCATTTTCAAACTTGTGAGAAATACTGTATAGCAATATAGTAACATTTACTTAAAGGGAAACAATATTTTAACACAATACTTTCAGATAACACCTAAAAAACAAAAGTCTATTTTTCAAATTGGATTGTTCTCTTTTTCTGCAAATAGTTCTTATGCTAATTGTTTTTGCATATTAATCTGTTTATACCCTCTGGTGCTTGTTGGTCATGTGCACTATAATGGTAACGTAGATGTTCATACGCTGTAATGAAAAACTATATATATTCCTTGAAAGAACAGAGACACAGAGTAGAACAGTTACAATACAGTTATATTGTGTACATTTTTAAAGTCAGTTTCTCCTGCTTCTTTTATACGCTTCATTTTATACATTTTTTTTAAAAAAAACCACCACACACTACATTTTCAGTCTCTTCAAATCCAGTTCTTCTGAGAAGCTACTGTTAATTTCTATTTATGGCCTTCCCAGTCATGAGGGCTCCAGAGACTTCCAAACACAAAAGAGATCTAGGCCAATCACTTATCTGCACAAAGTTAGAGGTGCACACAGATCTTCACAGACAAAAACAACTCACCATTCTGAGGAATTTTTATATTTCATTTTCAACTGAGTATCAGGTTTTATCAGTAACCCAATTCCCCTACCACCTTCCTACACCTCAGAGCGCACTACTCTTCCTGCTGTTTTCCTTGTGCACATGGGTGTTCAGATACTATGGTGATTTTATTTCTGCATATTTCACTGGTAAGAATATGCAAGTACTGGACTTTTCCATAAAATAAATTTCAAAAGACGTTGAACATTGTTAGTTTTGTAGTCACATAAAATCTAGAGAGATGCAGTCTCAGCAGGATAGCTGCCCTTTCCACTGACACCCCTTCCCACCCTGCTTCTCTGCCATTTTCCATATTCTTTAATATTTCTTTCACTATTCCTACTCACTGAAATCAGGCTCACTCATATACTCAAGGTTCAAAACTTCCCACCTACAGGCATACTTTGTTTCAAGACACGTTGCCACACCCAGCACATGTCCAGCACACATCTCTAAAGATATCCAAAGCAAAGTATATTTCCTCATACCCACATCAAACCTAGATTCTGCCCCCTACTTCCACACAACCCCTCAGTTCTCCTCGAATCTCTGTACTATCCATGCACCATCAACCCTATTTCTGGTACTTAACTTTTTTCTCTTGCATCTCATGTTTCCCTCGTACCTCCTCACTATCTCACTTCAGCCAATGAGCACTGTTATAGTCTCTTCTAATACAAATGTTTGCTGAACCTTTATTAACACTAAAAAGTAGATGTGTGACCAGACCAAGTTAGATCAATAACATGTATGGGGCAGCAGTGGAGTGGTGAAAGGAGAAGAAATGTAGACTGGCAGCCTGCATATACCAAATTTCACCGAAAGGAGTTGTGAAACAGCAGAGGTATTAAATTCACTTAATACTTCGGTTAAAAACAAAAGAAAAAGTAAAACACCACTCATCCTTCCCATCATTCAGGTTTGTTTTCTTAGCATCCTTTTTTAAGCCATTCCTTTTCCCCTTAAATGATGATTCCTCTTTACTAGCATTTAAACTTCTCCAGACTTCAGTGATTTCACCTCAAATAACATAACCTCCTCCTCTCTTAACTTTCTTCCAAAAAACATTGCTGCTAAGTTTATACTCCTCTCCTTTTGGTCTAACCAACTGCTTCCTTAAATTGCTGTCTTCTTCCAAATTCAGTTTAAGCTTCCCTTCCTCACCTTTGAAATTGTGTAAGTCTAAACTTGCTTCTCTCTGGGCTTGTCTACACCGCAAACATAAATTGACCTATGTTAGTAATTACTCCAGGTGCTGTAGGTCGACTTGTGGTGGCTGATGTCCACACTACCCTTCTGTCTGTGGTGCGCATATTCACTAGGAGTGTTTCCACTGATTGTAGATGGGTAGCGCAGGGGGCTGAGAGCCAGGACTCTTACCTCCACACAACTGCCAGCAGGGAGACCAGCTACCACCGGGGCTCTCGCCTCCCTCCAGATCATGAGTAGGATCACAGCCACCCATGCTTGTCATACCCCACTCCTGGCCAGGATCCCAGCTGCCTAGGCTCCTCACGACTCCAAGCCACCTGGGCTTCTCACCCCCACTCCCAGCAGGGTCCCTGCCACCCGTAAGTAACAGCAGTGACTAGAGGGACACTGTGTGGCTCTAACTACACTGACATAAGCCCTACACCTTTCATGGAGGTGGAGTTATGATGTCAGTGTAGTATGGCACTTACATCGGCAGGAGCAAGGCTGTAGTATGGACACTGACATAAATAGATCGACATAAGGCTGTTTATGTCGACCCAACTGTGTAGGGTAGACTAGGCCTCTGTCTTCATCTTCTCAAACAATCCATTGCAATCCTTACTTTCTGCAAAACCTCTTTAAACTGCTTCCTTTATTTCCCTGCATCTATTCCTAACTATATACTTTTCATGGTGCCCATATACTTGGAACAACATTGAAAGCAACTTTAACAAAACATCCCCTCTCTTCTTTAGAGCACTCCTTAAAACCTACCAGTACTTGTTTTGCTGAATTTTGTAATATATATATTTGTACTTTTTAGAATGAAGTTTTACGGTGACACAGTAACACTGACAAAATCTTAACTACAAATAAAATTAAATTTATGTACAATGTTATTCTGATAGAAATGAGAGAACACAACTTCATCCTCAGATTACCTGAAAAAATACCTTTAATTCGCCTGATTTTTTTTTTAGTTACAGGATTTTAAATATTAAATTAAGATTCCTTTTAAGAAAAAAGATGACTTGAGGTTGCAATAGGAAGTTCAATACCGGCAGTGGCTTAGCTATGGGGTCAGACAACCCAATGTTTAACTTTAAAAATAAACAGCCATTAAGTAATTCAAAATCTAAGACAGGACTATGTTATAGCATTTTTGCATATAAAGTCACTTTTTAGCAACACTTTAAGCAGTTATCTTAAATTTACTGGATCATCTTGAGCATTCAGACTATGAGACATAATTAGCTTTCTATTCAAAGACTAAAGAGATCTTTGGAGAGCTGTTTAATATTATAGTGCAACTGAATAAAGAAAATCATATCTGATATATTAATTCCTAGAACTGATTATACTATTCCAAGGTACATTTTGTGGGAAAAAGAATAGACATTTAAAAAACCCACTATTTAGAGGAGGGCTCTATACAGTAATACCATCTTCAAGATAAACAAGAAAAATAGCTACATTATATCTAAGTCTTCATTCTTGATGACACAAACAGATGTCTGGATGTCTGTATGGATGTAATAAAACAGAAGTATATAGCCAGATCACAGATAAAACAAATTTCCAAGGACATAAAACTTCAGCATCACACCAAAACAACAAAAGCTGTCAAAACTGGCAATCATATTGTCAGTGGCAGCTCTATATTTCAAACAATTACATGAGAGATAATCTAAAATACACGTCTCTTCACAACTATAAACCAATTCAAAAAAGCAAATGATGTCCACAAACAAGACAGTCAGTCTTGGCTTTTTTTTTTCCTTTAAAAAAGCAACAGTTTTCAATTAAACAAGCCAGAATAAACAAAAAGAAGATCTAGCCACAGCTAACACACTGTATAAACCAGAAACATACCAGACATAAGATAACTGCAATGAACGAAAAAAATAAACAGAAGTTTAAAAATAATGGAAGCATCTATCTACGGGACATTCAGAAAGCATTTCTTCCACTGAGAGAATGTATTTCACTTTGCTTTATGAATTGGAAGTGCATTCAAGTGCTGCTGATGTTTGTTTTATTGACAAATGATTTAAAAGGAAACAGCAAACATCAATGTATGTTTATTTCTGTAATGACAGGGATAATATACTTGTTACTACCCAGCTGCCTTATTTCCTTATTAGAGTACTGTTCAACAGGCAGACCAACTCTAGCTCATCTGAAGGAGTCTCCCTGCAGTAGTAGTCTGTTGTAGGGCGGTTTTTATCAAGTGTCTGACTCATGATGGAAGATTTTTTCTTTAATCTTTCCAAGTAGGTTTCAAATCTTGTTCAGTTACCTCAGTTTCAAAGAGCCCGTGTATTGAGACATGGGACAGACAAGGATTAAAAAGAGAAGACTCAAAAGACTTTGCGAGGGGGGGAAAAAAAGCCCCAGATGTATCCTCCCCGTTGACAAACCTCGCATTCAGGAGGGAAAACACGCTCGCTCCGCTACCCCCCTCACCATGGAGGGCCCCTCGCTTGAAGGGGCGCCTCCCAGATCCTTCGGCCTGACAGGGGAGAGCCCCAGACCTCGTTCGCGGGGGAGGCGCCCGGGTTTCCAGAGCGCTCCCCCCGGGGACGGAAGGGCGCGGTCCGGGGCGCGTTTCGGACGAAGCTCGGGAGGGCGGGACCCAGGCGCCCCCCTTGGGAGCTGCCCGAAAGGCCGGGCGAGGCGCCAGCCCCCAGCGGGAGGCGAGGGCCCGGGGGACGCGATGGAGATAGGCTCTGCCCCCAGGGGAGGGCTACAGGGCCCCCCTGCCGCAGGGCCGGTCCCCTCAGCGACGCCGGCCTAGCGCTACGCGGCACCCTCGCGCAGGCCGGCCCGGCTCTCCGGCTCCGAGGGCGGGCAACCTACCAGCTGCTGGCGGATCCACCGTAACATCCCCCCGGCCTTCCGGGGCCCGGAGCGGGGTCTCCCCTCGACGCTGCCGCTTAAAGCCGCCGCCGCCGCCGCCTCAGTGCAGCTGCCCGCCGCTGCTCCGCCTCCCCATGGCGCAGAGGCGCGGCGCCTCCTTAGGTGCGGCGCGGCCCGCCCAGCCCCCCGAGCCGCCGGGGCCGCGGCCGCCCGACAACCGCCATCACAGAGCCGCCGCTGCGGTCACCACGGCCGGTTCTCCCTGCGGTCCGCACGGCCCGCCTCCCGGAAGTGACGAAAACGCAGGCACCGCGGAGGGGGCGGGGCCTGAGGAAAGCGCCGAGCGCGGGGTCAGGAGGGAGCTGAAAGGGCGGGGGGCTGGGATTGGGGGAGGCAGGGGAGGGGAAGGGAGAAGCTGGGCTGGGGGCAGAAGAGGGGGAGGGGAATAGCAGGGGGAGCTGAGGAAAATTTTCAAACCAGTACCTGTGTGCTTGCTCCTGCCCCTCAGGCTGGGGAGCAGGTCCCTTTAAAAGGCTCGAGAACCAGCTCGTTCTCTGCCTTCAAAACCCTCCTTTGCTGAAATGCCTACAACAAACTTGACCAGAGCCACGCTGCTGCTATGCTGGGCCTCCCCCCCTCCTCCCGCTGACCACAATGGTCCCACTGTGTCCTCCTTGTACGCCCCCAGCTGCATGTATCCAGCTGTTGTCTCTCGTCTCTCAAACTTCTTTGGAGGTGGGTAGTGTGTTTCTGTTGTGTGTTTGTACAGGGCCTAAGACAACGGGGTCTGTGTCCATCATGAGGGCTCTTAGGCACTACCATCACATAAAGAATAAAGCTGGGAAGAAGCTGGAGAAAAGCAGAATAACGTTAGGCAAAGGATAGCAACTTACATAGAGCAAACTGGGGGAGAGAGAAAGAAACGGGGGAGGAAGCTAAATGGAGAAAGAAAAAGTTAGATCTGTACCATTGTTTCTTCAATTGGGGGATCCCAATCTAAAAGGGGATCATAAGACTATTTATTATCGGTGGGTCATGAGAGCAGTGGCTGCTGGTCAGGGGCCCCGCTCTGCAGGTATTGTTGCGACCAGCAGCAGCACAAAACTAAGCATGGCAGGGTATGGGGGCGGGGGGGGGTGACTGCTACTTTGTGAGGGGATTCATCATAGCCCAAAATATTTTCAAAGGGGGGGCCTAGCATAAAAAGTTTGAGAACCCCTCCTCTATACAATGTGCTGCTGCAAATAAAGACCCTACAAAAGCTTTGCAGGAGTAAAAGTGCTAGCATATGTGTTTTGATTATTAAATTTTAGCTCTTAGAATTATTCAAACAAAAATTAAAAGCATTTAAAAGCAAATTGAAAGTCTTGAGGCCTTCATATCCATTTTGTTACACGCCACGCTATAAACTAGTGGAGTGGAGTGGAGAGTTTGACTTTGTTTCTTCATCTTAATCTGTACTGAAACATTTATAGCAGCCTTTTTTTTTTAAATTGCTGTTTGATTAAAAATGAATATTCAGGCATTTTCATAGTGATTACATTTTATTTTGTTCTATTAAAATGGTACTTCTAATTGTGAAAATTAAATACAGCATTCAGCCCCTAGCCTCCTGACACATGTTTAATCTTAAAGATGTAACTGTTTGTAGGAAGAGGGGCTTGCTTCTAGGCTCTATACTGTGAACAGTTAAAAGAGGATTATTTTAAGTAGTAAAAACCTGGGCTTCTGGGACCTGATCCAGCTCCCACTGAAGTAAAGGAGAGCTTTGCCATTGATTAAAATAGAAACAGGTTCTCTGTGAAGAAAAATCTGAGTTTCATCCCTACTACTACTGTGAAGTTCCAATTGACTATAACAGAAATGTAGGAAAAGAAAGGACCCCGCGAGAGCATATCTGGTCCAGTCCACTGTTCTGAGGCAAGACTAATGTAGTCTTGCAAACCATTGTAGTCCAACAGAATGTGCAGCTGTGCATGACAGTTGTATTTGACACAGATCTTACGTGCTAGTTTGAGAGTTTGATGAGAGATTTAGGTAGACCACAACTTACTCTGGACATGTAGAGTGGCTGATGTATGGTTTGAGTACATCTCTCCTCTGCAGTTTTAAGGATATGAATTTATAATTAGAAAAATACTTAATTTTTATCAGAGGCACCTCAAACATTGTTTGTAAAGTTCTATATTAAATGCTAAGTATAATTGAATTAAATGCAAAGTATTATTGAGTACAGCAAAGTTGAATTTCAAACAGGATTATAAACTAAATTATTGATCTAATGTGAAATCAATCCACTGCTGAACAACCAAAGTGATTTCACAGCTGTGGAACATTGCCCAGATAGCAGTCTTACTGGAAAGCTTCTAGCAAAAAGAGGAACTAATCTGATCAGCTTTCTTGTGCTAGTCTTCCAGATATGTAAAAAATAAGGTCCTGATCACTAGTTATTAAAGAACATGGCATTTTTCTGAAGAGTGAAGGTAGTAGCTGTGTCTTTACCAAATTCAGATAAGAGTAGTAACATTCTACCAATCTAAATTTCAACTTGCAGTTTCAGTTCAAGATCTTCTTCACTTCCTATTATGTTACCCTAGTGTGCAGTGCATCAAAAATAACTTGAGAGCACCTGGCAAACTGATTCCAACACCACATATATATGTTTTGTTTTAAAAAAAGGAGTAAGAATTGGGAGAAAATGCACTGATGGAATAAAGTTATTAATTACTATAACAGGCTCTGAACACTCTTACCTTTTACAACATTAGGCAAACACTTGATCCATCAGAATAATTCTACCCTTGAGAAAAATAAAAATTAGTACTTCTAGAATGTCACCCTTCCGAGTTGTTCAAAAGCATTATGCACATTTTAATGAATTAAGCTTCACACATTTTACAGAAGAAGAAGACTGAAGCAAAACAAGATCTGCAGCAGAATTTTCAAAAGTGGATCCTGAGATTGCAGGACATAATTTGTGGGGTTCTCAAGACACTGAAGGCCTGACTTGTAAAAGGCAGTGAGTCTTCAGCACTTCTGATAATCAAGCCTGGGGTGTCTGGAAGTGAGCAATCAAAAACTGATACACAAAATCAAAGGCCATTTTTTAACATTTTGATCTCAAGGCTTGTTCAAGTTTACATAGTAAATTTGTGTTGAAGCAAATAATAGAACAACGGTCCTATCCACCTTGACTTCAATGTGAGTAACTATCCTGTAGGGAAAGAATAGGGTCCCAGATAATCTGGACCTCAATCATATGCTTTAGCCACTTGAATAGGTTTCCCTAATTAGGCTACACACTGTTCAGTTACCTAGCCAGTGGGAAGATGTTTTCAATTGTTTACTTAGAAACAGAGGACTTTACTATCCCCTGATATTAACAAAAATTTACAAAGGACACTTAAAAATCAAATATAAAAAATTAGTGTGCAGACCGACAATGCTGCATACCTTTATGCACATGAGCAGTCCCAGTGAAGTCAATGGTAATACTTATGCATAAAATTAAGCACACATAAGGGCTTGCAGGCTCCATTCTTGAGTGTGGAAGCAGTGATACAGGCCCATGCACCAGAGGGCAATAATAATTCTTAAAGATCCAACATTTTCCCACTGGAAAATTATTTTGTAATTCTTGACAGCCTTAATCTATAAAGTTTACATTGGCAACTAAGGTACTAGTTTAAAAAAATTATGTATTGAATGTATAACAGCAGTGATTACATTTCCAAATGCTTAGGTCAAGCTGCCTCAAGTGGCTCACGATCATGAGTGTCCACCTCAGAGCAGACTTAAGAAACAGGGCACAAATCCCAAACTTGTGTGCTCTATACTTAGATTTCACCAACCAAGTTCAAGTGTGAGCCCCTCAAACACCACAACAGCCATGGAGTCTCAGACAGTCCCCTTGGGTACTCTAGTTTATCTTGCCACCTAGGCAAACTTACCTCCATTATAGATGGCACCCTTACACCAAAAATCACAGCAACATTCAAGTTACTCCCACTCACTCACCCTAGGTCTATTGTACCTTAGACCTCAAACCAAAGACACATGTATAATCCTATAATACTAACTACACATTTCTTAACTAAGAAAAAGAAATTAGTGTTATTTACAAAGTCAAAGCAGGTAACTATACACACATAAATGAGTGAGTTTTAGGTTCCAAAAAGCTGCTATACATACAAGCTCTATATGTCCTTTATGGCTAACTCAATCTAAGCAGCTTGGAGATCCCTTGCTTGTGCTTAAAAATATTTCCCATTCCAAATTGCAAGCAGCATAACAATACAGTTCCTTCTTGTCAGGCATTTATGTTTTCTTCCCTCAAAGTTCAAGCTGATAGGTCCCCTCTTCATGGATGGCGGGGAGGGAGCAATCAACAAAGTCTTTGTCCTTTGATGTTTTGCAATGGCTTATGTGGTTTCAATGGGCCTTCTTGTGTGCAGGACTAGCCCTTTACACTAATTAACGCTTCTTTCCTGTTTGGTGAGTTACACAATTACAGGGGTTTACAGTGCAAAACACTCAGTATAACTTTATACCAGAGGCTACTGATGTTCTAAGTGAGATCAACAATCATTTAATCAAGTCTAAACACATCATCATCAACTTAAGATGTATTGTAACAATGCTAACACCGGGGTGAGCCAGACTGATTTCCAGCTATGCATTTGTCAGTGTTCAGTGAGGAATGAGCTGTCACCTGGTCTGCTGGCATAGTCAAAAAATCTTCATCAGACATACAGGGTTACTTCAAAGCATCCTTTTTTTGCAGGCATCCAGTTTACATGGCTTGAGCACCAGTTATACAGATAATCAGCTGCTAATTTCCAGTAACAATGCCTGACTAAATACACATGCAGATTGTTACCTGGAGTAGTTGTTTCTCAATGACTGATCCATGGATCGGTACCGTTCCCTGAGATCTCTCTGACAGCATAGGAAGCCTGTGCCTGGTTTCAAAAAGGTTGAGAAACACTGGTCTAGAGCAATCAAACTTCAGGAATGAAAGTAAAAAGAGACTCTTAGGCTATGTCTACACTACAAAGTTAAGTCGACTTAAGTTATGTCGACATACAACCACTGTTATAATTAAACTGCTGTTGCATGTCCACACTACGTTTCTGGTGTCAGTGAAGTGCATTCACAGTAGCAGCTCTTGCTACTAGATTTCCAGTTGCTTTTCAACTGTCCTGGTAACCTGTGAGCCAGCCATCTGTGTCAGAAAGCATGGATCCTGCAGCACTGCTCCAGTATTGTGCTGGGTATTATGAACAGAAGGCTGTAAGAGGAGTTGAACAGGGGGGATTATTCACCACTACCCTGACCCCAGCCCCCTCCTTGTAGAAGCGGCATGTTAGTGGCTCTGCACCAGAGGCGACTATTTGTCTCCCTTGCCTTCTGCTATGCTTGCCACAACTCTGAGTGTTACACGGCACTGCTGTGGGTCCTCACCATAGCCCTTCCCCTCCATGTTCCAAGCAAGTTCCTGCAAGTGCAGTAGAGCTGTGACTGCAAAGGTTCCTCTCCCCACAGACCCAGGAGATCCATCACCTCCCATCTGCTCCAGGCAGGAGTGCGTTTGCTGCGTAAAACTGGCCTGCTCTGCTGGGCAGTGGCTATTTGAGCTCTCCACATCAAGCAAACAGGAAAAGCAAGTTCAAAACTTCAGAGGGCCTTAACAGTAGATGGGCGTTCACCTGCGTATGTGGCTGTAGGGCACCAGAGTTCAAAATAGTGACCATAATGGTCATAGGGGTTATTGTGGCATACCTCCAGGAGGCCACTTAGGTCCACATAAGCAATGCAGTGTTTACACTGACACTGCGTTGCTCTAACTACATTGCCCTAAGCACTACGCCTCTCGTCAAGGTGGTTTTAATTATGTCAGTATAGCAGGCGAGTTAAAGCAGTGGGAGGAGCATTCAGTAGTGTGTACACCTCCATAGTTAGATCGACCTAAGCTGCCTTATGTTGACAAAACTGTATAGACTTGGCCTTAGAAAATGAATAGAGCTTTTACAAAAGAAAATCTTCTGTCTAGTTTGGTGGGTTTTTATTTTTTTTTTTTTTTTGCTGTTTGCAAGAAATAAGATCAGATGAACAAAAGTAATATACATTCTAAATAGTGACATTTTCAAGAATATTGAATATATGCAACAGAGCTTTTATCTTTTTTTTTTAGTTATGTCTTCTCTTGCATATTGAAAGCTTGATCCTTTCTACTACTGGTTTTTAGATTTGAAAATCTGTTTTACAGTGTAAAGTTCAACTGCTATTCTACACAATTTTAAACAATTCGGACCCGTCCGAGTCAGCAGAGTCCTGTAGTTGGGGAAACTTAGCTCCTCCGTGGGCTACCACAGAGTCAGGAGTCGATTGCCCCAGCCCCTAGCAGGGCGGGCAAGCAAGCAATTTATCGCCCCGGCCCGTAGCAGGGCAGGCGGGTCAGCAGTCTATTGCCCCGGCCCCTAGTAGGGCAGGCAAGCAAGCAGTTTATCGCCCCGGCCCTTGGCAAGGCGGGCAAGTCAGGAGTCTATTGCCGCGGCCCCTAGCAGGGCAGGCAAGCAAGCAGTTTATCGCCCCGGCCCTTGGCAAGGCGGGCGAGTCAGCAGTCTGGGTCGGGACTAGGGGTACTTCGTCTGGTCTAGGGACGGAAAGGGGTGGGGGGCGCAGGCCCACCCAACTCCACTGCATCCCAGCCCAGGGCCCTACCAGCGGCACGAGATAACTGCCACTGGGTCAGCGGGGCTCCGGCCACAACACGCTGACATGGGGTTGGCCCCTATCTCGGCCACAAGCTGTGGCCTCCCTGGGCCACTTCCTCCCACCCAGCCCCGGAGTACCTGCATCCACGTCTGGCTCTCTGGGGTACGGGGTGAGGTGGTGAGCGGCTGCCGACCAGGCCTTCGCCGTCAGTGGGCGGTAGGTCTGGCAACTCCTTGAGGTCATCGGCAAGGGGTAGCTCCTCCAGGTCACAGGGCCCCGGGGTCTCCCCTGGGCGGTCGGGGTCTCTCCACGCTGGGGAGGGGTCGTCCGCAGTAGGCAACTCCTCTAGGTCGGGTCCGGCCTCTCCCTCTCTCCGGGGTAAGGGTCCTGTCCCCAGCTGCGGGGCCTTGGCGGGTTACCCCCCTGTTGGGGGCTGGGTGGCCCCCACCGCCCGCCTGGGCCTGGCGACCCTAGCTGGTCCCGGAGTTCGGACCGCTCCCCCCAGTCGTCGAGGTCAGGCAGATCTGGTCTCTCCCACCAGCGTCCGTTGGTCGTGGGTTTGTCTGGCCTGCCCTCGGTGTCTGGGTCAGGCCCGGGCTACTGCCTCCAGCAAGGCACGTCTGTCTTGGCCGGCAGCTTCCCCCTGACTGAGCTGCCTGCCCTGCCTCTTATACTTCCTCCCGGGGTCCTGGCCCCGCCCCTCTGCTTTCGGGTGGCTTGGCTCACAGGGCCGGGTTCTGTCCACCGCGGCCCCAGGGAGCGTTCCTCAACCCCAGGCTTGGTGGCAGGCCCAAGCGGTTTGCTACAACAATGTATATACTTTTGTCTGTTTAATTTGATTTAATTCATTCCAGGGCAGATTGAAGAGATTAATTTATTCCTAGCAAACAAAAGGAGAGTCACAGATCTCTAGGATTAAGCCTGGTAACAGTTCAGTAAAACATTATTAATAAAATGCTGTGGGTCTCTTAGACTGTCAGTTGTGATCATTAAGGCCCAAATTCTGGAAGTTGTTTCCTTCAGGCAGACCTACATATGGGTGCAGGCGTCCATGTGTACAAAGCTCATGGAAGAACTGTGGAACTATTGGTCACACAGTAGGAAATTTGTAACAGATAAGTGACAGCCACTTTCAATTCAAATTAGTGGCCAAGAGATGGGGGTTCTATACTCCAGTTATTCCCAGCTACCAGAATGACCCTTAAGGGCGCAAGGCAGCTAAATGCAAATTAAAGCAGTTTTAGGCTTTGTTTTAAGGCTGCTCCTATGCCAGGGATATAGCCTCAGAAGAAGGGCAATGGAAAGATAGTTTAGAGCACTCTTCTCCCTGCATTTCTACATTGGGCATAGTTCTACCAGAACAGAGAATCAAGCTCCAGCTCTTTAAAGAAACTTTTTAATTTACAGATTTGTAATAATTATAAGCCCAATTCTATAAGGTGCTGAGTCCCTCAAAACTCATTGATTTGTGTGGGACTTAAGGGCATCCAGCACATTGCAAGATAGGGCTCTGTAGAGGGGTATATTAATATTTAACAATGAATTGCTATCTATGCTAGTTAGTATTGTTTTGCCATTATACACTATAAATACAGATATCTAATTTATAAGCGGAACAGGAAAGGCATGGACTAAATGGAGAGAAGTAAGCGGACTGATCTGTGATAGGAAAAGGCCTTTCAAATTGAAAAGTTAGATCTACAAGATGGTAGTTAGGTGTGTACTTTTGTATAGTTCTCAATGCTGGTTACTGAAGAAAACACAGGAGCAGATTCTGAATATTTAAAATGGATGTTTGGAGTTGCAAGAATGGACCATGTTTGGAACAAATAAATTAGGGTAAGTGTGACGATGGTACCAATTATAGAAATTCTCAGGGAATCCAGTATTATATATTTGAGCGTCTGAAAATAATTTTGGAAGAATATTTAGCAAACAGAGTGTTCAATTTATAAGAGGAGGATAAAAGAAAGGTTGAGTGATTCAAAACTAGATGGATGGAGGTCATACAAAAAGATTTGATTAGCTGCAGAGTTTCCCAAGAACTGTTTCAATACAGATGGGAATGGAGCAGAAGAACTCAAAGAACCGACCATATGTAGATGGGACTAAGGCAAGAAGAAGAAGAAATACAGATATCTATATGAAATATTGTTTAATCTTTAGATTCTTTAGTGATTTGTAACAATGTTTCCAAGTGGTATAATCTTTAATTACCCTCATACATTTTATAATCTCATAATTAGCACCAGTTACTGTCTGACACATTCATATACTATCTTACAGTCAGCCCCTATTCTTATAATAAATAATTGCAAAACAGCATGGGACATAGCTCAGTATTCTTGCAAATAGGTCTTTCTATACTGCAGCATCTCGGTTAAGGTTGCTATGTGGGTAATCCTTAATGATTGAATAGAGGACAGCATATTTGCATCAGCATTCTGAATGGATAGGAGAGAGGCAAGATTGCATTTGTTCAGAGCAGAGAGAAGGATATTGCAGTAACCTAGATGCGAGTTGCTAAGAGCTTGGAGCAGAGTTTTAGCTGGGTGGATGGATAAGAAATGCCATATCTTAGACATTCTATGCAGAAAGACTTAAACATAGCTTGGATGTGAGGATTTAGAGAGAGATCTGAGTTGAAAATGATGTGCAGGTCATGACCCTAAATTTCAGGCAGGATGACAGTGTCCAAAGCAATCACGATAAGAGTTAGCGAGAAGAGGAAGATGAGGATCTCTGTTCTATGTTGCACTTGAGCTGTTGGCTAGACAGCCAGAAGGAGATGTCAGAGTCAGGCTGAGAATTGTGCAAACAGAAGGAGACAGGTCTGGAATAGAGATGCAGATCTGTGAGTCATCAGCATAGAGATGGTAATTTAATTTGGTTTGTGAATGACATTACTTGAAGATAAGGTGTAGAGGGAGAACAGGGAAGGACCAAGGACTAAGCCCTGAGGAACCCACACAGAAAGCTGGAGAGTGGATACGGAGGATCCTTCTAAGGACATGCTGAAGGAGCAATTAGAGAGGTAGGAGGAGAACCAGGACACAGAGGCATGGAAGTCAAGGGAGGAGGAGAGTTCAAGAAGAGCATGGTTAACAGCATCAAAGGTAGCCGATAGGTGAAGGAGACTGAGGATGGAATACTGGTTCTGAGCTTTAGGTAGGAAAAAAGACTTTGGCAAGAGCCATTTCAGTTGAGTGCAAGGGGCAGAAGCCAGATGGAGAGAATGTAGGATGGAACTGGAGGATAGGAACTTCAGACAGTGATTGGAAAGCGATGAGAAGGAGTGATGAAAGGGAGAAGAGGCAGTCGTCGGAGAGGCAAATGGGCTGAAGAGTGATGTGATGCTTGCCAAGCGTATCCAGGATTGAGAGGCCCCTTGTTATTACCTGCCCTTAGTGTGAAGAAGCTATGTTTGTGCCTGTTGTGGGTCAGCTCCCCAACTTCAATAGCCATGCGGGGCAATGCAAGCTCCTTTAGGTCTTGCAGGTCCCACTGTCACTGTACAGATTAGTGAAAGACACACTCCAACTCTTGAGCCCTCTCAACATCTCCCTGGAGCATGCAACCCCTGGTCCACTGGACGCTCACAGTGTTTACTAATCTGCTGTTTCCAAAGAAGCAGTACAGCCTACCTTACCAGTTTTACCTCAAATCACTGCTCCACTTAATTCACAGCACTTAAATTTGTTCATAGTGAAATCAACTATAAATTTATTTAACAAAGCATAGTCAAGTTGTAGGAAGTTGAAGCATAGTCAAGAAGTATAGGAAACAAATGGTTATATATAAAATAAAAATCATAATGTATCCTAGACTTAATTAACAAGATACTCCTGTCTAAAAGTATTGCTCACCCACAATCCCTACAGGCATGCTGTGAGCCTTCTTTCATGAGATACACACATTGTCAGTTTGCCTCCTTAACGAAGGATTCAGAGTGTTTTCTTTACACGCCCAAGATATACAAGATCAATTCCTTGTCTTTATTCATAAACACGACCCCCCTGCTGTTTGTTTCTTCCTATAGATTTCCTCACTGGTGGATTTCACAATCTCTCAATTTGCAGCTGTCTCAGCATGGAGAGGCAAACTGTGTGAGACATAAAATACACAAATGGCCAGACAGAGAGATAAATGTCAGTTACCTTGGAAATGTGCCTCTCAGGTAGGAAATATGTCAGCTCCTGGTGACCTGCCTTAACTCCAACACTTTAAGAACATAATTTTTAATATAGATACATAACTCCTTAAATACTATCTGTACGTACATTTTGCAAAGATTATGATCATCAGTGGGACTTCTGGCTCGCTGGCTCACACACCAGCCTTTGATTAACTATTATTCAGATCCCTGTAAAGCCCTATGCACCCCCTGTGCCCTCTGCCGGTTGGCACCAACAAGTCCCTGGGTCACAGTGCGGTTTTTAAGACCCAAGAAACCTAACCATACTTGTATTGTGACTGGAAAAAGCCAGAGGAGAATAAGAGGTTAAGGAGAACAGTAAGGGAGAGGATGAGAGTGCGTACAAGGAAGATCAGGAGATGGGATGGCATCACTGGAATGGAGGCATTAGAGGAGAAGAGCAGACAAGAAACTTCTGAGTCTATGATGAAAGAGGTGAGAGTTGTCGAAGGAAGAAAGGCAAGCTAAGGGGAGGGGGAACTCGTGTCATATTTTGTTCCCTTCCTAGAGGGTGCAAAAGATTTAGGTGGTATACAATGGTTGCCGCACCAGCTTCTCAAAAGTAGCACAAAGGAGCGCAGCCACTCCATTTTGCTAGCTATATTGTGTGCATTGCAATAGGAGGCTCTAGAGCATCAGAGCCTAACTGAATAACTGGCCAGCCACAGCAGATCAATGATGGAATGTGAGTAAAAAATAAGATTAAAAAAAATTTCAGTGCCTCAGTAAAAGTGACACAGAGCTACCACTGTCAAAGGGTCTTGCGAGACTCGGCTGTAAACAAAGGTTTCAGATTAAAAAATGCAACAGATCTAATCTTAATTTCTAAGTAATTTAGCAGTGCATATCCCAGACATTTGCACGTGAACTTCATCTCTCACTACTAGGTTCAGTTGGAGGTCATAGGTGTCTCGCTCATCAGTACGTTTTGGGTCATCATGTTCTTTCAGAGCTGGTGTTCCACGTGCATACAAAGTCTCTTCTGAAGTTGCCTGCATACAGACAACTATCAGACATTTCACACTCTTGCACAGAGACGGTATGCCACCTTTTTTATAATTACTTTCTGAGATACTGAAACCTTTCAATGACAGCCACTAAATGGGCTATTTTTCTGGCTCATGTTCTTGGTGTCAGCATAATTAGTGTAATTGTGGGGAATGTGATCTTACTGGCCTTTAGCACAGATGACCATAATTAATGGGTGACTTTTAGCTTAGGTCTTTCTGTATATAAAGTGTCAGTTTCCAAGAGAGGCTGTATTGTCCAGTAAGCAGGGTACTCCTGATCCTATTCTTGACTATCCAAGTGGCTTGGAAAAGACATTAGCCCTGAGTTTTTGTTTTGTTTTTTGAAAAAGGTCTTTAATTTTTGGTGCCAAACTTTAGAGAGAGACAGAAAAGATGCTGAACATCAATAGCTTCAAGTGAAGTCATTAGGAACTGCAGGCGCTCTGTTCAGCACCTATTAAAATCAAACCCGATGTATCTAAAATTGGATTTCCAAAATTAGAGGCCAACGTTCTGAGCCTTAAACTATGTGTGCCTCGGTGCACCCATCCGTAAACTGTATAATACTGTATTTTCCATGCAGACATGTTGTAAGGCTTAATTAATTAAACAGCAATGCAGAGTGGGATCTTTACAGGAATGGTGCTATGTGTGAAAATTATTATTATTGCCATTATAGAAATACAAAAACATATTACTTCTACTATGCTTTATATCTTTAAAGTGCAGCACAAACATTGTCTAATTAAAATATTTTACAATTGCTGCCAAATTAGTTATGCAGCGTATAGCATGATCCTGAGGCAGATGAATTTCTTTTGCTGTACATGGCAAATATAGATTTTATTGAGTGCTATAATCAAATTTAGGACAACCATTATGTAAGAACATAAGCAACCCTAACCCTAATCCCTTTTCTGCCATCTCACTTTCTCCATCTAGACCTGCTGCAGCACTAAAACTGCAGCTCTCTCCTATTTGTTGATTTCCCTGGGTATTTTTATTTTCTTGCCCTAATCAATCACCTTTTTCTGAAAGCGTGAGTGTTCAACTGATACTGAGTCTAATTAAATGAGGTATCCTGTTTTCAGTTATGAGGAGCTTTCTGTCCTGCTTCCCTAGTGTATTGCACGCTTAAATAGGGCAATGGTATTCTCCTGAAGCTATTGTTATATTAGGACCTGATCCAATGAGATGTTAAGCCCCACCGGCTGTAATGCCCATTTATTTGCACAAGCCCTGTGGTCCTTCCACAATTTTGATTCAGTCCTCAGTCAACCTCCATTTGACTCCACACTCCCACTGATATCAACAGGAGTTTGATTAACTAAGGATGTTAAGATTTGTCCCTCTGACAAAGGGGGAGTTTATTTTACTGACTCGCTGATCAATGTCCAGGAGCATCTCAGCACTGCACAGGATCAGACACTACATGCTAAATTCCAAATCAACAAGAGACAGTTCTTCACCACTTGGCTAGCTTTCTAGGTATCACCACTGAGTGTTTTGGAACTTACTTGCTTTGTAAATGTCTCCTGTTACTCACTCAGAATATATATAAGAAGTAGTTTTACTTTCTTATAGCAACTTTTATACTTTTGGATTATGGTATTTTTGTGACGAAGTTTTTTGTTTGGGTGGGCTTTTTTTTTTTGGTTTTGGTTTTTACAGTAAAATGGAGTATTTTTGATGACTGATTATCAAAGAGTGTGAAGGAACATAAGACAGGAAGTAATGAGCAGAGTTGAGCAAATGGTTCACAATAAATAATTTATTCAATTCATTTAGGTTCTTTTTCAGTTTGCAAATTGTGCACAAACTGCATGAGAGTTTCTCAAATGGTAGTTATTTGAGCTTATTTGCCAAAATATTTGTGTGGTCTGGTCACTTCCCATTGAGAGCAGTGGAAAGATTCTCATTAACCTCAACAGGAGTTGGTGTTGGGCCACTGGTGAATAATTCTTGGGCTGTACATTTTGGCCTAGCAGTTTACTGCAAGTATTCAAAATATGAACTGTATTGGTTACTTTACCCACATGGTATTTCTATTCCTGGCTGCATAAACATAACTTCTAGAGACAGTTTTCTGTTATGAATACTCACGTTTAAAAATTATCGAATGTACGAGTCTTGTGAATATTCTCCAACACTTGTTTAAAACTTTGCTGTTTTCTGCCCATGAATTTGTTTGCTAAAATATGTTGAAAAGGGAACACAAAAGGGACTAAACACAGTCAACACAAATTTATTTAAAAAAAAATCATGCAAATATTTATGGACTTTTTTGTGGTATTCGCTCATCTCTAGTTGTTAACTATGTCACCTGGCATAAATAGCCCCTTGAAGAGTGATATATACTATTACCTCGTCTTATGTTAACTGAACAAGCAGAGCCACAAAATACAGGCTGAAGGAATTAAACAGTGCCACTATTACTTGTTTCAAGCGATAATGAAGACATTAATTATGTAAGTAATTATATTAATAAAACTTTCTAAATAAATGGTTCTAAAGCATTTTGGGTTTGGATTTTATATTTGTTTTCAAACCATCTAGCCTCAGTAGAGACAAGGTCCCTGCCACAAAGAACTTAAAAATGAAGTCATCAATTCAGGAAAACATATCTATTCAAGATAGCCCTTAAGCACATGCTTATGCTACACAGATTTCACTGCTGTCCTAAACAGGGATGGACGTAAGCATGTACTTCAATGCTAATGTAAATACAGATATGTAGTTGAGGCCTATATTTACAATTTATAGCTGAAAGCTATTGGGGAACAGCAGCTGACAGAACAACAGGGCAGTGTAATTTATACATCTTGTCTGTGTCATGTTTTTTAAGGCTTTTCTGTTTTCTTGTATTTTGTTTATGTTCTTAAAAACCACACAGTTCTCAATATAAGTAACATTCAAAAGTAAGCTGAATGCTTTCTGAGGTACATGGGATTTTAGTTAAGTAAAGGAATGCATCAGACACAATGAATAATCTGGATGATGCAATTTTTGTTGATCTGTGTTAGCCCTTTGGTTGGATTTTGGAAAGATGCCATATGAAAAACCTGAAACTGATATAGTCAAAATGCATTCTCTGTCTTGTACATTTTTAATGATGTACTTTGAGCTTCATTTGTTTGGTGCCAGTTGAGTTAGTCTTTTTGAATATTGCCAGAAAGATAGCCCTGGTGACCTAGTTTGTATCTGAGTTTAGATTGTATATGCACTAGCTGAGATATGAACTAAGTTAATGATAGTTACAATGTTTCCTTTTTCTTTTTCTAACTTTATTTTCTTTTTAATTTTTAGCAGAGTTAGTATCAAATTGAGAGCTCTGGAGTTCAGAATCTTCTCTTTCCCAGAACAGAAGCCGAGCACAGAGAACGACCATGCAGCCTACCTCATAGTGTCCTACCAAAGTGCCTTGATCAGATTTTGTAGGGCTGGAGGTGATCAGAAAATAGTAAGTATTTCCCATGATACCTTACAGAAGAAACAAAAATTTGGGGTAGGTTTCAAAAAATTTCATGGACATTTTGTTTTTTCTTTTGAAAACACCAATAATTTTCAAATGAAAAATTTTCATTTAGGAAAAAAACCTTTTTTCATCAGAATAAAGCTAGGATGGACTATTTTCAGATGGCTCTAATTGGGACCGTCTTTACTACTGAATGGGTTGTTTAGTCTCTGTGCCCATTTGGCTATTAGCTTCTCTCCAGAGAGACCAACAAAAGTAGTAGAAGATATAATTGTGACTGTCACTTTCGTGATGTAGACACCTATAAACTGGAAACTCTAGCAGGTTCACGTAACAGCTCTCTCATGGCAAAAACGTTTAGACATTGCTGCCATGAGCGGGATTAGAGCCAGAACCTAAAGTTTAACATCTTCTATCCTACTACCTGATTTTTTGGACTATTTGAAATTACAACACAGTTCTGTAATAATACCTATAAACTACGGAGACTGGCTTGAAAATTTGATTCACATGAAATAACTGTATCGACTAGTTGTCTGAGACTATTAGGTGAATTAAGGGTTGAAGGTTCAGGGCCATGTCATGAAATCCGTAGTCAAGCAAAACTGCTGTTGAAGTGAATCGATGGTTTGACTGAGTAAGGAATCCAGGACTTAATCTGCAGATTAACAAGTGGATGTGTTCCTTCTTTTCCTATTGAAAGCTGTTGACTGAAAAGCACTATATAAGGGGAAAGTGTTCATTATTATTATTTCGTTTCATATGAGGAATGAATTTTTTTTTCTGAGATTAAGATACTAAGAATGCAATTTACACTTTTGATCATGAACTGACCGAGACCAGATTTGAACAAGTGGTCTAGAGAGTCCATTACTAGTGGTTAAATATATGCAGTATTTCAATCCAGGGATGGTGGTCATCCAGAATGTAATTAAACCCCGTTATTGTAACGGATACAGAACAGTTTTTGGTTCTGGCTTTTAGCCACATGCCAAAGTCTTTAAAAAGAAATTTACTTTAACATGGCTTTCCTTTTAGAAATCCCTTGTTGAGCTAATTAAATCAGAAACAATCAAAATGTAATTCTGCAACAGATTAATTAATTTTTCATGGTATGGATGCAGTGGCATCAGTTGCAGTTGATAGCAGAGGTACTTACTGATAACAAGAGAGTACTAAAGATGCAAATTAAATAGAAGTGATTTGCAAAAGTAAGTAAACATGGCTGAAGTCCATAGAGAGATATATACATTACGTATGGATTTTTTAAAAAGTTATTTGGCCCAATTCTGTTCACACCAATGTAAATCCAGAGTAAATCTATGAATGTCAGTGGAGTTACATCAATGCAAAACTGATGTAAATGAGATCAGAATCAGGGTCTTTCACTTCCATTACTTATAGTAGGTTTCAGACATGTTTTTTTTTTCCTGTACCTATCTATTGATTTTATTAAAAATAGGTTTGAACCAGACACCATATCTTGACACAGCTGAAACAGCAGAAGTTCAGATCCAGGTCTGAATTTTGCATCTGGCTCCTATATAAAGGGTCAAACCAAAAGCTTGGTTTTGAACACCACAAACACTATGACATGACCCCAATCTTTAAATCCTATAATAAAAACAAACAAACAGAAAAGAGCATTCTTTACATTTTACAAATCCCTAAACTTTCAACAGAATCAAAATCAACAACTAAACTAGAGGAAAAAAAGTAACCACAAACATACATAATTAAAGTTATAGCCGCACTAGTCCAACCACAAATAAAGTAGGTAACTATATCATGTATTCTGCAGTTCCTTATGTCATGTACTGTCTTAGTAGCTCTATCATTAAATGTCAGGTATGTAATTCTACACTTGAGAAAGCTTCTGCAAGAATACGTAACTTTGGACATGTTTCAAATTAGTACGTGGCTAGGCTGTATTTCTTCTGAGATGAGTTTGCTGAAGCTGGGGGCTTGCATTTTTATAGCTGTCCATGCTGGTAGGTACTAGAAGGATGCTAGCAGGATAAGAATGACATACTGTATTTAAAAACGCAACAATGACTGACAACCATTCCTGTGTGACCAGATTAGCTTCTAAAAATTGTTTCTGTATTAATGAAGGCCAGATCATACCATTTGGATCTGTGGAGAAAGAGAGAGAAACCATCATGTGCAGATAGGGTGTGTGGTGAGGGTCAGCCTCTGTGGTCTCGTTCACTGCATCCCATGGAGGGTTCTGCGTGGGTTCAGGGAGAGTTGGAAGGGACCTCAGGACGTCATCTAGTCCAACCCCCTGCTCAAAGCAGGACTATCCTCAGCTAAATCATCCCGGTGAGGGTCTTGTCAAGCTGCAACTTAAAAACCTCAAAAGATGGAGATGCCACCACCTCCCTAGGTAACCTATTCCAGTGCTTCACCACCCTCCTAGTGAAAAACTTTGTCTTAATGTCCAACCTAGAGCTCCGCCACTGCAACTTGAGACCATTGCTCCTTTTTCTGTCATCTACCACCACTGAAAGCAGCCTAGCTCCATCCTCCCTGGAACCCCCTTTCAGGTAGTTAAAGGTTGCTATCAAATCCCCCCTCATTTTTCTCTTCTGCAAACTAAACAGGCCTAGTTCTTTCAGCCTCTCCTCATAAGTCTTGTGCTCCAGCCCCCTCATCATTTTTGTTGCCCTCCACTGGATGTGAATGGTGAGGGACTGGGAAAGAGAGTTTGCATGCTAAGGTCAGGGCCAGTGGGGAATATGCACCTTCAACCGGGCATTCAGCATAAATCCCAGCAGAAAGAAAAGGCAGGCAGAAGCTGTGTTAATTTCCCTGAGGAACCCCTTCTGTCCTGGGAAGCCTCCTTAATGAGAAGTTTCTAATGGTAGATGCCAGCTGAGGAGTTCTCGGCTGCACAGCTCCAAAGGAGCTTCAGTGCCAGGTTGTGGGGACAGAACCGCAGGGGATCAGAGCACACGTGAAGGGACGTCATCTAGGCGGATGATCCACAAGGTTTGTGAGCTGGCTGGACCATGGGTTTATTCTCTGCAGGGAGACAAATCCCCCTTGGCCCCAACAGAAAAATTCAAAGGAAACTATTGGGGAACCTCATGGGATTAACTACCACTCATTTGAGTATTTCTAAGGGTGATATGATATGGCTGTTTGTTTACATTTTTGCATTTCACCCAGTTTCATCAATGAAACTAGAATTTTAATTCCATATTTGTGACATCACTGATACCATTAGGCACACTGGACAAACAATGTCAGAGATGCCATAAAAAGATGGCATTCTGGGATGTCTCTAGTAAATCAGGAAATGCCAGTGGATTTCACAGAATTGTGCTGAAAAATAGTTCTTATACATTTATTTTGTGTTGAGCAGCCTGGTGAGTGAAGAAATTTGGCCCTTATTTCTCAGCTTAACTCTACTTTTATTTTAGCTCTGCAGTTTAACTTTTAAGATTCTTTTAAAGATTTATTATGGAGTTACTATGTTAGCTTTTCAAACAGTTGTTGTAGTAGCTATATATAATATTATAGATTCACAGATTGTAAGGACATGATGATATCACATGGCCAAGAATTTTATCCACTAATTCCTGGATCAAGCCCATATCTTGTGGTTGAGCTAGAACATATTTAGAAGACGGACATTTTGATTTAAAGACATCAAGTGACAGAGAAACTTCCCCATCCACTGGTAAGTTGTTCCAATTGTTAATTACCCTCACTGTTTAAAATGTATACCTTATCTAACTCCAACTTCCACTCATTTGGTCTTACAATCCCTTTTTTACCTAGAGATGTCTTCTCCCCAAATAGGTATTTATAAATATGCCAAGCCTAATTCAATTTCTTTAAAATAATTTTGATGGATATCTTCATTAAGCATTTTTAATATTTAGAGATTTAAATTTTCACAATTAGGGGAAACTATGGGAGGATGTCAGGCAATAGTTAATGAGAGTAGATATTGAGATTCAAAAAGTTAAAGCTTTACAATTGTTAAGAGAAACCATCAAGATCACATGTCAAAATATACTAAGAAAATATCCTTATATCAAACTCTAATAGGTTCTCAAGCAACATTTCTTTTATTTTGCTTATCGGTAAATTTCATTTATTGATGAAAATATTTCTTCATTGGGTTGGCATATATAGTGAAATTGGTGTTTACTGATAAAGATCTAATCCTTCTAAGCCTGCTTATAGACCATGATCGAGTCACCTCTTAATCAGCTAAATAGATTGAGCTTTCTAAATCCTTCACTGTATGGCCGATTTTCCAGACCTCAAATTATTCTCACAGCTTTAATGTCTTAATTAGTTGTATTTCTTGCGAAGGAGCAGTGTTTAAAGGAAGACTGAGTGGCAATATAGAGACAATCAAGTTATTGAAAAGTCTGTAAAGGCACAACAATAGTTTTCTGGTTGTAATAATCAATGCGTCAGAATGGTAATGCAACATGACAGATCCCCTCAAAGCATCGTTTCATCACAGGACATGACCCAGATCACATGATGCAGATGTTACAGACTAGACTGTGTGATTTACACATAACCATACGTGACGGTGGTGTAAATGTTCACCTCTCCTGAGAGAGGCACCAGGAAAGACTTTGGCTTTTGAGGTATTCTCTGTCTGGAAGCTTCCAGCCATGCCTGTAGGTGCATAGTCTGTGCTTTTTAATCAGGATGATGACGTTTGTTCCCTCTGGTGGGCTCAGGCTTGCTGACAGGAATTCCGGGCCACAGAGCAGAACAGTCCCGCCCTGCCCTGCCCCTTCCACCTGCAGCCCCACCCACGCCACCCTAGGTCCTGCCCCTTCCCCCAGGTGGGGAGCAACTAGAGGGGCTGAATGGAGGATGGTGGGATGGAGAGGGATGTCGCGGCGAGCAGGGGTGGACTGTGGGCAGGGGCCACGGGCGGAAGAGAAGGGACAGGGAGCTAGCCTCCCCAAGAGGAAGCTTTCACCCCACTGCTGATGGCCCAGGCCCCTTTTAAAATTGCCAGGCCTCCTTAAAATAGCCAACCCCCTGGGCAATTGTCCCCCTTGCTCCCTCGTTGGCCAGCCTGGATGGGCTAGCTCCACTGCATAAACTATTGTGGATAGAGGCAGGGCCATGGTTCTGTCTTCCCCTCGCCTCTCCCTTTCCCTTCTGGGGCAATTTGTTTGGGAAGCTGAAGGGGAAGAAAGTCATTTGCAATCAGCAGAGGCTTGTAGGAACAACTGTTGTGATCTGCCCTTGTGCAGGCTATACGACAGGTGTGGGAAGGCTGCACGCGTGCTCCCCACCATGCCTAGTCAAGGCGTTTTGACACCCAGTGTAAAGAAACAATGCTGTATAAAAGAAATTGCCATCGTGGTTACTTGCTCAGCTTCCCTATGTTGGTACAACTGAATTATAAACAGTATGACAGATACTGCTGAAAACATTAGGCTACAATTTCAAACAAAGATTATTGAATGCTTAAGCATGCAGCAAATGATGAACAAACAATAGCATTTTGCACTTCATTTATCATTCTACCAAGTATTTCCTCTGAGGTATTTACACTCAGTTTATACACCCATTTTATACCGTGCTGTCATGCAATTTGTTGTGTGTTTTTTGCTTGAGCAGTAATTATAAGTACAAATACACTACTGAGTAAATTATATAGTCACTTGCCATTTTCCCCAAGAGTCACGTTAGTGCTAATGGTTCAACTTCTTCTACAGATTTTGCACCTGCTATAGGGATGGTATTAAATCCAGCAAGGATATGTAATCAGAAGTGCACTGAATAGTTCAACAAGAATGTGGTTAGTGGCAAAGTGTAAAAGCTACAGTACCACAAGTAGAGCTGGTTAGAGTTTTTCAAAATGGCCTTGATTAACATTTTTTAAAATTGTGAATTTTTTTTTTTTATAATTAAGCTGGTAAACAAAACATTCTAGTCTTTTTTTTTTGTTGTTTTTTCCCTATTTTTAGCCTCTCTCCCTCTTTTCCTTTTCTTTCTCTTTTTAAAGGGTAAAATAGGGGGTGCAGAAGGGCAATAGAAAAATAAAAAAGCCTGCTCCCCACCCATTTTCTTTTAAACTGGATAAAAAATTCACGAAAGTTGTTGAATACATGACAATGGTTCTTTTTGAAACCCATAGAATGAAAATGACTTCGAAATTGTTAAAGTTTTTCAAAGATATTTTCCATTTTTTGACCAGTTCTAAACTACAGGTGACTAAAAGAGTCATTAACTGTTTGTCCTGCAGTTAGGTTCCTTCAAAGGGACCTGACCCAGCTAGATGAATGAGCAACACAACAGCAGATGAAATTCAATTTGCTAAGTGCAAAATAATGCACCTTGAAGGGGAACAAAATTAATTATTCATACAGTTAATTTAGAACAGAGGCAATGAGTTGGGGGAAGGCACATGGGGTCACCTCCTCCCTCCCCACCCCCCCGCATAGATTTCTGCCTTCCATTTAGCATAGACATTTTCAAACAGCTGGGAGCCGTCCAGTCCACTTGAACCCCTTACTCTCTGTGCTGTGGGAGCCAGGGCGCTGACTGGCTGCCCAGCAGCCCTCCCTGTCCTGCTTCCCAAGCTGGGCTGCCTCCACATGGCCGGGTGCTCCCCAGGCATGGCAGGCAGCACAGCTCCAAGTGGTGCCCCTGACGCTCTCTCCTGAAGGAGCTGAGCATCAGCCAGCACCGCCCCTCTGGAGCCATCCCTGCCCACAGAACACAAGTGCCATGAAATGGTTCCTGAGGTGCTCGTTCACCATTGCCCTTGTGCTCCTGGTTCTGCTGCTGTTCAGAGGCAATGCATTGGGGTGGTCATGTGCCCCCCCAACCATTAAATTGTGCCCCACTACTATTATACGTCGTATCTGATTTAGAACCCAGTAGGCACCCGAGTATCCCTGTGAACAGTTCAGTCAATGCCTTTGCTCAATAGGCAGCTGTAGTAAAAAATTCTAATAAAATGTTTGGGTATCTAAGGAACTGGATGAAGAACAACATGGTCAATATCATAACAACAGCATACGATTCAGTGATTTGCCCTCATGTGGAATGTGTGTTCAGTAATGGTCACCCCATCTTAACAAGGATATTGTAGAATTAATGGAGGTTCAAAGACGGCTAGGAAAATGAATAGAAGCATGGAAAAGTTCTCATATAAGAGCCTGAAACGTTTGGAATCATAGATGCATAAGAAGAGACAGGTTAAAAGTATATAAAATAATGAAGAGTGTAGAGAAGTCTGATTGGGGACGTCTGTTCTTCCTGATGTGGGGCAAAGGGACATGATGAAACTGAACTGCTGCATCTGCGTCACTGAAAAGAGCATAGTTCCATCCTCTCTGGAATCCCCTTTCAGGTAGTTAAAGGCTGCTATCAAAGCACCCCTCATTCTTCTCTTCTGCAGGCTAAACAAGCCTAGTTCCCTCAGCTTCTCCTCATCAATCTTGTGCCCCAGTCCACATAAGTCTTGTGCCCCTACTCAGGGGCCCCCAAACTAAAGCCAATCCTGAGTGTGGAAAAGAGGTGAAGGACAGAGATGGGCTCAAGGAGCAAAATTCAGATCCAGATTTTGAACACTCCAAAATTTGGGGGTGTTCTGATTAGGGGATTTGGGTCAGTCCACCATAAAGACAAGACCAATGCAAAATTCAGATCTGGGTTCAGATATTAAAAAAAAAAAAAAAAAAAAATCACACACACCAAGTACCAGGAGCACAGTTTAGTTGTTTCAGGGATGGATGCTTGGTTTCAGGTCCAGTTCTACTCATAACGAACTGGAGAGAAAAGCGGGTGGGCAAAGAGGAGGATGAAAGGGGATGACAGAAGACAATATTTTGCTATGGTTTAGCTTTGCTTTTGCTTACTTGGAAAGAAGGGGCCTGACTCATCAATGTATTACTGTAGGTTTATGCTGGGGATTGCCAGTGGCACCAATTAGGGGAGACTGGGGAGGACACACATACCCCCAGCCAAGGTTTTTGCATTTGCTCTAAGTTCCATAGGCCACAGAGCTGGGGGCCATTGCATGATCATTTTAAAACAGAGGTCCTGTACTAAATCACTACAGTTGCTGCTAGAGTGGTCTGGAACATTGCTCCAGCCGCATGGTTGCAACCACACTGATTTGACTTGGCCACCCCTCTAGACAGAAAAAGGGGTGGCTGGGCCGAATTTCAGTGAGTGGCATTGCAACTTGGTTTATGGGGTCACAATGCCACTCAAATTTGGTGCATCTGCCTCTCCATCCAGAAGTGGGGCAGAATCTGCAGATAACTTGACTCCTGGTACCACTGGCTCAGGCACTATATGGGTCAGACAGAGGGGAGACTTTCCAGTCAAGGGAGACCCTGGGTCCGGGAGGGACAAGCAGGGACCAAAACAACACAGTCCCTGCCAGAGGTGGGGGGACAAGAACCACAATTTACCTCTGCCAAGAAATATCTGAATTGGCAACCACTGGCGAATGCATTGGACTCACAACAGCTGAAATCTGAGAAAGTGAAGTGGTGAACGAGGCTGAAGGATTTGTGGGCTTATCTGTTTTGATAAAGCCATCATGCCCATATACATAACCCAGCAGGAATCAGAGAATTAAAAGGCTCAGGGTGTCTCTGGACATCTCTTAGGAGTCCACGGCAACGAAGCAGGAAGGTTGGCTGAGATCCCATGTACAGTGAAGACCTATACTAGGCCTTCACACATCAGCTAAATAAAGAGAAAGCACGACTGTATAACAGAGTTTGATGTTTTCCCTCTGAAGAACATTCATCCCATGGGTAAATCTACAGTGTGTCTCTGGCTCTCGGTATTAGGTATGTGCTAAACTGCTAGTATGCATTTTGATGGTACCATACAACTTAAGGAGACCTCTGTATTCAGATGATAAATTTCTGTCCCCCATGTGTCATGAATGGTCCAAAACTGAGGACATGATCATTCACCTTGCAGTGGCCCAAATATATAATCTGATTTGTTATTGCCAGCCATTATGCTTACAAGAGAATGCTGTAATTCTGCCAGATCTCTGTTATTGGTGCCTGAACGCGATTTATACTTAAATGCAAGTCTCCGTTTTAAAGGCTTTGGGGTATATAGTTCCTCAAAAATCTCCACAAAGCAGCTGTACACTGCACAGTATTTATAAATAGCCAGGATGGAGCTATTCCAGGAACTGTGCATAGCTCCGAGGCCCAGCAAACGTGACAAATCAGGGCACTTCTATGAGAGTGAGCTCATAATTATATTAAAACTGTAGCACTGACGACATGAGCAAATCATAGGACAGGTTCAGTTTCCAACCTACACAAGCTTCTGCCAGCTAGGGTGACCAGATGTCCCAATTTTATAGGGACAGTCCCACTATTTGGGGCTTTGTCTTAAAAAGGCACCTATTATTCCACACCCCATCCTGATTTTTCACACTTGCTCTCTGGTCACCGTACATAGAGATTACGGTGATGGAAAGTGGCCATAATATGTTGGTTTATCTCCAAGCAGCCAGCCATACCACCAAAAGTGGGCAGCATAGGCTGGAGAAGGAGTACAAATTGGACAGCCAGGGACCACACTAGATCAGCTCATCTTCAATGCAGCCTCTAACGACAGGCTCCCGTGGAGATCCTTGCAGAAATTAAGCCTGTCTTCTCCAGCTTGTTTGTGGTGGTGCTGTAGCCGTGATGGTCCCACTATACGAGAGACCCAAGGTGGGTGAGGTAGTATCTTTTACTGGACTAATTTAGGCTGGTGAGAGACAAGTTTTTGAGCTCTACAGGGCTTGTCTCTTTCACCAACAGAAGTTGGTTCAATAACTAACCCTGGTTTTTCTCAGCTTGTTATTCTGGAATACCTGGAAATGTTGTCTGCTCTCTCCTGGCAGAATCCCTCCCTGCCCCAGAATGCAGTAGCCATATCTGACACGAGGAGGTGCATACTGGATTTCCTTTTGCCAGACTAGCTCCATGTTTGCTTCATAGAACACACCTGTCATTCTGCAAATAAAATTTATCTTGAAGAAACTAAAAGGCCAAGTTCTGGCTATTCCTTGTGAAAATCATCATATCAGGGCAAGAACTGTCGTTTTTATGATATGTTTGTACAGCGTCTAGCACAATGGTTCTATAGCTCTTAGCGCTGCCGCAATACACACAATCAAGGATAATCCTTGAAAAGAGGTCAGTCATATATGCACTAAAGTCAGGCCAAATATTTGTCTATGTCCAAATACCTACCTGTCTTATATGGCTCCAAAGTCTAGTTACCAGGTCTGCGAAACAGATGACAATACACATTTGCTACTGTTTCAACTCAGACACAGAGTAGTTTAGTCACATCCCAATCACAGACCTTTACGTGGATTCTTCCCACTTGACAGACTCTGATCTTGTCACCTTCCTTGCTCTTATACTACAACCTCACATGCAGCTGTGTGTTTCTCCCTCCCCCCTAGTTACCTGCAGTACAATGATTGTTAAGTGCACAGCTGTTTTCCTCCATCTCACACCTTTTTAACCCTTTGGGGCCTACACCTGAGTGAACCCTTGCCAGAACTCAGCCATGTGTCAGTAGAGGTAGTTCTAATGTAAATAATTCATTTATTTATAAACCAGCACACACACATTATAATTTAACACCACAATTTTAAGGCTGCAGCATCCTGCTACAAAAAGCAACAGGGCCTGGTTCTCCTCCCATTCCAATGTAAATCAGCAGTAATTCCACTGAAGCCCATGGAGTTATCCTGGTGCAAAACCTGTGGATGGCAGAGCAGAATCAAGCCCAGAATGTTACATTCAGTCTGCTCTGAGACTGTGGAGAAACTCAGCTTCTTACTACACTGAACTCCATTAAAGTCTCTCCCTCACTCTCAATACATCACTTTTTGATATCACTCAAAGCACTTTACTCATTAGACTGGTATTGTAATGCGAGTGGAGTTTATTTTGTGTACTGTTTAATAACTGGATTTGAAAAAATGTTAAAATCTGTCTGGATTTGCATGAATCTGCAGCATAATTTGAGTGCTGGGGAAAATAGATGGAGCGTTTTAAAGCATTTATCATTCACATGAACAACAAGATGACCAATCGTTTTGAATAAAAATAAAATCAAAGTGCATAAACCTCTCTGGGCAAGTGGGTAGCTTTTAAAGTGGCTAATCAGTTAAAATAATGAGTCAATTAAAAGGATACAGTATCAACCCTTTCCTTTTAAGTGCTCTGATGGGAGATGTGTCAGATCACTGAATCAGCATTCACTGAGTGCTTTGGCTATAATTCCTTTTCAACCAGTGCCCACTGCCTTTTTCGGACTGTGCTGGCTTATTACAGCTCCCAGTGACTGACGTTTCAGCCACTCCACATCACTGTAGTTTAGTCTTCTGAAATGGTTCCATCACCAGGGTCTTGGGTTAATGTTAATATAAGCAGGTATAGAATCTCAGGCTACTCACCACTCTCTGCCTCACTTTCCCCATCTGTAAAATGGGGGTATGATACTGACCTCCTCTATTAAGCACTTGGAGATCCACCGATGAAAAGTTTTATATAAGAGATTAGTATTAATTTAGATGCTTAAATATTAATTTAAGGCCCTGATTCAGCAAAGTGAATGACTTTAAGCACATGGTTAAATCCCGTTGACTTTGAATTTAACCACATACTTAAGTGCTTTGCTGAACTGGGACCGGAGTGCTAAATTTCAGCCTAACCGCCTTTGGCCCTTATTTTCTTACAATGATCTCCAGATAAAAAGAGCCCATTTTAAAAAGCAAAAGCTGCTTTTTCTAACCACCAGATTTGTAAACTCAGTGTTCAGATTATTATATAATTAGAGGGGGGCTTCATAACAGAGATGGTCGCTCCACCACTTATTAAGGTTGCCTGACACATCCTATTATCAGGCCCTGTTTTCAGTTGCTTATAACTTTGCCAAACTTTCACAGTTTAAGCTGAAACTTTCTATACCAGATGTCTGCTTCATGCTGACTTGTTTTGGAAAATTTCAGCCAAAACGGTTCAGCTGTTTTCAAGAAAAAGCTAAGGAAAATACATTGTTTTGCTTGTGTTAAAAATTTCTGGGGATCTTTTGTTCCTGTGCTCTGAAAGAGGCAGAGGTCTTGTGATCATGTAATTAAAAATCACATCAGAATCCATATACACAAGGAGCCAAACGAAGGTTACAAAGTCAATCTGAATTCTGCCATTTCCTAACTTTTGAGGTCTCACAAACTTAATAATGTTCTTTTAACATTTTGTGCATTTGTATGTTTAGTATAGGTAGGAACTCAGCTGGGGGATCAGAAAGTTGAGTGGTGTTCTGTCTTACTAATATTTCTTCAGTCAGAATTAAGTGCCTGATCCTGCTGCATTGAAGTCAATGGGCATTTTACCAGTGATTTCTGCAGATGCAGAATCAAGATCCAGCTTTACAAAAGTATTTAGACACCTAAAGATGCATATGGGTGGGGATTACAGAAGGACCTAAACAGGCGAGGCACATAACTTCTATTGAAAATCCTTTGTTGGCAATTCTGTGGATGATGCAGAAGGTACAATAGAATCCAGGGTACTCTGACAGCTGTGTTGGTTCTGCAGACCAAGATTTGTCATGTCATTTTTCAGGAAAGTAAGATATGGCAGATTTGTTAGCCGAGGCACTAATTTGGAATATACACCTTGCTTACTCTTTCTTCTGCACTTCAAACAACATATACGGAAAGTGGCTTGAAGTAATAGCTCTGAGAGAAATAAGGTGGGAGAGAGAATATCTTTTATTGGAACAACTTCTTCATTGGTCCAGTGAAAAATATTACTTCAATTACCTCATCTCCCTAATATGCTTGGACCATTAGGGCTAAAACAACACTGCATATAACACCACTAAGGTTTATTATGTTAATGGGGAGGGATTGTTTCTGGTTTGTTTTTGTTCCCAAGTCATGCAACACAATTTATCAGTATTCCAAATGGCATATGACAAGTTTAACCACCACAGATTAAGAAGATACTTGCTAACTGGTCACCTGTCTGACTGTCTGTCTGTGTGTTATTATACATGATATTGCTTTATGGATTATGCTGTGTAATTGCACATCTGATTGAATAATTTCATCAAAGCACCCTAAACAAAACCACAGTGCAGCTAGGTCAGGATAAACTAAAAATAACTCTAGATCAAGTAACTGGAAAGTTAATCAGATTTGGGGCCTAATCCTGTATTCCTTGCATACCCAAAAGCCCCACTAAAATCATCAATAGGAGGTTTGGGTGTACAAGGAATATGGTATCAGGCCTATTCTAATCTAAGTTACACCAATATAAATCCAGAATGATTTCACTATGTAATGGAACTGAGATCTGAATACGACCCTCTGCATAAGAGTCCATTTCAAACATCTGTTTATTGGTTATAATTTACAAGCAAAACCAAGCTTATCATTGTATACAAACATCAGAAATCTATATGGTCAGAAGCAAAAAGAAATTAAGAGCTGAGACTGCCACTATGACCTTAGGTTATATTGCTGTGTCATGAAGGCATCTTTCCAACTCAGGGGAACTTAAGGACAATGTCAACTCCGAACTTCCTCACTTGTCAGTTAGGGTCACAATCTTAATGTTGTTTAAATTAGACAAGAAAGGGTATTAAAACAAGCTCAGATGATTCATACCAGTTGACGATCTGCTCCATTGGTTTTGATGGAACTATTCAAGATGTATACTAGTGGAAATGAGAGGAGAATCATCTCTCAAATATCAGTTTCTAATGACTTACCAAAAAAAAAAAATGAAAAGAAAAAAAGATTTGTGAGCTTGTAAGACAATATTTTTCATAACATGAAGAACCTAAACAAATAGTATGATTACTTTCTTTTTGGTATGAATCACTGGGTCTCCAGTATGGATGTAACAATTTTTGAAGTAGATTGTAATGGTCTCTCAAATCAGAAAATCAGAATGCAAAGAAATTAGAAATGCTTGAGATATTACAAGTTCATTCCTCATTTCTATGGTCTATTTCTGTGGAGAACAGTCTCCCAACAATGAAGGGCTGGGAGACTAGATGGTTCAGAAACTGGTAACAGGATCTAGACCCTTTCATCTCCAGGTCAAGGGTAGGAATCCAGCTGAGTTTGTAGGCCAGTCAGAAGTCCCATTCAGTTCAATAAAAATATTCATGTGAACAAGGGTTTCTAGCATCAGGCCCCAGTCTCAGCCCCACAGTCTCATTACAGCTGGTACTCCCAAGCAAAGAGATACAAGTGTGAAAAAAGGGCACCAAAATTCCTCATTGCTGGGAGGCTCCACGGCATATTGGTTAGGGCAACATGCTTGCACTGGTGCTGCTCCCTCAGCCTGTTTGTTACATTTACCTTTTGTTTAATGTTTGGATGCAAGATCCTTATGGATTTAATATTTAACGATCTTTATGATTTAATGTAAGATCTTTGGGGCAGGGACTATATGTTATATATTAATACATTGCTGAGCACAAGGGTCTGATGTAAGTACTACTGTAATACAAATAAATAATATTTACAATGTTACTTCAATGTGTTGAGCACTTAAGGTGGAACCCTGCCGTACTTTTATTTTTAATAAAAGATATAACCTAGAAGACAAATAATTGATTTTAATCTAATTCTCTGTCCTCTATACAGCTTGTGTTTCACACTAGAAAGGGTGTAGAGTGACACTTGTAACTGATTCTGACATAATAAAAATGTAATTACTCCAATATTTCAGATGGGAAAATAGTATCCTTCTATTTTTTCCAATATACATAACTCTGTAATAAAAAGCAATCAGTAGTAGCTTTGAATCCACGGTGTTATGGAGAAGACGACCTGCATCGTTGGTTGATCTTGCTTCTTGATTAGTCTGAGCCTTAAAGCTCCTTAGTTGTATTCTGCACGAAGTTAGATGTGTAATAGCAATGATAATTAGCTAGCAGAATGCAGTTTGTTGGAAACTGTCCAGCCTCATCATGACCAAATTTACATGTACTATTGTTTTCCTTTATCTGTATGTATTCAAGACTTTTAAATCATGACTTTTTGTACAAAAATGGGAAGGGTTTTTTGTTTGTTTGTTTGGTTTTGTTTTTTAAGTTATTTTGATATTACATCCATTTTCTCCAGTTAGATTGTGTTCTTTTGTGCAACATTTAGCAATAACCACTCTTCTGGTAGAGGGTCTAGATCCTATAAACAATGGGTTGCCCTCACTCCAGATTGTTCAAGGAAACCACCATTTTTGGCATAGTCACAAGTCTCAAAGTCACTTTTGGCACCCATAAAAATAGCACCCCATTGCAACTGCCCATTACCAATATGGTGATATTTTTAGGTGATGTGACAACGTAAGCATCCTGACATCGGGAGGACTCGATAATTCTCATCTTACAACAATAGAACAGAATATTTTTTAAATTATGCCCTTGCACAGAGGGGTTGGGAGAAAGAGGAACCTTGTGGCTTTATTTGTATTTGTCCCCATTACTACACAGTTATGTCCTCTGCTTACATTTCCACCCCTCAAGCGAGAGATTATCACAGCCCTTACCTGGCAGCACAAGGCAGTAAGGCCCTGCCTTATTCCTCTGACTGGATACGCTCATATTCTGGCTCTGCGGCGTGGAAAGCAAAGGCCATTTGACTGATACAGGGAGCATGACTCTGCCCACCTGACTTTCCAGCCAGAGTAGCTGACTAGGTGCATGAGGGGAAGAAGGCTGCTGCGTGAAAGAGAGTGAAGTAACTTGGGGAAAGAAATGTAGGTGTCTAAAGATGAAATTGGGCACTTCTGAAAATCCCACTAGGTGCCTCTCTCCATCTTTAGCCATCTAAATACCTTCACAAATCCAACCCTCACTTCCTCCAAGATCAAGGTGGGGCGAGCAGGTGAGGAAGTGTGACTCGGACTCAATTAGTGCTCCGGTTTGTTCTTGCACCAGTGCAATTCCACACCAACCTTTTCTCTGGGCAGAGAGTAACATTACAGCACAGCCCCAAGCAAACTGACAACAGGGACTCTTGGAGGAATCTCCATCCGAGGGGGGAAAAAATTCTCAAAAAAGGAGATGGATTCAGCAGGTCAACTTCAGGGGGATAAAACCAACAGGCGAACCCTAATTTTCCCAAGCCTATTTCACATGGCCACTGGAACTCTCCTCTGGTCAGAACACAACTGGATCACTTGGAAAGAGTTACTAGCTGTATGCAGCTCACAAGAATGAAATAGCATATACGATAATTAGCTATCACAAATGCTATGTTACTCACCCATCCCTCCTCAGCATTTCCTCTGCTCTACCACCTGGTTATTAAGTACCCCTTTTTGCAGATAGAATTGCCTCCAATCATCTACCCCTTCAAGTCCAGATCTCTGAGTTAGGTCCTCTAGAGCCTTTCAGTTATGTTTATTTTCATTGGCTGTTCACAACAGGTTTGACACCCTGCATCCCCCCAAATGCTTTGAATAATTTCCTTGCTGTAACTGACAAAAGCCTTTTGGGGGCATTGCCATTGGTTCAAAAAGGCAGGCAACAGATGTAAAATACAAGGGGTCTGGTAGCTCTGTGTACATGAGTGATGCCACAGGGAAATAATGGAATATATGTTTAAAAGAAAGAAAAGGATATTTTCTTGTGAGAGGGAGCAATGGGGAAGGATTAGAGCAGGGAACAGTGTGTGAGAACTCTCGGGCTCTGTTCTCACTGTGCCACTTACTGGGTGTGTAACCCTGGGCAAATCATTTGACCTCTGTGCCTCAGTTTCCTCCTCTAAAATAGTTCTGACAATACTTACCTACCTCACTGTTGAGGAGTGTTAAGGACAAGGCTGTGGCTGGCCTTGCCTAATGGTCAAGATAGGAAGCTGGCCTGGTTGGAACAGTGACAACCAGGCCTAGTAGCCAAAACCCACATTGAGATTGGAGTTACTAAGCCCAGGCAACAAACCAGAGTCAAGAGCTGGAAAGCAGGAGCTAAAGGTCAGAGCGGGGTCAGAAGACAAATACCAAGTCCTGGAAGCAAGCCAGAGCTGAGAGCCAGAAGTCAGAACCAGAGAATCAGCCAGGGCAGGGGCAGAAGCCAGAACCAAGAACTGGGAGTAAGGAATAGATGACCAGCAACAAGAAGGAAATGGGGAGTCAGAACAGGATGAGAAACATAGCTGGAGGCATAGAATGCTGTTAGGTAGCCAGGGATCCAGGTTTGTTGCAGCATTTAAAAACAGCTGAAGACTCCAGCAGGTACAACCAAGGGTCAGGTTCATTAGCTGAATCAGTTGGGGGCAATGATCTGGGTTTGGCTTGTGGGTCCCTGATAGGGAGGTTGTGAGACTTAGGGTGGGATTTTCAGAAGTCCTTTCACCCCATTGACTTTTCATGAGTGTCAGGCACATAACCACTGAGGTGCTTTCAGAAAAATCCCACCCTGAATCAATATGGTTAAAGTAGTCCCTGCAAAATGGGAATTCTGTGAATGCCAAGTAGCCTGAAACTGTGATGTATGTATGTTTGAGTTACCCCAGCATAACTTTTCTCTCTCGTTTCTGGTGCAGCATCCGAAACTGCAGGTGCCCTTGACAAGCTTGTTATGACAGCGTAATCAAGAGGTCAGTCAAATCATTACATCACTGGCTTCCAATCAACCTTTTCCCCTGATACAACAATGATCCATTTTAGAAAATCATCCCTTTATCAACACTGAATTGATTTCCTCAAGGGGCATTGTTTTCTGTTTCTTCAGTCCGGTTGCAAAGTTATACTTTTCCAGAACAGTTTAGGAGACACTGGAAACTTCCAGTCCATTGGATGTAAGAAACAATAGTAAATCAGCTGATCAATGAGCAATGATACCATCCTTAGTGTTTATGACCAAATAATTTCAATATAAGAAGAAAGAATAAGAGGGGGGAAAAAAGCCACAGAGGAGAATTCTGTGCTTGACTAAAGATCAAGGCAGAAGCTGGATTTTAAAGGCTCACCTATCAGTTTGGGTACTTTCCTGAATACATTATTAATCACTGTAATCAGTACATCCAAGAAGCTCACGTAATGGAAGACATTTAATTGAGAATGCCCTTAACTGGGAAGAGTTGCACACAACAGGCAGCTCGTTTCAGGCTCAACAAGCACAATTAAGCATTTTGCAAGCAGAGTCTGAAAAATTATACCCAAGTCGAACTATGCTGGCGTCCACAAAAGGAGCAAAGGTGAACAGCTTACGAAATCTCTGTTGATGCACTGATCTTAAATCATTGAGTTAGCTTTTAGGTTATACCTAGAAATCTCTGCTGCCATTTTCAGTTAAGCAAAATAAATGATTAGTGATTCGGTGTGGTGAGTGTACACAAATTTATACATGAGGTAGCATGCTAGGCCACGGAGCCCTATTGCCATAGAAATAGATGAGCTGCTCGCTTCTTTCTAAGTAGGATTGACTTTCCATCGTTTTAGAAAAAAAAAAAAATAAAAGCCTCCTGAAAAGCACCATCATTCAGTAAAGAGATATTAAAGCACCACCTAGTGAAAAATGAGAGCAATATCTCCAAGGCAAATATCCCCTGTACTGTATTTATTTGTCAAATACAGGGTTAGAAATTTTGGTAGCAAAGATATTTTCACTACACTGGAAATGGTATTTAGCAAAGAAAATATTATTAATAAATCTGAGCAGGACTTATTCACAGGCAGTAAGAAGAATACTCTGCTTTTTCTGTGAGGAAATCTACACAGGGCTTTCTTACAGAATCCGATCTTAACCGAGAAGCAGGCCAGTGTCCCTCAGCAGGTAATGTTTCCAACTGGATCTATTCAGCTAGGGATCTATAATCAAATCAAATCCCCTCTCTCTCCTGCATTATGGCTTCTCAGACAATTCCTAAAATCTCACAATCTAAAGAGCAGAAATATTTGTCCACAGGAGGAGTCCTAGGCTAGTCCTGCTGGCCTATGTGAAATATTTAAAACAAAATCATTACAATGTTGGGGATGGAGGTTGGGATTGAATTACATTTTGACTCAACACTGGTGGAATTGTATGGAAAATCTGAAGTTTTGCAGATTTCGGCCTCAAAAATAAAAGATCAGAATTCTGCACCCAGAGTCAATGAATCATTCAATCACACGCTTAAATCCTGCTGAAAGCAATTTATGTACTTGCTTAAGTGCTTTACTAAACTGGGGCCCATACAAGCACTAACCCGACAGACGTGCTCCTGATCTCCCTGCTATCAGTCAACCCCCCAAAAGAGTTTGTGGTTCGACAAGTAGGGGGCATGGTTTGACCCCTAGCCAGCCGTCCTTTGCAAAGGAACAGCAGTGTATGCTGCAGCGTGGCTTCCTGCCCAGAGCTCTCCTGCTATGCACAAGTAGGATGGTCCATTTGATCCTGCCATACAAAGTAGATCTTCATCCTTGAAATAAGTCAGTGAAAATAAACATGGAACCTTATGGTTTCATTATATCCACAGAGTTTGACTACAGCTTATGTTTCAAGGGTGAAAGGCTGACCATGGCCTTCCAGTTTCTTATGTGTTCTCCTTCTTGCTGCCTCTACTCCCCAGGAGAGAGAGAGAGACAGGCTGCCGTGTGGTACTTGCTGGCCACATGAGCAGTGACAAATGGGTTTAAGGAAGAAGACAGCTTTTGCTGATCGTGTTTGATGTTCCCATTTTGAAGCTGGGCAGAGGGCAGTCATTTCATTTACAATGAACTAGTTCCCAGGGGTTTTGTTTAGCAGTCTCTAGGGAATCATCCCGTTATAGCCAGACCTTCCGCATCAAGACCAACATAGTTTTGGAAATAGGTACCATCGAAGAGAGGCACAGATACCTAAGTGAAATGAATCCCAGTGCCATGGACAACCACTATCACAACCAGCACCCTGGTAGGTTGTCTCAGCAAAGAGATTAAGGATGGAAACTGAATAACCCTCCCATCCCTAGCGATGTTCCCTGCAGATCAGGGTTGTGGCATATTGGTGGGCCAATGCTGGGGAAGCTCTGCCACTTTCCTGTGCTGTGTTTGTGGAGAGGATAAGTAGAATACGTCAATCTGCAGGGTTGTTGACCCGATGACCCATGTCCCCCTCCCTGATGTTCCTTTTTTTAATCAGCCAGATTTGTTTAAGTTCTGGGTTCTGTGGGCTCACCCTCCTCTGAGGGGGCAAGTCTTGCATTGTTGAATCCACCCACCATCCCAGAATTTAAAAAGGTATCCACCTTTCAGAAGCTCTATATTCAATTGAAAGATCAAGAAATGTAAGTTTTTCTTGCCCAAACTAGATTTTAGAGTGTCAGCTCCTTTATTGGCGGGAGGAGGGGGATTCAGATAAAACTTATCAGCAGTCGTTGATAATGCATATAATATCTTGCTACTGAGCTCTGAGCAGTTTGTTTCCATACTGTAGTGAAACCCCAGATTTTCATGGAGCATCTTTCCCCCACTAAGTCATCATTCTGAAGGAGAGCCCACCTAGTTAGCTTATTCTGGGACAACACCCAGTAGGGGAGATCTTGACATCCTGGAGTCCATGATGTGAAAAGCATGAGCCCCATCTCGTCTAGTGCTTATGCCATTGTTAGTACTGTTCCTGGAACATATGAACCCTTCCTGAAGTACCTGCCGCTCCTTAGGCCAGCTACTAAAAGAAGACATTATATACATTAAGTGCAATTCACACGTGAGGGAACACTTATGGTGATTGTTATTTGCACCCTCTGCTGACCTTTTCAGGATTTGATCTTGTAGCAATAGACCAGCAGTAACTGGTGTCTACCACTTACACATGCTCATTAAAGATTGGCCCAAGCTGTAAAATTCTGGTTCTGAATTCACATGTAGATCCAAACTGCCCCCAGAGTTTGAGGCGATCAGGAGTCATTGTTCTGTTTTGGTGCATAATACATCTAAGCCAAGCCACTGTCTGGATCCGGATCTAGATTAAGATTTGAATATGAGTTTCTGCAAAATTTAAAAGCATTTGAACTTGGTGTTCTGATTTTGCCCATTACAGAGATAGGCCTAAGCCACAAAATTTGGATCTGGAATTGGAGCAGGATCTGGATTTCCTCACTGTCTAGGCAGCTTCTGAGCCCATGGCAGTTTTTTGATTCCATTAGTGGAAGATATGTGTCCAAATCCCTTCAACTGCTTTATAATTCTCAGTCAAAAGCTTTAGATATACCAAGACATAAACTGAGTAAATTCCTTATGCTATTAAAACCTTGGTACATCCTTTATTGGAGGAGCCTTTTTACAAAATCCCCTAATCCTCTTCCCCCTAAGACTCTGCATCCTGCCTCACAATATATTTTACTGTTTTCATGCTAATAATCTTCAGACTTGTGCATATACTTCACTAGACAAACTAACAGATGCACCATAAGAATGTTAAACTCTGGCTTTCCTCCTCACATAGACCAATTCATTCTGTAGCTTGTAGGATATTCTTTGAACATTGGACCAATTTCCTAATCTCTGCTTTTCAGAAACTAAGAAGTCAATTGTTAAAAGGCAACTATGGGTCCACATTACAAAGTTCAGATACAGATCTGGATTTTTAACACTTGATTTCTAATACTTGCAAGTTTGGGGGTGTTTGATTCTATGGTTTTGGTTTAGGTTCAGGCTTCATGACGAATGCTAGAATTGGGTGGAAAAAACCCAAACAAACAGGATTTTTTCTGTGAAAATTCTAGTTTATCTGCAGAAAGTTTTTGAAATAAAGGGGAAATTATTTTTTTCCCCTGCACTTTCCACACTGACTGGTTTCCAACTTTTCCACTTGAAAAACAGTCAGTGTGGAAAACCCAAAACATTTTGTTTGCACATGTGGGATTTTTACCCAAAGTGTTTTTAAAAAAAAATTTGTGTGAAGATGAGGAAATTGTAAAAATCAATGTTTTCCTGTATAAAATGTAGTTTTAAAATAAACCCTATTTTTCTAAGAGAAAACTGTCAGAAAATTTTAGATCAGCTCTATCTTAAACAGAAGTATGTAATCAATAAGGTAGATGTACATGTCCAATTATGATTTTTAGGCTAACGTTCTTGGAAGGGATTTTATAGAATGGCTATCCTGGTAAATATGCAATATATATTCCTGGGCAGTGAATCCAAAAATCAAAAAACTCCAATCACTAAACACACCTAACCGATGAGATACAAGATAGGAGACATTATGTCATCAGAAAAATACTCTGACTGGCTAACTGTATCATGAGGTCAAAAATTGCTCCTAACCGATTAATCCTTTAATAATAATCACAGTTTATTACAAAAAGCTGTCAACTGTAAAGTATGTAGGACTAATGGGAGAAATCCTTGAAGTTAATATGAATGCTGAGATGGGTAAGGAATGCAATATCAATTCTTGGTCATACTCCAGTGCAGGTCTGACCTGGAGAAGGCAGAGCACAGGGAAATTGGGCTGCATTCGTAACAACATTGCCAGCAGATCAAGGGAAGTAATTATTCCCCTCTATTTGGCACTGGTGAGGCCACTTCTGGAGTACAGTATAGAAAGGATGTGGACAAATTGGAGAGAGTGTCCAGCGGAGGCCACAAAAATGATTAGGGGGCTGGGCACATGATTTATGTGGAGAAGCTGAGGGAACTAGGCTTGTTTAGTCTACAGAAGGGAAGGGAGAGAGGGGATTTGATAGCAGCCTTCCATTACCTGAAGGGGAGGTTCCAGAGAGGATAGAACTAGGCTGTTTTCAGTGGTGGTAGATGACAGAGCTAGGAGCAGTGGTCTTAAGTTGCAGTGGGGGAGATCTAGGTTGGATATTAGGAAACATTCTTTCACTAGGAGGGTGGTGAAGCACTGGAATGTGTTACGTAGGGAGGTGGTGGAATCTCCATCTTTAGAGGTTTTTAAGGCCTGGCTTGACAAAGCTTTGGCTGGGATGACTGAGTGGGGGTTGGCCCTGCTTTGAGCAGGGGATTGGACTAAATCAGAGATTCTCAAACTATGGGATGGGCCCCCCTGGGGGTGCATGAGATGCTTGAGGGAAAAACACCAACACCTTACTGCGTACGTTTTATCCACAGCATAACTAGCAAAGCTGATTCCTTCCAACATATCAGGTCCTCAGATGATGCTATGCATTTGATTCTAGACAGCGCTGTGCATTTTGATGGATTTCTTTTAAGCTTATACAAAGTCGTTGCCTTCCGTAGGCTAATCCGTTTGCTATGACATGGTGTGCACATTTAATTTTAGGCATTGACCACACTCACAGTTTTGCTTTTGCTCTTATTACGCTGGATCATTGGCTCTGTTTGAATCAATGCCTTCCTGTTTTTAATATTCAGGGAGAGTTGCATGTTGATTTTTTTTTAAAACTGGTATATGTACTTGTGTGGTGGGGGGCATAAACTACTACAGACACAAAGAAGGGGGCTGCCGTCAAATAAGTTTGAGAACCACTGGACTAGATGACCTCCTGAGGTCCCTTCTAAGCCAAATCTTCTAGGATTCTATGCAATGGCTAAGCAGGGAGCTTCTGTAGTGCTGCAGGGCAGACTTGGGCTGGGGCATGTAAAAGAAAGATGTATAGGACACTGCTGATGGTTAGGTCCACCAAACCCTCAAATTAGTTCTCTTCTGCGTTTTTCCCCACCCGTGTCCAATGCCGCTCTCACTGAACTCAGTAGCAGAACTGAATCCACCTGGGACAGGACTAAGTCCATTATTTTTTCCTATCACTGCATCATTTTCTCCTGTTCAAAGCGATTTCCCCCTTTGTTTCTCCTCAGCAGTCTTGCCGTGGGGTGACCAGATGTCCCCATTTTATAGAGACAATCCTGATAGTTGGGGCTTTTTCTTATATGGGCACCTATTACCCCCCATCCCCTGGCCCAATTTTTGACACTTGCTATCTGGTCATCCTAGGTGCCAGCGCTTGTCTTCCGTTCAGTCTGCAGCCACTGCTGCATTCTCATAAGCATGATAGAGGGCCTTCAGAATGCTTCCCCGGCACTTTTATTTGTTGTACCATAGTGTGGCTGGTATAGTCGCTGAATATGTAGATTTAGAAGTAAGTTTTTAAAAGCAGCACTCAGGAGGTATGCGTGCTAATCCCATTATCTGATAACAGGATTTGTGAGCACACCCCTCCCACCATCCTGCATTAATAACCCACACCTTCGCCTGGCTCTGAAATGCAATTTAAATGCTTATGAAAAGTTGATAGCACATATGTTCAAACTGTAGAATTAAACAAAACAAGTTTATCAAAAGTGGTGACACTGCCAAGATTTTATCCTCTTTCCCTTACAACCACCCGCACGCTTTTAAATCACCTCCTCATTCAGACTTCAGCTGCTACCGAGTTTCTGCATGTTTGTCAAGATATGCTTTCACCATGTAAATGTCCTTTTTAGGGCTGGACCGGAAGGCAAATCTTAGATCTGGCTATTTCGGGCCATTGGGGAATTTAGACTCCAATCCAAATCCACACCTTAGGTTTGGCCCTTAGGGAAACATCTAACTCTTTTTAGATTTCACTCCTAAAAGGGAGATAATTCAATAATGCCACTATTTTAAATAAAATTGGTATTTACTCTCACTTAACTACCTGACCACTACCAACAGGTCTCATCAGATGGGCACGGATCATTTTGGGAAAGAGGATCATGTTGAAAAGTTATTGGGGACTGGAGAGTTTAGGGAATTGGGAACGGAGTATGGCATAGTTGCATGTAGGTCACTGGTCCAAATTCAGTGGAGACTGGCAGGGACAGACCGTAATGACTGATCGGTCACCCATAGGAAATTAGGTGGTGGAATTGTACATAAAACTGGGCGCATTGGGTAGCAAAACCGACACACTTGTAGCTCCAAAAAGATCAATATTGAATTGGCATAGAGACTGAACCTACATCCTCCCTACCAGAACCGTGAGGTACACGGGAGGAAAGCTTGCATTGCCGTGGGCATAGATCTTGCTCTCTGACTTGTCTCAGGACACTGCATATTCAACTCCTACAAAGTTCATAGGGTACTGGGAATCTTGAACTTCTGCTAAACAAGTGCGATGACCACGAACTGTCTTTTATCTGCAACTTCTGCCACCTGTTAATATGTCACAAATCCCATTTACAAGTCATTTAAGGCAGGCCGGTTTAGACAAGTTCCATGAGTTGGCCAGACTGAATCAAATTGTCTGTTCTTCTGAAAGTTCTTCCTCCATGCAGCACTGTAACGCAATGGGTCTTATCAGACCTGCTGCTGCTACGCTACCACTACACCTCTCCCTCCCCTAAATACTTAAACAACGTAGAAAGGGAAAATATAGTGCAGGCAGAATGCCAACTAACAACAAAACAGGGACCCAATCCTGCGAGATGGGCAACAGCTCCAGTGAGGCGCCGAGCTGCTGGTGTTTCCCGCTGAAGTCCACACGGCAGGTGTTCATCACCTCACAAGATCAAAGTGAATACTGTGCCTTGGATCAACAAAGACAACCCCCATACTGGAGGAGTCAAATCTGTAAAAACAAACCATTTCCTTTAGAAACTGTGCATGAAAATGGATCCTGTAGAAGATAAGGCACTGTAAAACACTTTAAATAATTTAAGAGAGAGAACTGACAGAGGCCAAGAGCTACATCTCTTCACTTGTCCTGGCAAGTTACATGTAATGTGAGATTCAAGATGTGTGGGCTACTTCAGATTATAAACTCCTCAGTCTTCTTGTCCTGTGTTTGTATAGCGTCTCGTACAAGGGGCCCTGGTCTGTGATTGGGATCTTTAAGTGCTACTGCAATACAAACAGCAGGAATTTTGATTGGACATACAAATCAGAATATGCTTCTGTGCCCTGACTGGATGAGTAATTTGTAGATTCAGTTTTCCATTGTAAATACTTGAATTTCTTCTGTTCACTCTGTTAAAAAATACATACTTTTCAACCCAAGATTTCAGAGTGTTTGTGACAGAGAGCTGGGCAACATCCGCTGATCCAGCACTCTGGTCACTAATTAATTCTCCAGTCTAATTAATTACTCCAGAGCAGAACTCATTAAGAAGATCTGTGCCTAACCGATGGGCTTCGGAGAACTAAGAGGGTAAGTAGGCCATTAGGCAGATGATACAACAGGCACAGAAAGGAAGTAGGAAAGAGGGGAAGCAGAAAAAGAGAGGCTGCTTTTCTGCGTTTGTCTCAGGAGCCAAGGGCTCCTTAGGACTGTAGGGTGAGGCTAGATAGTATATAAGCATGGTAGAAACTAATATTGTAAATAAACTGCATGGGATGTTTTCCCAACTAAAGGTCTCTGAGCTGTTTGTGGACTTGAACAGAGGCAGGCGTTAGTGGGCCCTTTAAAAGCACTAGGTCAAGATGTTTTTTTCAGTCACTCCTGGGGGAACTGCGAGGTGCTCAGCATTTCTGAAAATCAGGCCACTTATTTAGGTGCCTAAGAGGTCTTAGGAGTTTAGCATTAGGCCTTCTTTTAAAACAGTGGTCATTAATTAAGCTTTCCAAACCCTCCCCTCCATCCATAAGCTGGGTAAGTTATGCCCATTTTATACATGGAAAAGTGAGGCACAGTGAGGTTCAGAGATTTAACCAGGGAGTCATTGGGCAAACCAGTTATAAAATGCAGAAGCCCTAACTCCCGTCCCATGCTTTAATCACTAGACCGTGCGGTCGAGTCTATTCAGATTCTAGTCTATAATCCCCTGTAAGTCATTTTCTACATTACTGTGATCAATCTGCTTCTGAGAGCTCGCCGTGTTGGCAGGACTGTTCCTGTTCTGCTTGTTCGGTTAAGTCAGTAGCATGTCATCATAGCTATGAGTCTCAATCTCAGCCCGTGGAGAGCTGTGACAGCGTGGATAACAGAAACGGTCTTACTTTGACAGAGAGCGCTCCACGCGTATCGTAGTCCAGCCCTTGCTTGCACTCTCTGCTGCTTCCTGTTACCCAAGGCCAGTTGTGGCGAGTGGGGCAGGTTTGACTTTGTAAAATCAAGTGGCAAAGGGGAGAGCCATTGTCACTGGTGCCAATGTTCCCAACTGCATAATCTTCGTGTAGGAAGGCAGCAGGCTTCTGAATCAAGCACGAGAACCAAAGGAGTTGAAACGGGCAAGTCTGCACCTGTGACCAAGATGGAAATCCAGGTTGTTGCTGAAAAGAGAACTGTGTTGAAGGAACTGTTGGCCTTGTGCTAAACAATGGAAGTGTCAGTCAAGAAAGGTAGGCTCTGTTTTCCCCACCTCTAAGCAGAAACTTCACATAAGACTTCCTTATCTGTAAAATGGGGCTTATATTAACAACTCAGTATTGCTGGGGAGATGGATTGCACAATCAAGTCAGTCTTTTCTGTCTCTGAACCGCTGACATAGGTCCTGAGAAGCAATACATGCAATGCGTTGCATCGCCTAGCTCACTCCACTAAGGGGAGCTCTAGGCTCAGAACTAGATATTGGCTCCTTACATTATGTAAACTACACCAAAAAGGCTTCTAGCATATATTGTGATAACAAGATACCTCTAATTAATGGCATATTTAGAGAGTTGTTTGGGAGCGAAAGCTAGTTCAGATAGTGTTCTTGACGGGGCTTGCAATAAACTAATCCTTTTTACGGCAGAAACCAAAGTCTGCAGTAAATTTCACTCAGATCCTTGATACTTTCCCAGGAACACAGAATATTTGCAAGATGGATTTAGCTTTTACTAGGAATATGGATTGTACTCCACTGTAAAATACTTATAGTCCAACTCTCTTAGCATATACCTTTAAAGAAAAAAACCCACCTCGCTCCATACATCCTTCGCCTAAAGACTAGTATTCTAAAGCACTGGTGTGCAGCAGTATAGAATCATTTATATCATAGATAAGGAGTTTGCTCATATTTTAGTGCTGTAACTTCCAAAGCATTTGTGATATTCATCTATAATAGATGAGTATTAGGCATTTGAAAGCTACAGAATCAGTGTAAATTAAATTGCAGACCAGACTGTGGCACAGTTTGAGGAATGAAGCACGTCCAAGCCTCACAAGGCCCATTGGATAGTGTAAACACATTGCAACAGGTAAGGAGATCCTCTGTGGGAGGAGTGCACACAGGAATCCCACATAACCAGGAAAACAAAAGAGCTCTAATTGCTTTGCAATTTGAAAAAGCAGCATTAAAAACCGGAGGGAGCCGCAGTCCATAGCGCACGACAAGCATAGCCTCGTGATTTAAGTATCCCTGAGGTGAACTCAAAAAGTGTTTAACAGCCAGAAAAGTCCTCCACAGCCACATTGACAGCTGAGAAGGGCTCCAGAATGGGTTAGTTTGTTTTACTCTGGATGACAGAGTTTTACCTGGAGCAGTTCTCACTGCATAAAACGCAGCGTCTCTCTGACATTTTCTGACCCACCTGGGATAGCGCCTATTAGCCTGGCCATGACTGGAGTAGACTATTAAGGAAACTCTCTCTCAACTGTTCCCTCTTCCTGAAATCCTCCTCAAGCTTCTCTTTGAGCTGGTTAGAAATCGGCCACCTTAAAGCAGACACTATTTGTATTTTTCTTGGTCTTAGGCAGGCCAGTGAATGGGTGGGGTTTTGTTTTTTTTTCCATTCTCCACTCCACAGTCCCTAATGCACAACATAGTAAGAATGCATTGGCATTTTTTAATGGCAGCTCTGTCAAGCTTAAGAGCAAAGCAATTCCCATTTAAGGTTCTCCTGCCACACCAACTCAACTGTTGTATTTAGAGGCAAAGCTTGAGGTATACTAGTTTGTCTGTGCTCCCTTCTCTTGTTTTTAATCACTAAGGACATTTGTGGGAAAACACGAGCTTTTGTTTCTATAGGGTTCATTTATCTCAGTGCTAGTTCCCCAACTGAAATCATAATCCTCTCTAATCCTTGGAGGCATTGCAACTGACTGCTGCAGACATCATTGCAAAGTTAGAAGAAAGAGGACAGCTGCAAGTGGGGAATCACTGGTGGGGAAAGGGCCAAATCATGCATGCTTTATACATTCAGAGGCACCACTGGGTGTCCACTTGGAAAAAGGGAGCCCATTCAGCTCAAGACATTTCTAGAGCACTTTTCATTTTCAAAGAACTAACTGATTAATCCTAGCTACTCTGTATGCAGTCAGTAACTGCTGTTCACCCATTTTACAGATGGGGATGCTGAAGTTACAGGACTTGCTCAAAGCTAGTAGAGTCAAGATTAAGATTCAGAAATTTATGGCTCCCAGTCTCATGCTCCAAGCATTCAACCATGCCTCGCTCTCACTGATGGCTATGGTAACACAGAACTAAGGGGAGAATCCCCTGTGGAAAACATGAGACAGGGAAATCCACTTCACTGGAGTTACACCAGCCAAGAATCTGAGCCAAGATTTTTTAGATGACCACCAGACATTGGTGGGTCCTTCTAGCCTGAGACAGTATAAACATTATCCCAGCCTCTTCACTGCTGCACATATTCCATGAGAGTTTTAAAGGCAGGGCTCCAAGAGCCTCGGATGTGCTGGTTCAGTGTCGGTATACAGCACTCAGCCTCTTCACTGTGCATGATCATGGGCTAGATTGTAACTTCACGATTTGTTCTGAGTGAGGGGCAGGGAGTAGCTGCACCGCTCAAGATGCAGACCAGAGAATGGCTTGTGACCCAGAAATGCACACTCTCCCCCCCTGTGGGAGAAGTAAGTCACTTGTGTGTAGAGCGGCGAACTCCTCATCATGGGCCCGGCCAGCTAAAGTGGAGTGGCCAGATCAAGGGCTCTTCCTTCTGCTTCCCTTGTTCCATCCCCTCTCCTCCCCCTTGCTCGCAGGGGGGGCAGTATCAAATGAGCAGCCCCAGATCTCCTCCAGTCAGTCGCACTGTGAGCAGGGGGACAAAAGGGGGCGCTTGACTCCCTTGTATAGCCGAGTAAGGTCTGTGGCAATCTAGCCCTAACCATTTTCATCGTCATTACTTCCCAGCATGTAGAAACACGCTAGCTGTTTTACAGTGCAGCTAAAAAGGCATGGCCCCTGCCCAAGGAACTAACAATTAAATTTCTGATTTGACAACATAATAATAATAATAATAAGTAACAATGATAATGAGGTGATGGGAAGGGCAGAGTTTAGAGTTCACTGAATTAAATCTCCCAAACTGCTACTTTTAGCTCTGTGGCTAGATGTTTCACTTGTGTTTTCTATGGACGAGTTCAGGTATGGACTAGAGGACCCCTGTTGCAAGTCAAATTCCAAGCACATTATATTAACGTAGAACTCAGTTGTGCAGCCTTTAATTTAGTGGGATTACTTGTGTCATCACTAACGCAAGGACCTTGGTTTATTGTAGCAGCATTATGCATATAGTTAAGCACTATAGACCTAATCTTCAGAAGTGCTAAGTGCCTACAGCTGAGTGAGGAATGCCTGGAACTTGTGGGTTCTCAGCCACTTCTTTAAAAAAAAAGAAAAAACGGAAACAAGTCCCTAAATTTAAGGCTGTTGTCCTCTACTGCTAACCTTGACTGCATTGCTTGTCCCTGTAGCATAGGTAGGCCTCACCTAGGAAGAGAGGCAAAGATCTCACCATTTTCACACTAGTGAAGCAGAAATCATTATGGGTATGTCTACGCTGAAGCTGGGAGCATGCCTCCGGTCTGGATCGACAGATGCACTAGCTCTGCTCCAGTGAGTGTGCTAAAAAGAGCATTGCGCACATGGTGACACAGGCTAGCCACCTGAACACAGCTCTACCCAACTCTTAGCGCTCACGTTCAGGTGGCTAGCCTGAGGAGTCGCCTGTGCCACAATGCCCAAACCGCTATTTTTAGTGTGCTAGCTTGAGCAAAGTGGGCGTATCTATCTATTCCGGCTGGGAGGCAGGCTTCCAGCTGCAGAATACACATATCTTTTGTGGTGAGAGGCAGCAGGGGCAGGTAGGGTTTCAAATGTTTCTCTTTTTGTTTCTGCTGCCCGAATGCCTCTGTGTCTTTCTGATTCTATTGATTTTGCACCATCTGAAGCAGAAACAATCAACAATGTGAAGTGTTGTCTCTAGCAAAGTGGACAAAGGGACACAGGTATTTATGACAATAGGTGCAGCTACAGCCAAAAAAACCCAACCAAACAAAAAACTACTACAACAGCAACTTGCATTTGAAGGAGACCTGGTTCAATTCCTGATCCATCGGTGCCAGACTTTAGGCCCGTAAGAGCCATCAATGCCAGTTAGCCACTTTCCTTTGAGAACAGAGTCCTGAAAGAGTTTCTGTGAGGCTAATCAGTTCTGCTCAGTGATCTTGCAAGAAATTCTTGGACAAAAGCATGAAGATAAAAAGCCATAAGAGATTTTTCATGCAATTGTGATGGTGTCTAGATCTGTTTGAGGTATATTGGATTTCTCTCATAACTTTAACCCTCCTGGGAAAAAACACTTTGGTATTCAGATTTGTAAAAAAATTGGGCATTTAGTTCTCCTAAAGCTATGACCTACACTCCAGCCTAAAGGCTATTTAACAAGGCACAGTACAACTCTGCCTTATTTGACAGAGCTGTTCAAGATGGCAGCTTTGTGCAAACCTGTGAAAGAGACTGTTTATATACTGGCATCCAGAGAGGACTGAGAAGAGAGAAGTTAGTTCACGTAGATACTGAAGCTGGAGGTTGAAGTCCTGCACGCTCTGTTAAGCAGTGACCTATATAGTCATCATATAAGGATAACGAGGGTAGAGCATACACTGATCTCCTCTGCCCTCCTCTCCACGGTCACTGACCCAGCAATTACATGTGTAGACCTGTTTTCTGTAGCTTGGTCCCTTATCTTTGTTAAATTGCCTTAGTGCCAGGCCCACTCTACCACATTGCAGCTGCTTGGACTCTCCTGGCTGATATTCCTGCAGCTGAGGAGCCTCCCCTTTCCTGTTTGGAGCCGCTTGCTGGCCTCCAAGCTTTCCTGACAGTCTTCCCACTCCTCATTCTGTGGATGCACAGCCATGTACCTACTCTTAGGCCATACATAGAGGTAGGCCCGAATGGCAGTTGTCCCAGGACACCGACCTTCTTGCCTCAATTTCTGGCCACACTTCAAACACTTTACTGCATGCTCTGGGCTAGATCCCAAAATGTCACTAAGCAATGGACTTTTCTTTCTGTTCCTGCAACATCCGCCTTCTTTGTTCCATTTCTTCCTTTTTTGATCAGTGCTGCATTTTCATCAGAGTTATTGGTTTTAAATGCCTCTACCTACCTCACTTCCAGGCCCATAAAGAGAATCCACATGGGATAACGGGGCAAGTACTTCTGGCACAAATGCCCTTGTTCTCATGAAAACATGTCTATTCACACAAACCCATGCTCCTCCCCACGCATTCGTACAGATAAAAGCTGCTTAGCATGAACATGAGCAATAAAAGGGGTGTGAATGTATTTGAACCAAAATGATCAATTTCCAGCTTTGCAAAATGATCAATTTCCAACCAGCTGTTGCAATAGTTCTGCCTGCAATAAGATGCAATAATACCTAAGAAATATTACACGAACCTCACACAAAAGGCTTTAATTCAAACCATTAAATCAGCAAAATGGATGTCCAAAAAACTCTGAGCAGTTTTTTTCTATTCATTCAGCTTTAAAAAAAATCAGAATTTTTCTATCACAGACATACAGGGAGAGTGCTACATAATCTTCGGGTTCATCTGTCTGACAATTAACTATCTAATTAATTAATTATCTGATAATTAAAATGACCTCTTTTTGGCCGACACCTGATCTGAGAGAGTTTCAAAAGAAACTTGACACATCATGTTTTGTGTCATGTTCCAGCATGAGCCACGACAGGCGTGTTAGGTTATGTCACATCTGGTTTTCCAAGAGCAAAATGAGTCAAGATACAAATTAAAGAGGGAAACCAGTTGTACAGGGTTAGCGAGTCTCCCTCCAGTCTGAAACCTAGCAGCATCTAGGAAAAGGTGAACTTCAGTAGCATCAATAAGCGGTCACCAAGCCTGGAACGGCAAGCATTCAAGGTATTATTCGGTACATCCCCATCAGTTTGAGGGCATGGTGCTCTGAAAGTATCATGTTCCCCATGCATTCCTTGCTGTAGAGGGGAATCAAAATGGAGAATATAGTCTGCCCAAACGTGGATAAATTGGGAGAAGGGTAAAGCATGGCTCTATAAAATGCTCCCCCTCCACTAGAAGGCTGTGTACACTGAGGTTGGGGAATGACGTGTTTTGGCCTAGAGTGATGGGCTATGGGGATAGAGAGAAGGGGAAGCAGCCATTCTATATAGCATGTGCTCCTCAAATGCAGGCAGATTTCTATGAAGATACCTGCATGGGAGGTGGTATTGGACAGAGCAGCACCAACTCCCCTTTTGCATCTTCTGTTCATATTGGGGGTAGAAGGAAGTGTACACACAAGCAAGGTGAACCAATGGCAGCATGGCTCCAGCCAAGGAGGAGGGCTCCCTGCAGAGGGTCTGGGTGGTCTATATGGATACCCTGGAAATCACCGGGCTGAGTCTACAGCCATCCCTTAGGTCTACTGGATCTGTAGATTTTCAGCGATTCCCTTCGAACCTGCGATTCCCTTCTCTGGGGCTCCAAGCCCCAGTTCATGAAGGATGCAATACATTCACCCTTTCTCCCTCTAGTGGGATTTCAGAAAGGTGGCATGTGGCCTTGTGTTTGTACGTATTTAAAGGCCATATTTGTGCTTCTCTTGCTGAAGAAGTTTGCATGAAGGAGCCTTTGAGTCTAGACAAAGCAATCAACCTGAAACTGCTCCACTCTGAAATGGAACAAGAAACCAGAGCCAGTTGGGTTTAAGCCCACTCACTGTGCAATTTCCCACACAAGCAAGACAGAAACAGAGCAAATTGGGGCTTGGAGGGGGAAAAAAAAAAAAAAAACACAGGGCAGTTGAAGTCTAATTGTTTTACTTGTCTTCCTGTAGCCTATCGCTGAAGATGGTCATTGGCTGGTATTAGTGAATTGATAGAGTGTATTGACTGGTAGAGAGATTAATTGAAGATCTTCGGTTTGATCTTTAAATGGACTGTTTGTTTAAATTTGTGTGGCACTGTTTCATTGATTTTCAAGGTGTTGCTGCTGCCCAATGGATGATTGTAAATTCAGGGAGAAAATAGATTGTGTATGCGTGAAACTAACCGAACAATCCAAGAGGGTGGAGTCCTATTTCATTTCTCCCACTTACAATGGTGGGAACTAGGAGTCAGCCCACTGAACTCATTGGAGTTAACTGGCCAGAGGAGAAATACATTTATTTTATATCGACCTTAAATAGAGGCTTTTGTAAATCATGAAATACCAATAAACCAGGCAGCTCAGGTTTAGGTGCAGAAGATCCACGTAACTATAATGAATACGCTGGATCATTTATAAGTTGTGGGTGACATTGGTTTCTTCCCATGGGGATATTGGTTTTCTGTATATAATTAATAACAAGAAAACTGTATCCTGAGTGTAGGGTCCACATGAGCATCCTGGAACAAAAAGGGCCATAAATTAACATCAATTATGTATTAAAGTTCCAATTAACCTGGCTGACACTGATATACTTTAACAAGGTACACTTAGATAAAAGAAGCAACTCTCTAATTACTTGGAATGGGACCTCCTGACCCATTCTACTCTTTTATCCCAACACCAACCTAATGAGGAAGGAAGTGAGAGAGAGGAAACTGTGCATAAGGCGAGACTACAGCACCACAAGATGCCCCCTGGGAAATGCTTTTACCTTCTTAAAACTGTCAGTGATGAATATTTGATTGCTCTGAGCCTTTTAACCCTTTGAGGAAGAAGTTTCTTTTAAGGATGATATTGCTAGCATCCATTTTAATGATGAGGCTGCCCTCTATTTTACATACCCACTGTATATACCCCCCCCCAACCACCACCACACATATTTCCCAAGTACTCAATCATTACCAGGGTACTTAGACACCCTTAGAAAGATTTAAAATGTATACGTGGAAACAAAATAATTTAGTCCCCATGGGGAAAAAGAAAACAAGGCACAGTGGATTTCAAACATTACAAATGAAAAACAATAATGTAGATACATTTTGTAGTGTTACCACACAATTCTAAAACGTATGGAACAAGGAGTGGGTGGGTATAAAATATACATAGTTAGCGAGGAAGGGTTTATATATAGAAAGATGGTTTAATCTGTTAAGTACACATGGATTGATCTAAAAATCTAGAAAGTTTTTCCTCTGACTAGGTTGTGTTAGACAGATGGTGCAATATTTTCAGTGCCCTGCAGCTAAAAGAAATATTCATGTTTAACTAAAACAAATCTAAGATCTATCTATTGGTACTGTTTAAAAAATAAAATAAAAAGGCTCTGGCAGAGATTAAGTGTGTAATTTTAATGAATCAAAGATGAGAGGAAAGAATTGGGTAAAAGTACATCCTGGAAGTATGGTTTAGTTAGTTGTTTTATTAAATTCTTCCCAGTGCTTGCACATTTACCCCACTCCCCTCCCCATCTCCGAAATCCTTATAAGTGCATAAAGAGCAAAGACAGTTTATAACTTGCCCTTTGAAATCCTGATCTACTTTGGAAAGATCTCCCAGACTTCCCTCTTCCCCCAAAATAGCAACAGGGATTTCTGTAATGGGGATTTTGGAAAGACTCGCTTGTGTGTGTCAAATGATCCATTTCTCGCCTAGTACTGTATTGTCAGTTACATTTGAGAGTATTGCAAAGAATTCAGAAATTGTGATGGTATTTTCAATTTCTATTGGTTTACCAGTGCAGAATTTCCAGTTCTAGAACAGCTGGTGTCTCTCAACTTTCACAGTTGATCTCTGACTACTCAAACCCGACTTTTGTCTTCTGGGAAAGAAGACACTTGTCGATTCCATCAAAGGCACCTCCTAATTATAGTTGGAGTCTTCAAAACTCAAGAAGGGGAATATACTAGACTCTGGGGTCTTAGTTATACAACTCCTGTGGAGAAAGATCCCCAGTTCTCAGCAGTCAAAGGTCATCTCACAAAGAATGTGAGAGATGTCAGAGTTTAAACACTTTGGGTCATGCTCTTCCCTACATGGGATTTTCCCATGCTTGGGGGAAGGACACTTTGCTGTGTTGGGTGAGGGTAGAACACAGAGTGAGGAGCCATCCCACTGCCACAGCCTGGAGATATCATTCAGGGCTTCCGTTACCTCGAATGGTGTTCCAAACCTAGGGTTGTGTAGACTCAACTGGACTATTGGAAGCTATGGTCCATTAGCAGAAACAGTGGACAGAGCATTGTCCTTATAACAAGCTCTCTAATGAGACTTTCAGTACTGCCTTGGTTGAATGAGAAATACGGCAATAGTCACCTCCCTCACAATTTTTGAGTACCTCTGCTTGCTGTCCCACAGACTAGGAAATGTTGCAGTAGGAAGCGAGTGAAATACAAAATTTAAAAAGGTTAACTGCTTTCTTCACAGCCTTTAGAAAGGCTCAGTTCCTATGCACATGTCCAGCCACTTTTTATTGGTCCCAAAGTAGTTTTCCCACTCTTATTATTCCCTCCATACTTCTCAGTTTCTAGAGGATATTCTCTACAAAGCCATTAAGAAATATTTCTGGTCCATGCCACGGAAAGTGAGCTGTTAGAATCAAATCCTGCTGTTAGATACACCATCAGCTACCCCAACGAGCCCTTGGGGAAAGGACATATATATATATATTGTGTACCATACATAGACCTTGATCCAGCTCTATTTAAATCAAGTCTAGTTTTAACATCCATGGGAGTTAGATCAGACCTATAGCAAGGATGTTATATGTACATGGACTAATATACAGGAGGGGGGCCATTGTTCATATTATGAGCCAAACTCAGTCCTTTATGAAACTCACCTGCTATTTAAATGGTGTGGCATTCACATAAGCTACCTATTATTCTTATTTGTATTACTGTAGCACCAGGAGCCCTAGTCATAGACCATGCTGCGTGTCTGAATCAGGAGCCCATTATGAACCCTTTGGTTCTAGTGGTCAGCCCAGGGCAGAACATGATCCTTGCTGTTCTGCTTTGTGTAAGCTTTAGCCTCAGGGTAAAACCAGAGGGAAGTTTGTCAGTAGTGCAATAGAGGATAACCATATACATAATTGGAGGGGAGGAGGGGGGATTTTCCAAAGCATCCAGTAACAGCCTAACTCCGCTGCCCTTGAAAGCAATGGCAAAACATGGTTAGGCTAATACTGAACACTTGACAATCTTGTCTCCATATATTAAATACACAAAGAATTTGTTGTGACACATCTAGGGCTGCTATCCCAACACCCTATTGGACACAAACCCACAAAAGCAAGGAAATAAAAAAATAACGGTAAAAGCGAGAGTGCTCATGCCTGTAGCTTTAAAATCCATCCAAATGCAGAGTCCATGAAGGAGAGGGGAAAACAGAGTAACAGTAAAATAGACATTTAATAAAGAGCCATTCCGTTCTATTATACTGAGGAAAAGATGCCATTTACTGTCCATATAGAAACTCACCCATTATTTGTTACTATTCAGCTAGGGGTGAATAGCAAATAGCACTTGATTTGATACAATCTGCAAACGGATCAAAACCCCATACCCAAGGGAGTTCCAATGGAGTTGCACCAGTGTAAATGGTATATAGAGTGGAGTAAAGCAGTGGAGAACCAGACCTCAACTGTACCCGTTTTTTCCTTTTGATGAATCAGATCCATTGTCCTCACTGTAGGAGATTTTACTGAGTATTTCAATGGTTTGAGCAAGCTCAGGGTATAGCAAGTGAAGCATGAGATGTAACGTAATGGATGTGAAATCCACTATGTATCCAAACTAAAAATAAATCTTTTTAAAAAAAACTCCTACTGGAAAAAAAATTATGAATTAAAAGATTCATCCTTGAGATCTCATCCATTTCTGCCAGCGTTTCCTATATGCATTGTTATTTAAATAGAAGTATTAGCATATTTAGTTTTGGTCCAGAATGGACTATCCTGTTTCTCTTTGCCATAGAAAAAACGGTATATTCATTTATATTATGGAAACAAACACACACCGCTGCCAGCCAATTAGAAGGGCTTTGCCCAATGGCAAGCAGAATATAAAGACTCTCTCCCCATATCAAAGCCATTCCCTGGCCCAGAGCAACAGTTTACTCAATCTTTATGTAACTCAGCTGACCCTACCTTATTCAGAGAAAAGTAGTTTTTCCCTCCCCCTCCACTTCTAGAGGACAGTGATAAAATAGAAGTACCCTGTTTTGACTCTCAGCTCACTGCTATCTTGCAGCCAGACCGGCTGTGGTGCCTTCCCAGATCTCGGTTGCATTGTCAGTAGGGTTCTTCTTTCGCCAAGACAAAGTTTATAAAATAGATTTGCCAAGTCAGTAAGCCCTTTCTCTTTCGAAATACAGGGATTCAGCCAAAAAGAGGATTATTGATAACATGCAATATCTTTATTATAGCGGCGACCGCTAGCGCTGCTGTACTTAAGGGCCTGTCAGCATTTCCATTATAAGATTTTTGCAAGGGTTTATAGCTTGGCAGTAAAAATTTAAATACACGCAGGGTCTGAAATGTGGCATGCGAGGATCCAGCCTGGGAGGGAGTTTGACTTGCGGTTTTACTTTTTCCCATTTTAATACAAATTAAAATCAAACTTGGTTTGACTCGGATGCTTGCACGTTAAGGCACCCATTTTGCAATCAGATCTGTGCGAGACAATGCCTGCTCCCATGAGCAGCGAAATGCAGAATCAGGGCCTTTTAAGAAGTATTGGAGAAATGCATAAAGGCAAATTCTGCCCTCATTTGCAATTCTAATGTGACCATGGGAAAAAACATGGCCAAACTACGTACAAGAAGTGTGTAGTTTGAGTTTGTTGGAGGTTTCTTTTTTTGGAGATGTACTCAGAAGATGTAATTAAAAGACATCCTAGTTGGCTACCCTTTTCCCCCATGATGTAGAGAGGTCAGCAGGGTGACATAATTAGTTAAAAGGACCAGGAGTTACTACTTATGGAGTCTTTTCCCAGCTCTTCCACCCCTCACTGTCTGGCCATGGGCAAGTCACTTAACTGGCTCCGTACCCCACTTGCAACATCTTGGATAAAAGATGCTAAAAACCATACAAGTATGTGCCTGTTGTATAGGAATTTGTGAATTTGAACCAAGAATGAGTTTTGTTCAGCTCAGGTGCCACCTATCATTTCCCAGAGGCTGGGTATAATCTTCTCCCATGGATTGCAGTAATAGTTGGCTTGAGCCCCAACCATATATCATCATCATCTTCAATCCTGCAAACACCTATGCACGTGCTTAATGTCATGGAGTGAGCAGCCCCACAGCCACTGCTGGCGTGTTACAGTTGAGAATGTGCTTGTGTATTTGCGGAGTCAGAGCGATCGTTCATTTTTGGCAACCCCCACCGTCACAGTGTGCCAGACACTGATGTTCACCAGTTTGACCATTGGTAAAATATCACCACTTTTGCAAAAAAAATAGTGCCGTTTTCTCCTTGGAAAAAACACCTCCCAAAATTGTGTTTTTTACCGATGCTTATTTGCTGTTCTGAGTAGAAAAAAAAGCCACTGAAAATATGTTTCTGCACAACTGGTGAAAAATATGGTTACTACTAGGATTGTCAGTAAGAATTATTTTCATAAATGGCTCTAGTGCAATAGCAAACAAGCTAGCCGATGGGCTGTTATACAGCAGCACAACAGGACAGACATTTCGCCTTTAAACTGTGAATTGTTTTCCCCTTAAAGGCTGAAGTCAAACCCTTAATGTTAACAGAACACATTTTTTGGGTAGTTTAAGCCCAGTGTAAGTTATTTAAAGTCCTTTGCACATGCTATACAGTTTATTCTTTGGCTTCTGTGTCTTGGCATTTCTATTTGTGGTCAACCGAGCAGTATCTTTTTTGTGCTGAATCCTACACAAAAGGATAATGCTCTGCTGTTTTGTCTGTTGACAAGATCTTCAAATCCTACTGCCCTTCTGACACATAATCGAAATTTGAGAGAATGTTTCTGTCTACTTTTTTTTTTTATGATATAAGGATTTAGCTAAGACTTTGACACCATGGAAACTAGGCACTAGGATATGATCCTGTTCCGTCTAAATATATCCCCTGACTTTCAATCACGCTTGCCTCTTTTATATTTCATGAAAATTGCTCTTTAACTTCCTCCATCTGTGCAACTTTTTTGGCCAGCAGGATCACCTTGAGTCCATTCCTTAGCTTTCATCACCAGCCATTACCACTTCAAGACAAATTCACATATATGAATGCAGAGGAGGCAATGCAAGAAACTAGGCCCTTATGAAACTTTGATGTTGAATAGCATTAGGGTAATTCTCAAGAAAATTAAACTTTAAATGCCTGGCAACTTTTAACCTTCCCACTTAAGTGTGAAATGCAGCTCTAATAGGAAAGCAAATCTTCTTTCTCCTTCCTGTCATAATGAAAACTGGCAGTCCATCTTTCCATCTATCAGGTTGATTAAGGATCTTTCCCCTCTTATACCATGGGTTTTTTTTATTCCATAGGGAATTCGTTTATTACCTGCTTCTTATGGTAGTTTGTGACATTTGTACTCTGGTATACAATCAGAACTCATTTATACCTATTCTTTTCTCAAGGGCTAAAATGCCATCTGCGTCTTGTGTCACCAATACTTCTCAGTCCTGCACTCAGCGAGAACTCCACTTGAGTGAAGAGCATTTGGAGGGGTACGGATGGGAAGATTAAAATGATAAAAATCTCATGTTAAAATTTAGTGTTAGTCACTGACAGTTTCTAAAATTGAGACTATTGGATCAGTTTCTTAAGACTAACTTCACATATGCAGTTAAGAGAAGGGGGATGCTGGAGTGTGTTTTAATAGAACTGCTGTACAAATAGGATACGCAAAAATTAAGGCCAGATTTGTCAAGAAATGTAATGCAGTTCATGGGGCAGAATTTTAGTTCAGATAAATAAATTTGATACTCAGAATGGAGAACGGGGGTGCTTTTCCACCATGCACACAGCTAGGAAATACAGACTAGCCTTAATGAAGGCCAATCTCTCCACTCCCCCGAAAAATTCATTTCTCTCCCTGCAGTGAGTCAGTTTGCCATTTTAAAAACAGCTTATTTTTATTTTTAAGTGCCAACATGTATTATTTTGCCTGCACAAGACAACGGACTTTAAAGCTTAATGAAGTAGGCAAGCCATTCAGGAGGGTTTGGAACTAATGTCTTGTATTTTTGAACCTGTCTGTTCTGCCAGTGACCCATATAGTGAGTAGCTGTGTCAGTTAATCACTTAGCTGGCCACTGCTGACAGACAAATACCTTGTGGTGAAGTCTGATGGAATTGTTACAAAAGCGTCAACCTTTAGGAGGTCTGCACAATCTCATGGAGCTGTAGGCATGCACACGTGTTTGTCATTTGGAGGACCTCTGCAGTTGTGTAGAGACATGCACCACGTCTGTAAGAACCAAAAAACAACCGCCGCCGCCGCCAACTCCAACCGAAACAAAAAAGCAAAAGAGTTCAAATACGTTCCTTAGAGAAAAGGTGTTTGTTTACTTGGGCATTTTATGTTAATCCAGGGATGATAATTAACTGATTAATAATATCACAGTCATCAAAAAAGAGCAAGCTTTTCAAGGAGCATGCAACACTAGCTAGCCCCTTATATGGATTTAATTGTAAAAGCAAATAATTATAGCCTTTTCAAGACTTGGAGAATTGCTTTCCCCTGTAAACACAAACTACAGAAAAGAAAATTCTCCAACATAATATCTAGTCTTTAGATGGCTACTTTCGCAAAAGCAGCTGTTGGGAACATTCTTTCAGGTGCATAATAAACACCAGACTGATCACAGACATCAAAGATGCACAGAAAAGGCAAATGAGGCTCACTTCATCCCTGGGGTAACACCATTGACATTAGGCTCAGGATGAATTTGGCCCAGAGCATTTGTACTGATGCAACTGAAGGGTTGCACTTCACAGTGTTGCCACTTCTAGAGATTTTATTGCAGGTTGTGTGATTTTTGGTTGTTCTCTTGAAGCTTCAGTTTCTGGAGTTCTGTGAATATGCAAGAATGGCAGCTTTCATTAAAAACGGAAACAAACCATTCTTAGCTCTCAGGGTTAGAGAGGGAAGGTTGTAAATGTGACCTATTTAAACCCCAACTGCTTGAAAACCAGAAAGCAAAGAAAAAACCTCAAATGTAACTTAAAAAAAACCTCATGATTTTTAACCCAATCTCACGATTTGTTGGAAACAATGGCTATAGAAATTCTGCAGGCTTTGGAGCTACCATTTGCATGCTATGCCACAGCAGAACATAACTTTTAGCCCTCTATTTCATCTTCACTTCTTGACCCCCTATGGCCACTTTGAAAAAGCAGAATCTATGGAAACAGACAATCCACTGTGTATGCTCAGTGTATTGAATGATGGCATCTGGCTGGGGACTAAAGAGAAGGGGTCTTCCATGTTGATGATAGTAACTTTCTGCCTGTGAAAATCTTAAAACTAAGTATTTGTATAGGAGCTGGCATTTTTCTTTGCGTAGGAGAGCGGCCGGTTGATGGCTACCAAACAGGTCAATATATATTTGTTTTTTTCCAGCCAGGTATAAACTCTTGTCTTTGTATTCCAGCTATAAGTATTAGTTAGCTGGGACAATGTGTTTTAAAATTACAGCCTCTGCAACACTGGGTTTATTAAATTGTGGTTCCTGTTGCTTATTCCTACGTGCTCCCCTTATCCTGCTGAGGTTCAGATGTGGGAGATCATGCATGACAAAAATCCAAAATGAGAAACACCGAACAATCTTCCATGGAAACTTTAAGAACCATGGGACTCACTCCTTTAGTGAAAGCAATATTTTGTACCTCCAGTTTCTTGAGTCCCTATCTAATGTAAATTATTTTTAAGCTTTAAGAGGGAAGGGGACACCAAATCTGTGTGGAACGTAGTTTACTTTGTTGAATGACATCTCTCAACATGAGGGACATGTAGAGCAGTCAGGAATTTGGCATTTTTAAACAAAAAAGTGTTTTGCTGTCTCAATCTGTCGAAACCAAAACAGTTTGTGGTAAAGAGTCAATTTCTCAACTCAAAAATATTTGATAAAAAATTTCAAAAATTGTTCGAGTGTCCCTTTTAAACCTTTTTAAATGGACTTTTCATTTTAAAATGTTTCTAAGGACCAGATCCATATATTTTTGGATGTTTGCAATACAAACCCTCAAGAGTTGGCAGAACTTTAAGGACAAAGCTTCAGGTACAACACAGCTCGGTAAAAATGATCTGGGCCAAATTCATCCCTACAGTAACTTCAGTGCCATTCCCCAGGGATGAATTGACCTTTTCTGCCTTTTCTGTCCATTTTTTATTTCCGCGGTGTACCTGAAACAAAGCTCACAACAGCTGCTTTTGGGAAAGTAGCCATCTAAAGACTCGTATCATGTTAGAGAACTTTCTTTTTGAAGTGTGTGTGTGTACAGTTGAAAGCAATTCTCTTTGAGAATGAAGAGTTGGATGAAGCTGAAATGAAAGGGTTTGCTGGCTGAGTATGCAAAGAAGAGGGGGGCCAAAGATTTTTTTCATCCTGATCTGTCATAAAAAAAATTCTGAAACCTCAATTTTTCATGGGATAGGAAGGGCATTTTCTGCCCAACTCCACTTTTCAGTGTATGTCAGTCGCTGTTTTCTCTTTCTTCTCCCTAAGTCTGTTTTGCTCTCTCCTATATAACACCCTTTTCTACAGTCTCCAGATCTTCCTACAGAGCACCTTAATTAGACATGAGCCCCCAGCCTAAACCCTAGATCTCCATCCTGGGAAAAATAAGAGCTGAGCTTTGCAGCTCAAGCCCATTTCATTATTATTTTTTATATTCCGGTATTACCAAGGACCCCCAGTCATGGACCGGAGCTCTACCAAGCTAGGCCCCGTACAAACAGTAGAAAAAGATGGTCCGTGCCCCAAAGACCTTCCAATCTAAGTAACCCATCTATCTTCATTTCTTTATCTTGGTCTGCTCAGACACCAACTCTTATTTCAGCTTTACTCTATTCTCATTTCCTTTCTTTGTCCCCCTCCTACAACCCACTTGATTCTCATTAAGGTCCCGATCCAACTCCCTCTGAAATCAATAGAGAGACTCCTACCGAAGCCACTGTGAGTTGGATTGAGTTCTACGAGCCAGTAGCATCCCATTTTAGAAGACGACAAAGCTGAATTTTGAAACTCAGGCACAGCCATAGCTAGCATTCAGACGCTTCCATTGACACAGGCTTGCAAATATGAGTTTTGTGCACGCCAAAAATGCAGGACTGGCTCAACAACCCATTTGACCTCTGCTAGCCTGAGCGTTCAGCCCTGAAAACATTTGCTTTGGCCCCTCCTGGATTTTTCCAGCTCCTGAAGCAATACCACCCAGAGTTACAGATAAAAGAATCATTTCATCTGCATCTGGTTGATCACAGCATCCAATCTCACCACTGTGACACAGCCCCATAGCGCACACTGGCATCTCTGTGTGAGAGTGGAACAGATGCAGCAGCAAAGCAGTGCAAGCTCGGTTCATATATTTTAATGCCAAAATCAAATGCTTCTTAATTTCCAGCGACCACACTCCACATTGCAGAGCTGGCTCTCCGAGTCATGAGCAACAGGAGCGTCACCCTTAGCTTAGGGTGAAATATGGTGAGCGGTCAACAGACAAAATAGGAAAAAAATAATTCTCCATTCTCATCGCCTCATTGGTCATTTTGAGTCTAATCAGAATGTTTATTTCCCTTAGCCTTTGTTTTCTACAGATTTTACAGTTAAATAAAGAACAATGATGCAGTTATTCCGTACTATTAAGTTATGTTAAATTATTATTATTACAGTAGTGCTTAGAGGGTGAGGCCCTAACTAAGATTCCATTATGCAAGGCACTGTACAGTCTCAAGCATAATGAGAGATGGTTCCTTCCCCAAATTGCTTATGAACTAAATAGAGAGGACACAATGGATTGGAGTGAAAATCAGAGATAGGAAGTGACTTGTCCAAGGTCACACAGTTGGTCCATTGTAGAGCCAAGTGCACTGTTCAATTGACCACACTGCCCCTAAAAGACTCTTTAGGGTAAAACTCTTGGACAAGTTACCCAACAGTGCAATAAGTAGAAGAAATATCCACGTCCTCCATCTCCCCCCATCAGTATCCCACAGTTTATAATCCAAGTTGCGTACAAGAGAAAGAGTAAGGTCGTGTGACCAAACTGAGTCAAATCGCAGCCCTGACTAGAGCTGGGTGAAGTATTTTCAGAGGAATAGTTTATTCATTAAAGAAAAAAAATGCAGGTTTGATCAACTTGAAACTATTTATAAATCTGACAAGTCGTTTCAGCCATTTGCAAGAGGAAGGTGGCTGTGGTGGTGCCATTACACTCTCTTTTTGCAGCCTTTAACCCTGTGGTTAGAGCAGTCACCTGGGATGTAGGAAACCCAGGTTCAAAACCCCATTCTGGAACAGCTTTGAAACACAGACCTTTTTGATTCACCAAAAATTCTGAAAAATTTTAGATTCCATTTGCCCTGATTTTTTTTTTAATTTTTCAGAGCTGCCACTGAGCCTGATTTTAATTTATTCACCCAACTCTCCCTCTGACTTCTGATCAATGTTAAGTTAAGCAATTATATTACGAAGACACTTACAATGGAGGTGAATGTATCTGTGGGCTGGGTAGAGTTTGGGATGTCATAAATAGGAGAGGAGATAGGGAGTGACGGGAGAGTGCATACTACGGAAAGTGCCATTAGGTTAAAGTGTTTATTCCATGGGCAGAAGCTGTCAGGGCTTCTAGTGGTCACTTAGGTCTGAAATCCAAGGGCTTGTTGATTTCAGCTGAATGCATTTGCTGAGCACTGGATGACATTTACCTACATAGGCAGCCTCTAGGATTTCAACAGAAGCTAATCTGCCGTCCTCCAGCATCTATCATTTCAAATGACCCAAACTAAAGAGCAGGACGCATACCCCATGTACTCTGACACTCAGTGGGGCATCAAATGGCAATTAGGACTCTTCATCCCCGTGCATTTCATCCAGTAAGAGGAGAGGGTGACTACTATTCTGCACACATTGTCAAACAAAGAAGACTTGAAGCATGACAAGCACAACTGCAGGAGCCCCCACCTAGTTAGCAATCAAGTCTGGACTTGAAAAATAAAGACGGGGAAAGAAAAAAAAAACAACTCAGTGATGCTTAAGAAAACACATTTGGAATGGGGGTTAGCTGCCAAGATTGCTTGGAGTGCGAAGCTTTTTTCTTGGGGGTCATGTTAGCAAACTGTTGACGGCTGGGGGCCTGGAGGCCTAATGACAGGAGACCAACAGGAAGCCGATGAGATGCAAAAGGATATTGAGGGTCACTTTTTGACGGAGAGCATGTAAAGGAATGTGCATCTTATTTGTCCATTTGTTCTCCTGCCATGCTTGATTGGCAAATCCTGTTGCACTAAGATTGCAGTTTGCAGATATCCTAAATCAAAACCAAGACACCCCCTGCATACAGCCATGCTTTCAGAGATGGCAAAAAGTGATGGAGTCTGTACAAAAAAAAAAGTTTTTTAAAGCTTAAAAGACATTTTTCATAATGCAATAGATGTGTGTCTTGTTAGAGAAATCTAAGTCAAATGTAGTAATAAAACAACACCTACAACTTGTATACCACTTTTCATCTTTAGATCATAGATAGCCTTACAAGGGAGGCAAGTGTCATTATCCCCATTTTACAGACAGGAAAACTAAGGCACGGAGAATGGAAATGACTTGCCCAAGGTCACCCAGGAGCTCTGTGAGAGATCAGGGAATTGAACACAGGCCTCCTAAATTCCAGTCCAGTGCCTGATCCACTGAGCTACCACAACATGCGTGGGCCCCTTTAGGAACATTACACTTGCCAATAGGTTGTGCATCTTGACCACATGGGCAGAACTCAGAACTTTCTGTTCCAAAAGCACTGCCCTTTGTCCTCTGAACAGAAGGAGAAAGACATCAGTGCACCTAACCGAATGCTAATCATTCCTGTAGAAACAATTCCTTCCTGATTCCTGCGGGATATCACTTTACACTCTGAGCTAGGAGATTTGATTGATTACCTTCATGTAAGCAAAGATACGGTATGAAATCATATCTACCACTTTTGATACAATGTTCTTCTTCATGGAATTCACTGCTGAACTGGCTACACACGTTTCTTTTCATTGGCTCTAATTATGCAGGCCATTAGTGCTGCCTTTTCCAACAAAGTATCTATCCTAAGATATAGGCATCCTTGACAATCTCTTTAAAACCTGAGGTCTCCCCAGTTAGAGGAGACCTCCCCTCAAACAAGCCAGGGAAAAGAAAGGGTTAAACTCCAGGCTATTACAACCAGAGAGGAAGGGAGTACATTCCTAAAGGAGCAGAGCTCTAAATGGGGAATATCCTGCCAAAAGCCCCCTTGTCTTTTATACCAAAGAGGCTCTAACATGGTGCCTCTCCTGACCACATCTCTGGCTGTACTGTATGGGGATAGAGAAAATCTCTTAAATAGGCATGTCCCAGGCCTTTTAGGGATATAAATCAAAACCGACACCTTAAAATAAACCAGGAAAATAAGACAGCCAGTGAAGATCAGTGCACTGAAGAAACCCCACTTAATAAACAGTCTCCTAAACATTGCACCAGCTGTAGTTTCTGGATGGATTTTAGATGTATAAGAATAAAATCTCAGGAAACAGACGAGCATCCTGATGGATAGATTGCAAATTTCTTTCCCATGTTGTTACCAAGAGGATGTCGCTGTGACAGAGTCAGAGAGTTAAAGCGTCATACCTATGAACAGTAAATAAGGGTCAGAAGGCTAGATGTTTTCCCTTAGGTGTCTTGTGTTAATTTATGGTGAGCTAAGAAGGAAAGGTGGCTTTAGGTGAACGGTAATCCAGGCCAAAAGCAGAAAATCATGGGATTAAAAGCGGGTGGTCAGATCATTTGTCTGACATCGGGGGAGGGGGTGGGGGGAGATACTTTCTGGTCAATGGTAAACAGGTCCGCAGGGAACAAAGAAGTCTCTCTCTCATACACAGTCTGCTACGGACTAGACACATCTGTCTCTCCTCTCCTCCCCCCTCGATCCCTCCCTCCCTAGGGATCTTTTTGGGATTCAGGGAATGTGTGTTTGTGTGTTTATAGAATGGTTCCATTCAATTAGGACCCAGAGTACAGTAGCTTTATATCAGAGGCAACCTAGAGAGAGAGAGCTCTACGGAACTGAGGGTACCTGGTAATGATGACAACCGTGCACTGGTTGTAAGTGTCATCACCTCTTATTCTTAATCAAAAGGCTTCCAATCCCTTCTCAGCACATGTACTCTGAAATGAAGGGACTGCTGGAGAATCATTTGAATGTGGCAGCCCTAGATAATGATGAAATGAATAAAAGGCTCACTGTTTTATTTGGGTGAGGAGGAATTCAGTGCTCCTCTCATGAAAAGGTAGTGGTTTAATGGCACTCGGAGAGAAGGCCTTCTAGTTATTCACATGCTGCTGTCGTTGCTGTGCTAATAGCTACAATATGGGCTTCCCCAGTCTGTTCTCTGCTTTCCCATGTCTCACAGGCTCTGTGCTGGTGGGGTGAAAGGATGCCGTTTCATAAGCCCTTGCTCCAAAAGACAGGAGGGCTGTAAGCAGAAATCTCAGCCCCAACAAGAAGTGATTCAAACCCACATAACCAGCTAAGGCAGGCGGTGTGAGCATGATACATTGGCACCATGCCTCATAATGTCTGCTGCTTCCCCAGGAGTGGCAACATGGGAAGCCTCTGGTGACCCACCACATAGGGTTGTGCAGAGTCCACTTATGTGGACACTTCACTATGCAGTAGAAGTGAGTGTTTTCCATGGTATATGGGTCTTGCACAGGCATGGAGAGGCATCTTGCCTCTAGGAAGGCGGGGTGACTCCACTGGAGCACTTCCTCATGGCTTGGCTTGGCATAGCAGCTCTGCCCCCATCTGGCATTCCTCCATGACAGGTGTTCTGGTCCTCCAGGGATCCACCTCTTCTTATGACTTAGCCTTCAGGTCAGGTCATGATTTACATCCACCCCTTCCAGAATCGCAGCAGGACAACAAAACTCAAGACCCTGTATTAGGTCTTCAGCTCCAACGGTGGGCCCTCACACTTTTCTCCCTGTGTTTCATTCATCCTTATCCCCTTCTCAGGGGCTTCAAACAACTTCCATCTGTTTATAGCCCTTTCCCAGTCAGGCTTCATCCTCAGTCAAACTTGGCTCTCCCTTCCAAGCTATGTTAATTGGCCTTTCAGAGCTTGTGTGGGATATGCTCCCCATCACACACCTAGACAACAGTTTACTTTTAAGCATATCCTTGAATACTTCTCCCCATTCACATTGTGTCTCTGGGTTAATTTGATTTGGATCAGAGGTGAAAGAAGTGTAATGCAGTCCTCCAAATTTCTTTCTTCAGGAGGTATTTACACACATGCTCACAACCCAGTCTTCCTTTCTAGTACCTTAAAAACCACCATGCCATACACAGCATATAATTTTGTAGTGCCAGAAGTCAACAGTGGTAAGTCATAGTCCTCATTTCTGGGATGTCAAGAACCTCTAACCCGATCATTTGTTACCATGCCGGTTCCATTCAGTGAACATTGAAGCCATGTCAGACCAAATGAAAAGTAATCAGTGAGTTCACAAAATGCCTTATGCCACAAGAAGAAATACAAAGAGGAGAGGGACTATTTCGGTGAATATTAATGCTGTTTGAAAAGGGGGGGGGAAATAATGCCAGTTTCCTTCACCTTTTCTGTCAAACTCTGAAATTTTGATATTTTCACTGAAATTTGGACGTTTGAGACCAGCTTTTGTGAACACCCTGATAAAGGAAACAACTGAGTTAAAAAAAAATCCACATTTCCCACATATCTATGGCAAATCACAGACAGAAAACAACTCTTCGTTCAATGCTTGTTAAGGTTTCTGCATTCTACTATTGTAACATTTTCCTTAGATGCTGAAAAACTAGCAAACACATAGTTAAGCTCAAACTTTCTCAGATTCTACCTACATCAACAATAAAACTTATCAACCTTTATTATACTTCTTCCACAGCACATCGCTAACACCCAAAGCTTCATAAACTGCCGAGCAGCCTTATTTTTACCACACGTACGAGAAAAAGGCAGATTAGAAATTGTTTTTTAATGCAGAACAGCCCATAAGAAAGTTACACCTTCAAAAAGGAGTTGTACTTTTAACATAGGTTAACCAACAAATATCAAATCTCCATGAGAGCCTCCATATTGAAGCACCTCACAGTACAATCTCCATCCAAAAAAAAAAAAAGTTAAAGATTAAGAGATGAAGTACATGGTATCAATGTTTCTCCTCACAGTTATATAGCCACATACACCACGTCCATTGCTGGTTTAACTTCACTGCCTTCAGTCTGACCCACTCAGAGTGTCATTACTTATATAAAGTTACAGAAGGACAAGGATACTATCAGTGAACAATGCCACAATTCACTGAGTATGACAAGGTTTGGGATGAAGTGGTCAGTGGTGATATAAAAAGCCATGGATACCATGATGAGAGTTCACGTATAGTGTCCCTAGTTTAAATGAATACCTAATAAAAGAACTGAGTAGTTAGAAAAATGACCTTGCAGGAAAAATGCAAGAAATAGAATCTAACTGGACAGAAGAGCAGATCAGATATATCCATTGTTTTTCCTGTTCACCAAAGCAAAATATATTGCATAGCAGAGTCACTTAACCAATGGACCATAATTAATAATATTAAAGGATCACCACATATTTTGGGGAATCAGACTCTATTTTAGAAATCTCTCCATGGATGAAAGAACCAAAGTAGAGCAGTGGCCAAAAAACAGGGAACAAAATTATTAACCAAGTTATAATTTCTTTCCTTATCTTAAGTTGGGTGAATCATTCATCCCTTATCACTCTTGCTACCTGAACTGGCTTCTCTGGAGACGATCATTCCATGGTTTGAGACTGATAAGAGGTTCTGCTGGGCTAACAGGATACGTTTCCTCTTCCTGCTGTTGTCTCTGCTTTCTTCTTTCTCACTATTCCAGCTGGTGCACCTTGATTAGCTGGGATGTATGCCACCTGTAGGTTAGCAAGCACAATGAGCCTCATTCTTGATTGCTCTGTGTCCTGGTATAAATAACTGCACAAGACACAGGGCAATTGAGAATCAAGCCCTGTCTACATCCAAATTTAAACCCAAACAAACCCCTGTGTGGACCCTCTTATTTTGGTTTGAGTAACTTACTTTGGTTCAGTTTACTCCAGTTCCTAATCAATTTAATCTAAATCAGAATATGTCTGATTTAAGACAAAATATGTGTCCACACAGACTTTTGCACCAATGTAATGAAACTAGTTTAAGATCATATGTTAAGTTCAACAATTATAATTCTGCATGTAAAACAGGCCTAACTGTAGGCACAGCAGAGACTCCTGGAGTCCCAGATTCTCAAAGATATTTAGGCCCTAACTCTCAAAATCTGGACCTCAGTAAACTCAGACACCTGGGTTCACTAGTAGAAAAGGTGGGGCTAACACTTGGTAATTAACATCCTACTGAGGACAAGGCAGCTGTAGGTTTAGCTACGATTTACCTCAGCTGTCTAATGTTTTTCCTAGCATGGACGTGCTCACAGATTCAAGGGGTATGTTTACACTGCAATGTAAGCCCAGGGTTAGTAAAACTCAGACCTTGAGTTTGTTAACCTAAGTCTTGAGCACCTTCACACATTTTTAACCCCAGCTGTGGAGCTGTTGAACCTTGGCTCCCAACCTGGGGCTCCAGAGTCTATTCTGAATTACGTGGGTCTGAGTCCAACCACCCATTTCTCAGACTTCCTAGTGGCCTCCTGTAATGTGATCGCTCTAACCCTTTGTTTGTGGTGCAGTGTAGGAAAACTTAACTGGTCACCAAACTGGACTGTCCAGAAAACAAAGACAGTCATCCAATGGAACTGTGGGATACTTTAGGCGCTCTCCTAAAGCAAGAGTCCAGTGAGGCTGCATTTACACTAAAAAGCAAAAGGGCTTAAACCCTGTCTCCTGGCTTGACTAAGCTCAGACCTTTCACTCCCATGGGGTGATGGGACGCTGGGTGCAAGCCCTGGATTAGCATGATTCATGTGTAGATAGAAGGGGGTTTAGGCTCGAGCCTGAGTGTGAACCCTGCACTTACTCTGCAGTGTAAACATACCCAAAGAGACTAGACAACAGCCAAGAACAGAATGTGGGCCACAGTCCGTCAAGCACTCTGAAATCCTTCTGCATGAAAGCACAGATAAGAATTATTGCTTTTGGCTAACAAGCACTCTAATTAAGTGTGAATTGCTTTATCTGTACATTATTGAGCACGCTGCTTACCTGTGGCTTACAAGTGCCCTGTTTAATTGTGTTGCTTTACCTAACAGTTAATGAGTAACTCATTTAACTGCAGTTCCTTACCTGTCTGTTAATAAGAGCCTTGCTGCATTTAATGCTAACCAAGGTGACTGCAGTGCATGGGGCCCATGCAGATTTAAGTAGCTATGGCTTGGTGTTGATGGCAAAGGGATCTCTGGGCCCTTGAGCAGTCTGAGGCTTTAATTATAATTCCCTCATGTTCTCTTTCCTGTAGACTTATTTATCCCCCTTCTCCCCAACTCATATGTTCCAGATATTTGGCTTTTTTACTCCCACATACAATACACGAATATAAAAGCATGACCAGACCAATCACCATAGGAGTTACTAGCATGCCTAAGTTTGGGAGAAAAGGGAAAAGCCAGGTGACAAGCAAATTAGGCCTCACCACAACTCTCAAAGGAGAGTTTGACTTACTGCTCTTTTCCAATAGGCCAGATCCTGCTTTACCAGACAGCCCTGAATTGAAGAAAGACTTGACATGAGAGTGTCAGGTGTAAATAAACAAAAGAGTCTTCTGGCCTTTCCACCAGCCACTCTCCCACCAGTTGAGTTCCACTCAAGCATCTTTTTTTGCTCCATTTTGGGAAAGCATTTCACAGGCAATCTGGTACGCAGCTTGAGTTGAAAGTCACATGCATGTACTTTTATTGACTGACCTGTAAAAATATGCACCAGTCCATTGCTTTTGACTCATGTACCTTGAAAGCATTTACAAAACATATAGGTGAACACTGGAATTATTATAGCTGTTGATTCCTTCACCATGGCATCAGCGTTACGAAAAGAGTGATCAATATTAAGCCTGGTCTTGTACCAGTATAACTGTCAGTGAGGGGCGTGGCAGTTTTCATCTGAAATAGTTATGCTGGTGCAACCCCACATGTGGATGCCCTTATCCTTGTATAAAAGTGCCTTGTATCAATATAGCGTCTTCCCCTTCTTAGACTGGTACAATGCAGCCATACTTTTTAGAATTAAAGCAGTTTCATTTATGTGTGTAGACAAGAACTCAAGAGATATATAAAGCTAAATGGGGTAAGCAACAATGGTGAATAAATGTGGAACACGTGAATAAGTGTGGAAAGATTTGTTTGCTGACATTCAAAAACTCTAGTGAAGATTTTCAGAAATGTTCCCCCACAGCATTGCCTTGCCTTTCCAACCTTCCAAGCCAGCTGCAAGTACCAATATTTCATTCAAAAAGGACTGGATGGAGCTTCACTTTGAAGCCCCTCAACAATGCATGGCAGGAGGAGGGGGTTCATGGTTGGTAACACAAAGTATTCTCTCCACCCAGCAGTGCAGAATGCTGCCTCAAGGCTGTTCCAAGCTCTAGGTTAGCAAGCAATATAGATGGGAACCAAATCCACCTCTCCTGCATGGAAAACTCACTCGGCTGCAGCTCTAGTTTTAGAATAGTCCTGAAGATTTGGTGAAAAGCGGTGAACAGGGCCACTCAGCACATGCATTTGTGTTTGGAATATCAGAGCCACATCCTGCGGTCCTTGCGTGGGCTAAACTTGCAGTGGAACTAACAGAATTGAGTAATGTGGACTTCCCTTCCATTCACCCTAACAGGGTGTTAACATTGAAGCTAATGACAACCACTTAAATAGGAATGTTGTTAACTCTTTCACTGCTGATCAGTTTAGCAGAAATATCTAGTTATCCTAGGCTATAAACAGCGCTGCAGTAGAGTGTCCCACTCAGAGACCTGGAGAGCAGGTTATGATCTGGCCTGTAATGAAAAATCACTCAGGTCTCTTAGATGTAATTGCCTAAAATCAAGTGGGTGATGAAAAAAATCTTCCTGGAAAAGGCCTTATGGTTTCTATTCTAGGTAGGCACAATGGACACACAGGGTGAGCTGCAAGCTTTGGACTACAGAGAACATACTCTATCTGAGACAGTGCAGTTTAGTCAACCTCTGTCCTAAGTATCCAGTACTTCGCTTAACAAGATGGCAGTTCTTGATTGATAACTGAGAAACAAGGGATGGGGCTAAAATCAGCTCTGGAGCGAGTGGGCTTCACTGAAGTGAATAGCTGGGTCTGGTTACACCAGGGCTCTATTTGGTGTATAGAATCACATGACATGAAATGCCTGTAACCAAAGAACAAACCCCCAAACCAAACCCCTGTCAGCAGCGGGTGCTACCGTAACCGTGTCATGTAAAATTGATGGTGACTGAGTAAAGACTATGCTATTTTGTCTCCTCAGGCGTTTTGCTACAATTTGATGATAATCTCCAACCAGATTGGAGGTTTCAGAAAGACTGGTGGTAAAAGTTTCCTGCCACGGTTGTCAAAAAAAAAAAGGGGGTGGGGGGCGCTTCTGTGAGGCTGTCATGGACCGCCTATGTCGGCCAAATGTACTTCCAAACTTCTCTCTCTCTCGGCTGTTAGTGCCTGTGTATGGCTTAATCTGCTGCCTTTTTGTTTTCTTTCTGCTTAAGTGAAAAACAAGAATGCTGATGTGTTATCAGCACACACCTGTGGGTCTGTTGCATAGCAGCTGAGCCCTAGAAAATCCTGGCCTCACAGCCCTGGCTGTGGAATCCAAAGCTTGAACAGGCTTCCAAAGAAACTTAAAAGAGGAAAACAAAACATACCCAAGTTCCACTGATCAGACATTCTCTAATTGCCCTCAGAATTAAGCAAGCAAAACTGTACAGCTATTTTTTTTTTAAATCCACATTAAGGTACACATTTAAATTGTGCAAGGCCTGCCATCTGTGCCGACCTTCCCAGCATTTTTCCTGTTAGTTGTGGGAGAAATGCCTAAAATCCCCCTAGTTTCTAAAGCAGAGATTGATGCATTTAGACATTATTAGTAATTATTATTATTTGTTTGTCTTTCTGTAGCACCGAGAGCCAGATATCATGGAGCAGGACTTCATTTTGACAGGCACTGTGCACTCACATAACAAATAAGACAGTCCCTGTCCCAAAGAGACTACAAGCTAAGTATAAGACAAGAGATGGACACAGACAGCTGTACACCTTTGGAACTGTGCCAAAGAGTACCTGTAACTTCACTTCTAAACATTTCCCCAATAAATGCATGGCCCTACTGGCTCTCAGCTGTCGAAATCCTCATCTCACAACATCCTGACTCCTCTGCTAGAGTGAATGTCTATAACAGTGTCTGGATTGGAGCGCAGCATTCTGCCCGTTTTAGCTGTTTGCTACATCAGCTGCTGCAGGGGAAATACAGAGCACTGAAGCTAGGTGTTGGCAGATTAAAAAAACCTTTTTATTCACCTTCAGCTGCTGCAGAATGGTTTAGTCTTGCTGATGAAATACATTTGCCATATTTACACACAGTGCAATATATTTTTTACGACCACGACAGTAGAATCTCACTGGTACGCATTTTCCTAGTCTGTACATCCTATAATTTGTGCACCACAGTGGTCTCCTTTCTTTAATTTTAGTGGGATTTGGGCTTTTGGACCAGTAGGTTGGGATTCCAGTCCTGCTGCCTGTGGCCAGTTGAATGGATACGGTATGTGGCACAGTGCCAGCTAGAAGTCTTAGATAAGTATGGATTTGTTCAAATACAGCAGGGAAGTGATGGCTCCCTATTCCCAGGGATGCCATTAAAAATGCCATTTTTAGGGATAAGAAAGTTATATGTCAGGGAAAGGGAGTAATAAAAGACAGAGAGAGGAAGGATGGCACTGGACTCAGAAGATCTGGGTTAAGTTCCCAGCTCTGCCACAAACTCGCTGTGTGACCTTGGGCAAATTACTTAATCTCCATGCTACTCTTCCCTGTCTATAAAGTGGAGATAACAATACTTCCCTTTCTCCCACCCTTTCTCTCTCCTGTCTATTTAGATTGTAAATGCTTTGGAATGACCACTATTGCTATGCTTTTGTACAGCCTCTAGCACAACAGGGCACAAGTGCTGGAACTATGGCTTGAAGTTGTTCCCATTATATACAGGGACAGCTTGGTTCAATGGCTCTCAGCACCCCCACTGTAAAAATTGTTCCAACCCCCCTGCAGCAAAGTTACAATGTCAGCTTGGGACTGTTGGCACTACGTAGTACTAAGAGAATATTATATGCTTGTCTAAATTCCTTCCCCTGTTGTTTCTGGCAGACAGCACTGGTGGCGTGCATTAGAAGATTTTTTTCTGTGTTTTATACCTTTCTTTTGGACTCACAATTAGACCTTACCATGCAAAAGTGCCCCAGCTAATGAATTTTAGGATGTGATATGGTCCTTTTGCACCGCTGTCTCATAAATTGGGGGAAAGAGGCAGGATGGGGGAAGGAGGAAAGCACCCTTGTGTAACTAAAAACCTCTCAGCAGGATTTGTTTAGTGTGAATGAATGATTAGTAATTTTTAGTGATTAGCAATTTTCTCCCTCAGGTGGCATTTCAGTATTCCCGTAGTGCTCACATACACAACAGACCTGCCAAATGGGAAGAAAAGGCTGAGACAGAAAACACTACACACTAGAGAAAACTCTGGCAGTCTTTTATTTTTTTAGATATTATTTCTAGACAACTAGTCTAAATCAACCTGACAAATAAAAACTTTAATTCCCAACCATTTTGTCCATGTATAGAATCCACACTAAAGCTTTTTGGCACTTACGCTGGTGACATAATCAACATAGGAAGCACACGCACGCACGCACACACACACACACACACACACATTTATGCCTCCCTTGCTTCCCCTGTATTATTTATAAATGAGCAGAGATTAAATAAATTCCTGGGTTATGCCCATTTGTTTTTCATGACATCCTGTGGACATTGTGCAGTGGTATCTCATAGAACTGGTTTTATCTGCCCCCACTGTGCAACTAAAAATGATGATTTTTAATGTAGATCAGAAGGAAGCACATTTTTTTCCCTTGCTCGCTTTTCCAATTGATTCTGCGGCAGGAGGGATCTTCCTTTGCTTTCCAAGTGCAGAATACGGGGCCAGATTTGTCATGGGGTTGGCACCATTGAAGTTGGTGGAGTTGCCCCAGGGATGAATTTGATTCACTTTTTGTTATTTTTTCCTTTAACTGCTGCTTGCCAGAAAAACCTCAGTCATTACACCGGTTAGACTAGAGAGCTGGCAACGTGCGTGGCCTCAACATTTCCTTTTATGAATCATCCTCTGGCTCATATGCAGAAATCCAAGAAAGGAGCGCATGCCTGCCTAGCTTGATGGAAATCACACACTGCCCAACTCAGGGCCATGTGTCTGACCTTTCCAGGAGCCAGCCAAATATGCTTGGCTTAAAACATCCCGTTTAATGGTACCTTTAGAACATGAACATCCACTATCGATCGATCTCTATAGAGTGAATTTAGCGTGGTAAGAGATGCTGGGCTGGAGATCGAGTTCTATATTTATCGATAGAACAGGCAGAAGCAGAGGAAGCTGTTCCTGCCTCCTTACGATGACTCAAAATGGGTCTCCCTCTAGGAATGAGAGGGTAGATTGGTGTCCATGCCCTGGCGGCTCAGGCCATTTTGCCGTGGTGATTTATGATGTGGATAGCCCTTTTTGATCAAGTGGATTGAGATCCGCTAACCCATTTCACAGACGCCACTGAACAGCTGCTGATTCTGGACCCCTATGACTAGTAATGACTATAAAATCGGGACATCTGGCCACCCTGCTGTACCGTAGGCATTTTGGGAGTGAGACAGACTTCAGTGCACTGTCCCCACCCCTTTCCCCAGCCTCCGGGAAGGGAGCTCCACAGGCCTGGGAACGTACAGAAAGGGTAACACTGACAGCAGGCAGAGTGGGGCTTGAGGCATGTGCATCATCTTCTTCACCCAAGCTCCCGCTGAGCTGCACTGACTATGCTGGGAGCCCCTTCCATTCCTTCGCAGGTTCAAGGGCAGCCCCTTGCAGCAGACCGGAGGCATTGCAGAAGGTGGGAAGGTTGGGAATCACGGGGCCACTGCCGAGGCACAGATGCCTCTCTTTCGTCCTTTGGGGAGCGGGGGCAGGTTGAGGAGGCAAACCTGTCCCCTGACAGTAGGCTTTGAGTGAATCTCCAGGAAGTGAACCTTTGCCAACCTTTTCTCCAGCCCCCAACCCAGAGAGTTAAAGAGGGTGATCGAGTCCTAGGGCTGGATATGAACTGGAGACCAAGATGGGAAAAGCTTGTTCCATGACAATCAGGGACAAATTCAAACCAGTGCCCCCCAACAGGCGGAGTAACAAGCGGAGTGCCCCAAGGGTCGGTGGTGGGGCCAGTTTTGCTCAACGTCTTCATTAATGATCTGGGGAATAGGGTGGATTGCACCCTCAGCAAGTTTGCAGATGAACCTAAACTGGGGGGAGTGATAGATACCCTGGAGGGTAGAGATAGGACACAGAGTGATCTAGACAAATTGGAGGATTGGGCCAAAAGAAATCGGATGAGGTTCGACAAGGACAAGTGCAGAGTCCTCCACTTAGGATGGAAGAATCCCATGCACTGCTACAGACTGGGGACCAACTGGTTAGGCAGCAGTTCTGCAGAAAAGGACCTAGGGGTTACAGTGGACAAGAAGCTGGATATGAGTCAACAACGTGCCCCCAGTTGCTAAGAAGGCTAACAGTATATTGGGCTGCATTAGTAGGAGCATTGCCAGCAGATGGAGGGAAGTGATTATTCCCCTCTATTTGGCATTGGTGAGGCCGCATTTGGAGTACTTTGTCTTTAATTACCTGAAAGTGGATTCCAGGGAGGATGGAGCTAGGCTGTTCTCAGTGGCAGTAGATGACAAAACTAGGAGCAGTGGTCTTAAGTTGCAGTGGGGGAGGTCTAGGTTAGATATTAGGAAACACTTTTTCACTAGGAGGGTGGTAGAGTACTAGAATGCGTTACGTAGGAGGTGGTGGAATCTCCATCCTTAGAGGTTTTTAAAGTGCAGTCTGACAAAGCCTTGGCTGGGATGATTTAGTTGGGGTTGGCCCTGCTTTGAGCAGGGGGTTGGACTAGATGACCTCCTGAAGTCCCAGAGCTGTTTATCCCCTTTTCTCCCGTCTTTTTTCTTTTAAAAAACCCCAAAATGTGCTGATCAAAAGGAAAAAAAAATGTCTTCTTCTGTGTAACTGACAATTTTTTATTTCCTGAAAATTTCCTTGATGTTCTGTTTGGTTCACGGACCTCAGAAGCAGGATTGCTCCTTAAGAAATGAAGTCCTATGAAAGGTGTGCTGTACATACCTTGTCTCTGTTGTGACTTGTTTTTCTTTGTACTCAGGGTGACCAGATAGAAAGCGTAAAAAATCGGGACAGGTGGCAGGGGGTAATAGGCACCTATATAAGAAAAAGCCCTGCATATCAAGATTGTTCCTATCAAATCAGGACATCTCATCACCCAATACATACCGCACCCTTGGAGAATGGAGAAATGGCCAATGCACAGCAGCCACCATTTTGTGTTCAGTCACCAGGCTAGTGCAGCGGGGACATACACTATCATGTCCTCTCTCTCTCGCTCTCTCTTCTAGAGACCTATTTTGTTGTTTTCGTGCTATAAAAATACACTCCACACACTCCATTCCCCTCTGACACTTCTCCTATGATCATCATTCTCATCTTCCTCCACAGCAGCTTGGACCTATTGGTACAGGTAAGGGGGATTCTCATTTCCCAGTCTGGGGAAATAGCAACCCATTGGTCCAACCTCCCTAGTTACCTAGCATCCATCGCTTAATAAAGGCTATTGGTTGCTACCACATTCAAAGTCATAACCTAGACTGAGTTAACGGCAAAAGGCTCAACAGCACCAGCTCTCTCCTCTTGACAAAGACATTTCTTAGCTTTGCTGATTTTTTGATTATTCATGTCTACCAGGCACCTCCATTCAGAGGGCTATATTTTCCATCTGGTGCAAATCAGCAGAGCTCCGTTCATTTCAGTGGAGTTACACTAATTTATACAAACCGACGCTCTGACCCAGAGTCTTGAGCAACAAGCCAGCTGTGTTTATCTACCTCAGTCATCGCTACAACGCTGATCAGAAGGTAGGTGTCTCAGCTGTCTCTTGACCTTCTCCTAACGCTCATTTCCTTCTGCTTTTTTATGTTTGCCTCACACAAAATGGGCATTGCAAAGCACTAGATGAGGCATTGTGGTCTAAAGGATAAAGGTGTATTTAACAGAATCATTCATGATCTGGAAGACAGAATAGACAGCACAGAACAAACATGAACATCTGAGGAGGGATAGGAAGTAGACAGCCATGGCTCCATCTCTCTGGGGGGGGAGAATGCTACATCCCTTAAAGGAATATCACAAATTGTGCTCCCTCCTGCGCAAATAGAGAACTACCGGAGAATGAGAATGGCTCAGAAAGCTCCTGAGCGGGCAGTGATGACTCTTACTAAGCACTCTGCTTTAGAAGGCAGAGTCTAGGCCTTAGCAATGCCCCCTTTCTCAGATCAGTGCACTTTTGGGCTTGCTCATTGGAATAATTTCTGCCCTCCAGTACATCTGTGCAGCTCCATGCATGTCAGTAGAAGAGCTGGGTGGAAAACAGTTATTTTCCCCCACTATCAATTTAGATGATCATTAATTGTCTTCATTTGCATCAAAAATTGCAGTAGAAAAGTTAGCCTTTTTGTTGAAAAAACCCCCCAAATGTAAAAACTGGAAAGTGTTTGCTTTCTGACAACCAATGACTGGAAGTTTTCATCTGAAACCTAAACATTTTCAACCGAAAATGGAAAAATATTTGATTTCCAATATTCCAATGAAAAATCTGAGGAGACTTTTCTGAGGAAAGCAGATAATTCCCCCCCCCCAATTTTAGTTTAATCAAAACCCCCAATTTTCCATCCAAAAGGAGTTTGGAGGGAAAAGTTTCACCTAGCCCCTAGACATTAGGATTGCATGTGCGGAAGAAGGGCATTTGGCAGCCATGAATGCCCAGGACCAACATGTCTTCTACCATTGCTGTATTGGCGCATACATGTGTTAATGGGTCCGAAGGGGGCTTTTTGATGCCATTGTGGTGCTGCTATCCCAGTGGAAGGGAATTTCACATACAAGAGATGCCACTTCCAGCATTAGGCAGGTTGCCAAGCAAAACCCACTGTTTTGTGTGGTACCTATGCCCCCAGTGAAACTGGCATGCCAGCTTCTGATTGGGCATGTTGCCATCAAAGCACATGGATATATGAGCATAAGCAGCCAGGAGGCCATGTAAGAACACCCAATACGTTTGTTAAGGGCAGGATTCCAAGTCATGAATGTTAAGCTGTCTGAGTCTATGTTGGGCTTTCATTACCCATGGTTAAGGGGATATGCCAGCCCTCCTCAACCTTCAAATGAGATTCATTATGATTCCACTGAATGAAATTGGTGGAATTAAATGATGATTTAGTGGGGCAGAGAGTCTCGGCAGTATTTACATTGACATTTGTGGGTGTGAGACCATAATCTGCCCCTGGAGCTGTGTAATTTGCTGTAAAGTCAAATGCTTTGGAGGGGTGGGAGAAACGTTCAACTTAGTAATAAACAAGAATATTTTTCTCCTTCCATAGCACCTTTCACCCAAGGGTCTCTGATCCTTCAACTCTTATCTATGTATTACAAACCCCCCCATGGTTTTTTGCAGAATTATAGCTAAGCAGGTCCCAGGATATCGGAGAGACAAGTTGTATGAGGTAATATCTTTTGTTGGACCAACTTCTGTTTATAGGAGAGACCTTGCCTCTCTAACACGCCCATTAGATAGGTATTTTAAATCGACAGACAAACTTAGGTGCAGAGCACTTAGGGAATTTGCTCAAAGTTATGCAGGAAGCCTGTGGTACAGTCAGAAATAGTACCCTGATCCCAGACACTAGCCACTAGAAAATATTCCCTTCCATTGCCTATTCCATGATAACCAGGGAACCATCCAAAAGCATGGCTGAAAAAGAAATATAAAATAGCTCAAAGGAAGTCTGCATTAAACATAGGGTAGATACTGTCACACAAGTGTTTGTTTTGCAAACGGAACCATATTCAAATAAGAAAGTGTCCCAGCTTGTAGTGTGAAGTCACCCTAGACTACTTACATAGAGAGTTCCACTCAGCTTTTGACAGGAAGTACGGCCTCACCATCATTATCTGGTTTTGCGGGACATCTCTGACATCTGGAAAGAAAAACACCAAAGGCCTTGAATCCCCTTACCAATAATAATAATGCCTTCCCCATAAAAAAGAAGAGAATGCCTTCCTAATCAAACGTCAGAATATTCTTCATTTAAGAAATAGCTTTTCATTCTTCAAAACAACAGTGAAAAAAAATCCCTGAAATATGAAGACTAAATAATATCACGCTGACTCACAGAATATTGACTAGTGCAATATCTCTCACAGTTCAGAGCAACTGCACCTGTATTTCAGCTCCATGGTTCAGCTAGACACCCACTCTCAGGGTTTTGGCTCTTCGGGCCGCTGCCTTTTTTGGATGGAGACCTGCATCTCACTCCCTCTGACTGAGATACTGCCAGGCTTCACATTTCCCTGCCTTCACTGTGTTATTCACAGCAGAGACAGGCTGCTCAAGCAGGCCTGCTTGCTTGCTCTTCAGGGCTGGTTAACAGCCTGACAGCCTGCAATTCTAGTTATCATACAATTCTTGTAGGCAAGACTATTTTATCTGTAAGGTAAAAGCATTACAGAGAAAACACATTAAAACAATAAAGGAAGCTACATGCATGCTGCTAAGCTTAACAGAGACCACCTCAACTCTAACATGGGTTCTGGCAGGAGCAGGCTTTCAACACTCAACCCAAGGGGTTTCCTGGTGAGTTCAAGTTCCTTACACCGTCGGCTCAGAACAAGCACCCAGTCAAGTAGGCTCAGTCTTTCCAACCCTTCCCTAAGGATTGGGGCCCTCCGTGAACCACGGGTCCTGTACTGTGGCTGCTTCACGAAGAAGGCTATTAATCCAAAACTCCTTTGTCTGTTGGTCCCTGCACAATCCAGCTGGAACTAGATCTCAGGGGGGTGGAGTGGGGTGTGTGGCTTCAGAGGGCTGATAACAGAGGAAGTACATAAGCATCTCCCCCGTTAGAGGAGTTACATGCAGTGCCACAATAACACATACACAGCTGCATTTTTAAATACAACAGACTCCGAAAATATGAAACCTAATTCAATAAGGTTTAACTTATTTCGGGAAAGTTGATCTTAATTCCATAAGGCTTGTCCAGGATATTGTCAGTTTGTCACAATATCAACACCCCCTTCTCTGGCCTTGACAAATCCCATCTTGCTTTGCTTACATGCATCCTAAATGCTGTTGCAAAGATCCCTAGCTTATTTTGACCCTGTTGCACTTTTCTTTCCCCACTTCATTGGTCCCCTCTTCCCCATCAGATGAAACAGAAACTACCTGGCTTTACTTTCAAGGCCCTTCACCGTCTATCCCTATGCTGCCTAATGTCTCTCAGACAGTATCGTGATTTGGCCCTCTGCCTCTGATTGGCCAATGATGCCAGCCTTCATCGCTTGTTAAAACTTTCGAACAAGCATATTGGGGCTTTCTCCCACGCTGCCACTTGCACAGGGGACGAGCTCCCTGTACACACCCGCAAAGACACCCCACTGTCCTCCTTCAAACTCTCCTTTGCCGTGGATGCCTGATAAGGATTAGGCAGTCTGTGTTGAGACTATTGCCCATTGTGCTGACCGGTTCTGCCTCATTGTTTTCTCCTGCTCATCCATCTGTCAGTCCGTAACCATCTGTTGTCTCTAGTCTTACCCTTAGATTGGAAACTTGTTGGGGCAGGCAGTGTCTTTTATTTTGTGTTTGTACAGTGCCTAGAATAATCAGGTCCATGTTTGGGCCACCTAAGTCAGTAGCACCATGCAAATAAATAATAAACAATGTACATTTAAAAAGAGACATTTTGAAGTAATCCTTACCGGCAGAAACACAGGCCCCAATGCTTTTCTCGCTTACTCTTGTGTGTGTAAATCAGGAGACAATCTGCTGCAGTCACACTTACATCTGTGTCAAAGCAGCATTACTGATGTGGAATCAGACTCCTGGACCACCACTGACAAACTATGGGCATGATCCTGGAAGGAGCTTTTGTAGAAGAAGTAAAACAGGAAGTGCTATAGAAATTATCATCAAGGGACTTGCTGGGCATCAGCTGATGTGCACATAAACAAGGGCTCAATACCAGATGGGGCAAAATGAACCCACCGCCCATTACTATAGTTCTGAACGCAAAGAGTGCAGAAGTCTCAGAAGGATTTCCATACAAGTAATGGTATGTCCACATCTCTCACCAAGTCAAGCAGGTGGGATTTGGAGCTTTGCTGCTCTAGCCTGTGTTAAAGAGAGGATTTAGGAGAGCTGGCTGAACATGAAAGAAACCCTGATTCATAAATATTTTTGCGCAGGAACACCAAATTCAATTTGCCATGACTTGTAGGGTCTTATTATTAACATGCAATTATGTGGACAGCCACTGGGTATCACTGCCAATGTCTGAGAATCACGAAAGCTTCATGAATTTCAGCACAAATAATTATTCCTTCCACAATAACACTGGAGAGCCTGTTATGCCTCAGTCGGTGGCTTGAAAGGTTTCAGTCAGGGAGCAGAAACAATACTTATCACACACGGCAAAGAGACGAAATGAACAGTTTGCATGAGATGAACATAGTTTGTTCATTCTGTATGGTGAACGCTCAAATTCCTATGGGTGCGTGTATAGGAAAAAGGGCCAAATGTGCAGCAAACATTCTGCTCAACTTATCAGTTGACCAGAGCTAGTAGTTCATTTTACCCTGCCTTGGTGAGAGATGTGGTCATACCTTCACTTGTATGGAAGTCCTTGTGCACTCTTTACAGGCAGAACTGTACTGGGGGGGAGGGGGTAGATTTTGACCCATCTAATACTGTGCCTTTGTTTGGGTGAGCAGCAGCTAATGCCCAGCAAGTCCCTCGAGGAACATTCCTACAGAATTACCAGTGACTTCCAGGCACTGCATTTGAGAGTCTATTCTCCCCTCATCATCTCCACTGACGCTATTTGGAGCTGTGTCCATGTCCAGAGCCATGGTGTGCTATGGGCGGAGTGGGGGCGGCCAGGCCTCCGGGTGCTGGCCTGTGTGGGGGGTGCCAGGCTGGCCCTTCATGATGCGCAAGGGGTGCAGGAGACCGCAGGTGAGGCCACCCCATCTGAGCCAGCACCGGGCTGCAGGGCTGGAGCGGCAGGGCACACCAGGCCAGGGCTTCATGACTGTTGGGGGCCACAGGAGTCTCTAAGGGGTGCCCCTCAGCGCCTCCCCCCCAGCGTGTCATGAAGGGCCAGTCCAGACCCCCTCCGCAGGCCCGGGGGCGAGGCTGCCCCGTCTGAGACAGTGCCGGGCTGTGGGGCTGCAGTGGGAGAGGTGGGCACTGCACCAGGTAAGTGTGGGGAGGTGGGCGGAGGCAAGACTGCATTTGCGCCCCCCCAAAGCTTCACGGCCCCCCCGCAGGTACAACCCCCCCTCCCTTGGGCAACTGGGGGGCAGCACCAGCACCCCTCCTGTCCTGCATGGAGGGGGAGGGGAATGAGGCCTGAGGGAGGCACAAATGTAGGCTTGGCCCCCGGGCGCCGGGGACCCTCCATACACCACTGTCCGGAGCTTAGACTACTCCAAACCCCCTAACTGTACTGGCCACCGCTTTGTGCACCTTCACTTTTGTGGAAATTTGGAAATAAGCCTGCCACGAAGCACAACATAGGGCACATTTAATTACTTCCATTTTAAATTTGATTTTTCTAGGACAGAGGGTAAACTATAGAAATACCATGCTGACAAGCATAGGTGCTGGAATTAAAGATGCCAGGGGTGCTGTCACACTCTCTGGCTTGAAGTGGTTTCCATTAATACAGGGTTTACACGTTCGTTCAATGGCTCTCAGCACCCCCACTATAAAAATAGTTCCAGCACCACTGTCCTCAAGCCTTTTCCATATTTTGGAAAAGCTGATACAGTTTGTCCACAAGGTGTCACTGTTTACTTATGTATCTTGTTCAGTGTGGCAGCTTCCTACAAATCCTGATTCAAAAGTAACATACAATATGTTTTGCTCTTTAAAAAAAGAGAAGGGGGGGCGGTTGGGTAGGAAAACGAAAATGGGCTGCCAGTGACAAACCAAATTAAGGACAAACCTACAGTTAGAGAGACTTGGCTGTCTGGTTTCAAACTATTTACTAAAAAACCCTTTGATTGTGACCTATACCCAGAAAACATTTTGTTTTTTTAAAAAAGAAAGAAACACACTCGCCATTGACACAACTCTGAGAATCTGGCTCAGATGTGGTCTTAGAAAGCAGCATGAAGAGAACTGCATTAGTAAGAAATCAGTGGCAGTCTAAAAAGCTAACAGAATGTTAGGAACCATTCAGAAAGGGATAGCTCATAAGACACAAAATATAATAATGCCACTGTATAAATCCATGGTATGCCCACACCTTGAATAGTGCATGCAGTTCTGGTTGACCCATCTTAATAAAGATATATTCTATTATGAAAAAGATACAGTGAAGGGCAACAAAAATGATTAGGGGTATGAAACAGCTTCCATAAGAGGAGAGATTAAAAAGACTTGGACTGTTCAGTTTAGAATAGAGACGACTAAAGGGGATATGATAGAAGTCTATAAAATCATGAATGGCGTGGAGAAAGTGAATAGGGAAGTGCTACTTACTTCTTCAAACAACACAAGAACCAAAGGTCATTCAATGACATTAATAGGCAGTAGATGTAAAACAAACAAAAGGAAATACCTCTTCACGCAATGCAGTCCATCTGTGGAACTTGTTATCAGGAGATGTTGTGAAGGCCAAAAGTATAACTGGGTTCCAAAAAGAATGAGATAAATTCATGTAGCATAGGTCCATTAATGGCTATTAGCCAAGATGGTCAGGGATGAAACCTCATGCTCTGGGTGTTCCTAAGCTTCCCGCTGCCAGAAGCTAGGAGTGGACAACAGGGGGTAGATCACTTTACAGTTGCCCTGTCCTCTTAGTTCCCTTTGAAGCATCTGCCACTGGCCTCTGTCAGAAGACAGGATACTGGGCTAGATGAACAATTGGTCTGACCCAGCATGGCCTTTCTGAAGTGGGACCAAGAAGAGAACAAAAGAACTTCCTTGGTCTCTTCTGAGTAGAGCCAGATGGGAAATGGGTTTCCCATCCCATGAGACTTTTCAAAAAACTTTCCCATCCTGAAACAGACATAAAGCTGATCTTGAAAATGTTCTCAAACTAACAGTCTGAAAGATTTTTGAAGTTGGATCAATCAAAAACATTTGGTTTTGAAACAGTTCATTGCAATTTTGATGGTTTAGAAAAAAACCTATTTAGAATCAATTAAAATTTCAAAACAAAGTCATTTGGAATACACACCTGAAAACTTTTTGTTGAAAGAAGATCACATTGGGATATTTTGACCATTTAAAAAAAATTCAAAATTTTTTAGAATTGGGAGATGTTTTGAAAGTAGCCCTCTCTGTCTTAAACAATTGCAGTTTCAACATATCAACATTTTTTAGCAAAACACTTTGTTGGGAAATTCCCAATCAGCCCTACTTTTGAGTACAAGTCACGGAGCACGTGATGCAGTCATGGCATGGTTGGTGTTGGTATTCTGAAAATCTGCGTGGATGCATTTGTCTGACTTGGGTGCTCATTTTGGAAAAACGTGTGAGAAATCAATTTTTTTTTCTTGCGTGTTGGGCCAAAAATGGTTGCTCTCCTCTGAAGCTCTTATGGCCTGGGTTTTCAGAAGCGCTGAGCACTCCCAGCTTCTGTTGAAGTCTTTGGGAGTTATGCAGCATAAAATCTCTGAAAAACAGGCCATTAGACTTCTGGAGGGTACAGTGAGTTGCAGGGCAATACCCTCACCCAATTCTCTTGCAGTATGCTTTGGCCTCACTTTGGATCCAAGCCCATGAAGGGCTTATATCCTGATCCTGGTTTAGTTGTGGCCAAAATCTACAAATGTCAGTCGACAGAAATTTTGTTCTGCTGAATCCAAACCCAAATCCTAACCGACTTTTTAACCAGGACCCCAATCTAAAGCTGATCCAGATACAAACAGTGAATCCTGATTTTTGGAAGCTGTCTATAATTTCATATAGTGACAAAATAATAACAACACATCCATTCATCTTTCCATGCACAAATAGCATATTATTCTGTGGCAATAGCACTAAACAAGAAAAATACCCCAAGCTATAGGGTTTGGAACCCTTTCTGCACAATACATTTGTATTTTTATGAATGGCTGCTACTCTTTCTTCCTATAAAGCTACTGGCATCTCCTTAATTGTTTCTAAAATCAACTGCTAGCCATATTAAAGTTTAGTGAAGATATCTTTCTGGAAAAACATCCGAAGGCCCAACACAGGGATGAAACGAATCAAACTTATTAAAAAGAACACAGAGCCTGGCGCCTCCGTGGGAATGTCTACACAGCTATTTTGACTGCTGTAACCAAAGCTCCAATGTGGGCTCTGAGACCCTCTGTCATGGGTTTCTACTTGCTGTGTAGACTTACTGAATCCACAAGCCTGGGTCCAACAGCCCCAGGTTTCCAATTCAGTGCAGACATACCCATAGGCTCCATTGTTATATGGCTAATACTAATACACAGTAAGAGACACTGCCTCCCCCAAGGAGCTTGCCAGCCAAGCAGACACAGCGATTATCATTACCCGCATTTTGCGGGTGTGGAATGGAGGCACAATGAGATTAAAGCGATTTGCCCAAGTTCACACAGGAAGTTTGCAGCAGAGTCCGGAACTGAACTACACCCCCTGAATGTCAGCCCCCTGTCTCGACCACAGGACCACCCTTCTCCCCTGCAGCCTTTTCCATTGTCTTATTTGTATGCTCCATTGGGGTAAGTAACAAACAGGAGTACTGCTCCGTTTTGTGTGTCCTTTCCTGAAAAGTGGCCTCTCTGTTTCAGACCGCATTTTGAAATCCACCCAGCGTAATTGATAATTGCATAAAAAGCTTTGGGGGGTTGGACAAGATAATAGCAGTTTTACAAGAGCCTAGAAGACACTGAAAACTTTTACAGAGGTTTTTTGGTTTTTTTTTATGTATAATTATTATTTTCCCCCAATGTTTCATGTATTCTGTTGCTGGCAGAGTTTCAACTGTAGGGTGGACAAGGGCATTAAATTAGCATTTCTCGAGGTGGATTTGGATCCGGGATCCTAGGCAGATTGTACCACAGGGACCCTGGTAGTAATAAGGAAATCCCCCAACATGGTCTTGCAGCGTAGCTGGGACTGACACATATTTAAACTATGTCCCCAGATTAAGCTATAGCTCTGTTCAACTTTCTCCCAGCACATAACCAGGTCCCCCTGCTGCAGTGGTTTACACAATGCAGAAGGGCTGTTGGGCTCTTTGTGAATAGCTCTTTTCCAGCTTTAATTTCTATGATTTAGTGGAGGGGCAAGCAAACAGTTCACCACCTACTCCAAGTGCAAGGCACATTTCTTTGACTTTGCCTTCTGCAACATAAACATGGAGAACATGCATAGTTAAATAAAAACCTTTCCAAAACAAGACACTCCACTGCACACACTTCTCCCCTGAGACAAGGATAAGAGAACAACATGTGATAATTGTGTAGTCATGTTGATAAATGCACAACTGGAAGGTGCCTGGGTACTATGCTGATGAGTGCGGTATGAGAACCGATATAGACTCGAAGGGTAGATTACTAGTCTTGATTTAAATGAGGCATAGGGCAGTGTCACAGGGTGGCTTGCCCCAGGGGCTGGACATCTTGGGATAAAGCCAACCCTGATTACAGGATGAGCCCTACCGGAGTGGGTTCAGGAAATTCTCTATCGAGGGTAGCAGGTGGCTGCATAAGGTGGGGGATGCTATACAGTCAAGGTCTGGAGCAGTCAGATTAGCTTTTCCAGAGACTTTGAACTGTCCAACTCTGGGAAAGAGGGTTGGAAACTCCCCAACGAACTAAAGGGAGAGAGACGTTGACCTGGGCCTGGGGGCTGGAGGGCCAGTATATACCGAAAGAGTGAACAACTGGAGCACAGGTGAAGAGTGTTTTAATTTCCTTTGAACTATCTTGAGTTTGGTCAAGGATCCTTGTGAAGGAGACAACGGGAGGAGGGGAGTGCTGCAGAGCTACCTCTGGCCATGAGGGGGCGCTTGAAAGGTAGCCAATCCTGTTACAAGGAGATTGGGACTGCAGCTGTTTTCCTCTGCTAATATACCTTGGTCCTGACCTGAAACACCCCTGAGCTCTCCTCAGCCACAAATGCCAATTAGATGCCAAACATCTCAAACTGGGCGATGCTGTTGTGAGACAGAAATAAAAAGTTCCCCAGAGACCTGGATTGAGGCCAACAAACTCATTTCACTTATGTGATCCCAATTTGAAACCGCAGCTCCAGAGGTGAAAGGCGGGCAGCTAGTTTGTTTAATTCTGAACATTTGCATATCTCTTTCTCTTGCTGCATTGATATCAAATCTGCAACAATCTATTAAAGCTTTCATCTGAATAGCCATTATGCTCCTGAGAATGGATACCGGTTCCCTTTGGGGCTCCAAGTAATAAACAAATCATTTGTGGCACATGTGTTGTTCAAGCTTCAAGCAAGGTAAATGAAAAATATAGATTACGGTGCCTCAAGTCCTATCCATTTTCCCCTCTTGTCAAACATTCTTAGCCATATTAGCAGCAATAAAATGCCTTATTGCAATTGAAATGTTGAAAAGACTTAACAATGTCCTTTGCAAGAATTGTATTTCTCGACTCGTTACATAAATCTACAGGCTTTCAGGCAAGCCACTGTCGCAGCAATCCCTTATTTCCTGCCGTGGTGGCATCTCCATTTTAAAAAGATCAAGATTCAAGATATTTCCCTTTCTTTTCTTCTTCTCTCTCTCTTTCTTTTTTTAAAAAGTCCAGAATATTCACCATGAAAAACGTTATAGACTCTCACTTTATCAGACATTTTATGTACTGGCACCTGTTTAGGCCAGTAGGTTGGCCAATGGCAACTGAAAGTCCACTGGATTGAGGAGGATGGTTTTAACAGCACCAGGTGACTATAAACCATTCTTCCCCTCCAGCCCCAAAGAAAAGGCGTTGTGCTTGCCATTGATTCAGTGCATCTCCTCTTTCAGCAAGGCTTCTCGAGTCCTAACTGGAGAAGGAAGCTGACTTTGACTGCTAGAATTTCCAAAAGGAGGACAGCAATGGGAACAATCCTTCCCTGTGGGCTGAATCCCTCCTGGGGTGCAGCAGGCCTGACTTCCAAGAATATAGGCCCAGATGCCCAGCTGTCCTGGTGATGTTAATGTAGTTTCGCTGATTTTCACCACCTGACGATCTGGCCTGTAGCTTTTACCTCTCTCCTGCTGCTTGTGTGATTCTGCCCCCTTGCATCTTGCCTTTCAAGAGACATTTTTAAACCTGAGAAGCATTGAGTGAACAGGGAATGTCACATTCCCAAACTAAAGTGGAATACCTGAGAAGATACACACTTTTTTTTTGTTTTTAAGGAATCTTAGCAATCAAAATTCCGTGCTGATGCAACCAATGTTAAAATCCTGTGTTGAAAAATATGTTGTCAATCGCAGAGCAAGTTTCTCAGGTTGATATGGCAACTGGAAACACTGGAAATCAAAGCTGAGCAAATATTCTTAAAGGAAGAAAATAAACATTTTGAGGCATAGTCTCAGGGATTTAACATGCTCAGGTATCAGTGTTTCCTTTTTTATTTGCAAGCTAGAGAAAGAGCAGTGTCATGCCATGGCAATAGAGTCTATTGCCATAGTCATGGGCTCTTTCTTTAAAGTTCTGCAGTAGCAGCTTTGGGATTTGTGTGTTATAGATCGATAGTCGCCCAGCTTTGTTCTTTTGGACTTTTGACTCCCACGTTAGATCCTCTTTAATGGCACCATGATTTCTAAGGCAGCCTCTTTTGCCTGGAAGGGCTAGAGAGCTGGGAGAAATTAAATCCATCTTCAGGCAGGGCTCAGGAAACATGAGGTTGTGATCTCTTCTCCAGGTGAAAGAGCAGAAAGGCTTCATGGCCACCATCCAGCAAAGTACCTAACTACAGGCTTAACTTTAAGCGTGTGAGTAGTCCCACCAAAGTCAATGGGATTAATCATGTGTTTAAAGTTAAGCGTGTGCTTTGCTGGATCAGAGCTTCTATGTATATATGTACACCCTGTTTGGCCCTTCCCAGGGGTTTAAGTGGTCCATATGTTCCCATGTAGGCCATCTGTACTGGAGTTAACGTCACCTTGAGCATTACAGTGAAGCCAGCGTCATGCTAGCACAGACCACTTGGAAGACTCTGCTTTATCCTACGCTATCTAATGAAGAGAACATAGCCTTTTGTTTCCCCCCCCAACAGATGCTGAAATAGATGCTTTTGACAATATTTTCAACACAACCTCTTAGATCTGATTGAAAGTTTCTTCTTAAGTCATGGTCCCATGACTCAAACCAGGCAATCAACTAATATTTAGATTTCTACCTGGAATCAGAAGACTTTAAATCAGCCACCTCAAGAAACTAAAGGGACAATCAGCTCTTATTTTATATTTATTTTAATCTTTCCTTTAAACAAAGGGTTGCTATTCTTTTCTCTTCCTGCAATGAAGTTAATAGATTTATTCATCAAGTTTTCTAAATTTAGACATCAAACTGCTGTTTCTCTCCCACTGCTAATTTTATTCTTAGCAGCACTTACATAAAGGCAAAGCATTGCAAGATATGACAAAAACACGAACCTGCTGTGGCCTGGAATGCACTGGCAGGGTAAAATACAATGAGAAAGACTGATGTACTACAGAACTTTTATAGCAAGTGCTCCCAATAAGCTATATGTTTTACATGACACACTGATTTTTAATATTGTTTCTTACCTGTATTAGCATCTGCTCCAGCTTCCCCTGGAGTTCTGTCATTATCTTCAAGGGGAGGAGGAGCAGGTTAATAGGACCTCCCTTTGCATTAAGTTGAGTGGTAAACTTGGTCTTCAAGTCAACTGGAAGAAGACCAAGCTGATGGTGGACATCTTCCCCATTGTAATTGATGGACAAGAAGTTGAATCTGTCAACTCGTGAGTATCTTGGCTCTGTTGTCACCAAGAAGGGAGGTTGCCTTGCTGATGTGACATCACATCAGAAAGGCTATGGGTGTTATCAAGCCCTTTGGAAGCCTCTGTGGCGTCAATGCCACATACCACCTTGGCCACAGATGCACATCTATCAAGCAGCAATGGCTTCCGTCCTTTTATATGATTCTGAAACCTGGCCCACCACAGAGATGCAAATGTAACAGCTGGATCCTTATGACATGAAACAGCAAGGATGAATTGAAGGCATATTTGGTGGTTTCATTTAATTTTGAACAAGGATGTCAGGTGTCAGACCAACCAGCCTCCAATGTCTTCGAAAATGACTCAACTCCAACTCAGGGAGCTTGGACATCTGCTCTGTATGCTGGAGGGATGCCGTGGCTTCAGACCTTGCCAACCTCGGCCTTAATACAGAGCAGGCTGTAACACTGGCAGGAGACTGGACTCTGGAAATGGGTGATCCAAAGTGTGGATTCTCCACGAGTAGGAGAATCAAGGAATGAATGATGGTGCTTAGCACATTGCAGAAGTGTTGGCCCCCATTCACGAACAGCGTTTAGGTTGGTGGATCGTACTTCCTGACGATGTCAAGCACTAGTCAGTACATGACCAGTGTCTATTGCATGGGACACTGGCTTTTCACAGATTTCACAGGTTCCCCTTGCCCAATTGCCAGTATTTTGCCTTGGAAAAAGCTGGTCGTTCTTGCTTGCCTCATGCCAGCTGGGAGAGTTCCTTTGGCACGAGATGCCTAACTCATATGTATTACTGAGAGTGCAGGCGCACCCATCAAGGGTCAGGGCCCCCCTGTGCATTGCACACATGTGCAAGAACGAGACAGTGTTTGCCCCTAACAGCGTACCTTTCTCTTGCCATCACTTTCCAAAGGTCTTGCTCAGGATGAGGGTGAAGCCCTCCTGGCATATTTGATTGGAAAACACCTCTGTAAACTCTGCAGGTTTCCTACAGCCTTTCAGAGGGCATGAGTCCTTTGCATTTCCACTGGCTCTAGCCGTGCTTCATTAGTTTAGGTTAATCAAGTGCCAAGTATCGCTCAAGCCCAGGGAGCTACGATAGCCAATGGGGGTCTATTTTCTTCTGGATACATGCACGTCACATCCATTGCCATCAATGGGCGTTACAAACGCTTTTTTGGAGAGAGACCTTGATGTGTAGAAGAGAGTTAGATTAAAAAGCAATAATGGGGCCAATTCAGTTCTGGCGTGATTAGATGCTTTCTATCTTTAAGGCATGTTGCTTACACCAGAGCTGACGTTTATCCAATGTGTTGTAACTTGGCCCTAACCAAAAAGTTCCATCACCTGGTAGGTTCTTGGCATCCTATGTGAAAGTGAGTTTGGTGTTCTCCTGGACACCTGTTCACTGAGAAGGCCAAGAACTGAAAGAGCATGGAGCCTTGAATCTCCCAAATTACAGTTGAATCCTATAGGCAAAGAAGTGTCAGGGAAACAGCCAATTTCCTGATGCTTGGACTGCGGAGAAGAGGACTTCACTCTTATAGGTTGTCAATATGATACCTGAACAGCTCTAAAATGCGCTTAAACTGGGGACAGTGCGGAAGCCCTGGGAAAAGCCCAAGAAAGGGCCAAACTGAGTGATGGTACAGGGTGTGGAAACAGCAAGGACTTTGTTTGCGTATGTCATGTATTGTGGACCTGATCCTCAGCCAGTGTAAACTGACTCAGCTTCACTGTTGATGTAACTGCATTGATTTACAACAGCTGGGGATCTGGCAATAGGTGAGCTATAGATAGAACATCCTATATGAAAGATAACATGCTGAAAGTATCCTTGAGGTTTCCAGGTCTGGGTGGTTATTTTTAGGGAAAATATTGATTTTTTTTACTCCAAAAGAGGATGAGCCATCTTTAAACTGATACGCTGACAAATCATTTCATTTAATTTGAACGCAAATTGGAGTGCCCTGAAGCACTTTTATACCTGCAGATCAATCAGCCCCCAATAAGTATGGACTGTTGTAGCCTCTGTCAGTCCACTAACAATTTTCAGTACTGAGGATATTGAAAACGGGAGGCATTTCTGATCTACAGATCATAAAAACCTACTCTTAAATTTTTGCTTGTGTGGTGGTTTGTCGGAATTTAACCTAAATCCAGAAATTGGTACCTTAGTTGCACTGGGTCACATTTATTCTTAATGTAACTGTTTGGTAATGGAAGAATCTGCATTTTATTACACTGGACATTGGGCTCAATTCTCCACATTTATTCTAGTTGTACACGGCCGTAACTCCAGTGACCTGAATGGAATTGCTTTTGATTTATGCTGTTGTCACAGGAGAATCAAATCCAGAATGTTTCTCTCCTGATATTAGACTATGGCAACCACACTGGTATCCTCAGAGTTAATAGCTGCAATGTATATACCAAATCATTGTCTCTAGCTTTCTCCGTATGTTAATTTTCCTTAATCCTGTTATCAGTATAGCTAGTTGGACAAACAGTGTGATAATAAAGTAGTCTTTATTGTACACTTTTTTCAGTTCCAGATTAACCAGGAGATTTCCCAAATACTAAAGGGATTTGCTTTACCTACAGTGTTCAAATTGCCGGATAAAAGTGTGAGAGGTGGGGGGGAAGGTGGAGAGAGAGGAGAGGAGAAGGGACCCGCAACAACCCACATCACACATACATGGAAAGATATTTATCCCCAAGAAGTGGTGTTCTTTTTTTCCTCTCAAATCTGGGAGGCCCACACTCTCCCTCAGTGTTTGCAGCCAAAGGCAAACACCATGAGGGAGCCTGTGTATTAGAGACAGAGACAACCTGTCCATGAGTCCAATCTGTGGAATGTATTTCTGTATTTAAGGATAGTTTAATGCAAGCCCCAAATATCTGGGACACCATCAACTCACTCTGGGGGGTTTTCTGAAAGGGCAGCAGATGCCTCCTCATGCTTGCTCTGGTCCCCAGGTGCTGGCCCCTTTATCACCATCAGGATATTTGTAAAAAGATATTTTCCTTATTATTGCTACAGGTGCTTACTTAGTTCTAGATAAAGACAGCTTATCCCTCCCCCCCAACACACACCACGCTTTTTCCCCCCTCTCGATGTGTCGTAGCTTTATATGAGGCTAATGGAGCAAGGCAATGCTCAAACGTCAAATTAAACTGCACAGCTCTGTAATCACTCAGACTGACATGGCATAAAAGGATAATTAGTAGTTCATTACATGGAACATTGTTTGTTCAGCTAAATTGATTTCTCTCAGCTGCCCATGTTTTCTGTTTACTTAGCGAGCGCTCAACTGCACATTTTTATTTGTGAACTAGGAAATCCCTTCCTCTGAACTTTTTTTTTTTTTTTGATCAGCGTTGAGTTTTTAAGTAGAGTTTGCTTGAGGTGGGTGAAGCGCCGAAATTACAAACAGGTGCACAGTAACAATTGCCCATGTGGAGCGATGTGCAGTACAAAACAAGCTGTGGTTAAGGAGACCTGCGTGACTCCCCCAAGAAAGGCCATGCGCATCCATCTGCTTTGTACATGGAAATTCTTTGCTTGGTTGGTTGCTTTGCAACTTACAGTGAACTTCCCTTTCTCATATTAAAAAAAGGGGGGGGGGGAGAGGTGGAGAGATAATCCTCCAGCACTGGGAGCGGAAATGCTGCAAACAAAGTCTTTTTAAAGCCTGCCATTTGCACATTGGGATGCACAGAAAGGAGGTGGTTGTTGTTTTAAGCCTGCTTTTCTTTCCACTTGCAATTAGGGTTAAAATGCAAATAGCCGGCCACCTTCAAAGCTTTCTAACCTTGTTACCTCATGAAAATCTAAATATTGATTCATGTTGCTTTCAAAGTCTTGTCAGTAGCTGCAAGTGCGTGTGTGTGTGTTGCCAATTCTGGCACTTTTATTATGACTCTCACTTTATTGGGGGGATTTTTTAAAAGCCCCAGCTTCTGGAATCATGAGGTCACGTGGGAATCTCAGCTTCCATTTTTTTTTAAATGTAAGTTTCTAGCGCTCATGATTGTAGAGAAAAGCTTGAAACAGTGACCCTAATGGCTCAGAACCAGAAGGAAAACAAACCAAAACCAAACCCAGAACCAAAAAAAACCATATACGTTTTTTAAAGTCTCATTGTTTTTCAGCCTTTTTCAATTCTGGGGATCAGTTTGAATGCTTGGCATTAGTAATACTGCCTATGCTACACCAGCTAGGGAAGAAAGAGGAGTGTTATTCCCATAGGAGCCAATGGGGGAAAGCTATGATTACTCCACTGACATCAGTGAAGTCTCACCATATTGCCACTGGTATAAATGCAATCAGAATCTGGTGCATATTCCTATGTGACATCTGTTTGCAGTCCTGCTCATCATGCATCAGACTGTATCGCCACACGAGAACACATGACACTGTGACGGCATACGATGGAGAGACTTACAATGGACTGAACCAAAAATCTTGGCTCTAAACAGCCCTTTTCCCTCCTTGAACCATGAGCTATTGAAGACCAGCTACAAATCCAAGTTTAGTGATTTGTGCTCTTTTCTGCTATCTTCCCATGCTACCTTTTGACTGTTGGTGTTTGTAAGGCACAGAAACATTTTGCTCAGAGTAGTTCAGGGGCTGGACTAGATTTTTTTTTTTTTTGTTGATTAAAAACAAAGGGAAGTTTAGATGCACAGTTTATCTCAGCTATGGAACTAGTCCCGTCAGCAAACGTTGTTGTTGTAGCAGAATGTTGACACCCTAAAACTGTCAGTACCACAACAGAAGTTTGGAAAAAAGCACTTTCTAAAAGGAGCTCATGAATGGGGCATCCAGTGAAATGTAAAACCAGGAAGAGAGTTCCTTGAAAAAGAGATTTGTTTTCTGACAAGATTCAGAACATGATTGGATTCCTCAGCTCCTTGGAGAAACATGCAGTTATATAGGTAAAAATTTATCCTGAGAAGGCCATCTATTGACTTTTCTGGGCTTTGGATCAGGCCCGTACTATTTTACTTTAAGTGAAAGCTTAGACTCTAGAGCAAAAGATGACAGCCACCAGGGAAAATGGCTTACTTGCAAGTTATTGTTTGCATTGCTATAGCACCTCAGAGTCCCAGTAATGGGCCAGACCCCATCTCCCATTGTGCTAGATGCTGTACAAACAAAGAAAAAAAAAACAAGGGCCCTGCCCCAACAGCTTGCTGCAAACCTGCCCAAGAGGATTCACCGATTGTAGCATTATACCATGAGAACCGGAGAGTGCAATCGCATTGAATCCTATAATAAGCAAAAGTGAACCAAACACCAGTCTGGCTTCTGTGTTCATGCTTACGCAAATGAAAAAGTAAACAAAGATCAAAGAATATATTCATCCATGATTAATAATCAAAGGTGATGTTTGCAGTAAAGATAAGGACATTTTTAATCTGACCATGTTCCTTAAGTTTAGAGTTTCCTGGCTCCTGCAGATTTGCCACAATTTTTCCATCTGTAGAACATGGTTTGTTTTTTTAAAAATTCATATAATTGATGTATTTATTTGCAAATGTAATGGAAGGTTATAAGATGTGCATTATTTATTCAAGAAATCAGAACTGCTATGTTGGAGACTGAGTAAATGCGTTAATAAAAACACAAAAAACAAAAACACACCATGTGTTTTGTACCCAAGAGAACAAAACCACTTCTTCTAAGCCATTCCAGTCTGTCAGGCAAATGCATATTAAAAAGAAAAATGTGAAAGATATATTATTTACCAAATAAAACAGAATAAGCTCCTTTAGAGCAATTCAGTCTGTCATGTAAATTCTGGCTGACCTAAAATATTTTGCTGCTTAGGAGATGCTAAGTAAGAAAAAGAACAGTTCAGATGTTGGTGTAAAGCTGCCCTAATGCCAATTTAGTCAGTCATCCTCTGTAATGGTTCCTACACTAATGTCCCACGCCCCAAGATGGCACAGAAGGTGTGGCCAGAACTTCCTTTTTCTATGGCAATCGTCACCTGCTCTAGTTTATGCCAATGGCTGGGAAAATGCTGAAGGCAATCATCCATTCTGAGCTACACCAAACACCCTTGGGACTACTCAGGATATAGACCGGGATATCTATAAGTACAGCCACAGAGGGATAGAGGGTGGACAACTTTCTAATTTGTGAAAACTGGACACCAAAGGCCAGAACATCGTCCTCCCCCTGCTCCGCCTATTTCCCTTAAAACCCCACCCCTGCTCTGCCTCTTCCCTCGAGGCCTCTCCTCCTGCCCCTCTTCCCCCCTCCCATTGCTTGCTGCTCTCTCCACTTCCCTCCCCCCGCCAGCTAAGCAGGGTTTTAGGGATGACTGGGGCAGGATGGGGGAGGGAAAGCCATGCTCCGAGGGTGGAGGGGTGACTGGGGCAGGACGGAGGAGGGAAAGCCATGCTCCAAGGGTAGAGGGTGCCTGGGGCAAGACAGGGGGGGAAAAGCCATGCTCCAGAAGTGGAGGGGTGACTGGGGCAGGACGCGGGGGCAGCACCCTGGGGTGGGGCACAAAGAAGGCCGAAAAGGGACCTGGGCAGTGAACCCAGCCTCTGGCCCCACTCCTTAAATGCCACGTGCTTCAGGATCCCTCCCCCTGGCCACCGGCCGCCGGTACCTCTCTCCATCAGAGCCGGGGCAGTTTCGGAGTGCTCTTCAGTTCCAGCTGCTTTTCTCACCCTCCCCACGGCAGAACAGAAGCCAGTTGTGGAAAGTTACTCAGGTAACCAGACTGTTGGTGTTTTGTCCATACACTGTCAGGTCCCCTTTTCGACTGGCCTTTCCAGTTGAAAACTGAACACCTGCCAACCTTGGTGGGAAAGCATTAGTCATTTAAGTGGTTAAAACAAGACAGTTGTTCTATATATCATGTGCTGGGTAATAACTTGAGAAGACTCCATTGTTCTAAACCTAAACTGGCTCCTCATTTAGGATGGTATGTACACAGATGCTGCAAATGCAACTAGCATTCAAGCCATGTGCATAAAGACTGGTTTCCTGGCATCTCCTCCACACTCTTTCCTCCTGCAGCCTGTGCTCCCTCTGTTCCAAGACCTGCTCAGCTTGCTACATCTTTCAACAATTTTTGTTGTTGTTGTATCTTTTGTAGCAGTGTTTGCTGACTTGCTCGGGCCAGAGGCTGCCAGTAACAGCCCACCCTAGGGATGTGGTCTTTACCACCAACCTATCTACTAGACCTCTACTAGACCTGATTCTCTTCCAAGTGTGCTGATCTTCAAACCTGTCTGCCACTTCTGGCTTGTGTTGTTGCTGTTGGTGGGGGACTTGCTTCTACTCCATAGCTGCCTTAATTCTAGTGGGTGGCGTCCTGTTGCATTGCTCATAGGAGTCAAAATAAATGAGGTATGTCAAACCAGCTGGTCCTCCTGGTTCTGGCCTGGGCCCCACGTTTCCACTGTCTGTTACTACTCCACAGTTGTCTTGGGTTTCATCTCCACTGCTGACTTAAGTCTGTAGCTACCTCAATATGACCCGCGTCCCACTGCAGATGGGACGGTGGCCTTTTGCCATTGCTTTGTATGGCTATTTGATGGTGTGACCCAGACCAGCTCACTTATGAGTAGTGGCTTCAGGTCATTGGCTCCTTGGTTGTAGCCGATGGCCTGCCTCGTTTGGCATTTTCTTAACTATGCCTGTGGACTTCTCTGTCTTTTCTGTGATGGGCTGCAGCAGACTACCTCTCATGGGAAGCAGGGTCTTGGTTGTCCAGCCCATCAGTCCCTGGGAGAGTGTATTGTGATAGCCCAATGCTGCCTGGTAGGGATTCCTTCCGGTCTATTTTGCCTCTGCCATCAGACTCTTATCTGTCTTTACTCCTGCCTCTGTCATCCTATCGCTTTGTAGGTACGCCAGATCCCATTTGGCCCATGTGAATTCTTCTGCAGTGTACTGTGGTTCATTGTATGAGCACAGCGTGTCAGGTATGACATACGTTGCAAAATGTGCCTTCAGTTTCCGGATCACAGTTCTTGCCTTGGTGTCCTCCACATAGTCCATCTCCCTCAAACTGGAGTAGTAATCTACTTTGACTATGTAGTTCCTATCATTAAAAATGCACAGATCTGTTCTGACCTTTTTCTAGGGTCATGCTGGGATTTCATTGGGCTGTAGCGTTTCCCTCTGTTATTGGGCACTATGCTTTTTGCACACCAATGCACCACTCCATGTATGCTTTCAATTGGGCATTTGTGCTGGTCTGGCAGATATGCTCCCTGCCTCATCTCAGGTATGCTTCTATCCCCAGGTGTGAAGCTTGTATCAATCTCACGATGTCAGGTCTTAAATCTGCTGGAATTACAGTTTAGTCCCTTTAAACAAAACCCCACATCCCTCACCTGCTAGTAGGGGCAGTGCAGAACTTGCACCTTGTGATTCATCCATACCTGAAATAAGAGCTATTTTACTGCTGTAGCAACTCATCCTATTTTGTTTTGTTGGACTGCCTGGAATCTCCCACTGGAGATGCAAAGGTATTGTAGGGTGTTGATACACTCCATCTCCTGTTCCACAGAGCCATTGGTGTTGTATGCTGGAAGGCATACCCTGTGCAGGCTGTCTGGACCTAGTAATGACTTTCCTGGGCAGTACCTTATTCTCACTCCTAGCCTTGGAGTCTCAATAACGTGTTGTAGTCACTGGCCTGGGTTTGGATTATGTTTGGACTGCATCGCCTCTGTGCATAACACCCCCTTCTACCTCGAAAGGGCCTGCATATCCCTTTCCTTTGAAGTCTTGGAAAGCAGAACTTGCATGGTAACTTTGTGCTGGGATCTTTAGAGGTGACTAGGTGGCTACTCCCTCATCTTTTAGATCCAGCGGGTGAGAAAGGACAAGAATATAAAAAGAGAGAAGGTCCCTACCTGTAGAGAGCTTACAGTCACATACAGAAATGTGCCAAATGGGTTTACTTTAGCTGTCATTGCTGTACCAACTTCCACTGGCTCAGATCTAGTGAGTTAGGATTAAGATTTAGGAGCCTAAAGTTGGACACCTAAGTCCAATTTGGCTAATGAAGTGCCTTGATTTTTCAGAAGTAGTTATCACCCATTGACTTCAATAGGTGCAGCTGGGTGCTCGACAGAGGTGATAAAAACAAAACAATAGTTTCTATCTTGTGAGAAATTCCAATTTTACGACGTTTGTTTTTTGTCCCAAATCAGGAAGAAAAGTTGAAATATTAAAACTTTTCATGGAACAACCAGTTCCAAAAAATTTTGATCAACACATTTTGTTTCAGGTCAGATCAAGATCATCTGCTTGAGCTCCCATAGGGCCTCTTGGGAGTTGTAGTTCCATGTCCCTAACGCCCCCATTCTCTCCAGCTGGGGAATAGGTCTCAGGGACTATATCTCCCATGATGTTCTGCAGTCTCAGTGCGGCTTACAATGTTCTTGATGAAAAAATCTGCTCAAAGTCAACTTTTTCCTATGGAAAACTTGAACAAAAGCTCATTTTCCAATGAAAAAATGATTTGTTTGAAGTTTTTCAACCAACCTAGTACTCGTCACTTTTGTAAATCAAGGCATTTATCTAGGAGCTTAACTATGAACTTGGGAGTTTAAAGTTAGGCTCCAACCTTCAAAAACCTTGGCCCCCCAAATGATGCATCTAGAAACCATGAAGTAATATCTCGGTAATAAGCTAACCTTAGTTAACCATTCCCATGTTCTCCAGACCCCTAGCTTAATGACAAATATATTGCTGAGAACAGCAATGCTGTAATGAAATTTTTTTATAATGTTAAGTACTGTATAATCACATAATCAATTTGTCTTTATGCCTTTCAGCTCTGTAGTCCAATATGAATATATAAAAAGTGCAGGGAGTGTGGATCTATTCAAAATGTTATGTATTCACCCATGCTTGCTTCACACATTCAGCACCAAAATTGTTGTTACTGTAATTTTTTAAAATAATGTAACCCATAAAGGTTATGCTAATAAGCTCTTGTGGCAAAAAAGCAGAGGAAGTCTTTTGATATCGCTCAGAGTGCAGCTGTAGTGAAAAGGCTGCTCACATATGCAACCCTTCTACCCCTCTAAATTATTATTTACTGACGTGAGCGCGTACAACTTCTGCCATCTCTCAATAATTAATGAAGTGTTAAAGAGACTCTGCTAAAGTTTGTGCATCTGCTGGGGAAACTACACAAAGATAGACAACGAGTCCTGAGTACAGCCTAATCCACAATCAATCACTTCTCCTAGGACAGAATTAGGGAAACTCAGTATAGAAACTGATTGCTCACGTTCTGGTTTTAGACCCTGATTCTGCAAAGACTTCTGCATATGCTGAATTCTAAGCATGTAAGCGGGCTCATCGAAATCAATGGGACTACTCATGTATGTAGAGTTAAACAGCTGTATGATCTCCGAAGGACCGGGGCCTAAGATTTTAAGGTTCTTGAATGACATTTTCCTCTGTGTTTGTACAGCACCAAACACACTCATGGGGGGAAAAAAAGAAACAATACTGCACTTTTAAAACACTGAACCCTGCAAATTGCTGAGCATCTCCTTGGAGGTGGGATTTAAGGACTCTGCACTCAGCACATTGTGGGATCAGGCCCCGTGAGCTAGATTATAACTGGATACTGTAAGGATCAAAGGTCCAAATTCTTGGCTGAAAATGTGTGATGTCAGTGGAGTTGCATTTGTTTATGCTTGTGGCAAATTTAGGCCACTGTTTACTTTTGTCCAAATCTCCCATACAAAAATGGCTGTTCCTATAGTATGTTTACTGTATATATGGTATAGCAGAGCAAAGATTTTAAAAGAAGTCTAGAGTAAAGCAGCGGAAAAAAAAAGTAAATAATTGCATCTAACTATATGGTATTTAGCCATATACTATTGTAGGCATTGTGCCTGGAGAAAAAGACATCAAACGTGCCTCCATAGATACAAAATTTACAGTGCCTTGAATAAATATTTTGTCTTCTATAAAGGGCTGAGTTTGGAAATAGCCCAAGAATTAACTCTTTGTGCTACCATCTGATTTCACAGTGTGTCACCTCTGGAACTTTACCTCATTAATCATCAACATGCTACCAGGCCTCAGACAAGCCTCAGGGCTTTCCCAGGATTCCCTGCTGTTTGGCAGGTGAAGGAGTCACAGCCAAGAACTTTTGAAATACAGCCCAGGTACAAGACATATTCAGCTGCAGTAGCCATTCCCAGGAGCAATGGAACTCCCTGATCTGTTGTTCCATGTCACCCCCTCTCCAGTCACACTGAATAATTAAAAATCTGCTTATTTTATTAACCTGAAATTTCAGTAGGAACAAAGAAACACCATAAATCATTGGGCATTTGTAAAAGTCACTATATTCCTTGTGCAGCAAGATTAATGTCCTCGCTTTCCCCTCCCCCCAGGCCTTACTTATAAAATGTAAATGTTTTCTAGTGGCCCCAACTTCTGGAGAGCAGAGCTGAGGGTGTGTGCATGGGTGGGGGAAGGGGAACTATAGGGGGTAGAAAACAGGAGTTAAAGAAGCAAGATGGCCTATTTTTATGCTGTTTAATATGAAGCCTTTTTTTTAAACCTCTCAGCAGGAATAGCAAAGTTTTCCAAGTCATCGCCTAGCAACAAACCCAGCAAAACATTTGCGAAGCAGTTTTGCATCGCTACCATCCCTGGACGCACTGACTTGTTGAAGGTTGAATTTGCTATGGAGAGGAATTGAATGCTCTGTACTTACTCAGAATGCTGAGACATGCAGTCTTCTTCCACTGAGAAGGTAGTTCATTAATTTATGTTAGAAAATAACCCATAACACACACGTTACATGTGGCTTGGTAAGCGGTCTCAGCCAAATTTTTGACTAAAGGCCTATGTTTTTAATTGGGAAAAAAAATTAAATTTAACTTCTCCAGCAGTTGTTTTCAAATGTATCATCCAAGGTTACAAATTTTGACTACATGCAGACTCTGAGAAATGTTAGGTAATAGGCTCAAAATTCAGCTGAAGATTATTTAATCTTAAGAAAAAATAATATTGATGGAAAATCCCTCTTTGTGAGCAGAGCAAATCTTCTTTGCCAGGGCTTGGCTTCAACTCAGAGTTAACAGCCTAGCTTAATGCATATTAGTCTCATGAAAATATACTGCCCCAAACTAAAATGGTTTTCATGACAGTATCTTTAATTCCAATGGAAATTTTATTTAAGATGATCTTTTTAGTATAAGACCCTCAAAATAGATAGTATGGGGTTTAAACTATCAAACTTTCCAAAACGGGTGAGACATTGGCTACTCTGGATTCTAATTAAATCACCCAATAGCCTAACAAAATAAAAATACACCATGTAATCAGAAGTGATCCTCCTGACAGTATTCAAGAGTGGTCACATCGTAAACTGTTGCAACAATGCAATTGGAAAAATTACGTATGGAGTCAGTTAATAAAAACATTGCCATATTTCATTGACAGCAGGGCTATAAATTAATCTTATTGGACTAGAAAAAGGCATTCAGTAGTTTTGCTGACTAGTGATAATGTCACCTACATTATGCCACAGAAAACAATGCTTTAGACATTCATCTCTCCCTGTCTTTTGTGAGGTATGGGCCCTGCATATTCATTGAACGTTTACTTAAGCTACATATACGTAATGTAGAGGTGTGGAAAATTTTCACTTTTAAACCTCAGATTCACACAACTTGGGTTCAGTGGGTGAAATTCTGTCCCTGTAGAGTCAGTGGGAGTTTTGGCACTGAATTCAGTGGGGCCAGGATTTAACCCAGTGAGTCTGAAGTCCTCGACTGAGGCTGTTTGCATAGCTATAAAATCTGTGAGAGCTGGCTTCTCTATGTTCCTTCCCAGGACTCCTCTTCTTACTGTATCTTAAGACTAGTCTATACTTAAAACTTACAGCGGCACAGCTGTAATGGTACAGCTGTGCCACTGTAAGAGTGCTTGTGTAGCCATGTTACGTCAACGGGAGAGAGCTCTCCTGTTGACATAATAAAACCACCTAAACAAGTGGCGGTAGCATCTCCCGCTGACAAAGTGCCGTCCACACAAGCACTCATGCTGGTAAAACTTACGTCACTCATGTATGTTTTCTTCACCCCTCGAGCGACAAAGTTTTGCAGACATAATTGCTATTGTAGACAAGGCCTTAGTTATCTTCAGGGGAGGGTAGTGGTTTGTCCCCACCCCGCTCCTCTTTCCTGGAGTCAGATGGCCCACTTCCTTGCCTGGGGCTATGAGATTGATGTGTGGCCACTCTCCACAGACCGGTCACCTAGAGTCACAAAAGGAGGAAATTATGCTAATCCAAGGCCAAAATAACTTCGTCTAGAGGTGTAGTACACACCTGCCCTTCCAACAGTTCAGCAGCAGAAGCAGAACTCCTAACTCCTGCTGCCAAATTCCTCTAGATTCTCCCTAATCCTGAACATAAGTTTTCTTGCCTACACACTCATGCAAAAGGTTAGGCCTCCCATCATGTGCTCATTACTATACCCAGCAAGAACTGTGGGAGGTGATGGAGGCCGTCTGTCTTGAAAAACAAAAGAAAGAGGTGAAATGTAGAGCTGGCTGTACAACTGATTTTTCAAGTTTCCAGCAATTTAAAAACAAACAAACAAACTTTTGATTAGGTTGAACCAAATCTAAAATTGGTCTGAATCTTCAGTGAATCAAAAAAGTCCATTTTGGATTGAACTAAAAAGTTTAGAGAAAATTAATCATTTTGCCTCCTGGGCATATTTAAAGGGATTTACAAAACAAGAGGAGGAGATAGTGTCCCCTTTACAACTCTCGTTCTAGTGGTTAGGGCACTCACCGAAGATGTGGTAGACATAGGTTCAGTTCTTCCCTTTGCCTGATGTGAGAGAGGGATTTGAACTTGGTCTCCCACCTCACAGGTGGGTGCCCTAACCACCAGGCTACTCTCTCTGGCCCAGTGTCTATTTAGGTATTTATATGAAGTGGAACAGCTTCAACAGGAGAGCTTGAGAGGGACCTGCCCCAGAATACCCCATAAACCCAGTGGTTATGTACTCTATTGGGAAGGGGGAGACCCAAGAGCAAAACTCTGCTCCCAGATCCTGAGTGAGTGTCCTAACCATGGGGCTAAAAGTTATAAGGGAGGAGCACCTCCTCCTCTAGCCATTTTGTGAATGTAGCCAAACTCCCTTGTGAATCTAATCTGGGGGGGAAAAATCTGGCCAAAACTATTTAGTGAATTCTTGCCAAATTTGTAAAAAGCTTTAGGGCATCCAGTGAATAAACAATTGCCAATTTTTTTTGTCTAGTTCTAATGTAAAGGTCACTATGTTCCCCTGCAATGGCATGTTAGGAAAGAAAGATGTGTTGTAGGACTTGCTGTTAGGAAGAGTAGTTACTAAAAAGACTCTATGTCATTACTGTACTGATCATGTTGATTAAGTACATGCACTATCGCTTAGCAAGGTACATTTAAAGTAGACCAAGTTTCAGGGAAGAAAGATAATTCTGTTCACAAGTACTGTTTGCTAGAGAGATACACTATGGAAACTACAAGCTACTGTACATCTGAGAAAATATCAGCCAGACCAATGAAATGCCCATGCAATGACCTGCTTACTGAAAGAATGCATCAGGGATTGAGTAGAGACTGGTAATGGGAAGAACCACAAGGCATAGTATTAGTACAAGGCCATACCTGAAGACTTTCCAGTCACAGAGGAAGCCAGGCTAAGGATCTATTTGTGAAGTTTCACTTCATTAACCTTGATCATTTTCGTCCAGGGTCTATGCAAAGGAGACTAAGTCAGAGAATGCTTGTTTCCATCTCCATCCCTTATTGCTCCTGTTTAATTGGTGTCCAGTCACATGTCTAATCTTTCGGTTGCATGATTGGCTATTTGCACTCTCACTGTGATTTTGAGCAACTGTAGAAAGTTTCTTATGAAATCTGCTGTAATTCTGTTATGCCCACTTTCATGCTGGAGTTCATGAAAATAGTAATCAGTCTCTGAAAACATGGAATTTCACCATTAAAACCATCTTGCTTGATGTTCTCATTTTAGGATGAAATTTTTGCAAAAACTGGGGTCTTTTTTTATTTGCAACCAAATATGAAAGTTCTCAATTGCTGAGCATTAAGGATCTTGACCAAAAATTGCATGCACTCCTCTGACCAATGATGAGATCATTAGCACTGTTACTGTTCCACATCGTAACCCGCACGGTTGTGCTATATACTGTTATACCATCTGTTCAAACTAGGGGCTGGTTCACTACTCTGTTACGCCAGCTTTCTGCACTGAATTCAGAGTTCCACCAGTGTAAACCGGTGTAATGGAGTGGTGAATTAGGCCCTCCATCTCCGGGTCATCCATGGGACTCTGCTTTTTCCATTGTGGCTGCTTGCACAAGCCAATACCTGAACTTGTAAGTGTAAGAGGGAGGAATGACTCTTATAGTTCTCATTTCTTGTTTGATCTTGGCAAACCTTTCATTTTGTCACTGCTTCTTCCTGGGTTGTGTCTCATCTTTTTAGCATCTCTGTCTAGCCTTGACTTATCCACCTTTCACAAGGATAGCAAGGGAATATGGAATCTATTTAGGGGTTGGTTTTTCCTCCTGGCTCATCTTAAGCATTACCCCTCTGTCACACTTCCTTTCTCTGTTCCTCTTGCTCTGATTTCTTATATTCATTTTCTTCCAACGTGTCGATGGTGGACTATGGTTGTTAGGCTGAAATGAGAAGATGTGTCTATTTCAGGTTGACATTGATACTGAAGGTGGTGCTTTCATTCAAGGAGTACAAATTCATTCTTGGAGAGGTATGCTGTGTATATATCTTGAAACAGTGCTTGGAAGTTGTCCACTACCTGCAAGTCAAAGGCAAGCAAACACATACATAAACACCTGCAATTGCTGAAATTCCCTCTCATGCCCCCTTCCCACTCACTACCCACACAGTATTCCAGTACTGCAAGCAGGGATGTTCCATGACTGGTGAATACGTGGCCTTAGAACAAAATAATGCCATCGCTGGTGGAATTCTTCCATCAGAAGAGCATGCCAAGCTTTTAGAACCTCATTTTGAGGCTGCTGTCTAATGGCTACAACAGGGGCTGGCCGTCAGGAATTCCGGCTCTTATTACAGCTTCCTTCACCTCTCTGTATCTCATTTTACTCATCTGGAAAATAGGAACAGTATTGCCACTTATGGACTTTACAGGGCACTGTGCCACTCATTTCATGTTTATGAAGGGCTGTGAGATATAGGGACAAAAAGGGGTGCAAAACAAACTTACATTTCTCTGTATGTGTTGCCTTGGTGGAAGCTGCTGCTCATTGGTTTATCTAATGAGTGGGCCTCTCTGAGCAGAATTCTCCTCTGATTCACAGAGATTCTCCAGACAAGTTTCACTGATATGATATCAGCTGCAACGCTGGATGTGTTTTTTCAGATTTGCGGTGGAGCACTGTAAATGTTTGTTGCATTCCTGGACTTGTGAGCATGGTCTTGGTGTCAGTATGTTGTTTTGTGGGAGTCATTTTTTTCCTTTATCGTATATCCAGCATGATGGTGGACGTGGCTGCCTGCAGACCAAACTAAGCAACATAACATGGGACAGCACAGTAGTCCCCAGCTTTGCTGGGCAATAATTCCAGTTGATTAGTCTAAGAGTCAATCCTCACTAATGGGAATAATAACTGCAGAATTGGGGCTTTGGACCTTACTTGAATAAATCTCTCCGTTACATGTACTCTATCCCCCAGTGGGACTGCCCCAACCCCAATGTTGTGAACAGCTTAGACCCTGGTGGCTGGTTGACTGTACACAGCTGAATAAGAGATAGCAGTGGTTGTGAACCAGAGCACACCACAGAGGTTCAGGTATCAAGTTACTAGCATGGGCTCAGCTTTGAAAAACAAGAGGATGTCATTCTAAAATGGAACAGACTATTCTAGTATCTGTGTCAAGCCTCTGAGCACAGTCAGCATGAACTATGGCTTCAGAAGCCTGGGCAGATCCAGAATGAGCTAAGTGCTAAAACATTTAATAAGGAAACGCCGTGTCTTCTCTCCTGACTAACATGACTGCTTCCTTCATGCTAAACACTGCAGTCACTAAGGACATGATTCTGCTGCTCTCACTCATGTGAGGAAGGGCTGTAGGAATAGACTTTTGAGACCCAATTCAATTCCCCAATGAAGTCAAGAGGAGTCTTTCCATTGACTTTAACAGAAGCTGAATCAGCCCCTACATTAGGAACACCTAATTCACACTCAGTATGTTCTTAGAGCCTGCTGACAGTCCTAGGTTCCCTCTTTTACTGCGTAAGAAACTATTCACACATTGTTCTCCATAACAGTTCCTTGAAAATTCGAATAATTTTAAAGAGAACTTCAGACAAACACCTCATTGTCGGGATTTATACATTGCTGTATCTCCCCAAATAAAACAAGGTCTTTAGAGTCCTTTTTTCCTTTCACCACAATGGTGAGTTATAAACAGAAGAAAGAAAAGGAACAAAGAATAGCACCAGCAGAGATTTTGGCCCATTATTTTCGGCTAGGTCCAGGGCTGTTTTTCGGCATGTCCTTTCTGATCCAAATTTCTCTCTCACAGATGTCCTGTTTCTCTCTCTGCTCTAGTAGTTGAGTCAGTTATATTCTAGCCAGTGCTCCTGTATTGTTCAGGAGAAAATGTTTTATTGTTATATCAGGAATCTCTCTGTTCTCTGATGCAGTGAAACTTAAGGTGCCCATCTCATCATTTTAAATTAATAAGTAATCTGTTCCTCCATAATATTTCCAAAATCTGGCCATTTCTCTCAGTCCACATATCATTTGTCATCTTGACTACTGCATCCTCCCCCTCTCACTTTCTTAACACCCACCTCCCTCTCTTCAAATTCATGCATGTCACTGCTGCTAAAGTCCAATTCCTGGCCTGTCATTCTGATCCATTCCATCCCCCAACCCTTCGAATTCCTCCACTGGTTTCCTCCCACTTCTCCATCTCATCAACTGCCAGTTTCTTCTCCGTAACTTTAAGGGCCTTCACAATTTAGCCTCGCCATTTTATACCTTATCACGTGGCCCCCTCCTCCAGCCATGGACACCCCCATTGCCAGTTTGTCTATTAATTCCACAGGGTCTTTCACATGGGACATCCTCTGCAAATTAGGCCATGAAGACACTACCTTCTCCTTCAAATCCCTCCTCAAGACCCACTTCCACTGGAATTTTCCAGCTAACAACATGCATGTCTAATTAGGCACTTCTGGTATTTATATTATTTTTAACTTCTAGTTTACAAAACAACTACCTTAAAACATGCACAGCACTGGCCCATGCAAATCCATGTTCTCATGACCTTTTTGCTAGTCTTCCTTCCTCTGTTCCTTCTGATTGCTACACATGCGTGGAGAGTCTTACCTAGGCCTTATCTACATGAGAAAGTTAACAGTGTTTAAGCCAATTTGGTTAAACCAGGGCAAACCCCTGTGTGGACAATTATTTTGGTTTAAAAGTAGCTTATTTAGGTTTAACTTCAACTAGTTCCTTAGGCCTGGTCTCACTGCTGCGCTGGCTCGATGTGAGATACGCTAGCTACATAACGTAACTTGCGTATCTCGCATTGACGTTCTTATGTCTACACAGAGCAGCAGCGTCACAACGCTGTTGAAGGGAGATGCTCATCATCCCAAACCTGCCTAACGATGCAATCCCACCACCCAGAGCTTGTTTCGAATGCACAAAGCCACATTCATGGACCCCTGGGCAGTGCTTGCCCTTGCCCTGCAGCACAACAACACCAGGATGAGAGCTGCCCTCCTGATGGAGAAATATGCGGTGAGCGCCGTGTAGAAGCTGGCAACTCCAGGCTGCTACCCGGTCAATCACTGTCAGTTTGGAATCAGAAAGTCCACTGTTGGAGCTGTGTTATTGCAAGTGTGCGGGGCCATTAATCACATTCTGCTACGAAGGACTGTGAGTCTCGGAAATGTGCAAGAAATAGTGGATGGCTTTGCAGCGATGGGATTCCCTAACTGCGACGGGGTGATAAATGGCACGCAGATCCCAATTTTGGCCCCAGACCATCTTGTGACGGAGTATGTCAATAGAAAGGGATACTTCTCTATGGTCCCGCAGGTGCTTGTGGATCATTGTGGGCATTTCACTGACATCAACGTGGGTTGGGCAGGGAAGGTGCATGATGCACGCATCTTCAGGAACACTGGCCTGTACAGAAAATTGCAAGCAGGGACTTTTTTTCCAGACCAAAAGATTCGAATGGAGGATGTTGAAATGCTCATCCTGATCCTGGGAAACTCAAACTACCCCCTTACTGCCATGGTTCATGAAGCCTTATATGGGCAACCTGGATAGCTACAAGGAGCACTTCAATAATAGGTTGAGCATGTGCTGAATGACCGCTGAATGTGCATTTGGTAGATTAAAAGCTCGCTGGTGATGTCCATGACATCATTTGTTAGACCTAAAGGAGAAAAATACTCCCATGGTTATAGACACCTGCTGTGTGCTCCATCATATTTGTGAAGCTAAAGGTGAAAACGTCCCCCCCCCGGGTGGAGTGCAGAGGCTAACTGCCTTTCAGCTGACTATGAAAAACCAGAGGCCAGAGGTACTAGAAGGACACAGCGGAGGGCCATTCAAATCAGGGAGGCCTGGAGGAACTATTTTGACAATGAGTACCAATAAGGTGTCTTTGTAAAGAGCACTGTGCCATGCTAGGACTGCTATCCAGCTTGCACTGTGTATCAATGTGAGGTTCAACCACCACGTGTAAGAGACAAATAAAGTTTGCTTCACGGAGGAGCTCTCTCTATTAAATAACAATTATTTACAACACACAAGAAAAGCTGGGCTGGAAGGGAGAAAGCAGTGAGGGGCAGTGTGGGCTATGACAGCTGGGCATAAGTCCAGCTATCATTCTGGAAGCTGTCTGAAGGGGTGAAGTGAATGGGGTACCGAGACGGGCTGGGAGTTTGGAAGTAATGTGTGTGTGGAGTTCGGGGAGGGCATGGAAAGCAGTTCTGTATTGGCTGCTGGGGAGTGTGGGGGGGGTGGTCAGCACACATGAATTCAGCCTGCAGCTTATGAGTGATGTTAGCACCACGTTTGCTCCTCCATAACTTTTATCATGCACTCGTGACCTGCTATCACTTCCTCCTGGTGCATCTCCTCCATTCAAGCAGCTTCAAACTGGGTTCCTATGCTGCTCGCCTGTGTGCCACTTTGGTCCTGCACAAGTGATTGCCAATTGGTGTGGAAAAGTTTCCTACAACAGGGAAAGAAACAAAGCAGCTGTGCCAAGGAATCTCCGGCAGATGATCGGCGAGTATCTTCAGGAAAGCAAAGGACAGCTGTACCTCATGTAATCGAGCAGTGTCAGCTCAAAAAAATCACCTACCTGATCTCCCCTCTCCTGCACCCTGTACATCAAAGCTGTATGGCTGGGACTGGCTCGTACCCTCCAGGGACGAGAAGAAGTCCCGGCTCCTCATGTCAGCAAACAACCATCGTCCTCTAACTCAACCTCCTCGTCCACAAATTCATCAGGGTTGAGTCTGATGTCCATTGTCTCCTGGCCCATGGAGGTATCCACAATACTCTTGGCGGTGGAGGTGGAGTCACCACCAAGGATGGCTTCCAGACCCCCACAGAAGCGGCAGGTTTTTGGCTCTGTACCAGGGCAACGGTTTGACTCCCTAGCTTTTTGGTACCCCTGCTGGAGCTCCTTGATTTTCACATGGCACTGCAACTTGTCCTCTACATAGCCCTTCTCTGCCATAAAATGAGAAATTTGACCATATATATCAAGGTTTCTTCAGCTGGAGTGGAGCTGGGACTGCACAGCCTCCTCCTCCTGAAGGCTGATCAGATCCAGAAGCTCCAGTGTGCTCCAAGCGGGAGCCACCATGGTCAGCTGGGAAGATGAGATGTGAGCTCTCCACACCAATCAAGCAGGGAGTGGAATTTCAAAATTTCTGGGACTTTAAAGGGGGAGGGGTGGATGGCTGCAGGGCAGCAGAGTTCAAACTGATGGCCAGAGTGGTCAGAATGGACATTGTGGGACACCTCCTGGAGGCCATTTACCATGACATAACCAAGTTCGGTGTCTACACTGATGCTTTGTTGCTAAAAGTTTGGCACAAAAAGCTTTACACCTCTTGTTGGGGTGGTTTTATTTTGTCGCAAAAGCAGGGGAGTTGGGTTAGCGGGGAAGGGCGGTTTGTATCACCCTGTTTTGGTGCAAAAAGCTGACTTTGGTCAAAAAAGCCTCGAGTGTGGACCAGGCCAAAGAGAAGGCTAAGGGGTTAAGAGGTATCTTAACTACAGTCTGTAAGTACCTACATGGGGAACAAATATTTAATAATAGCCTCTTTAATCTAGCAGAGAAAGGTGTAACACAATTCAATCTGTGGAAGCTGAAGCTAGACACGTTCAGACTGGAATAAGGTGCACATTTTTAACTGTGAAAATAATTACTCATTGGAACAACTTAACGAGCATTGTGGCGGATTCTTCATCACTGACAATTTTCAAATCCAAATTTGATGTTTCCTAAAAGAATATTTTCTGTAGCAATTATTTTGGAGACGTTCTATAGCTTGTGGTATACAGGAGGTCAGACGAGTTGATCATCACGGTCCCTTCTGGCCTTGGAATCTATGAATTAGCAATCAGAGTATGGTATATTTCATGGCCACCTTAAAAAGTGATGGTAGCAGGTAAGTTGTGTTAACTATTTTGAATTTCTGCTAAGTGATGCTATCTGTTGTGCTGCCTGATTTGCAGTTAATCCCTAAATACCTGCATCTGTGAGGGTAACCCCACCCACTAATTAGCTGCAAAAATAAAATAAAATAAAATAAAAATCACAGGTCAGGTGTTCTCTATCCTGTAATACCTGGTAGCAAACACAAAACCTACATTATTTTCTGACAAGCTGTTCATGATCCATCATGTTGCAGTTTGCATTTTTCCATGTTGTTAAATATGCATAAGAAATACTGTCTCTGAATTTGTTAAACAGACAGAAGCTGTTTGGAGCTTTAAATACTCACCGTTGTCCAAACATTTTAGGAAATGTGGTGGCTGCTCCCTTAGAAAAATAGATTAAAGGTCTCAAAAATAAACATCCCATCTAAAATGTTTCCTCAAGTTCCAGTAGTTAAAGGCGTCCCTCTCAGTCCACCCATTAAGTGTTATTTTCACAGCCACACTGAAGTACAGCATCACCGACTCCCAGCAAATCCCCCAATGTTAAATCCTTTCAGGATCCCCATCATACAGGTTTTTCAAGCGTACTTATTGAGGTCCAGGCCATTTTCAACCTCATGATTGCCTTGCAGAATGCAGCAGATGAGTCTATGTATTTCAGATACCTGAAAATTATATCAATTGTTCTTAAAGAATACATAGAACAGCATTCAGACCCAGGACTATTTGCAGTATTCAAGCTTTTAGCACCTGCTGCAATTTTACAAGATGTAGTGTTCGGCTAGGGTCATTCTGCTTTGGCTTTTAGTAAAAACACTGCACGGATATCACAAAATTCAGAATGGCTATTGAACTACATCTTTAGGGTGGCAAAGAGAGTGAACCTATCGCCCCCTAGACGTCTAAATTAGAATTCTGCTCTACTTCATCAGTATTAGCAGCAAACATGGGGTGTTGAAACTTTCAAATCCTGAATTTTGGTGGGTGTATCTTTGATTTTTGTTTAGTTTGAATCAAAAGCAAAGGCCGAATAATGTTTGACCCCTCAAAGGGGAATTGGAAATTGCATACTTCAAGCACACCTTTGAACAATCTTGTTCTGTTATTACGGCATTAACAAAAGGCTCTGGGATACCTATGGTTATATCTACCTACTTTCTTGGGAAGAGAAACTGAAAAATGAAAAGACCCAACAAAAGACTAGATATGATGGAAGGAGATTGTTGTGAAGGAAATGTCCTGGATTTCAATTTTTTTTTTCATCTGTTGCCAAGGAACCTAGGACCTCGTTTACACAAGAACCTTTCCTGGATCCATTTCTTGTAATAACCTTAATTGCAGTTCAATTGGTGTGTGGACAAAAAAATCCTTCTCCACATTTAGTAAAATGAAAGATTCCATCAGAGTGAGCACATCTGCATGTGCTAAAAATGTAAATGTGACAGCAGTGAAAACCTATTAGACAAATATTTCTTTTTTGGAGAGAGAAAAAATCTAGAAGCGCAAGGGCTGGCCCACATAAAATGGAGTAGATAAAAGAATGCATTAGAAGTTTTCCTTGCAAAGAAGTGCACAATAGTTGAAAGTATATTTTATTCTGCATTGTTGTACTGTAGATCTGGCATTATAAAAGTCTCCTTTAACTATTCTGTTTGAAAGAACATGCACGTGGATCAGGTTAAAGTTGATGTGGAAATGTCAAAATAGCCCATGCATAGTCCAATATTGATTAGAGGATGGCGGGGGGGGAAGAGGAAGGAGGGGTTGGGGCACACTGAAATCCGCAGTTCACTAAATATATTTGCCATAAGGGTTAGTTAGCAGTCATCTCTGAACCTGTCAATCATTTCCTTTAGAAACTTATACTGTTGCCCTCTCTCTGGGAGGCCCAATCATCTTCATCAGCTAGATATGACAAAACCATGCTACTGGTTGGGTTTTATGGACTATGAGAACAACTGTTCTCAAAATTCCTTAAAATTCTCTGTTGTTCAGAAGCCTTGACTAGATTCAGTTAGGGAAAACTAGGGGAAGAGCCATGTTATATGTAGCTTAAAAGGTGTTTGAGTTTGTACTTCACCTTTAAACGGAAAGCAATCCCACGCCTTGCTTCAGTGCCTGCCATTTTGTGTTCAGAGTCAGCCTATTACAGCGGAGACTCACGCTCTCAGGGAAATCTGACTTTTTTTCTCTCTGTGGTGCTGTTCTCTTTATACAAAATACAGCCCATTATCACCTCAATTAGATTACTGATCTTTATGTATGGGAAAACATAACTAGAGTTGGATTTATTTATTTATTTATTTAAAATCCAGATTATACCTGTTCTAGGGAGGGAAGGAAACACTCAGGGAAATGAAAGAAAACCAGGCTGCAAAGGTCCACACTGGAGCCTGATTTCTCCAAGAGTTCAAGGGTTTTGGATCTTTAAAAACAAAACAGAAAAGCCCTAAATTGTCTCACAACTTGAAACCAAGCACAATATTCGATTCCTCGGATTCTTCTAATCACTTCCTCTTCAATCAAAGCCTGAGGCAATGACCAATCGGCATCCTCAGAGGACTTCCTATAATAACAGGCTTTCCTTCCTCCTGACGTACTGTCCCACTCTCTTCAACTGCTTGATTTTACTAAATAACATATCCCACATCACCAAGGGCCAGAGCCTCAGCTGGTATAAATCAGGTTAGTTCCACTGAAGCTACCCTGCTATCTGCATGTTCTTATAACAGCAGTGGCTTTTTGTAGACTGTTACATATTTTACTCTACGGTTCATTCAAAAAAAAATGTGGTTGCCTTAGAAACCTTTACAGCAAGCATAATTCTGAGCTATTAGGGTCCTAACTGATAGAATCACTCATCAATGGCTTGTGTGAACGTAGTATTTTCATAAATCAAAAAGATATATTGTGTAAAAAGGGGGCCTGTTTCCTAATTTGGAATTGGGGGGTGGAGAAAAGTGACAGATTAGCCTTTTGAAAACTATAGATATCTAAGTCATGTTAAGTATTAATTCAACTAGTATTGTAAGGGTAAGATGACTGGAGGATCTGAGACTCCGTGGCAGTGGTCTTCTGGGTCAGAATTTAGTGGCAGTTCTGCAAGCAACATACAAAGCAATATGCATGTCTCAATTTCCAGATGCCTATGCTGTAGGCATTACCCCATTTGTGTAAAGTACTTCATTTACACATATAAATCTGCTCTTGCCCAATGCAAGCCTTCCAGAAATGTTGCTACTTGCCTGCATAAAGGAGATGATTTCCTATGCTAAGTGCATAAAGTGAGCTCCTGCATGGTAGGTGCCCTATTCCAGCTAGTAAAAGTTTTATGACTGCAGACAAAACACAAGAAAAAACACCCTTGGGCCAAATTTTCAGCTGATGTAAATCAGCATTGCCTGCATTGACTCCAGTGGTGCTCACCTCGTTTACATCAGAGGAGGACTGAGCTGTTACTATACATGTATCTGAAAGATATTGAATGTTCATTGAATACTTTCAAGTAATTAAAACATTAATTATATCATAGAGCAAGGCAAATCTCAGCCTCTCCTTCACCCCTCTTCTCCCCCAAAGTCTACTTTTAGAGCAGTGGCTATCAACCTTTCTAGACTACTGTAATCCTTTCAGAAGTCTGATTTGTCTTGTGTACCCCCAAGTTTCACTTCACTTAAAAACTACTTGCTTATAAAATCAGACATAAAAATACAAAAGTGCCACAGCGCATTATTGCTGAAAAATTGATTACTTTCTCATTTTTGCCATACAATTATAAAATAAATCAATGGGAATGTAAATATTGTACTTACATTTCAGGGTATAGTACATAGAGCTGTATAAACAAGTCATTGTCTGTATGAAATTTTAGTTTTTACTGATTTTGCTAGTACTTTTTATGTAGCCTGTTGTAAAACGAGGCGTATATCTAGATGAGTTGATGTATCCCCTGGACGACCTCTGCTTACCCTCAGGGGTACGTGTACCCCTGGTTGAGAACCACTGGTTTAGAATAATATCTACAGGAAATCCCCAATGATGAGTGACCATTTGGATGGCTCGTAGGGATGGCTGATATTTACATAGCTACTTATTTATTTTAAACTTTAAAAAGTCATTCAGAACCATCAACTTATGTCCCTCGTTGGCCTGTCTACGTGCATATTTTTAATAGCGATCCCCTCAGACTCTATCCATCCCTGCACTTTTCTGTTTGTACACAGTTCTTTCACCTTCTAGGATCCAACCTGTGGTCCATCTGACCTACAGTACTGTTCCAGGTGCTTCAGATCAAAGTGCAAGAAGTTCTGCAGCAGTCCGTTACGGGACAATCTGTCCCTGCCAACAGTTTATGTTTTAACCTCTCTTGTTTATTTTTAGTATTTACTATTGAGAATCTGAATATTCTTGTTATCCATATCGATGTCTAATCCATTTTGGCTATGAGTTCCACAGGCTAATTGTATCTGGTGTCAAAAGGATTTCCTTTTATTAGTTTTTAATTTGCCATTCTCTGAAATTAGACTGCAAGACCCTCAGGGCAGAGCCTTCTGGTGTGTTTATGCAGTGCTCACCACAACAGGCCTGCATTGCAAGTAATCAATAACACAGATCACTAGTAACAACAATTTTGGCCATGCTTACGCGATTTGTGTGTTTGCTTTTGACAGATTGTGTTTTACTCACATCCACCCTTGCAGATACTGAGTTTTAAGCAGAGCTGGGTGAGTATGTGCAAAGGAAATAATATATTTTATTTGGGACATGACACTCCCTAATATAGCAGGGCATCAGAGTCCTCAAAAATGCCTCACTTGATCCCTGGCAAAGCAGGAATTGAAGGAGCCAGACTAAGATTTGCCTGAGGGTACCCTTTACAACTAGAACCTTGTACGTGCATGGGTAAGAGCACTTGTAATGGCTGGGAGCAGGATTTTTAGATAGTAGGTATGTCTACACTGTGATAAAAAATTGGGGGTGCTGAATCGTAGAGCTAGGTCAGTTGAGTTGGGCTGGCAAGGCTTGGGGCATAGGTCTAAAAATTGCCCAGGTTCTAGCCTGAGTGTCTACACTGCAATTTAGGGCTCCTCAGCCTAAGCTCCACTCAGCTGACCTGGGTCAGCCACAGCTGTGCCATGGGTCTTTTGTTACAGTAGAGGTGTAGCCTTAGAGCAGTGGTTCCCAACCTGTAGCCCACAGGCCAAAAGTGGCCAGCAGGGTCTTTCAGAGTGGCCTGCAGTTCCCCTCCTACTGGCTGCAGAAGGGAGCCACTGCCTAAGTACCCAGGCGGAGCATGTTGTAGGTGTAGGCTCCTTGCTGCAGCCAAGGAGCGGGAGATCAGCACTCCCCTCTGCCTGGCTGTAGCAGGGAGCATGGCAAAGTGCTCTGCCTGGGTCCCTAGGTTCTGGGGTCTGTGCTGGAGCCAGAAGGAGGGGAGCACCAATCTCCATCTCCCAGCTGCAGAAGGGAGCCACTGCCTAGGGACCCAGGTGGAGTGCACGGTTTCCTGGCTGCAGCCAGGGGGATGGGAGATCCTCCTCGCTGAACCCCTTCCCTCTGGCTGCAGTGGGGAGGGGAGCTGTTGGCAGAGACTGGTGGCCCTTCAGGGTTGTAAAAAGTATATTTTGTTAGGAGTGGTGCCTCAGGCATACCCCATACAGCTTTGAAAGCAAAAGGTTTTTTCCTGGAATTTCGGTTTGGATGAAAAAAATCAAAAGGATTTTTTTAATGAATGTTTTAATGAAAGCTTTCTTTTGTTTTCAATCAACTCTGTCTGCTCCCTCTCCCTGAGAGATGCCAAGCCCCACTGGCTTCTTTAAGCTGCCCACCTCCTGGTTATAAGAGTGACGTTCATTCAGTCAGGGAACAGACAGAACACCGCGCACCTACAGAGATGGTGGATTCGCCATTATTTGAAGTCTTTACATCAAGACTGGATATCTTTCTCAGACATACACTGTAGCTCAGACAGATATTGTGGGCTTGTTGCAGCAATTATTTGGTGAGGTCTATGGCCCACATTATACAGGAGGTCAAACAAGATGATCACAAGGGATCAAGAAGGGACTAGCCTTTAAGACCCTATGAATCTGTATGAATCATGACTGATGTAACTAACACATCCAGCAATTATGAGTAAGCCTAAGATTAGGTCATGGATTCCATGACTTTCAGAGATCTCCATGACATTTTCCACTTCAGGGTGACTGGGTTGGAGCTGTCAGCCAGGGGAGACCCACAGCTCCCAGATGCTGCAGGTAGCTGGCAGGAGCCTGAGCCGCTAGGGCTGTGGTGGGGGCCCTGGAGCTGTCAGCTGCCACAGCGGAGGGTGCTGGACCCTTCTGCAATGGCAGTGGGGCTCCGGCTCTCATCCCACCCCACTCAGCTTCAGTTGTCCCCCATCAGCCTTCCCCGCACCCATTATTTTTAGTAAAATTCACAGATGGGTCCCAGGTGACCATGTTTTTTGTTTAGTGCCTGCGACCCATCCACGACTTTCACTAAAAATAACCATGACAAAATCTTAACCTTAATGATGAGTTTTGAGTATTGGGAAGTGTAGCAAATTCAAAGCAATACATAAAGTGAAAAACAAACTTAAGAAAATTGAATATTTTTTTTAAATGGTTTAGTTCATGAAAAACCATAATTTGGTGTGATGATCTCACAGACAGAATAAGCAGCTAAACCTCTCACGTTATTTTCTAAGTGGTATTTGCTCAGCAGTATTATCATGTAAAACATGGGATATAGAACCTCTCATTCTATACTGCATCCATCATATCAAAGGACCCCAAAACATTTTCCAAATTGTCTACAGAAATTATTTCCCATGCCATGACTGCAGCTAACTTTGTGAATTGCACATACTTACACCTAGTCTGAATTTGGCTCAGAGAGAAAGGCACTCCTGAAACCTGAACAGAAAGGAAAAGGCTGTAATAGAGAGGCCTTAGATATGAAAGATCTGGAACAGAGGGAATGCTCCCTAGAAAAGAGATGACCTGGAAGGATACATAATGTCATGGGATCCCCTGGTGTATGTGGCCCTTTTGCTGCCAATTAGATTTGTAGCCTGTGGTGCAATTTGCTGCTGTGGGGGCATTTGGTTTCATGCAACAAGATCAATGAATTTGTGTTTTTTTTTTTACCACAATACATCCCGTATCTGAAGATCAAAGCTCTGCAGAAAGTTGGTAAATAGTATATTCTTGCTTTGATGCATGCTTAACTCCCATGAATGTGTACACATCAAGAGGAGAATGCATCCTTTATGCAACACAAACCATGCTGTTCTGACCACTTACATTGCTGGCAAACGGGAACAGATTTAAGGGCAGATTTAGTAAAATATTTTACCTTTGTTCTTTCACTCAACTATTACAGTGTATTTCCATGGGTGATGAAGGATCTGTTCCCCCACCACCGCCCTATTCTCAGCTCAATAGCCTCCCAAACCAGGTAATATATAACCACATTCATTGTGATGCTAAATACAGCTAAATAGAACTCTTTAACTGGATATCATGACTCCATGAGATGACCTTTCACTCCTGGGAAGTAGTTTTAAATTCAATCCACAGCAAAGGAAAATCCTTCCAATTCATTGGCTGTGAAAGGTCACAAGTGAAATGTGTTTTGATGATATCTGCTTAGTGGCTTAGTTCTCAGTATATGTGAGCATCAAGCTGGTCTGAATTGCCTTTTGTCTTGCAGTCCGAGTTCCAAGAAGCCTGAGAAAGCAGTGTGGAAAAGATAGCCAAGAAGCTGGCAATGGCAAGGTGCTATGGCCGGAATTGGGAGAGGAGATAACAGGTCCCATTGGGAAACGAGATCCTAAATGCTACTGCATTGAAGAAAAAAATGTGGGGCTTCTCCCCAAACTTGACTGGGCATTTTGAGGTTTATGTGATTAGGGTTTTAGACATTAAAATATAAAACAAAAATTAACTCAGCTTCCCACGGACTCATAGGATTATCTCATATGCAAATCCTTTAATTGCAGCAGATCTGCAGAGTCAACTTTCAGGACATACACTGATGCAGAGGGCACAATTAAAGGTGTATACAGCCTGCAGTATGATACATTATTGGTATAAAAGTCCTTTCTCTCTTTTTCCCTTTGGATACCAAACAGTTATTGTAAACCATCAACCTGACACATCAAAATAAAACATCACAATGGGAATTAATTTTTTCTTCTCCCTCCGGCTTGACCATTCCCCATACAGCAGGGCTGCATATCTGGTTATTCACAATATTCATCATAGAGGTACTGAGGTACCTTAAAAAATCTAAAATAAATTGTAGGACTAAGACCTGTTTCTCTCTCTCCTTCCCTAATGTATTACTATTTAATATTTGTATTACAGTACTGCCTCAGGTAGGGAATTAAGCATTGTAAATCCATATGATAAGAGACAACACCTGATCCAAAACACTTCCAATCTAAACAGGTAATACAGACTAAGGAAATATTAACCCCACTTTACAGATGGGAAATGAAGGCACAGATGGATGAAGTGACTTGCATAAAGTCTCACAGGAAAGTTTTGATAAGGTTGGGAATTATACGGGTCTCCCAAGTTACTGCCTTAGTCATAAAACCATGATAGGATTTTTTTTTAAACTGCATAATAGTGGGAAAGCTGAGGCATTTCAACGGAGAAGTGATTTGTCTAAAAAGCAGCAATCTGTGATCATTCTAATCTCTTCCAGGACAAAGTTGCACAGTTTTGCACCATCTGAGTTGGGTTGAGACCAGGTATTTCTTTAGTTAAAGCACTCAATAAAAACTAGATGAAGCTGAATCCGAGACCCTGTCTTGAAGCCCCTGCACCGTGTTACGTCAGTTAAGTTGATTGAAAAGCTCTGTTAGTACACATGCTAGTGTATTTAAAGCCATGTTAGCCAACTCAGTTGACCTAACACAAATGAAAAGAACTCCTTTTTTGCCTATCAAGACATGCCCTTATTGTATGGCTAAATTAAACCATGATCAGAAAGTGTAATACTGTGACTAACTGAAATCTTTGCTGTCAAGGCTATGCCAATGCAGTGAGAACGCTTAGGCATACGTCCACATCCACTTTATTTTTTTACGTTGAGCAGTTTCGCGATTCAGAGTGTGTTTTCTCTTCAAGACAACACAATTCTTCCCTCCTTCTTTTGATGACCACATGAAACTATGCTCAGGAAGGAAAATAATTGCATGTTTGTTGGTAACGTGCCTTATGAGGGCTCTGCTTCTGAGCACTTGAATGTTCAGTCAACCTCAACTGGTAAGTGTCCAGTGGTTCCCAACCTTTTTGAGTGAAAGCCCCGCTAGTTAACACTAGGTAAATTACACGTCGCCTCCCCACCCAGCCATAAATACATATAACCCCTATAAACACATATAAAGATAATAATACTACTACCATGAAATTACATAAATAAATGAACAACAATAATAATACATTACTCTTACCTAAGAAAGAAGCTAAGCCTTCCCTGGTGCGGGCGCCACCGCACGTCACGTGTGGCCCACCTCTTCCCGTCTCTCATGGACAGAGGGTAATGGAAGCGGTGGGCACTGGTAGTCTAGCTGGGTGGCTCCAGGCCCTCACCGGTGCAGGGTGCTCCATTCCAGCCAGTCGCTCGGGCAGCTGGGAGGAGGCTGCTCTTCTGCTCTGGCTGGCATGGAGCTCGAGGCTGCTGCTCCCTCCGGGGAGGCTGCTCTTCTGTTCCGGCCAGTGCAGAACTTGAGGTTGCTGCATCTGGCTGGCAGAGGGCTCAGCGTACTAAATGACCTCAATACTACTGAAGCCTCACAGACCCCCTGTAATCTTTGGTGTCTCCCCAAGGGGGTCCCACACCCCAGGTTTTGAACCATTGGTCTATTCCATATTGAGGATTTCAATAACTCAGTCATGGGTTCGGGGTTGTTATAAATGTGTATGGGTAGGGTTTTGTGGCCTGCCTTGTGCGGGAGGTCAGACTAGATGATCATATTGGTCCCTTCTGACCTATGAGTCTATACTAGATGGAAAGGGGTTATGGAAGCTGAATAAAATAAAATAAAATAAAAAAGAGCAGTATAGTGCATTAGTATTATTGGGTAAGAAAAGTTTCTAATTGGAGTAATTTTTATGGAACCTCCTCCCCAAGTATCTGCTTAAAACCCCACCCATACCATTAGCAAATATATTGAAGAGAACAATACATTTACATCAGACAGAGGCAACTATATATAATCGATACATATTTCAATGCATTTAAAAGATATATTATATGGAGAGTGTATAGCAATGTCTTAGCAACAACATAAAGTAATAATAATGTAACCGAATTCCAATGATAATGTCCATCATGCATATAGGTCATTAGTAGGAAGAGACCAGCTAGTTCTCTTAAAAGAAGTCGTTCATCTAGCTGAATCCAAATCTTCTTTGAGGTTCCAGAGTCTGGTTGAGAACTGAGATGATGGAGGATTAAGGAGCACGGAGGTGATTTCCAGAGCCAGCACTCTCTACAGATTTCATATAACCATGCTTAGTATTTAACATTCAAAGCATTTTACAAACATTAGGACTGAATTCAATGGGATTTTTCCTATTGGTTTCACTGGGAGCAGGATTGGGCCCAATATTGAATCTAAATCTGTGTTAATCTAAAGGTCAGATTCTGTCCATCAGGTAAACTCCACCCAGCACAGGAGAACAGGGATGGGGCAATGTCAGGGAGTCATACTCTGAGGGACACTTAGCTCTAGTCCTGTGTGAGAAGTCTAGGGGCTGCTTTACCGTATGCCACAGGTACAGGGGATTGGTGAAATAGAGAAGAAATCCACTCCATCCTTGGCATGTTCTTTCCCCACCCTGGCACACCCTATATGCTGAAGGAGGGGTATTTGTGGGTCAGAGGGAAGGGCAGAATAGAAAGGGGCAGCTGGTGCAATATCTTGCATGACTGCTTTATACCAGCTGAGAACTCCTCACCACTTAGGAGATCTCTCACTTGGCCAAATCTCAGTCCTCTGGTGCTGCCAGAGAAGTGCAAAGGGGATGGTCTTAAAAATGCATGAGAAATGAATGGGGAAGACAATTAATTAAGCATATATGTAGTAGCTGCTGTTTGAAACATTACAGTGGTGCCATAAAAACCCGCAAAGAATCAATCACTGCAGCTTAACAGAGAGCAACATTTCTGTTAAAAAACCCAGCTGTGGTTGAGCTACAAGAGAACAAAAAACACCTGTGTACAATTTTTTTAGAAACAGTTGGACATCTTACAAACTTGTCAAAACTGCATTTTAAAAAATGTCATTAAAATATTCTCCTGTGTCCTTCTGGGTCTAACTTTAGCCAGCAACTAATTTTTTTTTTAACAACAATAAAATGATAAATTCAATAAAGTCACCTTTTAGAATAGACATTCAAATACATCTTTACGTGTACGGCTGTAAGCAGGTGCCACTAAAATATTAAAGCATATGTACCAGTTGAAATATTTCCATTATTAAAATATCACTAAAAACTGTTACATGATTGATTTCATTATGTTTTTATGCTATTGATCAGGCATACATTTTCTGATCTGCAGCTTACATGGACCAAAAGAAAAGGTATCCTAGTGTATCCTTATATTTCAGACCTCAGGAAGTGGCCATGCGTCAGTTTCCCCTTTACTCTTGGATGAAGTGATAAAGGGTAGCTCTCTGAAAAGAAGTCCAAATACAAAAATACACCTTTGGCCCTCCCTCAAGTCACAGACTTCCCTTCTGTTTATATAAAGTTGATCAAAAACAACTGTAGCTTTGTAGTTTGCCTTTGTACTTTCTGGGCTAAACAGTTCTATCATCCTTTCCCTCAGGTCTTCTCTGGTCTTTCCCATCAATACTGGGGAACTTTCTCCTGCCTTCCCTCTCAGCTCCGCTGGTGCCAGAACCAGGAAGGGAGGCATGGGCCATTACCCCCACACTTTTAAAAGTGTGGGGGCCATCCCCCCACTTTTTTAACAAAAGAAACATAAGCGCAGAATTCATGTCCCCCACAGATATCCCCCCACCACAGAATAATAGATTCTGCTGGGGAGACACTGTAATTACATCTTTCATCCACCAGGGGCTGCTGTGGCACCAGAAGAGAGAGCAGCAGGCTTCACTGCTGGACCAGCCACGAGCCAAGAGGGAGGGGACACTTTTGCATTGAACCTCCACCCCACTTCTGCAAAGGTTCTGGATCTCTTACTCAGCTCCAGCCATGCAATGCCCAAACAGGAAGCTGGTACTCTATTATCTCAAGCCCTGTATGGTCCCTTCACCCACAACCTCTTCCTTATCTCCCTTCTCCCTTCTCTAGGATCTTTCTCTATCCTATCTGTTTCTAGGGCTCCTCACAAACTTCCTTACAGCCCCTTGAACAACTTACTCACAGCTGGGGTTCTTCCATCTATGGGTTCTTGAAAAGGAACCAAATTTTGCCTCACCTCTATTTTCCAACCATTCTAAGGGGAGGCTGCTCCTTATATTCCTTGGCACTACTTCCCAGTATGCCTTGCAGTAGCCTACAATTCCCGTTGTCTCTTTGGGAACAACATCTCCCAACATTCCCTTGTTCCATGCTGAACTGGGATCTGGGCCATGATTGGTCGCTAGCATTCCTTTAAAAGTGCCAGTGCACAGTCCAATAAAGGCATCTCTATGCTCAGATGATCTGCCTTTTATGTGTCAGTTTCTCAAACATGAACTTTTAACTCTCCTGCATCTGTTTTAAAAGATAAAGTTGAAAATTATCCCTAACTATGGATGAAGCATTCTAGAAATCCTGGTCTGGCTTCAGATTTTAGGTAGGAAATAGTTGAGTTTATGCTTTTTTTTAGATTTCCCAATTTAAAAATATCTAAATACTACAGCTGATGGAGCAAGAGAACGGATGCCTTCTGCTCTCTGAATTAGCATCAACCTCACCATCAAATTTTATTTGTTACCTCTGTAATAACCATCATCTTGATCACCAGATATCGAAAGCATGAGCTACTAAAGGACAAAGGTCTCCATCCTGGAAGGTTTTGAGTGCCCTCAACTTCTATATAGTGGGAGTTGAAGGTACTCAGCACCTCATAGGATCAAGCTTTAAGACCCCTACCTGGTGGCTGAGGCGTATAATATACTGCGTGGATCAGGCACACAGGAAAACACATCTGCTCTTCACATTTGACTCGTATGCATCCAGCTTAGTGAAAGTTCATTAAGTGGCAGTTTGGGAGACTCCCATTGTGGCTTCCATGAAGATCAGGACAAAAGGTTGTAGCTTGGTGCTTTGGAGGATTGGAAATTCACTTTTACTGTATAAAGAGCTCATGATTCCATACTACACTGTTCTGGCAGTTCATTTGAATATAAAGATGTCCCCTGTAAGACTGGTAAGTTCAGATAGGCCTTGGGTTTCCTGCTAAACAAATGCCACTTGAAGAAGTTTTATCTGCCTGAGGCTAACTTCAACTTGCACATTCAACTTTGTTTAAATATTCTACTGTAAATTTTGCATTCATAAACTGATGGTCTTCTTTGGCTTCCTTCTCTGCCCCTGTGACTTCTGCCCCTACTCCTCAGATACCAAAAGAGTGTCCCATTGTGTGCAAAAATGCCCAACAATTCCCATAAGTTAACTAGAAAAGACATATTCAGCCACTTTCTATTTAAATGACTTTACCCTCTTATTTCTCTAGGAATGGCTCTTCAGACTTGGAAAGCCATAATCTAGTGCACACACTCTCACTACTCTCTTGAATTCTTTGCCCAGCAGCAAAGCAAAAATTGCCTGCTTTTGCTTTATTTTTTTTCACTTTACTGTGAAAAAGTTGCAAATTTTGGTCAGTGCAAAATCTTGCACATTTCCATTGTTGTGGCAAAAATACAGATTCAGATCACAAGAGTTTCCATTTTTATCTAGATTCGGTTTCTTTCATGGTTTGGTTCCATCGATTGCATCTGATGGGTCTGCCCTGCTTGTGAATCCACACACGTGTTGCGAGAGGGAGGTCATGTACCACATGCAGATACCAAGGCAGAAGACCCCAAGATGCTCTACACCCATGTCTAGCCAGCCAGACTCTCAGCCTAGAGTCTCAATGTATTATGAATAAAGATAACTTCAGACTAAAAGCTCTTTGCCTCTAGGAAAACAAGCACAACCCACAATTGGTTTAAAAACCAAAACTGACAAACTAAAACCAGTGTTAGAAGTGCAAACCACACAATTTAGATCTGGATTTCAAACATCCCAGCATTTACTGGTGCTTAGAACACTGTAAAAACAGGGGCCATCTGCAAAATTTGAAACTCAATCCAGGTTTTAATTTTAAACAGCCTCAAATGCTTGAGATTTTGGTCTAAATCCATCTCCAGTTAAAATAATATCAAGGATCTGGTTTCATCCAATTAAACCCTGACACATCCAGCTGACCGCTAACTCAACCTTACAGCTGTGACACGATTTTTGCATCTTTGTGTCACATAAAATATCCTTTTTGGGAGGGATCAGGGAATAAGGACAGTGAAGGGTAAAACAATGGTATTGAATCAAATCCAGTGTCAGTGGTTCAATTTCTTTTGGGATTCCCTCATGAAAAAATAGAGGAGTTCTTTCCATTTACATCAGCTGGTTATAAATTGCTAGAAGTTTTACACCAGGATGGCCTCTTTGGAATTTGTAGCTATGTATTTTTAATACTGTCAATAAACTACTTCCTCAAGACACAGAAGGGCAATAATGGAAGCTGTTAACAAAGTGTGAAAAGAAATGGGCTAGCAAAGGTTAATCACATGGCTGTCCACTAATGACCTCTCCAGCCCTGAGTTTAAACCCTCCACTACTTGTAAAGACCAATCACGTGAATAATTTCCTGTCTGAGGTAGCCTTTATGGCTAAGAATAAAAGCTGAGCTTATTGTGAAAAGAAAGCTCTCAGCAGGGGAGGAGGTTATTATTTTTAAGCTGATCTAAACACCTGGGTTTCCCAGAAGACCCTATTAAACTTCCTCCATTATGTCTAAATATTTCAATCATTCCTACCACAGTAGTGAATTAGTGTATTACTGCTTAAAGCATATAAGCCCTAGTGATGGGGACATCAGAAGCTGACACCAGTCACCCGTGTTGAAGAGGTGCACATGCAGATAGGCATCACGGTAGTGAGTACACTACCTAGAGCAGACGCTAACAAAAGGTCCCAGCAGTATGTTCCGACTCATGTAAAAAGGTGAGAGAGAGGGGAACCTGGTATAGGGATAAAGGGACAGGAATCCTCTACTCCACTGGACCAGAAGTGGTGTATCCAAGGCATGGGTTGGGATCTGTGAAGGGTGGGCATCCGCAAGAGAACCTTCACCCCCTTCTTGCAAGTAGATGGAAGGTCTCAACGTGCTTGTTCCCTGTGGCCCTCTGTGCAGTATACCTCCTACGATGGAGGCCGAGGAATGCATACGATACATTGGGATAGTAAATAAAGCTTGTTACCACTGAGAAATGTGGCTTTGACATCCCAAAGGGGATGCTGCAAATATGCCACACAGAATAGCTGTTCTCTGCCCCCCTCCTCCTCCTCACCCCTCTTACTACTCCCATGGCTTACGCATGCTCTCTTTTCCTGAACAGTTACTGCTCATGAGGATGAACTGGAGCTGCACGCAACTGTATAGAGATGGGATACATGCCACACATTCATCTTCCCCCCTGCATAGCTCTGGCCATTTTTCTTCCTCACTCTTTCTTTCCATAGTACCTCGTTAGCTTACAAATAAATCATAACGAAAAGGAACCAGCACCAAAATTTTCTAATTCCCCCAAGCCTATCAGGACTATTATTTTCCAGGAGAATTTCCCCAGTTTTGCTCCCCTTTGCTTAGTGGAGAATGGCAGAGGGGCCTAATTAATTGAACCTTCATGATGCTTCACAGAATAGATTTATCCAGCTTTGAATATATTTGGTTTCCTGGTTAGTATACACTGAGGGACAGATCCTCAGCTGGGAAAACTGGGGTTATTCCATTGACTTCAATAGGGTTACACTGTTTTACACCTGCTAAGGAATATGATCTTGAGACCCAATTCTTCCTCTGCTGAGAATCTAATCTGTCATGCCTTGTCTAAAGCCAGGTGACCATGCAAAATTTCCAAAATCCACATAACCCGAAGTTTACATAAAAAGTTTTCAAACTCAGTCTCTCAAGGAATTGATATCATCATACTTTATGATGTTCGAAATGCTTTCCAGGGAACCATTTGATATTACACAGACAGCAGCATTTCTTTTTCTACTTAATAGACTGTGGCCCTGATTTGCTAAAACACAGATGCTCTCCTGGTCTGTAAACAGCCGTGTGTCTAGTTTGCATGCAGAGATACCCAATTTGTGCATGCAACTCTTATGCATTCAAATGAGGCCCACAGTCGCGCACGGGCCTGGGTTCCCTGCCATTTTGGAAGTCAGGCCCTGTTAGGCCTGCCGACTGGGGGAGCCATGGGGGCAATTGCCCAGGGTCCCGACAATTTAAAAGGGCCCAAGCCTCTTCTGCCTGTGGTCCTGCCCATACTCCGCCTCCAGCTCCACCGTTACCTGCTAGCTGTGTCACTGCTTCCCCCCTCTCCCTGCTCAGCCTCCCCGTTGTTGCTCACTGCTTGTGTCTGTCCTCTTTTCCCCCTCTGCCCCCCCCAGCCGCTGCTTGTCATGTTCCTCCCCGCTCAGCCCCACTGGCTGTTGCTCAGCGCCTGGGGGGAGAGGGAGTGTGGAAAAGAGAAGGGAGATGGAGAGGAGGCAGGGCCTGGGGCAGAGCGGAGGTAGATTGTGGCCAGGACCATGGATGGAAGACACGGGATGAGACTGTTCTGCCCTGGGGCCCGTTGTTGTCAGTGGGCCTGGGTGCTGTGTATGTAGAAAGAAAACAGAATATTTCTTTAACAGTATCAAATAATGCACATGGTGTTGTGCATCCAAGGTTCTCAAAGCAATTTACAAACATTAAGCCTCGCAACAGCTATGTGAGGCAGGGAATATTTTTTTCTAATTTTTGCAGTTGGAGGAAACAGCGGTTATGTGTTTAAAAATTGGACCAAAAAAAAAAAGAAGAAATCCAATCCTAACACTTCCACATCAGTGATGAACGTTTCTTGTCAAAGAAAAATTGCCTCCAAAGCCAGAAGGCTACGGTTCAAAAATATGTTTCACAATTCAATACAAATGTGTCCTTGTCAGTCCAACTTTTTAAAACAAAAAATGAAGGCACTTAACCACCAAATCATACCAGGGTGTGCAAGCTGTCAGAGACCGCTAAGCCTTCAGGTAAAGGGTGCAGCTCAAGGAATCTCTCTCTGTGTGTGCGTGTCTGGGAAAAGATGGAAAGGGAGACACTACAGTTTCATACCAGAATACAATGTGGGAGACTTACAGGGTGACATCTTGACCCCACTAAAGTCAATGGAAAAACTCTCATTGGCTTCAATGGGGTCTGGATTTCACTCATCAGTCTTTGTTCTGTTCCACAAAGTTCACTATCATTAGAGGTTTACTCTGACTGGAATTGCAGGTTGCAATGCACAACAATTATACAGGACTTTCATTCAGTTTCACTTTTACTATATCAGAGTCTACATATTCCACTGCATGGCTACATCTATATGTGGCTTAACTACAAACACATAGAGAAACCTGTAACGTTAAAAATACGGGACAACTGTTCTACAAACTTGAAACATATTCCTGGTTCATGATATATTTTAAAAAAGCCTTAAAGGAACTTTGTCTTGTTTTGAACAACTTGATGAATTACAGCTGAGTTCAATTTGCTTAAAAAAAAAAGAAAGAAAAGAAAGCAAGCTGTTTAGGGGAAAATCAAGGTTGCGGCAAAACGTGAGGAACAAACTGTCCAGGTTCTTCTTTCACAACAATTCCGTGCACTTACAACTCGCACTTTAGAATAAAGTGGTAATGCAAATACCTAATTAAAAAAACGGCTTGTATTTGGAGTTACTAATTAAAAATCCTCATGCTCCCCCGACTTTCTTTTTCCTGGGGAAATCTGCAAGGTTATTTAATTGAAGTCCCATTTTGTGGGTGCAGATGCACAAAGTGTCTGAATCATCAAACAGATTTAGTGTGTTTTGATTGTTATGTGTGCCTCATTGCTATTCCCAGAATGTCGAGCCGAGCTTACGCTGATCGGCAGGACTCAGAAGCATGAAACAGTAAAAGAGTCCTTTCTTCTCTCCCGAGCCCCCTCCCCCTCCTTGCCCCCCTGGATTTACATTGAAACTTTGCCAATATCAGATCGCACTCTGTCTGCTGCCTCTGCCCAGCTTCTTTCGCCCCAAAATTCAGCTCTAGATTTCCCTTTACTGACTTAAGAAGTCTCTTACTGCGTCAGTGGAACTTCTTTAAGGTTTTAGAAGAGTGATTTGATTATTTTTCTATTCCCCTTTTCTGTTTTCAGATTGAGAAGTTGTGTGAAAAGAAGTGAGAGAGAGAGAGAGAGACAGAGAGGCCTGTTTTCGTCTAGAGGTGAAAACAGCCTGGTAACCAGCAGGTGCAAAGCCCCAAAGCAGCTGCTTGCTGCTCTCAAACTGAAGCGTCTTGGTTCCCCACCCTCCAAACCAAGAGCACTTCATATAATCCTCTCATGCAATTCAGACCGTAATTGCAGAGATCCATGCTGCTAGGGCTCATTTTATTATTATTTTTACTGATAACAAGGTCTGCAAACAGGGGACCAGTTGTGTTAATTAGTTTTATGGAGCTCTGCAGCTTCTGCAGAAACTAGTTGGTGGTGGGGTTTTTTTTGGTCCTGCTTTTCTCCCCCTCCCCACCTCATACCCCCTTGAAGGCCACTCAGAAAGTAGCACCATGTGGAACTTTCATACAGGCTCTGTAAGTCCCTTTATTGCCTTGCCTGCTTCATTCACTTCTCAAGATGAAGCCTGGTGGTTGGGTTCTAGCAGTGGAGATTAGTGTCTTGAGGGCCAGCTTGTTTTCTCAAGGCTCTGCTTGTTACATTGGTAATTATGGGGCTAAGGGATCCATTTCTGGTATTTGACTAAGTGCTATAGATTACTGTCTAATTATTTCTCACTGGGGGGGGATTTTTTTATTATATACCTTGGGACAACTTTTCAGCAGCTTTTATATAAGTAATTGCTCTTCCCTGTTATCTATGTATTTTTATCACATGATGAAATGCATCAAACCAATAGTTAAAGCATTAAGTACTGGTACATATACAACGCTGTTCTCTTTTTCAGACTGAATGCTGGTCCAATGAATGTGTTGTGCCTCTTACACAGGTTCCTTATTTGTTGTTACAGTCTAATATGCCAATGAATTGTTTCTAGAGTGAAAATGTTAAATATTTGGCTCTAATCCTTTGCTTTAGACTAGGCATGGGATTCACAAAGGTGTTTAGGGACTTAACTTCCATTGATTGCCAGGAGAGTTCCGCACCTAAGTACCTTTATGAATCTTATGATAAGAGTTGATTTAGGAGATCATATTTTGTACCCAATTTGGTTTTCAGTAATAAAAACCAAAAAAACCCAAGATCAGTTTGCACAAATTATTATTTAGAATCATTTTATGAATTAATATTTTGCTGCTCAAAGGTGACATGTTAATGTCTGGAAGCGGAAATCCTCTGTTTAGGCACAAATGGCCTGACCCAGTTCCTTCTGAAATGAGTGCAAAATGCCCATGCATTGACCTCAATGGCACATGCTCCGTACAAGTTTCCACCATAATGCTCCAGTAGTGAATCTCAGTTCTGTACAGAAGAGACCATACCTTTAGGGAGAGCTCAGTTGTTGTGTCCTTGCCTCCATTCAGCGGAACTGGTTAAAAAAAATTGGAAAAAGCATTCCATGAAAAATGTCAAAGTCGTTTTCATTTTTCAGGGTTTGAAATGACCCCCCGCCCCTCCCAAATGTACACTTTTTTAACTTTAAATAGAAATTCCTTATTTACGGCAAACTTGTAAACAAGATATATCAAACTTTTTGATTAAAAAAAACAACAAAAATTTTCATTTTTGACAATATTTCCCCAAAAGCTTTGGTTTAGAAAAAAGACAATTTTTTGCCAAAAGATTATTCATATATTTATTATTATACCAAATGGGCCATTCAGTGCTTGATACCTCTATCAACAAGTGTGTCATTTAGTCCAAGTTGTGGTGATTTTTGTGATGTCAGCACCTTTCTGATGAAAACTGGATTAAAATCACCAACACATTTCTCATAGACCACAGAATAACTTTTAGGCTGTAAGCTCCTTGAGGCCAGGGCTATCTTTTTGTTCTGTGTTTGGGCAGCTAATACTTTGTCCGTGATTAGGGCTCCCACACGTTATCACAATACAATTAATAATAATAGGTTATAATGCATATGAATCTCTACAGACCTTAGGCAGTTTCAAAGCACTGACTTAGAGAAGAAAAACTTTGTTAATGCCAGAGTTGTACAAAAGCGACATTTCACATGAGAGTTTGTATAGTTTTGTCTTGGGCAGTTTCATGACTCAGAAATCTATTTTTGCATAAAATAGTCATTTTCACAATGAAAACTATTTCAAAATATTTTCAAATTTTGCAAGTTTTTCTATGAATGCTGATTTGTGCCCCCAAATAAATATGCACATTTTAGGCTGGTTTTGAGTGCACTTGGGAGTAAAAGTAGGTCCATTTTTAACAGACCCCCCCAAAAAAATTATACAGGATGTTCGTAAAACTGAAAAATTTTGGGAAATTTAAAATGTGTGATTTTTAAGGTTTTTGATTTTTTCACACACCTCTTTCTTGAGGTGTGCATATAAAAAGCTTTACAGAAACACAGAAAGGTAGGGCTAGAAGGAAGCTGGAAAAGTGACCAAGTCCAGCCCTCTGCGGTGATGCAGGACCACATATACCTAGACCATGCCTGACAGGTGTTTGTCTAACTTTTTCTTAAAATCCTCCACTGATGGGGATTCCATAGCCTCCCTTGGAAAGCTATTCCAGTACTTACCGTAACTATTCTCATAGTTAGAAAGTTTTTCCTAATATCTAACCAAAATCAGCCTTGCTGCAAATTAAGCCCATTACTTCTCATCCTACTTTCAGTAGACATGAAGAACAATTGATCACCTTCCTTTTGATAACAGCCCTTAAAATATTTGAATATTTATCAAGTCCTCTGTCAGTTTTCTTTTCTCAAGAATAAATGTGCCCAGCTTATTTAATCTTTTCTCATTGGTCAGGTTTTCTAAATCTTTTATGCTTTTTTTTTTTTTTTTTTTTGCTCTCCTCTGTACACTCTCCAATTTATCCACATCTCTCCTAAAGTGTGCTGCCTAGAGCTGGACAAAGTATTCCAACTGAGGCCTCACCACTGCCACATAAAATGGGACAGTTATTTCCCATGTCTGCCATAAGACATTCCTGTTAATACACTCCAGAATCATATTTGCCTTTTTTGCAACCTCATCACATAGTTGACTCATATTCAATTTATGATTCACTATACCCCTCAGATCCTTTTCAGCAGTGCAACCACCTAATCCGTTATTCTCTATTTTATAGTTATGCATTTGATTCTTTGCTTTGTATGTGTAGTATTTTGAACTTATCTTTATTGAATTTCATCATGTTGATTTCAGACTAATTCTCCATTTTGTCAAGGTTGTTTTGAATTCTAATCCCGTCATCCAAAGTGCTAGCAACCCCTCCTAGCGTGGTGTCATCTGTAAATTCTATAAGTTCACTCTCCACTCTATTATTGAAGTCATTTATGAAAATATTGAATAGTATCAGACCCAGGACAGACCCCGGTTGGATTCCATTAGATATATCCCCCCAGTTTGACAGTGAACCTACTGATAACTACTCTTTGAGTATAGTCTTTCAACCAGTTCTGCACCCTTTTTACAGTAATTTTATTTAGACCACACTTACCTTGTGTGCTTATGAAAATGTCCCCTGGACTATGTGGAAAGCCTTACTAAAATCAAGATATACCATGTTGACAGCTTCCTGCCTAGCCACTAGGCCAGTAACCCTATCAATGAAGGAAATTAGGTTGATTTGACATGATACATTCTTGACAAATCCATGTTTGCTATTACTTACAACCCTATTATCCTCCAGGGTCTTACAAATTGATTGTTTAATAATTTGTTCTAATCTCTTTCTAGGCCTGACTGGTCTATAATTCCCTAAGTCCTCTTTGTTTCCCTTTTTAAAGACAGGTGCTGTGTTTATTCTTCTCTGGGATCTCACCCATCCTCCATGAGTTCTCATAGAAAATTGCAAGCGGTTCCATGATTGCTTCAGTTAGCTCCGTAAGTACCCTAAGGTGAATTTCAACAGGCTCTACTGACTTGAATAAATCTAACTTACCTAATATTCTTTAACCTGTTCTTTCCCTATTTCGACTTGCATTCCTTCCCTCTTTGTTGTTAATATTAATCGTATTACATATGGGTCTCAATTTACTGGTCACAATTTACTTTTTTAGTGAAGACTAAAGCAAAATAGGCCTTAAACACATCAGCCTTTTGATGTTGTTCATTATTTGCTCTCCTTCCCTGCTAAGCAGAGGAACTATACTTTCCTTCATCTTTCTCATACGCCTAATGTATTTATTGCCTTTTATGTCCCTTGCTAGGTATGACTCATTTTGTGCCTTACCTTTCTCATTTTGTCCCCATCTGTTTGCACTATTCTTTTGTATTCACCCTTAGCAATTTGTTTGTTTCACTTTTTATTGGATTCCTTTTTGATTTTCAGGCCATTAAAGAGCTCCTGATAGAGACATATTGTCGCTTACTATCCTTCCTATCTTTCCTTTGCATCAGGATAGTTTGCTATTGCGCCTTCAACACCATCACTTTAAGAAATGCCAGCTCTCCGGAACTCTTTTTTTCCCCCCCACAGAATTTTCTTCCTATGGGACCTTACCTACCAGTTGTCTCAGTTTGTTGAAGTCTGCTTTTTTGAAGCCCATTGCCCTTATTCTGCTGCTCTTACCGCCTTCCTTTCCTCAGAATCATGAAATCTATCATTTCATGATCACTTTCACCTCAGTTGCTTTCACCCTTCAGTTTTGCAACCTCCCTGTTCGTCAGAATCAAGACTAAAATGACTGTTCACCTATGGGTATGTCTACACGGCCTGCAGCAGGGAGCCTCCCAGTCCGGGTCAACAGACCTGGGGTATCAGGCCTTGTTCTAGCGCTCTAAAAATAGCTGTGTAGACGGCGCTTTGTAGTTGTGACTTGGGCTGGAACCCAAGTCCACCCCTATCCCCCAGGCTTCACAGCCTGAGCTCCCGACGAAAGCGCAATTCCAAGCGCTGTCTACACAGCTAAGGGTTGTTGGGCTCTGTGAAAAGTAAATCTGTGGCTCCAGTGATACTGATGGTCAGAAGCTAGGCAAGGGGCACTTCTCTCCGGGGTGCAGAGCGAGCATCAACAGGTTTTCAAAGCAGACGTCATTCAAGGTTGAGGTAAGTCATCACAACTTAGCATGGCGACTGTGTGACTTTCAAAGTGTATAGGGGAAGAAGTTTCTTCAGACTCATGGGGTGGGAGAAAACAGGTAGAATGCGTCTCCCACAAAAGTACATGGGCTCATGCGCACAGCTGGCCATGCCTGCTCTTAGGTACTATACGTGAACAGAGATTTCCTTGAAAAATCAGGTACTTCATTGGCATGTGCAAGTGCAATGACAAGATACACTGACCTTGGCTGATGCAAGTCTGAAGAGTAAATACAGGTTTATGGAGCAAATTATAAAGCCATATATGCATGACTATTTTATTATTATGGGACAGATTTTCCACTACTTTGCCTCTTGAATCATCATTTGCACCTGCATGAAGTGGGTATAAAATACTGCCTTTCTAATTTATTAGTATCCGATGCCCCTTTTGCATAGGTGTAAACAATGATTCAAGGTGCAAGGCAGTGAAGAATCAAGTCCTATTTCATCTACAGTAAGGAAGATGCCTCGGCTCAAATTCATCCCAATCTCCCTCCTCTTTTTCCTTCATCTTCCTTTTCAATGGAAAAATGGAAAAAAAAGGAAAATAAGGGGAAGCAAGGAAAAGGAAGGGTGAAAAACAAAAAAAAATCCTGAAAACCAACATCATTTCATTTTTGGTTTAAAAAAGTTTTCTTCTTTCCTATTTTTTTTTCTTCATCCAAAACATCAGAAATATTTTTAAAAAGCAAACTTTTCTGAGAAAATCCATTTTCAAAAGTTTTTGCAAAACATGTCATTTTTAATCAGCTCTGATCCGTGATGTAACTCTCAATTGATGTCAGTTTTACTCCAGGGATGAATTTAGTCCATGATGTTCCAAAAGGTTTCTATACCATATATTTAAAATCCTGCCTCTTCCTGAACAAATAAGATTTAGTAGGCTTAAAAAAATTTAGAACCCTTGAACATTTCCTTGAGATTTAATATTCCATTTAATCTAAAATTAAAACATAACAAGTAAACAGTTATGAAGGCTAGAAAACTCCATCTTTTGCCCATCCTGTTATGCTCAGTTAGAGCAGTTAGTACAATTTTCCATTAGAAGATGTTAAGAGGTGTGGGTGGTCTTACACACAGTATCATATGAGCTAGAGTACAGGGGAACAAAAAGGTTCATGAAATTGTCAGTTGTATTTTAGAATTTCCTTACTTTTATCAGTTGAAACCAGGTCCCTATTTGTTATTATATATATATATATATATATATACATACACACACACACATATATTTGAGAGATGTACCTGAACCAAAAGGTTGGATGCACACACCCCAAGATCTTGGAAAAATTCAGCTGCAGATCGTTTATGATTTTACCCTTATCTCCATTTATCCTAACTTGGCATTTAAGGTCTAAGGCTTATGTTTATCTATATGTGTATGTGTCTATCTTTCTATACACATTCATGCTTTATGCAGCATCCATTTACATTACATTATGATTACTTCACTATAATTATTCTGTTTGTTGTTTAATGCTGCTGGAGTATGATATAACATTTACTAAAGTGACAGAATCTTTGTCTGGGTGTCTTTTCATTATTTAAATCTAACAAAATAAAAACAACCTCCCCACATGCATTTTACAGGAGTTGTAGAACTAGATATCAACACACTGATAAAGAATTCGTATTTTTATATCAACATTTTAGTTCTTACTAAAGGCACACTTAGCAGTTCAGATGAGCTGGAATATTGATACTGACAAACTGTACAGCTGCAAGTTAAGCCACAGAGCTGAGATGTTGCTATTTAATTGTTTATATGTTATAACACAGGTGCTCATAAAATAAGCTAGAGACACAAAGAGGTAGTACTTAATTACAAGAATGCAGTACCTTGGATTTCACCAAGAGTGAATGACTTACAGTGGTATTTTTTGAAATCGTAGACAGCATCTACATTAAACCTAAACTAATTATTGTCACTGCAGACATTTTTGGAATAAGAATTAACTCACAATATATGGGCCTTTGGAGTCAGCCTTTACATTTGGGCATGCAAACAACTTCTGGTTACTCATGTGCACACAACTCTGTGCATGCACATGCAAATGGTGGTTCACATTTAGAGGCTGATTTTGAAACTGAGGCCCTTAGGGAGGCTGAAAAGGTTTAAAAAGAGACAAAAAAATTGTCTGTCAGTTAAACAGAAGCTTTGGAGATTTTTACCTAAGAATAATAGTTTACAGTGCCATGGGCCAAATCCTATGCAGACTGATACTCAGCTGACTTCAGTAGGATTATGTTATATTATGACTATTACTGTTATTTGCATAACAGCAGCGCCTAGAGACTCCAGCAAAGATTGGGGCCTCATTGTGCTAGGTGCTGTACAAATACACAGATAGTAAGAGAGAATTGTCTGTGCCCCAAAGAACTTAGCTAGACCTAAATAGACAAAGAACGGGAGAGGAAACAAAGAGAGATGAAGTGATTTGCCCCAGGTCACACAGCAGGTCAGCAGTACAGCCAGGAATAAAGTCAAGGTCTCGTGACTCCTGGCCCAGTTCCCTATCTATCAGACCATGCTGCCTTTCCTAAACCCGGCTCAGAAAATTCTTTTTGCCCATTTGCCTGGGGCAAGTAAATAAAAAAATTCTATTATCCTCAATCATCATGGTAAAGGGCAGGTGGGTAGATTTTGTGCCTCAGCTGTTGGTAACGCTTCATGTCAATTTTGCAAGGCTGAATCATGCATATTATATTTGAAGAGTTAAAGTCCATGTGTGTTCAAGTGCTCAGCCCACATAATTGGGGTCAGATTTTCAAAAGTGTACAGCGGCCAACAACGCCTCTTGTGACGCTCACAGCCAGATTTTCAGAAGACATTAGCGTCCAGTGTGCTGAGAGCTTTGGAAACTGTGGCTGCTTATTTTGGTGCCTAAATGGGATCTGGACTCTTTAACTATTCATAAGTGGACCCTGTGGCATACTTTTAAGATTCATAAAGGTGGTCTCAAGCCTTAATTCTGAGATCCAAATCTCATATCCCGTATAGTCTGGGGAGCATTCAGATCTGAGATTTTGGTTCACTGCATTACAAAGACAGAGGACTCTCTAGCAAAATATAGATCTTGGGGCATTTCTATCATTAAGTTTTATAAAACAAATTCATAGGTGGGGACAGCAAGTATGTAATAGGGGACAGAGTTTATAAGTAGCAGAAATTTTTGAGCTTCTAAATTAAGCAGGAAAAAGCGTGATTTTTGTGTTGTTTTTTGTTTTCACAAGAATCTTCTTTCTACATTGATCTCATTCTTGCAAAACATTACAAACCTTCCCGCCCCCAAATTTGCAGATGCCAGTCCACCTTTTCACCCCCATCCCAAAATTAATTGTCTTGGGAGCTCTTTTATATTATTAATGAGCTTGTTCATCAGAGTTCACTGCAGCTCTATTTTCCCCCCCCTCTATTTAATTTTAAGAGCAAGCCAGCCCCAATATTTGAAACTCCTCCTGCCTCTCTTCTTTTCATTCGTGCTTTCTTCCTTCCTTCCTTCCCCCCACCCCCCTTCTCTCCTACTCTGTCCCCTTCAGAAGCCCCCGGGATGACACAGCTCATTGATGCATCTCCTTCATTAGCATTTCAGCAGCTTGGCTCAGTAGTTTCAGAGACAATCCGTCATGAGAAAACTGAAGAATGTGCTCCATTTGCATGATTCTGTGCCAGAATGCAACTTTTTCTCAGCTGTTCATTGTGTAATTTCCCCTTGAGTCTTCAACTTTCCCATGAAGTCCCAGAAGTCATATTATTAGATTTCCAGCCCAATTGAAATGCTCCATAGATTAGTTTTATGAACATTTTTACCTAACTTCACTGCTATACATAAACAGAGAATCCAAGTACATAAGAAACATGGTTTTGCTTTTTGTCGCTATGAAAGGGAATGTGCATTAGCTGAATGAAGTCGCTTTGAAACTACAAGGGGGAATTTATGTTCCATGATCAGAACAATCCAGTAACACTAGTGAATCCTTAGGCATATTTTGAACTTCCATTTGTCCTTGCTTAACTATTTTATGCCTGTTACAATTAAATGTTTGTAATCCATTTTGAGTGTCTTTCTGAAATGAATGGATATGCAAACAACTTGATTGAAATGCTCAGTGCATATGTCTAAAAGTTACTGGCTCTCACACATAAGCAGAACAAATCAAGCTTTTGGTTAGTTAGTTTTAGAAATCAAAATGCTGTTTATAGAAAGCCAGACAGATAAAACCTGCTTCTAATCACATTCCTGAGGGTATCTTTGTCTGTAGAAATAAAGAGCTTGTTATATTAAAAGTAAACAAAAAACTTCAAATTGGTGTAAAACAACCAAACTACTCAATTAAAATGTATCCCAGTAGGAGAATTAGGCACCTGTTCTATAAAGTTATACAACAAGGTGTCAGAGGACCACAGTGCATTTTCACAAGCAAAGGAGCTTTTAACAATCTAGTTGCTCATTAAATTCTTTATTTGGTTCTACGGACACCAGTAATTATATTTTCCTTTGTCTTTTTTTACCCAGTACCAGCAGAACAAATAAAATTGTTTTAATTCTTGTGTGTCTGAAAGATTTCAACTCAGTTTTCTTCTACACTTTCTCAATTATTCCTGATGAATATGGTTCTACATTAGGCTATTAAAATATTTTCTCTACCACTTGGTGGGCTGCGGAAGGGGCAATTTAATAAGTATATTGAACAAAATTTAATGTCTTTTTATATATATATATATATATATATATATATATATATATATATATATGCAAAATGACACATCATTAAAACCTGGTAGGGCTACATTTGGAAGAAAATATAAAGAAGAGAGAAATTGGTTGCCAGATAATTTAATGCACAAACAAATAAATTAGATCCCTTAAGTTGCAGAAGTTTGGTTGCTGGTGGAAAGCTCACACGGTGATTAGAATTAGGTTGCGGAAGATTTCATTAATTATAGGTGACTGGTTTCCCCCTCAGAGGACAGCTCAGGTCCCCTTGTTCCCCCTCCCTGGCTCATCTTAAACTGTTGTCTAACCTTTCCCTTAATCCATCTCATCTTGAGCTGATGGGAACTGCTTTCATTCCACCTCTTGTGGAGGTAATGAAACAATCTTCTTATTCACTTGGTTCCTCTGAGCCAGTGACACACAACAAAAAAACCCAAGAGCCCTGATTAATGGCTGCTAATTAGCAATGTTAATGACCAGGTGTCCAAGAGCATGGCCAGCTCCTCTCAGCATGGAGTGATCTCTCAATGAGGGCCCTGCAAATCCATCCCCAGTGACCCTTCCCCTCAGCTGCCAGTAATGAAGCTGAGCTCTCTCATTACACCCAAGAGAGGCTCAGAGGGAGGCCAAGGCCTTGAGAGCCAAACCTTTTCCTTGGGTCTAGTGGGTCTCCATTAATTAAGGTCAGCATTTTTGGCTCGCTCCGCCTCTTAACCCCCCCCCCCCTTCAAATGGTAAAAGATTTGAGAAAAAGGAAGCTTAACTCTAACTTGTTTGCCAGTCTGAGGCTTCCTAGTGATGAAGATGCCTTTTCCCAAAAGCCCAGGTTGCTAGTTAAAACTTTTGCCCCGCCTTTAGGTTTCAGTCTTGCGCTGACTATGAAATGAATGGGAGAAAAAAAATAAGTTAGCAGCAACAGCCTCCTCCCTTCAGAGTCTGCCTAGATGGCTGAAGTTAGAGACTGCTACACAAGCGCAGTGTAGTTTTAGAACGTGACGCTCTATCCTTGAATCAGAAATGATAAAAACTTAACACGTATTGAAAAGCTAATGTGCATTTCCATGTGGGTTGGGGTGGGTGAAACACAGTTAGTTAATTCATTGATTTTTTCCCCCAGATGTATAAAATATTTCCTTCCACGTAGACATAACGTTAATAACTCATACACACAGCATGCTGGTAATTTTATTCTGGGGAAGTTAGCAGCTCACGTGATCTGACAACATGCATCACAGAAGAATTTTAGCTAAACACTGAAGCTGATCTTTGCCTCTGCTTAGAGGTTTGATAAAACAGAAATTGGAATTTGCCTTCCCTCCAGTGTGGCCTCAGCTTGAACTATAGTAAAACTAAACAGGCTGCCAGCTGTTATCTCCAGTCTGAGTCTGTGATCATCATAACATGAACCGATCTTTCAATACAGATTGTGTGTGTCTACAATAGTTTATATGCTTTAGAAATCTATCTTGTTTTTCAAATTATTTTTTTTTCAAGGCGGAGGTAAAAATCAAAATTTTTAAAGACAAGAATTTTTGCTTCATTAATTCGGCAAGTAGATAGTACTGGTGTGAACGTTAGCAGCTGTATAAAAAGAATAAACAGTACAGTGGAAATACCTCTGGTGTTTGTATTAAAACATGTTTTTTGTCAAACTTAATTTAATTTGACAGTATACATGCTTTATTTCTCTTGGAAATAAATCTACTGGCAATCTGCTGGTTTTCAGATGTGCATTGCAAACTAACTGCACATATGAGAAATAAGATGCTTTTCAGGACTCAGCAACTAAGGGGATTGATAATGAGACATGGAGCCTCTCACCTGGACGTTGCCAGATCAAATACATCTTGAGCTGGTAGTGGCAGAAAGTTATCCACTATCATAAAACTATCACTATTCAGTGGCTGATACGGGATGAGGAGGTGCTCTTAGTTCATTACCTAGTGGACAGGTGTTTTCATAAGGGTGACCCCAGTACATCTAAATGGGCCTAGATACCACACTAGAATGGTAGTTGGCCCATATATACTTAAATGAAACATTCCCAAAGGTCTTCATAGCATGAACTGCATCTTGATAGAAAGACTGTCTCATGGACACCTGCCCTTTGAATCATGACCATCGTTTTCTACTAAACTAGGGTACCCTCGTTTTCTACTAAACTAGGGTACCCTCGTTTTCTACTAAACTAGGGTACCCTCGTTTTCTACTGCCATTGAATAATGTTTCTGCGGGATCTAAATAAATGCTTACATGGAAGATTAATATTAGAACAGTATTTAATGTCACTTTTTTCTTACTTTTCTTAATGTACTTGCAAGTGGAATAAAGGAGAAACCAGTGCCCTCTGACCAGTTCTCCATAGAGCATTGGGGGAGGTCTAGGTCGGACGTTAGGAAAAAGTTTTTCACTAGAAAGGTGGTGAAGCATTGGAATGGGTTACCTCGGGAGGTGGTGGCATCTCCACCTTTAGAGGTTTTTAAGCTGAGGCTTGACAGAACCCTCACCGGGATGATTTAGCTGAGGCAAGTCCTGCTTTGAGCAGGGGGTTGGACTAGATACCTCCTGAGGTCCCTTCGAACTCTAATATTCTATGATTCATTGGTAGTCCATTAGCCACAGTTTGGGAACTACCGACTTAAGAGACATCACCATCCCATCTGACTTTCTAATGAGAAATTTCATTGGTGAGATTGAGAACTGAATAGGGGTCCCGTCCAGGCCAAGACTGTAGCACCTTAGTATGGCACTATGGGAAGCTTGCATCACAGCTGCTGGACTTCTTTTGTGGATGTATAATTAACGGCAGTTTCCAGCGCTGTCCATCTGCAATCTTTCACCAGCACTAAATGCACTTTAAAAGAACCTAGTAAGATGCACTAGTTCAGTACACAGTTACATAACGATTTGTTCCTACTGAAATATTAGAGAGTCTAAAGAGACGCAGTGTGTATTTCAGTCAGCACAGCATATGCCTTTGCTCATGTCCCTCCAGTGGTACATGTACTGTAGTTTGGGACCCCTTGATCTAGAGCATGGGGATGGGTGTCAAGCTGTAGGCCAGGGGTTCCTAAATTGTGCTACATGCACCACTGGTGGTACGTAAGGTTGATGTTCCATCAATTCACTCCACAATACTTTTAAAAAAAGATCATACAGGAACCGATAAAATTGGGGAGCCGTTGCTCCAAATACATGACTCCTGGTTTCTATTCTTGGCTGAGCCTCTGATTTGCTCAGTGACCTTAGTTTGTCTAGGTTTTTATACAGATGCTTATCCCTATTGTAGCCAACCACCTCAGACAGCCACTCTGTGCCTCAGCTTACCCACCTGTAAAATGGACATATCAGTACCTTCCTGACAGGATAAAGTGAGACTTAATTCATTAATGTTTGTACAGCACTGAGGTACTTGGATGAAAGGTGTCATGCAAGTGCAAGGCATTATTGATATACTAATTGAATAAAAATGTATTGGTAACACTTTAGGAAGGAAATACATGAATATTAATGACAGGCAACTGGAAATAAAGCAGGAGCTCTGCCCTTATTTATGGTAACCTAGATGCATAACCAAATTAAAATAGGGGTGCTGTCCTCAGTTTTAGGTAATCTAGGCTCCATAATTGATTTGAAAAGAGCTACTCCAGGCTACTGTGCAATGATAGAAGTATTCTCTATCCTGGCTCCCATTCTCCTTGTCGTGTTCTACCTTATTGCCCTTTATGCTAAAGCCTTTGTTGATGAGAGGACGGAAGCAGTAAGTACAAATAAAGCAATTAGCAGGTGCTGGGGGGGAGGGGAATGCTACCAATGTTTAAAGCTAACACACACAATCTTTATTGGGACACTTAGTAAGTGGAAATCTAGAGCTTGGAAGATAAGGAGGAAACACAGCATTAATCCAGAAAAATAGACTAAGGAAATACCTAGCAAATACACTCTGTCTAATATTGTATTCAGGAAAGATTGGCTTGAAGGGATATTGGCAAATAGTTTGAATCCCAGATTTGTTTGTTTCATTTTACAGGATTATATTTTGACAGGGAATTGCCCTCCAGATTTTTTTTTAAAGAAAAATTCTATATTATCTTCTCTCTTGTTTACATTTTCATTGACCACAACAAAAGGTGTAATTTTGTAGGGCTAACAATATTTGGTGCTAAACTGCTGCAGAATCAGCCAGCAGAGGGAGCCTAGGTTGCGAACAAACCTTTGTTCTCGGGGCTCTGCTGACATCTACACTGGCAGAAGGAAGAAGAGCAATCTTGGCTGGTGCTTGTTCAGAAACAAGGACTAATATCAATGTTTATGACAGGAAACGGACAAAATCACCCAAAATAACACATGGTATTTCTAAGCTTCTAATACTAGATTACAAATAATGGTTATCAAAAGAGAAAAACAAGGATACTCTGTTTTTGTTTCCATTGCTGCTAGGCAAATTGGTTTAAGATATGTTGCTGTATTCCTGAGATCTGTTCCTAAATTGCTGTTACTTTAATTGGAGATACTCATGAACAAAAGTCCTGGACTTTAATGCTTGGGAATGTTGGATATATAGACTATATGAGAATCTAAATTGAGATCAGGATTAGGATTTCAGGACTCTATAATGAATGAGAATGGTGTCTCAGAAGAAACCCAAACTTTTGGCAAAGGGATGTTTCTGGAATCTGAACTCCGACCTCACTCAAAATGTCAGAGCTGTTCCCAATCTCTATCGTACACCAAATCAAAATGCCAGATGCAAACATAGCCAGACCGTTAGATGATTTAAAATCCAGATCCAGATGTGAGCTGTGCAGGGCTGGGCCATCTGTCCATGTAAACTCTTTCTGCCTCAGTTTACTTATTTGTAAAATGTGGCAAAGGCATTGAGATTTCATTCATTCATGTTTGCAAAGCACTGAGATTCTCAGAGGAAAGCTGCTATAGAAGTACAGCATCTTTTTACTGCTAGAAACAATACCATTTCAACAGATACTATGGTAGATCTACCAGTAGCATTTCCAGTAGATATCATTTCTAGTCTCAGTAACCAGCTGAATAACTGTAAGTCATGTACAGAGGAATCAAATGTTAATAAATCTTGGCTAAAGAGTGAAAGGAAGTAAGAATAAATCATTTTTGGAGATGGCTGAAAACTATTTTATTTCCCCATAAAAATTTTTCATTTGAATTTTTCCACTCAAAATTGATATTCCTGGGAAATTTTGAATGGAAATGTTTTGGCTTTATTTCAGTTCAAATCAAAAAGTTTTATTTGACTTCAGATATAAAATTTCATTTCAGTGTTCCAAACCTGAAAAAAATATTTTTTTGATTTTCAGTTTATGTATTCAAAAGTATGAAAAGTATATTTAAAAAGTTGAAAAAGTGAGAGTCAACTTTTTTACACTTTTCTAGTTGAAAAATGTGTCAAAAAAGTGGATGAAATGTTCTTGCCACACACACACTTTATTACACTTTTAAAAACCTTTTTTCTAACTTTTCCAGTGAGTACAAAATAAAAGCAACGTTTTCTCCACTTTATCTCAGTTTTTTTAATCTCCCCTCACTCCTCCTTTTTCCAGTGGAAAAAGTAACAAGGAATAGAAAGGGTGGGGGGAAGAGGGAAAACAACTCAAATCCAAAATAGCTGAATATCAAAATATGTTTTAAAAAACTGAATGAAAATGAAAAATGGAATTTGATCTGAACCAAAACAAAAATGTTCATTTTGGTTCATTTTGAAATGTCTCACTGCAAAATCAAAATGTGTTAATGATATTGTCCTATGAAACCTACTGTTTTTGATGAAAACTGATTTTTGGTAGGAAAATGATTTGGGCAAAAAAATTAGACTGCCTCTAATCATTGCTTGTCTTAATGCTGTATTAAGAAGCACAATATGTCTTATTGTGGACTGATACTATCACTTTGATCAGAAACATATATTGTATTATTATTATATAAATTACAAATTAGTTCTTTTCTACTGATTTTAATTTTCACCTACATTACTTTGAACCTCTTTTTCTCAGCGTGTTGATAACAATTTTTCAGGTATGAACCCAAAAGGTGTCTAAGATATCAATTAGTAATGGAATGGACTTAAAATTAACATAACCTTTTCCCTTCTTTTCTTCAAAAAACAAAGTACCAGGACAGGAGAGAAACTCACTGGACATTAAACAAGAAAAATCTTATAGCGGTTACCTATGGGATTAACATTTTGAACATAATCTGGAGATGCACTGTGAGATTTGTTACCATATACACTCAGCTGCCACTGGATGGATACCACAGTACCATCTGTGGTATCCCCACATGAAGATAAAACTACACTTCACTCCTAGTTACTGTCTCTCCATCTCAGAACTGAGGCACATTATTAATATCCAGCTCTTATAAAGTGCTTTTCATCAGTAGAAGTCCAAGTACTTTACAAAGGAGGTCAGCATCACTATCCCCATTTCACAGAAAGAGAAACTGAGGCAAAGAGCTATGAAGTGACTTGCCCAAGTCCCCCAGCAAGGAACCGGCAGAGCAGGATCCCAGTCAAGGGCTCTTTCCACTAGCCACATAGTGGGACAATGTTAGGAAACTGGCACTCCTGCTCTGCATGTTCTGTCGATAAACAGAGGAATTCATTTCCACTGGCAGTCAGTCTGGCAGCTTCCATCAGCACTACATTGACTATAAGAAATGAGGACAAAACAGAGATAGACAGTACTATGTGCCCAAATACTATATGCAGCGATAGGGCTTTAGATTAACATCTTGAGTGAACAGGTGAATCCTCAATCCAATCCTGTAAACCCTGATTAAAGTCAAAGGGAGAGTATGTCTACATTTCCGGGGCTGCATGGATCGATGCAGCAGGATCAACTCAGTGGGTTGTGGAGACCCGCTCAATCGATCCTGGAAGTGCTCTCCAGTCTACACCATTAATCCACCCCTCAAAAAGAGTAAGGCTGCATCGTTTCCCATCGATGCACCAGAGTGAAGACAACATAAGTAAGTTGGTGGGAGACACGCAAGCGACGGGCGATACACAAGCTACGTACTGTCAACTGTCGGCGACACTACAAAGGACAAAGAGCAAATCCATGAAGATGTAGTTTGAAGACAATAGGCTGTGACCAATATACAGACTGAAATACGTCTGTGAAAAATATGCACGGAATGATTTGAATAATGAAGAAAGTAGGGAAAATCAAATCCGCAGACAATTAAACGGAAAAAAAGGGTAGAATTGGTTGGCGACGTTGTTATGAATAGCGTAACAAGCTCTGATCTAAATAAAGAGAATGATCCTAATGTACATAAGCTAAACATTCAATATTTATGCAGCACTAGTAGACTGGAAATTCTGAAATGATCACTGTAACTGTTCAGACAGTGCCTTTGGGTAGTGTTCTGTTGAAAGCAGATTTGTTACAATGTCAGAAACAAACAAACAAACAAATCTACTCAGCCTGTCTTTGATGTATCTGCTCTCCTCCATCAGGACTCAATCTTAGATGGTGCTGAGTTCATCTGAGAGGGGATGAGTTCCCTTAACTCCATGGGAAGTACATTCCTTAAAACTAGTGTACAGCACCTTGTAGGATCAGGCCATAGATATCAAATCAGAGTCTGTCTGTACTACAAGTGTTACAGCGGCACAGCTGTAGCTATAGGAAAAGGAGAGTACCATCGCTGTAGTAAATCTACTCCTTCAAGGAGGGACACAGTAGCTAGATTGATAGAAGAATTCTTCCATCAACACAGCTGCATCTGCAGTGCAGGTTAGGCCAATTTAACTATACGGCACAGGATGTGAAATTTTTCACAGCTCTGACCAACATAGGTAGGTTGACCTAAGTTTTAGGTGTAGACCAGGCCTCAGTGATACGTGATCTTGTGGTCACTGCAATTCAATGAAAATAAAATTAGTGCCGGTTGAAAGCCCTGGATATTACAAAACTCTCAATGGCAAATCCAGAGATTTCACTTTGCTCTCTGCACCGAGATAAGGATTTCTGTATTGACTTAGCGGAATCATAACTGTGCAGTCACAGCTGAGCTATTTCCTCTGCACAAAAATCACACCGTCTCGCTCCTAAGCCAAAGGGAAAGGCCAGGAAGCCCCGAAGTCTCAAGAGCAAAACAATTCCTTAAAACAGATTTAATATTTGTTGGCATTATTTTCACATTGCTCAAGTGCCCACCTGATGTCACAGCCCATCATATGGATCACATGGATAACATCTGAAATGGCAGTTGGCAGGGAGTGATCATATGATTGAGAAAGGTTTGGGCGTCTAAAAAACCTTTCGGTTAGGGTTAGCGCTAGGGAAATCCCTTGAGTCATAGGAGCAATTCAAGCCATCTGAGTTATTTATGGTGGGTGGTATTCTAGTGTACTATCATACATTCAGAGTTTGTCTACATAAGAAAGTCAATCCACAATAAGGTTGGATGTGAATTTAAAGCAGATTAGCTATTCCTCATTATCTTTGTGTGTGGATGCTCTTATTTCAAGTAGATTAAGCTAACTGGGAACAAGGCACTCTTATACCAAAATGGGAACATTGAAACATGGAGTTAATCAGGAATAGTGAATCACGTATAGCTATTCTGGAATACATTTCCATGGAGACGAAGCCTCAGCGATTAGTCAGGACAACAAAGTGGGTGATATAACCCAATCTCCAGAGGAGGTCATATTTCACCAAGAAATTTGGTTCATCCTTAGTTAGCACAATTGATTCTTACAGGGTTTACACATGTACCTTTGGGAGAAGAATTTACCATGTTCATCTTCGTTCTGTGAGATCATGGCATTTCAGAAAAACCTACTCCCTTGGAGGTTTGCATTGGTTTAGCTCAGTGTCTCTTCTGAACCAGATGCAAAAATGGCATGTACCAAGAATACAGTCCATCAAACGCCATGGTGCTTGTATAACGTGTTTGGGGTTTTTTTTGGATTAACTAGACCCGCAGGATATTAATGTAGTGGTAACTACGCCTATCCCCATAGAGATAAAACTGGCACACACCATCAGAGCCACTATTAGTGTGTAGGCTTCTAGTAACTGCAACAGTCATTTCATCTGAACACATGGAACTAAAAACAAGCCACAATGGGATTTAAAAGCATTCAGCGCATATTTGTCCATAAACCCATCATATAAATAAAAGCTCTTTTAAACAATGTGCCAAATGAATCAATGTGCATTATATGGATGGAATAACAATATGCTATAACACATGTTCCCCCACTAGCAAATTGCTGTAACTGGTATAATAGTATTTTCCATTTTGTGGCATAGCTTATCATTTCATTTGCTGATTAAAGGCCTGTTTCTGAGGCTGTCAGTGATCAAACTCCTATGGGCAAAAATGGAGCAGGAAAAGGCCCTAAATAAATTGACCTTAAGTGAAGAAACAAATCTATTTTTCTCCCCTCTCCTCCTGTGTGAGTGAAGGAAAAAGCTCACCAAGGTCAGAGGAAAGACTTGCTGTTTATATCACCATGCTTTGGATCGAGTCTTGAGCATCCATGTGTGAGGTAGGTTTTGGCTCTATACTGCAAACCCCACCCCCATACCTCCCACTGAGACGATGTCATATTTCTATGTGCTCATGCATGCCGAAGCTTTATCTCTTTTGAAATATTGCCCAGATCCAAACCATGTTTACATAAGTAATAGGGAGATTCTCTTGTATAATTTCTTTATGTAGAGATGGCCTTTCCTTAGTCATACTTTGGACTTTGTTCCTAGTTTAGCTTTCATTTTTCTAACTTGATGATTTTATCCAGCTTTGACAACAGAGTATTAAAACACTTTTTTGAAGTTCCACACCTGGAATTAACTTTTTCTGCCAAGAATTACAGCGCACCTGGAAGTACTAAATAACTTTTATCTGTATTTTAGCAGCTGTGCACGATGCAAATGCATCTCCTGAAATCTGACTTGCCTTTTAACAAAACGAATTGCAGATCTAGACACAAGTGTTTTACAATTGTAGAGGTGGTGATATCACGAAATACCCATGCTCTAGTAGTGTTTGCGTCTACCAGTCCCAAGACTAGCTAACTGAGAACCATCTCCCCGAGTCACTCTCCTCCTTAATGGCTCTCCTTACCCACATAACATATGGAAATGTGAGCATACACTTACAGCAGATTGTTTGCTATGTTTACACCAGTTCTAACACTAATCCCCATTAATGTTTGATATAGCTCCCAAAGAGTTTAAATAGATGTCAGGTCCCAGATCCATTGCATATGCGTTCGACATCATATACGCTCCAAAAAGAAAGATACAGAAACACTGAGGGATTTCCTTTTTTGACGTCATGTTTACTGACTGGATTAACCACTTTGAGCATATACAAAGCTGTGTTACAGGCATGATTTCTGTCAGCTTTTAACCACACGTAAACATCCCATTTGCATAGGAAACATAAAGCATTATCACATTCCCTTAGGTTTCCAAGTTTTTGCTACTGCTTTCAGTTTCTTCCACTTATTCATAAAGTTTCTTGACGTGGAGCAAAAACAACCTGCTGCCACTACACCAGATGAACTAGATTTACAAACTTCTATGATACACAAGAATCCTCAAAAACTACAGTACACAGGTGTGGCTCTCCATTTAAAGATGTCCTAGTGCCATGGTTCTCAGCCTTTCCCATGTGGGAACTTTGTGTTACAACAGCAAAAAGTTTTGGGCCCCTCCCTACCCTTCATCTAGCTGTAAAAAAAGAGGATGGTCATGACCCCACTGGACCCATCGTGACCACCAAGTTGAGAGCCCATGTCCCACTGCATATCATTGGACAAGTGTAAGGAGAAAAAAGAATTCAAAATATGACATTAGTATGGTCTGAACTCATATCTTCAGCGTCAAGAAACTGTTAAATTCAACCAGTGTATTATCATTGTTGTATGACACTTGGAAAGAGCTGACTAAATGCATCCTTTTTAAAAAGAAGTTATTTCTGCCATATTGTTAGTAGGTTGTGGTTGTTTCTCATATACTGTTAAGAATTTTCAAAATTAACATCACTGTTAGTGCTACTTCTATGTTATACGCCTTCCCTAGCCGCAATCTATCCCTGTCTGATCTATTGAAATTGTAAACTCTTTGGGATAGCGACGATCTCTCATTATATGTTTGCACAATGCCCAAACACCAATCTTAGCTGGGACCTTTCTGTGATGCAAACATTATTACTACTATTCTTAACAATACTACCACCATGGTAACAAATAAAACACCAAGCAATAGTGTTGTGCAAAAGCTTTGAGGGATGGAGGGGAAGGAGAAGCAGGAAGCGGATAAAATCACTCTTTTATAACCCAACTAAGTTGATCCGTTTCTTAGACCACAATGAGAATAATTTTCACTTTAGCCAATCGTAGAAAAAGTAAATGAGATATGGATTCCACCACTGGTATGAAAATATAGAGCACTGTTTGTTACGTTCAGAAATAATTAGATTTCACAGATGAATATGTTCTGCAGCAGGTATAATTTTACGTTAAAGTGACTAAGTTCAGCCTCAGTTTATAGCTAGCCTCATTATGTCCTTTAAGAAGTTCAAATTTCCAGATAACCAGCAGTAGAACCAGGTAAGCAAGCAGAATTAGTATCCAAGCCTCATAAATGACTGGGAAAAATTGTATCTGTCACACAGTTCTGGTTCCCACACACTCTGGTTACATCATTAGTTAGTCTGTAAACGAGGAGACCAATTAGAACAGAGATCTAAGGTCAGGTGACCAAAACATGAAAATGCACAAGAAATCCTACCCGATAGATGGGATTTCAGTAGGGGCCTTTGGATAGCTGACTCCTCTTCTGCTGCTCTGCAATTTTCGTATTCCGTTTCACCTTTGCTTTCAGGCTGAGCGCTTAGGTCCCACAGATTGATGCTTGAAGCTGCCTCGTTGATGTGTTTTTTTCCCCTATGCAGGTGCGTTGGCAAAATTATTTCCTGCATCAAAAATTACACAAAACTACGTAATAGTTTTCTCTCTTCCTCTCTGTGAAATCTTTCTACACCTTGCACCTAGAGAAGGCTCCTTTTTGTTTACAGTTTTGAGACTAAGGCAATAGACTCAAAAGTGAATTATACACAAATTACTCCCTGAATTCCCTATGGATAAGTACGTGGGATCATCTTAAAGGAAAGGAGTGTGTGTAACTTTACCACAAGGCTAAAGTTTCAGGGCAAGTATAGTGTCAATAATTATTTGTTTTCAGCAAAAGTTGAAGGCATTTCTCCCTGTGCCTAAGAAGCGATATAAAGTTAGGCAGCTTGCCATGTGGATCTGTGGATGGGGGAGTTGGAGGGTGGGGAGGCGGGAGACTGTGGAGGCAGAAGGGAGTCAGATACCGCCACAGCAAAGTACATCTGTTCTCCAAGACCCCGAGGAGAGCCCCCTGTGAGCTGGAGGATATATAAATGAGGAGGATAGTAGAAGGCAAAGCAAACCCATGCAGGCACATTTTATTACACTAGCGCTATAAAGATATTTTACAGGTGGTGCAGATAATGCTGATAGTTAAGGTTTCCCAACACTTTCCATTATAAGACCCTGTTTTTAGCTACTTATACATTTGCTAAACTTTAATTGTTCACACGGAAATTTTTCATACTGAGTGGCCACCTCAGTATGATTTTTTTTTTCCTGAACATTTTAATTAAAAAATGGTTTGGCTGTTTCCCAGAATGACGTTGGGATATATACGTAGTTTTGCCAAGGTTAAAAAATGCTTACAATTGTTTCATCGCTTTGGAGCAGGGAGTTGAAATTTGGCAGATTTGGTTTCATCCCCATGCCTTTTGACACCCCCTTAAAAATCGGCCCAAATTTGGCTATTATCGATTTCTGAAAATCTCAGTTCTCACCTGCTCACTAGAGACTTGTTACGGTTTGGCAGCTAAATTATCTGAGGCTTCTGTCTACACTAAGCATGCTCCTTCCCCTCACAGGTCCTAGTGCCAACCAGACCACACACCATTCACACAGAGTGACTGAGCATGCACAATCTCCAGGCTACGGCAGGACTTTCCCTGAAATTGCTCTTCCCAGCAGCCACGGCAACTGATCACCACAAATGAGAGTGGGAACACTGTCTCGTCCATGCTCCCAATACTCTGCTAGCTGGTCATCAGGCAGCGTGGTGGTGGAGGAGGAGGAAGAGGAGGCAATCTGCCTGAAATGCGGTGACACAAGGAATGACAATAGCAAGTGCTCACGGAAATAGGAGCAAGAGCACAGTGAGGGGAAAAGGCGCTGGGGAGGAATGGGGCACAAGTGTGTGGGGAGAAGGGGAGGAACAGGAAAGAACCAGGTGGAATTATAATGGCCATTCGCAGGAGCAGGGGATAGGTGCAGAAAGGCACAGGAAGAAGCTGCGGGGAGGGAGGTACCAAAAGGTCCATAACTTCTGGAGCGCTCTCCCCGACAGAACCTGGAATCAAATCTATTGTTTCCAAGTCTTTCCACCTCTTTACGAGCTGTAAACCCTACTGGCAAAGTGTGTGTCCATCTCCCACTAGTGGCAGATCCACAGAGACGATGATAACCTTTTACTCCATTAGCTCAAGTGGTAAAAGACTGTGTGGTGGATCTAAAGATCCCATGTGTGGGGGGGCGGGGTCAGTGTGGTTCTACTGGATGAAATTTTTGTTTTTTCAATTTTAAAGGTCTTAAAAACGTTGGCAATGACATTAAAAGCCTGACATTAAAAGAATGTTACAGTTGTGAAGTCAAGCACTTAAAATTTTTCACAGGTGAAAAGTGTTTCTGAAATGTACGTGTGTTTAGGGTGACCAACTGACATGAGTCTAGTTTCAGGACAGATGGATCTCATTTGCAGGACATCACCGGACACAGCGAAATTAAAATAAATACATCTCTTTAATATAACCAAGAGCAGTAATTTCACCCTGTGGCAAAATAGCCCATTTCGGGAAGCTGTAGACCATTAAAACAACACGTCTACCTAAATTCTACATTCGGTATTTAGCTGCTAGCTATTGATGTAGCTAGTTTGCTAGCAAGGTAAACATCCCTGCCCTGTGGCTGGTTGCCACCCCTTCCCTTCCTACTTGGCCTGTCCTTTCTCCCTCTCCCCCCCATGCTCACCCGCCAGCCAGCCCCAAGCCTCCCCAAATCCCCCCAAGCCTGACACGGAGTGGAGCAGCCTGGCCGGGCAGCCCTCTCAACTCTGCATTTTGCGGGACATTGTGTAGTCATTGCGGGACATGGGACAAAGAATCCAATCACGGGACTGTCCCACAATTTGCAGGACAGTTGCTCACCCTAAGTATGTTCCTCATTTTCTGGGTACCTGAGGAGCAATTTACAGAGGTGATGAGCACTCATGGCTGCAACAGAGGTCAGTGGGAGCTCTGCTCTGGACATCTGAAATGCTATAAAGTGCTAAATATTCTGCACTAGGCCCTAGGTTTCTCAAATTGGGCCCCTGAAATCAATTTACACTTTTGACAATATTGGCTTTAATCTGTCCGCATCACTTTTCCATGTGTAAAAGGGAGATAACATCACCTCACCTCACTTCATGGTGGTGTTGTGATAATAAATTCATCAATATTGATAAAGAACTAAGATACTACGAGAGCAACATAGAAAAGCCCATGAAGAAATTAATAATTCTGTATTCAGTGTAGGGTTTGGATGGTGTACAGTAAATAATGCATGGGGCAACATATTGAGTGATCAGAACAAAAGAAAATATTGAATAGCCACCTACCTGGTGAACAACATCCACTCTGTGCACTGAATAAGGTGGTCCCTGTAGAAAAAACAGAACATAATCATCTAATTAAAGACTGTGTCATAATGCACAAAGGGGGCTGGGGAGCCTTAATTTTGGCAAATTCCTAGCTTTCAAGTGCTTCACTTTGCAAACAATGTTCTTTTAATATAGTTTTTTGGATGGATGCATGCATGCATGGATGGATGGATCTATATAACTATCTATCTATGATGTTACTTGGCATTGATATGGAACCCTCCACCGAGGGTCTAAAAGCACTTTGCAAATATGAATGAATTAAATGTCACAACACTCTTTTAAGATAGGAAAATATTGTCCCCGTTTTATTGATGGGGAAACTGAGGCCCAAAGAACTTATGTGACTTGTCCAAAGTCATATAGGAAGTTTGTCGCAAAACTACAAATAGAAGTCAGCCCCCAGTGGCCAGTCACATGCCTGGATTAGAAGGGCATCTTTTCCACCATGTTCTCATTTTGCTTAGTTGATTCATGGGCATGCTGATTTTCTGTTTGGAATTTGAATAAATAAAGCATAGATATAAACCATCTGACTTATTAAAAGATGTTTTCTACACCCACCTGTTAAATATTTTGAAAAATAGCTGTTAGAATGAATTAAGAAAGTTCCATGTATCCTGGCATTAAAGGAGAAAAAGGGTTGTTCAAAAATCAATTCCAGATTTAAAAAAGCATGAAGTGGCTTTTGGGTCATTGGGATTTGTAAAGATGGTAGGTTAGGGGAATGTGGGCTCCCAACAGTAATCTAACTGAAGCTCCCCAAAAACCGAAGCGCAGCATTAAATGGTATTATGTTGATCGGTTGCAAGATTTATTTACTATTGCGAATCCCGTAATTTATTATTGTCTTTCTTCATTATTGTTTTCGGTAAATGAACATCAGAGGAAATAAACTAATCAGAAATACTTTACTTCCTGATTATTTAGTCAAACAAATGATTTGATCACTATGTAAGGAAGAGCAAACCAGTCTCCCATCGGATGTCTGCCAACTAAAAGAACTAGAATCTCACATGTTTTCCAGTACAAGCGCCTCATTATTAATTCATGGTCCAGATCTTCTGCACATGTTGTTACTAATATTAGGTTTCAACAGAGCAATGAGCCGCAGCAATGGACTGACTGTCTTAATATATTGTAAATAATGTTTGCGACATTAAATTATAACTTGGGTTTTAATTGGGACTTGATATAAATAAAGGGGCCTGTGCAGGTTATAGAAAATATTGCTAGCGTTTTCTAGCCAACATGCAAATAGGACAGGAACAGTTCGGATCTAGATAGTGGAAGAGGTTAGTCCAATTTAGGAAGTCCTATTTTGAGATGAATCTGAAATGGAATACCAAACTCCTTTAAACTCTGCGGTAGTTTGGCTCCAGGTTCTGAGGTCAGACTTGGTCTCATTCTTATTATAAAGGGGAATTTTCATTACATGACCTTGGGAAAAGCAGCCTTATTGGGCCAGGTCCTCTGATATGGTATGGGCACTTCACGATGGTATAATCTGACTGTAAACCCAGTTTAACTACCCCTGGGAAGCTGCTGTTATTATTTACAGCTCAAGTACAATCTTGTCACAGGAATATTGGGTGAATTATTCCTCTTACAAAACGCAGTGAGAACAGTTTACTTGGGTATATATCTAGTGAGGGCAGTCAGGAGAAAGGAAAGCAAGTCCTGGGTCAAAACCTTAAGGATCTCCAAAGTCTATTTTACTGCTCCACTCCAGACAGCAGCCTCGGTAGCTATGCCCTCCTTGCGTAGCTGGGTACACACAGATCAAAAGACTCATTTAAAAATCTGAGCTGGGCAAAGGGCCACAGACATTTTTCTTGAGTGTGCTGTTCACATTTCTGAACGCATTCTCTTTGACTGAGAGTTTTAATGAAGGTTTCCCAATTCTGGGACTCACTCCTCCTCCTTGATCGGTCACAGCCGATGAATACATTGACCTATGGGGCATACTGCTAAGTCTGTTTTCCCAGGATTTTTCTGAACGGGTGAGCTGAGTAGGTAGAGAGGGGAGCATTTCACTCCTGGTGCAAGGGGGTGGATTTTAATATATAATGATTAAATGTAAACATGCACTGCATTTTAATTCATTATAATTTGCAAGATATGCCGAAAACATTGGCTAGTTACTTTTCTATAAACTGACATTAAAGCAAAACAAAAACAATAGAGGCGTGACATTTCCACCTCGAGTGGCTTTCAGGCTTGATCCGAGGTGGTGCAATACTGAAAGCCCTCAACTTTGACTATCTGCACTGTGAGTTGAGGGTGCTCAAGACCTTCAGAATTAGACTCAAAATGATTTTTAAAATCACCATAAATCCCAGCATTACAATTAGCAACCCACTGGGCAGTCCCTCCAAATCTCTCTTAAAAACTCATCTATGCTGGGATGTCTACAAAGCACTTGACAGCAGCTGAGCTGCTGGTGGGCTAATGTTTTGCTTATTACACTAAGTAATAATTATCTTGCTGTTACCTTGTGCTTCCCCTGCCTGTTTGTTGTATCCACCTGTTATCTCTTGCCTTGTATTTTGCTTGCAAACTCTTTGAGGCCATGACCCTCTTTTGTTACGTCTGTATGTACAGTGCCTAGCGCAATGGGGCCTTGATCTGGCCTGGGGCCTCTTGTGGCTATCAAAATACAAATAATGAATATATCTCAAAGAGGTGAAGCTTTGAATGTGCTTATTCGTCTAGGAGTTTTATACTGCCTTCCATCACCACAGAATCTGAGTGCCTTCCATGTAAAAGTCAGTGGCAATATAGAAGTGTACAGTTGACTTCATGGAGTCTCCAGCACTTCTGTTTTTGGAGTGAAAAAGCTGCATGGGGTAGAGTTTCCTCCTCACTTCCCCATCCCTTCCTTTCATTTGTTGCTAGGAGTTATGGGCGGAGCAAGTGTCCGTGTCATTCTTATGGGGAAAAGGCTTTTACGGTGGAAAGGGCACTAGAAGTGGCCCCTTTGGGTTGGCAGAATCGGGAAGATTTTGCTGTTCTTGCTTATGTTCTTCGTAAGGAGTTCAATGTGTAGGAATAAAAATCCATCAGGCTTTTCCAAATGGTAAATTCACTTGATATTTTTTTTTAAACAGACTCTGATTCCACTGCTGAATTTTTATTTCTTTTCTCTCAGTGTGCTGCCAGGATTGGTTTTTTGATGGGTTACTGGAACATATGTCCCCTTCCTAGGCTGCCACACACCTTTCCTCTACTGCTCAGGCATCTGGGAGGCAAAGGAACTGTACTAGCCTATGACTTAGGGAACCTGAGTTCAATTCTCTGCTCTGTGACAGACTTCCTCTGTGGGCTAGTCACTTAGCCTCTAAGCACCTGAGGTGTCTGTCTTTAAAAATGGGATAATGTCACTTCCCTACTTCACAGGGGTGTTATGAGGATAAATGCATTAAAGATTGTGAAGTGCTTTGAGATCTACTGATGAAAAGCACTATATATTTTATACAGCTGTTGCTAAGTGTTATTATTGAGTTCATACCCTTTTCAAGAGTCCTGAATACAGAGCTCCACTGAGGAACTGCATGGGCAACCACATTATTTTTCATCCTCCCTCCACCCCCTAAAATATTGTGAGTGTTTTGTGCTTAAGCCAGGCATTGTACAAGCTTCCTCATGCAGCTCCGTCAATGCACCTCAACCTTGACCTACAATACTCATGTCTCTCTGCCTCTCTTCAGCAGAAATTGTACTGATTGTACAATTATATTGAATTGTGAGAAGTGCTCAAATTGGTAGTAGCACAAGGCCACGGAGCCCATTTTCACTTATAAACTATAGTCCAAATTCTGCCCTCAGATGAGCATGCACAATCATTGCTTTCAACAGGAGCCCACATGGGAGGACAACATTTAGCATTAAACTAGGATTTGAACTCTAGTTTCCAGAACAAAAAGGCTGATGCTTTGAGCTAACTCACTGAATGACTAATCTATTCATAAACAATCTATATGGCAACTCATTGTAATACTTTTCCATTGTTATTTAAATAAGCTGACTGTTATTTGAATATTGCTTTTATATTGCCTGGGCAATCCAGGAATTTTCTGATGGGAAAAAAAAATGCCTAGCTTGACATTTAAATCTCACAGAAGTGGGAAAAAAAAACAAAAGTTATATATAATAAAAAATTCACTTTCCATTTTACAGCACCCTCGATCTGAAGATCTGCAAGTGTTTTACAAACATTAATCAATGAAGTTCTGACACCCCTGTGAGAGAGGTAAGTATTGTAACATCAGGGGTAACCAAATGAAGGAGGTGCGACCCCATTGTGTTAAAACCAAAATCCAACAAACTTTAATGCAGCCAGATCCCCCCACAGATGTACCTATCTCTCCTAGAGCTGGCCAGAGGTGGCAGCACACAACAAAACAACACTTGATTTCAATTCCCTTTCTCCCAGCCTTTTTCTCAAACTACACCCTAGCTAATAGAGGAGGAGAAGATCATACTATCATTATTGTCTCCATTTTACAAATTGTACATCAATCTCTCTAAGAGGTTAGGTAACTTGATCAAGGGCAGCCAGAAAATCAGTAGAAGAGACAAGGATAGGAGCCAGAACTCAAGATCCTGTCCTATGCTTTGGCCACTATTGTACAATTTCTGTTTTCTATTCTTTTATATATATACCAAGGTTTTTGTCTCTTAAGGCTTCATTTTGGGTAGAGCTGGCCAAGTTTTCAAGCTTTTAATTAAAAATTTTGTATTTTTCAAAAGATATTTTGATGGGTTTTGACCAGCTCATACAGCAATTGATATGTCCTTCTCTCCACTACTCCTCCATCAAAACGTTGACAAAAAACTTGGGCAGAAAAGTTTTCTACAATTTTATGACCGACTCTAATTCCATGTTCAATTCCTAGAGGTTCAAAACTTTGACTTAATGGATGAGGAACCCTTCCTTCACACAATAAATGAGAAGCTGGTGACTAACCACTTCCAACAGCATCTGACCTCTGCTCATATCATAAGGCCTCTCTCAGATGGGTTTCAAATCAGGTAATAACAGAGAAAGCACTGGTTATGCTGGTGAATGATGTTCTCATAGTTATTAAAATTGAGCTCGCTTGCATGCTGCAAAGGCTAGATCTGTCAGCCGCCTTCAGCAACATTGATCATGAGAAGGTATTGGGTCACCTGAGTGAGCTGGCAAGGGGCTGGTGGAATGGCACTAAGCTGCTTTCAGTCAGTCCTCTCTGAAGCAGCCTAAGTGTTGTGACGGGCAACTCCTCCTCCCTGAGAATAATTCAGGGTGAAGTTCCATGGGCCTTCAGAGACAACAGTATTTGGATATCCAGATTTTCCTCCCTGCAGTGTCAATCAGATAGCTCATGATATCCCTATATAGATAAGCAACTGGATGAAGAAATAACACTGAACGTTTCTTGGTAGGAGACATTTTGAAAAGCTTGCCAAGGCTATAACTATAATCGTTGTCTACTGGAATTGTCTGCACCCCAGTAGTCAAGATGAACTGTACTTTTGGTGTCTTGCTGGATTCTTCATTGCTCCTGGATAGACAGAATAGTGACAGTGACCAGAAATGCCTTTTTTTAATCTTTGGCTGGCTGGGAAATTGTATTTCTTTTTACTGGATATGGACCTTATCACTATGAACTACATGTGTTGTCTCCAGACTAAACTGTTGCAAGATACTTTACATGAAACTGAAAATAGAGGCCATGAGAAAGGTCCAGCTGATCCAAATTTGTGCAGCACATTTACTAAGTAACACTGTTCACAGTCTAAACCCACCATTCTTGTGCTCCTCTTGCTCTATTATTCTCTTTCCAAGTCCAGGTCCAATTCCAGATGTTCTTGGTCTTAATTTTCAAAGCCACTGATGAGCTGGGCCCTCAGAGACTCTCTCTCTCTGATCCTTCATGACAGCTGTGTTTCTCAGTCCATGCCCATAATGAAGCAATGTGGTGTTTATGGTGGAAGGGTCATAGTTGTGAATTCTAGTCTTCCAAAAATCAGATTGACTATGCATCCTACCACTTTCACAATGAAATGTGAAACACGCTGGGAATCCGAAGATCTCAGTTCTAGTCCCAGCTCCGTTGGCCTTCCATCACACCTGCTGTGTGCTCTGGGGCAAGTCACTTCATCAGTCTGCACCTCTGTTTCTGTTCCCACATCACCCTTTGACTGTCTTTTCTAATTGGATTGTAAGTTTCTCAAGGAAGGGACCATCTCTCACTATGTGGGGTCTCAATCTCAGTTGAGGCCTGTAGGGGCTACTGTAATAAAAAATAAATATAAATAATAATTGATGGCGGCAGCTATTCCTCGATACAAGGATGATGTCTTCTAGTGGGAAAGTCATTGATGAAACAAGATGGCTGAGAAGTCTAATTCGTGCTCTACAGGTTTTTCCACATATGTGAGAGCTGGTTGCTTGGAGACAGTACAACTGCTGGCCAGGATGCTCTACACTTTCCTTCCTGCTCTGCCGTTTCTCAGCCTCTTGTGCAGGTGATTCTCTTCAAAACGGGCTGAGGCTTGGTGTATGATGTTACGTCATTGCAGTCTATTGCCAGCCAGCTTTTCCCAATTTGTGGGGTCAGTGACTACCTTCTTAAGAAATAGTTTCAAGGTGTCCTTGTCGCATTTCTTCTCTCCCCTGGGTCCTCTTACCATGACTAAATTGAGAAAAGAGGACTTGCTTTGGAAGATGAGTATCAGCCATCCTCACACAATGACCAGCCCAGCCAAGTTGATGTTTCATACTCTTCACCTCAACACTGGTGATGTTAGCTGCAGAGAGAACGCTGGAATTAGTGCGACAGTCTTCCCATCTGACATGGAGAATCTTCCTAAGGCAGCACTGTTAGTACCACTCCCAACACTTAAGATGGCTTTGATATGTCACCCATGTCTCACACCATAAAGAAATGGATGACTACTGTATTGTAGACCAGGATCTTAGTTTCCTTCCGCAGATCTCTGTCAATAAAGACAGGATGGAGCAACTCTCTAAAGGATGCGCTGGCACAACGGATCGTATATTCGATCTCTACATCAAGGTTGGTTGCTTGGGAGAGGTGGCTACCAAGGTAAGGGAAATGCTCAACGTTTTCCAGGGATTCACCACCAATGACAATCAGTGGGAGAAGGGGGACAACTTGTGCTGGGGCTGGCTGATGGAGCACCTTAGTCCTCCCAATGTTGAAGAAGCGTCCTAAGCTATGATAGGTGCCTGAGAAGAGATCTAGGGTGAATTGCAAGTCAGCCTCGGTGTTTGTGAGGACAGCACAGTTGTCAGCATACCGAAGGTTGGTAATAATGGTCCTGGTGACCTTAGTTTTAGAATGGAGATGCCGCAGATTGAAAAGCTGGCCATCCATGCGATATTCAATCTTAATTGCAGAGGAAAAATGACCATGGATAAGAATCAAGATTATGGCAAGATAGATGGAGAAAAGGGTTGGGGCAATAGCATAGCCCTGCTTAACACCAGTATGGATGGTGAACAGATCTGTGTCTAACCCATTACAGAGGACAGTGGTGGGAAAAGGTGCCCTAAACACAAATAATTAATAATAATAATAATGTCTTTGAAATAGCCTTGCCACAACCAAGTCCCCGAAGAGTGACCAGTCTATGCTTTCTTCAAAGTAAGAAAGGTTTCCCACCATGCAAATCAAGGTAAGAAATATCCCCTTCACACACAACAAGCTCCAAAAACTAAAGTCTTCCTCGCACACCACAGGAAAGAATAAGAAGGAAGAGATGAAGAATGTATTACTTACAAGTGAATATTGTTCCATGTAATATTTTACCTGGGATACCACAGAAATGGGTGTGTTGGAAATACCTAGATACAGATAACTCTGAAGAAAACTAAATATGCAGAAGGTGCTTTGTAAGAGACAGATAAGAAAATGAAGGAAGATACCAACCAACCTATAACTCCAATGAAAGACAGATTTGCCTCTACTCCAACAGGGCTCAGTAAGCCTCCTGAGTGCTTTTTCTCCTTCATCACAGCCTTGAGGTAACTGTTTGCAAGAAATTCAAATACTTGTGAACTGGCAAGATTTGCTGCTTCACAAGCCCTAACAAATGTAAACACTTCTCTTTTTGCACATCTGCCATTGCAATACCTACAGCTTTTCCAGAACCAAAGGATTAACTTTATTGTGCATTTGCTCAGCAGATCTGGTAACACAATATTATACTTCTAAGACGACAGATTACTCACAAGTTTCTGGATGCTACATCTTTAGAAACTCACTCTACTTAAAGATAAGTGTTGAATCTTGTAATCCTAAAAACATCCAGCTGATGTAAAAACCAGATATACTGCAGACCAGATGGATGCTATTTTTCCTCAGGTTATTAGGATATTCCAAAAAGAAGTGCTTTTATTATTTTTCCCCCCACTTTTATATTAAACAGCTGCAGCTTGTTTGTAAAGACAGCTCCAAGCCATTTTTCTTTAAGTTTATTAAACAAAACAAAAAGGGGATGGCATCGTTAGGGTTTTATTTTTTTTATGTTGGAATTCACTGTAAGAGGGCAAAAGTATAGACATCATATAAATATAGATACATTACTAGGTTATTTATCTATACATACACACACACACATATATCTATATATGCATATGCACATCTATACACACACACACACGAATATAAATAAATATACATATTAGAAGTCTGACTCTACCCTCACTTACAACAACGTGACTCCATGGACTTCAGTGAAGTTATCCCAGGTTTATATCCTTGTGAATGTATAATCAGGCACTATAAATCAGTGTGTATTCTATACAGTTCTCTTTATAAAGTCATCTTGCTATTTTAAAAATTCTTTCTGTTGTTCTTAGTGTGAATGTAGAAGGAAGAAGTATACATTAGATGTCAATATTATTAATTATTCTATGCTCTCGCTGATTGAGAACAACTGAAACACTTTAAAAAAACCAGTTAAGACACCTTTATAAAGAGTATTGATTTTCTAGAAACTGAATGCCAACTTTTTTTTTTGATTCATTGCATTTAGTGACCAGCATGTGTCCCAGTATTGGGCCTGCCATGAAATGTGCTGACTACTCGCAACTTCTGTTTGCTTCAATAGGAGCTGAATGTTCAGCGTGTCTCAAGATCATTCCCTTAATTTCTATTGCTAGCCAGGCAGATAGGCTAAAAATAAATGTGGATTTGTGTTGCTGAACTAGTCAAACTGTGACTGACAGCCCCTAGAGCAATTTGCCTGCTAATCAGATAGGAGGCTTCTCCCATAACCCTGGCCTCCACATTCCGTTGACCTCTATTGTGAAATGTTTTGCCCTTTGACCTAAGAAGAAAATGAAACTCAAACTGACTTTTTCAAAAACCCAAACGTGTACAGTATATGACCATTCCCCTTGCACACTATGGACACAATATAGTTAGATCTAAAAGCTTTAGAAATTAGATTAACTACTTAAGAAATATAGTCATAACCAGAAATGCAGGATACGGACCTCCATTTGGCTGAACCGGCTCCTTTTTTCTCTTTTTTGCTCTTAAGAGGCCCTGGCAAAACTGACTTGATACCAAAATATTTAACATTTCAAGACTGTCCATTCTCAAATATTTAATTATAAGTAGGCTTGGAAGGATTAGATTTTTATTGGTAAACGTCAGTTTCATCATACACACATGAACCGATGACAAAAATATTTCCATCAATAATAGTCAAAATGTACAGATAAGGAAAGTCAGAAAAATGCTGCTTGAGAATTTATTAGAATTTAAGGCTATTTGCTTTGTATATTTTGACATGTGATGTTGACAATTTGTCTTAACAGTTATAAAGCTTTAATTTTTTGAATCTCTACACCTACTGTCATTTAATAATTACTATCTGACCTTACTTCCCTCACTCCCTCTGCCTGTAATATCTGGCAACTGTGAAACTTTAAACTGACAAAAATAGAAAAAAAAAAAAGGCCTAAACACCCATAATTTCATGCAACCAACAAATTTACATCGATAAAAATATAAAAGATGCTTAAAAATAATCAATTTTATCGGTCGAAATTAATAAAAATTGAATTCTATTAAGCCTAATTATGAGTATTGTTATTGCTACTGGCTATTAATTTCAGCCTGCTCTTGTTTAATTGATTTGTTATAGCCTGAGGCTCAATTACCAATAAGACTATAAAACAATGTTATTACAAATCCGTAGGTTCAGATGACCATAACTTTTTGAATCATTCATATTCTGGGCTGAAATTTGCTATGCTTGGTTCCGATTTAAAGGCTTTTTTTTTTTTTTTTTAACTTTGAAAGCTTGAGCAAAAATTGCGCAGGCTTTACTGAATGAGTGGAAAAAATGCATTTCCCCACTACGTTTAAAAACAAAACCGCAGACCTTTTTTGGTATAATATCTTTGCCGTCAAAATGGCCAAGTTCCAACTTAACGTGGTAATAGTGCTCGCTGAGGAGCAATGCTCAGTCCTGCTCTGGAGGAAACTGATATTTATTTGACTGAGTTAAGAATCTGAAAATCAAAATGCAAACATGCTTTAAGCAGATTAGGTTACACCTAAGTGCACATGTGGGGCCCATTTCTGCAGCAAGCCAAGCACCCTCAACTCCCATAGACTTTAAAGGAATTGAGGCCAATCAACGTTTCTCAGAAGCAGTCAGCATCTGGCAGGACTGGAGTCCTATGGAACAATGGACTGCATGAGTGGGCATAGCTAATTTAGGTGCATAGTAGCTGTCTAATCCCCAGAATGGCTCCAACCGGCTCCCGACAAGTTTCCAAGGAATAGGTTCTGGTACACTTACTCTTGTTGAATAAATTTACACCACTGAGAGTCCTGTTGATTTTGATGAGACTACTTATGGAATAAAGTGCAACTCAACATGAGTAAGGGATCAGAGTCTGGGCCAAAGTATTTTGGGAAAACTAGGACCTTAAATACTTTAGATCTCCCAGTGATAGACGGATATGAATGCATGAGACGATGCGTGTTTGGGTCATTAGTGTGCAGCATCAGCGTGTCCTCCAATTCGCGCCTTCCCCACCAAACTATTTTCACAGGTTTGAACCATATGCCAGGAATATGTGAGCACTCTTTGCTACAGGGCAGTGAGGCACAGGAAGTGGACACTGGCGACAGAAGTTGGAGGGCGTGACAGCGCCAAGGGCTTCTGTTCTCATAGTTTTGGTCTCTACTCCTTTCTCTGATCTCCAGCCTTCTTCATCCCCAAGCTGTTGCTGGGCCAGCACTTGGACACAACTGAGAAGATAGCTTGTCTGCCTGTTAATCCCTTGGTGGCTGTGGTGGATTGGGGTTTACACACCCATGGCACCGTTACTGTCCTCCAGAGCTGACTTTACTGGAATTATACCAGATTAACACTGGTGTAGCCAAGAGCAGAATTTGAACCTAAATGTTCAAATGGTCTATCGTTCAGAACAATGCAGTGATGTGACATGGTCACTCCCCTCTTTAGAGAATGGAATGTCTTCTGTGGCTGCGAGTTTTCACCTCCACCCTCAAACGGATCCCTGGGTGGTGAATAGAATTTTTACCATGCTGATCAGAGGATCTTCAAAAGCTGCTGTCTGAGATACTTGTGTAAAAATACATCATTATAGGTGCTCATGAGCAATGGGAGACAGTCACACAGGGCTGGTCTGGATTAGGAGTAAGCTTCATTGACTCAATAGCTACGAACTTTCCTCTCTTGTCTGGAAACTGTCGCTTCCAAATCACTGAACTGCACTTCAGCTGAGAGTCCAGATATGAACGTTCCCAAATACGAGGGCATGAGCGTCTCAATACAACAGCATTTCTAAAATTAACATGTAAATAGTACGCTGCTCAGGTCTGTGCATTGCCTGTAGCCAAGTTCATCAGGGCTTAGCTGTGGGGCAAATGAACAACAGTAGTACAAATACAAAACGAAAATAAGTCAGTCAGAAAGACTTCGCTACAGTATGTGTTCCTGAAGTGTTCGGTTTGTGCATAGTTAGCTACTCTCATGCCTGAGGTGCCAACATACTGTCCTCCTTCACCACCTCCCACAAAAACAGCACATTGTGGCATGCCATAGAATCAGCTGAAGGCACAGCAGCTCCATCAATCTAACTGATCGGGAGGAAGAATGAACCAGTAGCTACAGTGCCAGCCTGAGCCATGGGAGATCTGGGATCAATCCGTGGTCTACCACAGGCGTCGTATGTGACCTTGGGCAAGTTACTTCATCTCTCTCTGCCTCAATTCTCCATCTGTAAAATGGGGAAAATAGCTCTGTCCTGCCTCACAGGTGTGTTGTGAGGTTGAATAAACGCATTAAAGATTGTGAGGTACCCAGGTACTATAGTGAGGTGAACCATTTCATTGATACCTGCAACTTGCTGAGCACTTTGATTGTTGGTGCTATGTTTATAGTTGCACCCCCAACCAGACATATACTTTGAGTGTGGCTCTTTTCTGTCCATGCCCTAGAACAGCTGCCCTCACTCTTTGGCAGAGCTTTTAATAAAGGGTACAGCATGACTGGTTCTTCATAAATAGGTCAGTTCTGCATAGAATGTTTATAATTATTAATTATTTGTATTCCAGTAGCACTTAAATCAACCAAGATTAAGGCCCATTGTGCCAAGCACTGAACAGAATGAGAAAGATTTAACACTAATCTTATATCTATATTTCACAGTTGTGTTTTTCATTTTAAAGGAGAAACTCCCCTCTCCCCAATCTTTGTGCCAGAAGACACAAACAATGCAAGCAGATGTGAGCATTTACTTTCATGACTATGCCGTTAGGAAAAATTCTCCAAGACAGGGCTCTTAAATAGGGGGTTGGGATGGAGGGAAAGATTATTATTCATCTGGCTCTTCTTTGGTTACCAAGAAGTTTTATTTATTGAATAACCTGACTGGCCAAGAGAGCAAGGAAAATGGACAGGAGGTTCCTGCATGTCATAATAAAAATAAACAAAATCTACAGTGAGAATCCATAACAAGGGTGGGCTCAGCAAAGTGCTTGCAAAAGTGGAGCAAAAAACCCAAAAGAAGATTGCTATGAAATTTGGGTTTTTGCAACACATACATATATTGCAGCAGATTCTTATATGTGCTGGTATGGGGCACTGGTTGGTGAAAAGTATCTATTTTAGGTACTTACCTGGCCTGTCTAGTGTAATAGCCAAGAGCCACATAATCTTTTCATGTATTTATCCTCATAACACCCTGGTGAGGTAGGTATTTTATAGATGAGGAATGGAGGCAAACAGACAAACGAAGGGTACATATAACCTGGACAAAAGCCTTGGGGCATGGCCAGCATGGGCCAGCTGACTCATGGAATCATAGAATTGTAGAACTGGAAGGGACCTTGCGAGGTCATCTAGTCCAGTCCCCTGCACTTATAGCAAGACCAAGTGTTATCTAGACCATCCTTGACAGGTGTTTGTCTAACCCACTCTCAAGAATCTCCAATGACAGAGATTCCACAACCTCCCTAGGCAATTTATTCCAGTGCTTAACTACCCTGACAGTTAGGAAGATTTTCCTGATTTCCAATCTATACTGCCCTTGTCGCAATTTAAGCCCATTGCTTCTTGCCCTATCCTCAGAGGTTAAGGAGAACAATTTTTCTCTCTCCTCTTTGTAACAACCTTTAATGTACTTGTAAACTGTTATCATGTCCCTCGCAGTCTTCTTTTCTCCAAACAAAACAAACCCAATTTTTTTAATCTTCCCTCACAGGTCGTGTTTTCTTGACCTTTAATAATTTTTTGTTGCTCTTCTCTGGACTTTCTCCAGTTTGTCCACATCTTTTCTGAAATGTGGCACCCAGAACTGGACACACTATTCTAGCTGAGGCCAAATCAGCGCAGAGTAGAACGGAAGAATTATTGCTTGTGTCTTGCTTACACCACTCCTTCTAATACATCCCAGAATCAGGTTTGCTTTTTTTTGGCAACAGTATTACACTGTTGACTCATATTTAGCTTGTGATCCGCTATGAACCCCTGATCCTTTTCTGCAGTACTCTTTCCTAGAGAGTCATTTCCCATTTTCTATATGTACAACTGATTGTTCCTTCCCAGTTGGAGTACTTTCTATTTGTCCTTATTGAATTTCATCCTGTTTAGTTCAGGTCATTTCTCCAGTTTGTCCAGATCATTTTGAATTTTAATCTGAACTGCCAAAGCAACTATTCCCAGCTTGGTATCATCCATAAACTTTATAAGTGTACTCTATTTGCCATTATGTAATTCATTATGAAGATATTGAACAGAACTGAACCCAGAATTGATTCTTGCAGGACACCATTCAATATGCTTTTCTAACTTGACTGTGAACCACTGAAAACTACTCTCTGGGAATGGTTTTCCAACCAGTTATGCAGCCACCTTATAGTAGCTCCACCTAAGTTGTATTTCACTAGTTTGTTTATGAAAACAGTATCAAAACAGTTTTGATAGAAGACAGTATCAAAAGCCTTACTAAAGTCAAGATATGCTACATCTACCACTTACTCCCTCTGCAGTCGTTACCCTGTCAAAGAAAGCTACAGGTTGGTTTGACATGATTTGTTCTTAACAAATCCAGGCTGTTACTAATCAAATCCAGGCTGTTACTAATAATCTTCTAGGTGTTTGCAAACTGATTGCTTAATTATTTGCTCCATTATTTTTCCAGGTACTGAAGTTAAGATGACTGGTCTGTAATTCCCCAGGTTGTCCTTATTTCCCTTTTTATAAATTGGCATTATATTTGCCTTTTTCCAGTCCTCTGGAATCATTCCTGTCTTCCATGACTTTTTGAAGATAATCGTTAATGGCTAAGATATCTCCTCATTCAGCTCCTTGAGTATTCTAGCATATATTTCATCAGGCCTAGTGACTTGAAAGACATTTAACTTGTCTACATAATTTGTAACTTCTTCTTTCCCTATTTTAGCCTCAGATCCTACCTCATTTTCACTGGCATTCACTAAGTTAGATGTCCAAGTGCTACTAACCTTTTCAGTGAAAACTAAAACAAAAAAGTCTTATAACATTTCTGCCATTTTCACATTTTCTGTTATTGTCTCCCCTCCCCTCATTGAGTAACGGCATGCTCTGTCCTTGTGGTCTTCCTCTTGCTTCTAATGCATTTGTAGAATATTTTCTTGTTACCCCCAGTCAACTAAAGTGGGGCTCAGGCTTGCAGGGATCAAAATTGCTGTGTAGACATTTGGGTTCAGGCTGGAGTCTGAGCTCTGGGACCTTCCACCCAAGCCACAGACGAAGCCCAAAATTCTACACAGCAATTTTTCAGCCCCAAACTCCAAGCCTCATCCCATCAGCTGACCCAGGCCAGCTACAGGCTTTTTGTTCCATGTAGATATACCCTCAGTGGCTTGTCTATGGTCACGTAGGGAATTGAAACAGTCTCCCTGAACTGCAAAGCTGGTGGTCCAGCCACTAGACCACCCTTCCTAGACTTTCCCTTTACCATTCTCTCCATACAGGTGTGACTAATCCAGTAAATGTTACACCAAAAATCTACATACAACGGCCCTCAGCTATGGGCCTCTGCATTTCAACTCTAGCATAGCTGTTGTCATTCGGTAAAGAATTCACTAAGTAAATTGCTAAATCTCTCCAACACCATATAGATTCACTAAACCATATGCTGCTCACAGAAATGTAAGAAAGGCTGATGATGGAACAGTGGACAATGTGTTATATTTGGGGAAGAGCCTGTCATTTTGTAACAATTTAAAAGGTTTTTTGGGGTTTTGGTTTTTTTGTATTCACACATCTGCACTGAGCAAGAGTCTCTGTGTAATGCTAGTGGCTGGAAAGAGACTCAACAAGAGACGTATACCATCTATCCAGCCTCAATATTGCTCCTTATCCTCATCCACAGCATCTTCTGCCATGTTCTTGGATGCATTTCACTGATCTTCTGTGCAGTTTGCAATGTGCAGCAAAGGGCTTTGCACTGCCAGTGTTTCAAATTTATTATTATTATTATTAACAACAGATCTTATATAATGCTTTTGTTCCATAAATCTCACATTCTTAAGTGCTTTGCTGATCAGGGATTACTCACATGCTTAAATTTAAGCACACACTCAAGTGCTATGCTAAATCAGGGCTCTGAGAATACAGGCACAAATTATTTATTCAGTTAATTTAATAATAATCTTGCTAATAACTTATTTGATGAATATTTATAAATTCTTCACCCAGCTCTAATTCTGCCATTGGTGTACCACTCACTGCCTGAGTAATGTGTGCTTTGAGATTATTTTAATTTTACCACACCGGTAATATGCACTAGCCATGTTTCATCTTGTTTTAAACAAATGGTTAGAGAATTGCACAGAGCTGTTTGATCAGTGTAACATGATTTAAGAGACGGGTTATGCCTTTATTCAGTTCATAATCCTGTTTAATATCACTCTGTGATTCATTACAACAATATGCAAGTTCACAATAGCTGCCAATATGTATATGAAAGCAAAAAAACATTTCCTGCCTCCTTTTACAATCGATCTGAAGGGTTACACTAATGCAAAAACACCTCAAAGAATATTATATTTATATAAGACCAGATTCTGCCCCTCTCACATTCAGGAGCACCTTACTTCATGGGTAGTCCCACAGAAATCAATGAGTGTAGCAAGCAGCATTGCCAACCCAACAGTTCAAAGATCCTGAGTCAAGCACCGTAAATCGAGATTTTCTTACACATTTGGGGTTTTTTTAATTTAACTTTTAGTTTATGAAACCTTTAGGTTACACTCAGGTCACATTTTCAAGCTTTTATCTGCAACTGTGAGGTCTAGAAATGTGCTTAAGAATAGCAGTTTCTCTCACCAAGGCAACAAAAAGAATCTCCATATTTTTTCTCTCTCAGGTCACCTCTCATGACTTTTCTCTCCTCCTCTTTTCCCACAAGCATGAAGCCTGCCTTTGGGATATACAAACTACTGTAGCTAATGTTCACTAGGATTCTTCTCTCTCTGCTCCTTTTTTCTTTCTCTCCTATAGCATTTGAGTTTGAGTTGAACTTTTGACCCCACAATGTGGATTCTAAATTAGGAAAAACAAGGCCAACCTTCCCAAGTGTTAAACTTGCCTTTTATTCCAAAGATCATTTTGCATCATGGCATTGGTGTGCGAGTCAGGAGTTTAGGGGTTCTGTTCCAGGGCTTTACCAGTGACTTGCGAGGTGACTATGGGTGTATCACTTCACTCCTTTGTGCTTCTTGTTTTCCCATCTGTAAAACAGAGAATGACGCAGCTTCCTTTGTATTTGCATTTGAAGATCTGCAGATAAAAAGTGCTATGTAAGAGATTGCTATTTTAAATAATGTTGCTATATACTTAGGATAGGGAAATGGCTAGAGAGAAATGTGAACTTAATCCTCTCCAGGAAAGTCTGTAATGTTCTTAGGAGCCCCCCTCTCAAACCTACGGTTAAAAAGAATCTTAGGACCTGATCCAATGCCCAGTGAGAATCTTTTCACTGACTTCGATGGTGCTGGATTAGACCTTTAATTAGTAACATTTCCTAAGGCATAGCACTTGCTTTCAAACCACCTACGCATATGAATAAACCCCACGTGAGCACATGCATGCTTTGCTGAATCAAGTCCTAAAAAGCTCTACAGAATAAATAGCTGAGTCTTCTCGTATTTCAAAGCTGATCATCCAACCTGGATAATTACGTTCACTCCTGACCCTTCCTGTTGCACGATGTTAATGTGTGGACTTGCACATTTCATCTGCTATTAGCTGCACTTCAGTGACAAGAAACAATCCGAGTATAGTAGGAATATTAGATTGTTAAACGTGTAAAGTGCTTTGGGATCCTTGAAAGGCTCTGCTATAAATACAGGATCATCACTATTATCATTCACAAGAGATTCACCCACTTACAGTTTTCAAGAGGAAATACTTCTACCATTAGATTTATTAATCCAACCATTCTCTTTTTCTGGCAAACGAAAAAGAAAGCAATAAGCACTTACCCATGCTCAACTAATCTTGAATAACTTCTTTACATACCATTTGTTTTGAATTTCTAAATATATATTCAGGTTGCCGCCTTAGCACCATTTCTTTATCTCGGATTTACCGCTTCAAAAGAAAGAATATCCACAGAATTACTCTAAATCACATGGCTGGGATAAATAGGAATCTCAAATGTTACACACTGTCAGTTGAAACACTCCATCATTTGCTTAATCTCACAGATCAATTACATTTTTTGGGGGGGTCCCCCTTTTTCCTTTAATCAGTAAATACTAGAGATAGATATGAGCCTCTTTTCATTTTCCAGAAGGATCCTCCAAGTAATAAAGATTTGTGCATGGGTATAGGTCCAAACATAAGGTGCAGACAAGATTCTACTCACTGAACCTGAGGTAAACCTGGAGTAACTCCACTGAAGCAAACAGAAGTCCTGGATTTATAAGCAGCACAGCGGAGATCCAAAATTGGATCATAAAGAGAAAGTATTTCTTAAAAAGCCATTTTCTGAAAGACTCAGACAGATTTATCACTTTCTTACTAAAGGTCTAACCTCTGATTACAGTTCTTCATGTGTGTATGCAGGTATAAGCAAGCAAGCGCTTGTGGGAAGTGGCACAAAGCTCCCCTTCCCAACAAGGGGGCAGCATACCGTAATTCATTCATCATAGAGTTGCAGAGAAAAAGAAAGAGGTGTGATTTACCACAGAATAAATGCGGCCTGAACCAATCCCAGCATCAGCAGATCTTTGCTAATAGACTGGTGAGTTCTCAGTATGCAACGTCTGACTAATTGGCTCTACCTCTGTGGAGTATGTTAAGTGCAAGGGGACATAAAACCACTTTGTATAGGGGTCAAATGACGCTTTTTTCAGGTTCACTGGTCTAGCTTTGGGAACAGCAGCATACCTGGCCTGCTAATACAGTAGTGTCCCGATACAACTATTGGTGCATATTCTTGTACAAACTCTTTGGGTATCAAGCAAGCATTGTTTTCCCCAAGGGCCAACTGGAATTTGACAATACATTTTCCATGAAAACAGGCTTAAGAAAATTGTGAAGAATTTTTCCCTAGCTAACTATCTGAAAGCTCTACCAGTTGAGCTAATGGAGTATCTGAGATGAGACATCCCTGAGTTACCTCTGAACCTGATCCTGCTAGTGCCTGATGAGTCATCCGTGAGCCAGAGAATGCGATGAGTCATCAGAAGCAATTCTCTGCAGGTCTTGTGACAGGCCCAACACCATTCAACCAGAGTTCAGCCAATCTACAGGCAAAGATCCACTCAGGTGATCCCAAGGCAGGTATATAGGCTCCTAAGGGAACCAGTTTCTCCATTTTGCTCAATGTCACTACATGGCTGGGGACATTTCCATTGCCTAAGAGTTCTGACTGACTCGTCTTGCCCTAGCCCGTGCTTGTTTCCACACGAGCCAGCCCCTGCCTCAGCTGCCAGCTAGTGATTCTGATAGTATTTTCATTAGATATCAGTAGTGGTAGCATTTACAGTGTTTTTTCCTGGCCATTAGCCACCAGGCCAGGCACGTCTCATTGAACCACACAGGCGTTCTAAATTAATACAATTTTTCCATGACTTGACTGCTCCAGATCATATGTGCCTTTTAGTCCATCATCTCTTATCACTCTCTCTTTATTCTATTTGCTTCCAATGTGTTCATCTGGAATTTAAATGATTTTAAAAATAATTACAACATCTTTATAACCCAAAGCAAGAAACATACAAAAGAGAAAAGGAGTAAATGTCACCAACACAAAAAAATATTTAAAAAATTAAAAAGGACATAGGTGTTCTTAACATGAGCTCACACTCCTAGTAGGAAGCAATAAATATTAAAATTTTAATATTAGAAACATATTGTCTATCAACTGCCCACATCTAGGCTTGGAAGGATTAGTGTTTTAATCACAAAATGTTGATTTCACCATACATACACAAACTTATGAAAAAAATATTTCTATTGATAATTGAAATTCATACAAAGGCAAAGGAGGAAAAATCTGCTTGAGAATTTATTATTGCAATTTGATTTATGGATATTTACTTCATATATTTTAACCTGTAATGTTGCAATTGGTGTTTTAATGGTTTCAAAGCTTTACATTTTTTATTCTCAACATCTACAGTCATTAAATAATTATTATCTGATTTCCCTATAATTTACCACAAATAAAAATTTAAATCAATAAATATAGAAACCAAAAATGCTTAAACCCCATAATTTTGCACCACTGTGAAAATCGAAATATTTTAAAATGCTCCAAACCAAACACAGGTTATTGTCTGCCAAAATAGAAAGTAACAATTGTGTTCTGCCAGGTCTACCCATATCAGTGCTGAAAATATTGTAACCTAGGGTGAAATTCACCCCAAGCAGAGGACCAGCACAAAGCTTATGCATCACTTAAACCCATAAGGCCAGATTTTCAAAAGAGCTCAGTTCTTAGGCATCTAATTAAAGTGCTAGGTAAAAACCTATCTCCCTTGAAGTTAAAGGGATTTTTGTCACTCCCTTCAATAGGGATTTTTTGCATGCAGACACTCCCATTGTGATACTTATTTATGGTGCCTAAATGGAAGCTGAGCTCTTTTGAAAATCTGGCTCATTGGGCTAACCATCCAAGTTTCTGTCATGGGTCCAGACCGCAGCTGGCAATGAACTCTCTCATTTATATTACCCTTGTTGCTAGATGCAGGAGAAACCACGCTTTGCATAACAATCAGATGATATTGCTGAATAGCTAATAATATTGTTAGTTAATAATAACAACTGATGCCTGTTCAGTATACAGCTTTTTCATGTAGGCTTCAAGAGGAAAAAAAGGCCAAGGTCAAAGATCTTTGCCAAAGAGCATATCTACATTGCAGTAAAAGACCCAGTGCTGGTCTACGTCAGCTGACTTGGGCTCAGGCTGCGAGACTATAAAATTGTAGAGTAGACATTCAGGCTTGGGCTGGAGCCTGGGGTCTGGGACTCCGCCAGAGGGGAGGGTCCCAGAACCCAGACTCCACCCCAAGTCTGAAAAGTTAACTGAAATTTTATAACCCCACAGCCTAAATCCAAGTCAGCTGACCTGGGCCAGCTGCGACTATGTCACTGGCCTTTTATCACAATATAGACATACCCAAAGGTTTTGACCCTATGTCTCCCCAAAAGGATCATAAAAAGCTTACTTATTTCTAGCATGATAGAAAAAAATGGTTCCGGTTTCCTCTAAAAACCTGTTTTTAAAGACCCATCAAATTTTGAAAAGTCTCATAATGACACATCGAGGAAAGTAATTTAGCTTTCCAAGCTTTCTTTTTTTGAATAGTTCCATTTCTAAGAAAAACACAGAGGAAACCGGTACTAAAAAAATAACAATTTGGCTTCCAAGTAGAATTTTGGTTACACCTTCTAATTAAACTGTGAAGTGGAGCTTTTCCGCAGTCCTGGGCACACTGGCCCAAGATGAGTTGCTGGATACTCAAACAAACATCATTAAAGGGCACCATGTTCTAAATTTCCTTCTCCATTTTAGATCCATGGAGTTGCAGCCTCATGATTGCAGACTTCACTATGCTCGTGGATCAGTGACCAAACAAGGAATGTGGGGAAAAGACAAGTTCATTTTTGTGGCTTCCTGCCAAGACAGGATGGGAACACATTGGCAGGGCAGTGTAGGGGGAAGCTTGTACTGCCATTGTGCTGTACCTGTTAGGCAGATAAATAGAGCATCTTTGGAGCATCTTTCAGTGGAGGTGGGACCAAGAGGTATCATTCAAATATTTTTGTGGAATCTGGACATTCTGGGTGCCTGCCAATAATGACAATTTACTGGTCTATTAGGGAGGGAAAGAAAACAGAAATTCTCTTCAGCCTTAAGGGAAAATGTATACATATTTTAATAATTATCATCATATGAGCACCCTCCATCTCTCCTGGGAATTGAAGGTACTTAGCATCACAAGATTGGGCTTTCCATTGCTTACGATGGATCTTTGTAAGATGTATGTTACAGAAACAGATTAAGAGTTAAAGTAGATAACAGATAAGCTGCACAGTTCTTTGACAGCATCTCTGTTAAGGGTTTCTTTCCTTCCTCTGATGTTATTGTGGTAAGCACATTCACATCAATTTAGGCCCAGAACCTACTTCTACTGCAGTCGGTGATTAAACTCCCATTGAATACAAAAAGAATGGAAGCAGGGCCACAGTTAATGTAATCTGCTAACCATGTATTATAATCCCTATTTTAGGACTTTATAATTCAACCATACAGTGCCCTTGTAAATTCAAACCCGGGATACAATGTTCTTGACCTGATTTAAAAAGATGCAGACTGAATCTGAGGTAGCTGGTTAGCTAGCAGCCTTAGTGGGGTTACACTCTCCATTTCATTAAAAGACTTTCCTTATAACATTACTGTTTATACATTATGTTTATACAAGTATTGTATAAAACCTATATTGATGTTGATGAAAAGATCAGACTCAAAGATCCTTGTAAAAGCAAAGGGATTCAATGTTTCCGCTGCTTTCTTTGGGACTTTGTTTTGTCCCATTCAATGGGAAGAGGATGCTCCATCAATCACACAATTTTGTGATCATTGCATGATAAATACTTTTGGGGCCTGATCCATTGACTTCTATTGGATTCTGTGTGCAGAGAGCACGCAGGATGGGGTCAGTGGGCTTGTGAAAATATTAGGCACTTAGCTGAGTCAGTGAAGAAAAGAATACCCTAGCTATGAATTACTTTTCTTTCATCAGGGGAAGACAGACCCTTCGTTAGTATAATAGATTTTTGCTGCAGATAAAAACAATAGTTTATAAAAAGAAGAGAATATTCCAGAGGGAAGTGCATGAGCCATGTCCATGATCTGAGGAGCACTAAAAATGAGATATTGTACAGGCTTTTGAAGTAGGAACTCTTGTAAACCACAGATTAAAACTCCCTAAGTAGGCACTGAAAAGCTAGATCATAATGACTCAAATAAAAAACAATCTCTTGAGTGTCCTGGTAGAAAACCTAGAAACAGCTACTGTATAAAGCTCATTTAGAAGAATGGTGGCAATGCTTTTGTCAACCTGCTGTGGAAAGAACAAATCAGATAATTTTTTGTAAGCCACTGTGAGAGGTGTCAAGTACTGTATGTTCGAAACCTGCTTGTGCACTATTTTTCCTATATGGGGCTATATGATCTGTAACAGGGCTGTCAGGGCTCACTACACCAAGCTAAGGAGAGATTGTAAAACTTTTATACAATCCACCTCTCAAGAACTGATGCCAGGTGCCACTGCAAACATTTAAAGGATTTCTGACCTTGGAGTATCAACAACTTTCTTAAAATATTACATTTTTAACATAATAAGAAACATAACAGATCCAGAATGAAAATGCACTACTCAGTTAAAACGTTAAAAAAAATCAAAACCCCCAAACACTGCTTTTAAATGCAAAGCTTTTGAATTTGTAAGCTCGAGCTTTCAATAATTACCCACAGTCTACATCTCTATTTCACCACTCTTTATAATGTATTCTTTTAGGGTGAAGTTCATTGCTATTCAGTGAGCACACAGAGTCAAGTGGATTGGGATAAATAGGAATCTAAAATGTTACATGCCAACTGAAACATTATATCACATTGTTTAGCCCTGCAGATTGGTCACATTGCCAACCACTAGAGTGCTCGGTGAGGGGAAGGGAAGGGAAAATGAAATGGCTGGCCTAAATCGTCTCTTGTTGATGTCAATGATACAATTCCCATTGACTTTACTGGGAGCAGAGTCAAGCCAATGCTGAGCGCTTCTGAAAATCCCACTCATCTTTTAAACATGTCAATCCTAGTAAGTGCTGGCCCCCTCAACTTCCATTTATTTCAAAGAGGTTTGAGGACTCTCATCGTACCTCAGGCAACAGTGAGATCCACAGTGTGAGGCCAAAAATTTCCAAACTCTTGAGTGGTTCTAGTAAACCACCTATGCTACAACTGCCTCACCAAGAACGTTATATTGACAATTTGCTTTTGGCAACAGGTACAGCTTGACCACAACTCACAATTTATAACAGTACAAAATTATCTTAAAACCTAATTGAGGTCATATCCATGAGATTGGACGCATTACAGTAACGAAAACCACATCCTGCGTTGTGCAGAGGTCGTCTGTAATGATTTTGCCGCATTCCTTACCTGCTTTTCATAGGAACTCCCAAGGCTTTGTCTGGAAGGCAGTGCTCAGATTTCCAAAGCAACTTAAAACGAGTACAACTTCCTCATTTTCAAAACTATTGATAACTCACTTGAAGGGGGATACTTCATGGCTTCCTTTGCATGTTTCTGTGACGCGACATGAGGAACACAATTCACTATGCCCTATTTGATCATTTCAGGAATTGTATCAATTCTCTGGGAAGAAGTTCTGTAAAGATTAAGAAACTCTAAAATTATATAACATTCCAATGCTTAACCAAGTCAGAAAACAGCAGAAAATAAATACAGCAAATTCAGACTGGAAATAAGGTGTACATTTTGAACAGTGAGAATAATTAATTATTGGAACAATTTACCAAAGTTCTTGGTGGATTCTCCAACACTGACAACTTTTAAATAACGATTAGATGTGTTTCTAAAAGCCAAGCTCTAAGAATTATTTGGGGGAAGATCTATGGCCTGTGTTTTACAGGAAGTCAGACTAGGTAACCACAGTGGTGCCTTGTGGCCTTGGAATCTATAATTTTACAATTAAAGATAAAATAATGGTCAAATTCTAGCCTCAGATGTTTGATACAGGTCACATTGATGCCAATAACAGCTGCACTCATCCCATAGGAGCTGAATCTGGATGTAAATATCCATAGGCCTAGATAATTATAAAGGACAATGAACTCTTTGGGGAGAGATTTTCATAAGTGTTGAGTTTTGCCCTAACTACGCTCCCACTGAATTCTTTTGGGGCCATTGGGTAAAATTCTACCTTTGACTTCAGTAAGGCCAGGATTCCATCCAGGAGCACTTCAATAGGAGCACCAAGTCCAACACCGAGAGCTTTTGAAAATCCAGCCATTGTCTAGGCCTCTGTCATTTGTAAATTATACATTCACTTACCTGGGACGACTGTAGGAAAGGGTATTCATGGTCATATATTTGACAGTTTCTAAACAAATGGATAAATGACGCATCTTCTCTGTTTAAATGGCTCACATACTAATGTTTGCAACCTGTAAGCAATAACTGACATGTGTACGTTGATGTTACTAGCAGAAATTTCTTGCTGTGCAGTCCTTTGTATTGTTTCCCTGCTTGACTATGTCTGCTAAATGATTTGATCCTATTTTAATATTGTTTTTAAATATTTTCTAAGACTTTGTAATATGTGCTTATTTTGAAAATAGCAATTCATAAACTGCAAGAAAAATTTACCCCCCCCCACATAGTTTTCCTAAAAGCCTTTGATAATCAGGATGAATGTTTTGCTGGCAAGTGTCTTTTTCTATCAGAGCCTGTGCCAATTCAGAGATTTCACATGAATTACCTTTTTTCCAAGAAAAAGTGCATTTTTTTCCAATAAACTAAATGATAATTCTATTATGTGCATTGGGTATAGCAAGCCAGTGCAAGAAGAGCTTTCTTGTTTAGCTTTACACTGCTCCAGGGCTTAGGAGATGACACCTGTGATCTCTCTAGTTTACAGATTGTAAAGCCTGATAAAAAGAGGAAAATCTTTTAATTGGAGGTGAAAATGTGGCTCCTCATGAAACAAGCAGATGACTTAACTAGTGCTGTTAATGAAGACACAAGTTCAGCTGTTTCCTCTGAAGATGGGACTTAATTATTTAAACTAAAAAGATCTTTTATAATTTTTACAATGATATCCTTAATGTATAATAAATAGTTGTCTTATCAGAAAAAAGTGTGTGTGTGTGTGTGTGTGTGTGTGTGTGTGTGTGTGTGTGTGTG
>ML675649.1:8825555-8937071 GCA_007922155.1 Mesoclemmys tuberculata
TGTGTGTGTGTGTGTGTGTGTGTGTGTGTGTGTGTGTGTGTGTGTGTAAGAGAGAGACAGAGAGAGAGACTGAGAAGGAGCAGACATACAGGTGACAGAATGCATGATGGCAGAAAAAAGTTACCTATGAAAGGGTGATGGAGTTAAGGACAGAGTCCACCTACCAAAGAGATGCTGAAGACATTGACACAGATGTAGTAGGAGAGCTAGGAAAGAACTGTATTTTGAAAGGACCAGGGAGGACAAGATGTCAAGAAGGATGGTGTGATCAACAGTAGTAAAAGCAAAGGAGAGGTCCAAGGAAATGAGGCTGGAGTAGAGATCCAGTCATCTGGCCAGGAAGAGGTCTTTAGAAGACTTGATGAGTGCAGTTTCATTGATGTGGAGAGGGCAGAGGCTAGAATGTAGGGGCCAAGAGAGAGCTTTCTGAGGCTAGATGAGGTCAGAGCATGCTTGTACTTCAAGAGGACAGAGCTAGAGGACATGGCGAGGTTAATTAAAGAAAAAGATGAGGGCTGGCTGATGAACAAGTACAAGGGAGGTTAAGATGAGGAAGAAAATGGTACACTTGGGGACGGTGGAGTATCTGAAAAAGAAATGGAGGCAGGAAAGCACAATGTTTGGCACAGGAGGAGAAGTAAGAGAAGGAATGAGAGATATCACAGAAGATGCTGTCATTCGCTTTGAAAAAGATGGCAAGATGTTGCATGAAGGAGGAGGAGGATGTATGAAGAAGGATGGCAGAAGTAAGGGTGGCATGGCATGAGGGGTCATCACTTTTGGGAGGAGTCATCACAGCCTGAAATATTTTCAAAGGGGGTCCCAGCAAAAAAAAATATTTGAGAACTACACCACACTGACGCTACTCACTGTCCGCAAGCACTCGGCCTGCCAGATAACTGAAGTCCAAGGCTGTGAAAGAATTCAAGATGGAGGATCTCAGAGTTTGACCCACATTTAGAATTCTCTCACCAAAATTTTATGATTTCTTTCTTTTGTTCTCATTTGCTTCCATCTTAATGACTAAAGCAGATGAAAACTGGAGTGGGGAAGGCACCAATTTTGACAGATGTCATCACAGGTTTCAAAGTCAAATGGTTTATGCTGTTCTACCTCATCTTGTGGTGAACAGAATCTCTGTGGAGAAGAGAAAAAGTTAGAGGCATTCCTATTCTCCAAGCAGACCTGTGATTGTGTCTGTACAAGGTGGGTGGGAGGGGCACATCCCTTATGTTCCTCACCCTCATTCTTCTAAGTGTAATTTAGACTCACCAGGTTGGAGGAGCTGTACAATGGGACTGTGTCTCATTTACAAAACTCTGGCCATGAAAAAAGGCTTTAAAGTGGATAGAAATTATGGTCGCATCTACTTTAAGGCTCCCTTACATTAAGAATGAAGCCCAATAAATAAACGATCTAGTCATTCTTCCCCTAAAAATACTCAAACACCCAATGCAATTTCTTTGCATTTTAAAAGATGTTGATATAGTTCAGAAGAAACACTTTATGCAGCAAGTAAGTAAATAAATAAACAAATATATGTAAACAGAAACTTCCCAGAGGCAAGGCACATTCTATTAAAACGTCGGCAAACAGGCACCAAAGTCAGCATATAAAACTAGAAGGGGTTAGTCCTCTCCTGTCCAAAACAAACTCAAGGCACTTGTGCTTATCTCTTGTCTAAACCAGGCCACTCAAGCTCTCTCCCCCTGCACACTAATGTTCTCAGCATCTGTACTGAACACTCATGTGTTTTTTTTGACATATGTTGGCACCATGAGTTCAATACCACAGTTTAAATACTTTTATTATGTCTCTCAAGTTTTCTGTTCTTCCTGTTCCTTTACCTAAGCCACTCAGCTTCCTTTCTTTCCTTAATTTTTCAGTGTTCCTTTATGATTAATTCCTTCTACTTCCCTTTATCTCAGTCATTCTTGTGCCTCCCTCCTCTGTCCTCTTCTTTCTTTTCACTCCTCTCCTGTTTTCTCTTCTCTCTGCCTTATTCCCACCTTCCCCACTCACTCCCATTTGGCTCTACATTATCTCCTATATTCCTCCTAAAATCACTTCCTCTCTCAAGAGTGTGCTCCTAGCTTGTGCATGCAGACTGCGTCAGCTTACTCAAATGGGGCCAACTACGCATCTAATTTGCTATTTGCACATGCAGTTTTTCAAGACAATCATGGTAACTGCACATGTAAGTTAAACGCTCACTTACATACACATAATTTAGAAAATCAGAGCCACAGTTTGATTTTATATCTTTTACATTTTTGTGTCAGTGCTCATGTACAGCTGTGATGCATCTCTTACATTGCCAACCATCAGTTACTATCGTTAACAATAAATAAATAAAATAAAAAATCAAACACTGACTGACTGACAGTAAAAGCAAGTAAAATATTCATTTGCCAGTAAAAACGGCAAGATAATTTAGAAATAACTTTTCACTGTTTGGCACAGCTCCTGGACTGCTTGAGTTCTTTTAATATCAATAGGCTTTCATTTTATAGCTGAAATAATGGCTTCTATAGAAACTGACACAGAGGCCATAAATGGACAGTGTAAGAGTCCCCAATTGTCTTGAAATTCTATATTTCAAAACTATAAAAGTTTTAAAAAATTAGAAATCTGTACATACGTTGACAGCAAAAAAGCAATTCAGAACAAAAGAACAGATATACTGGATCTGACCAGTGGTCCATCTAGCCCAGTATCTTGTCTCTGACAATGGTCAATGCCAGATGATTTAGAGGGAATGAATAGAACAGGGCAATTCTGAGTGATCCATCCTCTGTCATCCAGCATCAGCTTCTGGCAGTTGGAGGTTTAGGGACAACTGGAGCATAGGGTTGCATCCCTGACCATCTTGGGTAATAGTCATCGATGGACTTACCCTCCATGAATCTATCTAATTCTTTTTTTGAATTAAATGACATTATCATGTAAATTGTTTGGGGAAAGGTCATTTGTTTACCTGAATTAATATTTTGAACAATATAAATGAAATCACTTAAAATCTACACGATAAAATATTATGAAAATTTGCTAAATTAATTTTGCTAAGAGGCTTGCATGCTAATTTTTCTCCTGGAAAAATGTCTGGATTTATGTTAAAATTTCCAAAAGCTGTAAATGACTTCAGAGCCTCAGTCCCATATTCTTAAACCCTGAAAAATGGAATTTTATACTTACGTTGTACTGAAACTTAAATATAGTTGTGATTACTTCTGTAGTTTAGTACTGTGCCCACGGCATGAATTAATGAATGAAGGCAATGTCCATTTTTAACATCACTATTTAACTCATTTCTATAACCCGTCCTTGTAAGTAAGTGGCTTTATTTGAGAACTGCAAAACAGCTGCCCTCTGGGTGTTTTGTTTTGGCTGCCTTTCCCATCTGTTTTACCTGTCTCCATTTCTGAATAATTTATTTCACCATCTGCATAAATAGAGCACCTGGCTGAAGGCTAACTCTTACACCTAAATTATTTAGAGCCGAAAACTCTTGGGTTTATAGGCAGATAAAGTAATGGCTCAACGGGACAATGCCCTTAACTGGGGAACAACTGCTAACATTTCTGGGGGCTGACAGTGTTGTATTAAAAGGTCAGCTCAGTAAAATTTTCACAGAAACATCACAGATTTTTTTTTCTTCGAATGCCTTTCCTAATGGTTCTTTCTATATACAACCTTGGCACTTTTTTCATGAGCAGGACCTGCTTCCCATGCTGTCAACCTGCACCTGCCTTCCACTCTTTTATCTCAAAGGTGGCTGTATGATACCTTGTTGTATATACGGTGGATCTATATTGTACTTCAGTCCTTACTTAGGAAATGCTCTCACTAAGTCAATGATTTAGGGCTGCAGGATTTGACCCTATATACGGAGTTTCACTGGGACTGAGACCATTACAAGCAGGTTCCACTGTAGTTCAGAAAGGGTAAAATTAACCTCTGTGCAGCATACGTTCCACACACCACTTAAAGTCTTAACTTCCACCCTTTGCCCTTCGGAATACCTGCCCATCAAAACAAAACTTAATTGCTACATGGGCCTAATGCCAGGCCTCTGTACAGGAGTGAAATTCACCCAAAGTGGTTTGGGATTCATTATTCTTTTGGATGAAAAGTATGATATAAATATAAGATTATCATCATCCTTTTTGGTTGACACATATCTTGAGCAAGTATGTGTCTTTCATTTTATGGGGAAATTAGGGATGATCGGTGCTTTGGAAACGTTTCAATGTGTGCTAATGGAGACCTCATAGAGTAAGTCTACACAGCCCGTGGGAGAAAGCCTCCCAGCTCAAGTCGACAGACATGGGTTAGCGGGGCTTGTGCTCATGTTCTAAAAACAGCTGCACAGACATACCCTGTGAGGTCTCCATTAGCACACATTGAAGCACTGAAGTGCTTTGAAGTTGCGGCTCGGGCTGGAGGTTGGCCATCCCAAGGCTTTATTGGCAATCAACTTGTGCCTAAGTGATCAAAGTCTTAGGGAGAAATCCTGGCCCCAATGAAGCAGTGTAAATCTTGCTATTGAGTTCAGCAGAGACAGGATTTTACCCTTTGTCTTTAAAAAAAAACAAAACACACACTAGCTCGATGAGAGCTCGCTTGAGTATAAGCAGTTATGTAGTGGCAGTAGCATGGGTGCGGCAGCAGTGCGCAGCTTAGCCGTGCTGAATACAGACCTGTCTGAGCCCCGTGGTTGCATACTTGGCATGGCTAAGTCATGCCACCACTGCCTATGCTACCATGGCTTCACTATTTATACTTGAGCTAGCTCTCATCCAACTACCACGAGTACGTTTACATGAGCTGGGAATCACACCCCTAGCTCGTAATGTAGATGTAGCCAGAGGTTTGATTGAGGAAGATGTAACCTGAGTCTCCAGGGCAGGCAATATTTTTGGACCCTTTTCCTAGGTGTTTTTGGAGCTTTTTCCTTAATTCCTTGTTGCCAGTGACCTATTGAACTTCGACCATCAGCACTCACTGAGCAGAGAATTTCAGCTAGATGGGACCCTAGGAAATGATGTAACAGTTTTCAAAGGCGTTGTAAATCCCTTCTGTGTCCATGTGCATTTGAAGTAAAATGAAAACGTTGCAAGGTAAACTAGTAAATTCTTCAGCTGAATTACTCCAGGTGTACGTAAGCTTCACGAGGCTCAGAATCTCATGCTGTATGGCTAGACATGCAAAGGTAAATAAATTATTTAACTGAAATCAGTGTGGAAATAACGGTAATTTGTTGCTTTATTCTAAAGCCAAATAAAAATTCACTGTCTATGTTCATTTACATTTGTATTTCCCCCAAAAAGACAGCTTTCATAGAACAAAAAGAAAATTCTGCGGTCTTTACTGAGACTTACCCAGGCAAAAGTCCCATTAATTTTTGTAGCTGTTTTACCTTAAGTAAGAAGCACAGAATTTGGTAGTATGTATAATAAGTAACAATATCTATCTACTGTACGGATATCTCTAGCATCCATCACCTTAATGCTTATAGGCACTTTATTAACTGTTTCATTTGCCTCCAAGAATTTTATCAAGTATCAGGTATTTGCTTTTTGCTCCTGTACTGGGAAGTTGTGATCACAGATTTCAAATGAGGTGCTTTGTACGCTCTCAGGGCAGCGAGAAAGCACAATAGCATAGACAAAATCTAATCATGGTATTTTGGCTTTCTGCCTTCTTCTTATTTTACAATGGTGAAAAACAAATTCAAGGTGCGACTCGAATCCCTTTAGGAGTTCCCTTTCTGTGGACGCTGTCTCTCGCCAGAAACGTGAGACTGACAGGCTCTCTTGCCCATTCAAAGACCATCCCTCAGGTATCAGGTGCCTTGGCTGAGCTTTGAGGTCAATCAGACACCTCCCCTGAGGTTTACCTGGGCTGAAGGATATATCTACTAGAAAATCCTCTCAGGTAGAGCAGCTGTTATCTGAGCTAGGATCAAAGTGCCCCTCTGCACTCCAGAAAAACATCTTCCAAACTGGTCTTCTTTCTCCATGATTCAAATGAATGTTGAATGAGTCTCTGGGGACAACAGTTGCTTTGCTGAGGAGCGAGCTGTCAGAAATACTTTGTTATGAAAGTTCAGTTTCTTTTAAGATCTTTGAACATTAATACTTATTGCTCCAGGAGAACATTAAACACGGAATCTATTTAACCTACATACTGACATACCGTAAACAGCAAGTCATACTGGGGCTCTGTTAGTTTACCTGGAATTAGAAAGTATTGACTAAGCAGAATTGCCCAGCTTTTGGAGCATCCGAATTTGGAATATGAAACTCGGTATAGCATGGACAGGCCTAACCTGTTCAGAGCAGGTTGGGGAAAATGTGGATGCTTTTTTGGGTGGGCAACTGTGTGGCATTTGGAGGAAGCATTAAGCCTTCATGACTGCAGTGTGGATGAGGGTTATGCCCAGAGGTTCTTGATTCACATGTACAAAAGTGGTAAGCATGCATTCCCCCCTCAGCCACTCTCTCTCTCCTGTGTTCTTGTCCACAAACTAAGAGGTGAGAAGGGAGGACAGGGCATTCGATGTCAGGATTCGTTTTAAATGGGAGCGGGGAATGCCGACAGGGTGTAGGGAAGGTCAAGGTCCCCTAATCTGCCCAGATATGCCCACGTTGAGTTGCGCAATGCTGCCAACACTCCTAGCAACCATTCTTTGGCACAGGGAGTGCAAAGAGCTGCATCACGGAGGAAGGAAGAGACGTTCCCTCTCTGACTTGTGAACTTGCAGTGTCTCAGCCCTAACTTGACCCAAGTGGAGCTGCTGGCCACTTCACTGTTAATGAAGCATATTAATACCTCTACTCAAAAGCATAAGGTGCAGAATCAGACCATGATGTGGACCAAAGAAAAATAAACCAAGAAAGAAACTATAAGTGGCATATAAATGGGGAAGAGAGGGGTATTTTAGTCACTCTCTCATATGACCTCTGGTTACATCACTGTCTGAGCCAGTAGATGTTGGAACTAGGGGTGCTGCCACACCCCCTGGCTTGAAGTGGTTTTCATTATATGCAGGATTTACAGTTTGGTTCAATGGCTCTCAGCACCCCACGCCATAAAAGTTGTTCCAGCCCCCCTGCTCTTACCCCACGAGAATATTTTTGCTCAGATGGTATGTGGGTACTGGACACTCCTTTCATATTTCAGAAGGTGAACAATTAAAAATTAGTATTTTCAATGGTGTCCCCAGTAGGTAGTGAAGGAGTTCAAATATTTATAATATTTGGTCATGCTGCTGAATTTTGTGTTCTTCTTTAGAATCATACTTCTTAAGACAGCAATTTCTGGTTTGATATCTTATTTCTTATTGTGAAAATGACACTGCCACCGTACGCAATCTACAGATTGGCGTCAGTTTTTTCAGTTTTTCCTTGTTTAATATTTCTTTCGGGTGGCCTTTTTTGCTCCCAGTCAAAAGTCTTTTTGCTTTTTTGTGCCCCCTAACTCTTTGTCATTAGCTGTGTAATTTCTTCCCTCCTTTAAATGGGAACTGGCCAGATACAGTTATGTTAATTTTTCTTTTCTATTCCATTAATTTATTGTTGCTGGTTGTGGATAGTTTACTATGCCAGAAACAAAACTGGGCTATAGCTTGTGCGGATCCTTTCTGGTTGCAATCACTGATAGTACAGTGATTTCTTATTGTTTCTGTTCTGCTATACGCACACCTAGAAAGAGGCTGCATAATGACAGTGTCTCTCATATGCTGGGAACTACGATAAATAGTAATAAAGGGCCTGGATCCTGAGAAGTGCTCAGGCAACAAGGCTTAAGTGTGCTTAGCAACTCTAACTCAGACCTCCAACATTGTGAGCTCCTGGGACTTTTTCAGTCCTCCATCATTTGCTTAATTCCTTGTTCCTCTATATCTCGTCACCAGCCAACCAAAATGAAAGTCACCTCTAGGACACTCATTTGAATTCTGGGCCATAGTGTTTAAGAGTCATTCCCATCTGATAGATGTTCAGTGGCCTATGTGAAATGAGCTGGTGGGCTCAGTCCAGTTCCTAGCTGGCACATGAATATCAGTAAAATAACCATCACAACTGTCAAACTAGTATTCTCAGTTGAGAAATCAGGAATTGAAGGCATATGAAGACTGACCTGTTCTCACCTCCCAATCAGGGGTCTCTTCAGAATGGCTTGAGGCACATGGGTAGATGGAAAGGACAAGCTAACCACTCTGTAGCTGTTCTGTATTAGCAGGCGTTGCTTTCCAAGGCTGTCAATCTGGCAACCTGCATGAGTACTGTAATAATGATAAAAGAAAAAGAACGAGAGAGGTGGAATAACCATCTAATCAACTAACAGAATAGTTACTAGAGCAAATGCTGATACTCTGTACATTTAAAGGACACTGTATAAAAATGAACTGAATAGGTGTGTAGCATAGTACATACTGGTAGTTTAGAGAAAATTTTAGTCCTAAAAATATTAACTGCTCCTGGGGCAAAGTCATCGATAACAACAGAAACTGCCACAAACATAAGCCTATTCTCCTGGCAAAGATAGTAAAGATACTGGGAAATGGAACACTCTGTTGCAATGAAAAAATTGGAATTTTGTAACCATTCTTGGATTAAACTTCTGAGAAGGACCACACAAGATTAGATTATTTAGATTGCAGTAAGAATAGTGAACGTGTGTTCCATTTCCCATTCTCTTTGCAATCTTTGTTATAAAAGTGGACTCATGTTGTGCCAGTTAAGATTAATATTGTAACATGAAAGGGTTAGGTTTGTATCATTTTCCACACACATTACATTCATTGATGTGGGAATGGAGTCATATTGTATTCAAGCAACTTCTTGTCTACTATGGACCTAATTAAACACACAGAAATACTTCAGAATGTAGGTAGATGTGTCACCTGCACCATAGCTTAAAATATTATTGGATCTCCACATTCAGAAGCGCCTAAGACTTCCAGCTAGGTTGTGAAATAAGGTATCCCATTTAGCTTACTCTCAAGGCTCTCAGCATGTTCCTTACACTTAGTCTGTTTCACTCTCCCTTGAGAATGTGTTATATGTTCTTTCCATTCAAACTTCTATCTAAACTGCTCACATTGTCATTGATGTATTTTACCTTATGAAGTAACACTAGATTTTCAATGTACCTACACACTGCTCTACATTTTCTCCTTGCTGTATCTTCTGACTTTGAATTCTCTACATTATTAAACTTGTAGTAAAGCTTCATCTTGGAGCCACAATTTCCTATTTTTGCCGTCTTTTCAGCTGAGTGACATTATCTGCAAAATCAGTAAGTGCCATATTTCACTCTCTTTTTATATTTCAGTTTCCCAGCTAATCATTTACAGGCTTTAATATTGTGCAGATTATTCATAAGATGTTGAGGCAATTGCTTCATGCATTTCAGGTGTAGGTTGAACTCAGTGAAATACCTAGCGATCAAAGTTATATCAGGACTTGGCAAACTACTCCAAAATATATATTAGGAAAATAGGTGAAACAGTGGTTAGATAACATCAAAGAGAACACAAACAGTAATCTCTGAAACTTGATTCCTGAGGAACTGCTCTCGGGAGCTCCAAGTTTATTTCTCCCTGCTGTATACTGAAATATAATATTAGTTCTAATTCTTAGAGTAGAATTCAGTGAATCACTATTTGTATTTGTTGATCTTTCCCAACATAAATCTCACCATTATAGTCATATTAACAAAGTGTCTCCTTTATCTTAGTATTGAAATTTCATTTGGCCTTTTCAAATGCTATTCACTGAGTTGTTGAATTATAGTTACAGAACTCTCCAGTATCAAAATCTGAGTGCTATGATTGGGACATAAAGCTTTGCACAGGTGTCAAATATCTATGATCTTCTTTGGCATGGATTAAAAATAAACCTGACATTTATTGGAATGTGCCCTAGTAGGGACGAAGATAAATCCTTAATCATAAAATATGCACTACTCTCTTGATCCTTTGGTGTATTAAATTAATGGTTTTGTCTTATCCGCCACTGGGAATTTTCTCTGTCTATGGAATCAGGCTCTGTATCTCCTGTTGAGGCTCCTGTAGTGACTATTGCAATTTCTTTGAAATTCAGCAAGGTCTGGGTGGCCAGTCATTGTCTGGCATAACTTGATGGAAAAAGGGTAACAACCTCCATCCTTGATATAAAAATTTAGCTTGATATAATATTTAGCTGATGACAACATATACTTATAGACTCAAATTCCCAATTTCAGGAGACAGATTTTCTGAAGGGCTTGGTATGACTTTATATCTTCTAACATGACTCAAACTCGCATGGGCATTTTTCCAGTAGCATGATAACTGAGCTGGAAATGAAGGATCCTTTTGAGTCTACATTGTATGTCTTTCATGGGTGTTATTTTTGGTGATGGTGGAAGTTTAGTGATACCTCATTTCCTTTCACATACATTTTCTTACTGAACACCACTGTGCACATACACAAATGCAGATGTCATCTTCTGATGTAATGGATGGGAATCCATCTTGCATATATACACTATGTGAAATATACACAGAAGTAAACTGACTAAGAGATACCTAGGTGCTCCATACTGACATCCTATAAACCAAGACCACAACATGCCCCACAATCCCAGATAAAACTAAGGTCCTTATGTCATTCATTACCATTCCAGATGAAATTCTCAGCATATGGGCAGTGTCCCCACCATTTGATATCATCATCATCAACCAGGTGAAGAGCCAGTAGCCTGCCATTGAACTAAGTCAGCGGGCACTTGTTAAGCATGTGTGACATACTCTGAAGTTGACTGCATCTACATCATGGGTCATTAGAGAAACCCCATTTGAAGAGATTGGCCACACAGTTGCCTTTTCCTGATCGAAACTGGTTCAGGAATGACCCCAGGTGCCTTAGCAGGTCAATACTTGGTGAGCAGATGGTTGGGTCAATGATGAGAGAGTGCTTAATGACTGTTGTTAATGACCATGTATTACACCAAGCAGATTCCACTGTCATGTCCTCTGATGGCATAAGAGACCATAAAGGGCATCTAGAAGACAGGCAAACTGATGGGTGGTTGAAGAGGTCTGAGTACAGAGGCAAGTTGCTATTCTCATGGATCTTGGCCAGGAGCATAGTGGAGGCCCCCTCATGGTGAATATGGGGTGGTGCTATGTTACTAAGAATTGGCAGCCATGGCAATGGAGTTGCATGTAAAGTCCCAGTAACAACACACATCGCTTTGTTAAGCTCTATATCAACCAGCCTCATGTGAGATGAGCAACACCAGACAGGAGCCAGTACTCTGCTGTTGAATAGCAGAGAGAAAGGGCTGATGTTCTAAGCAACCAGGTGCTTGCACTCCAAGTTTAGCTGGGCAGTTTTCTGAGCAAGTTGTTCTCAAGGGCTAATTTTAGCTGCTGTCTTGTTCAGGTGGTTGCGACTGTATCCAATGTCACGCCGAGTTGAACTGGGTTTGGGTTGTGTTGCAAGTGTTGACCATTTAAGAAAATATTTAACTCATGACTTGCGCTTGCATTATGCAGACGAAATATGCTGAAAACCATCTTGGAAAAACTCAGCTGCAGGCACCACCTACTACAATAGTCCGCCATGAGCTTCGGACCATCGTTCAGAACCTTGCCGATGTCTGAGAAGGACTAAACGTGATAGTTACAGCAGATATCATTGGCATAGATAAACCTGCATGAGAATGTTGCTGGCAAGTCACTGACGTACACATTGAACAGATTAAATAAACCGGTTTGCAGTTGAACACATAGTAAAGCCTACTGACAATCTCAAGGATAGAGCCATGCCACATACCAAATCAAATGCTTCTCAAGGGGGGGTCTCACAACCAAATAATGTAGGGGGCTATAAGGCCTAGTAAGTCCGAATTAGACATAGGAAATGAGGAACCCCAGATCTAACTCCTAGCCTAAACAGGAAGACCTGCTTGCTTCCACTTGCCTACAACAGAGTTTCTGGATTGGTTACACAGTGCCTGCAAAATTCATCAGACTGAAAAACTAGAAGAGTGAAAAATTCTCTCCCAAACAAAAACAGAGCAGAAAAGTATAACAGCAATAATAACTGTTATTTATATTCTCGTAGTGCACACAGTAGGTTAGGCACCATCCACACGCAAAAGACGACACAGTTTGCTCCCAAAGACCTTTTATTCTGTGAAGGCAAGCAACACATAAAGCGGGAGTGAAGCACGTGCAATCAAAATATGTACAGTTTAAAAGTCAATAAATAGCCATCAAATATACCGAACCCAATACCTACATGATCAACATAATAAAATAGCGATAAACATTTATCAAAATTAGTCCATTTATTTATTTTATTTATATTTAAAGCTCCTATCCATTGACAGAAAATGCATTCCTATGCATGTTTCACTATAAAAATGTTTTAAAAAATAATAATTCACTATTGGTTTTGAAAAATTAAATCTGAAACATTGAATGTGAAACAAACAAGCAAGACACAATTCAGAAAATATTAAAAGCAATTGTTCTGTTACCCCAGCAACACGATCTAGGTGCAGCCAATCAGCGAAGATGATATATTGTTTTGACATACGTGAACGTATTTCTAACATAAATAGCAACAGAGACCTAATAACAATGGGTTTTAAAGCTAGAAACTGATGTCATTTCAAATGTGTCAATCAAAGACAACCTATGAAAGTCTTTCTTCTGTCAAGCTGACATTAAGTATATGCTGTAATGGCTTCATAAGTGACAGTAGAATTCTGACAGGCCATACAGGAGATGCAAAATCTATAATTACATTCTAGTTTCTTGAATTGTGTCCCTCTGTATATCTAAAAAACTTTGAGAAGAAAATAAAATTTGAGGACTATGATAGCTCATTAATTTATCAAAACAGCCAAGAAAGTATACAGCATATCTGAGAAAGGAGAAATATTAGACTGGAGTTAACCTGGTTAGCCCTTAAAATAGATGCACTTACATTTCTTACATTTTTATGATCAACTGATGCCAGTGAAATTCTGCAATGTGAGTTTTTAGAGATACCGAATGCTAACTATAGATGAAACCTACAAAGGATTATCATTATTGGGATACAGAGCCTTTCCTTGCTTGACCATTGGTTTGAATCTGGCCTATGTCGGCAATAACTTAACCCATTATTTTATAACAGGCGTTTAGAAGTCTCTTCAAAAGGAGTTAGCTGGTGATTGTAGTCCAATTCCTAGCAGACAGTTGCTCACATCCCAAAAAACATCATCAAAACTGGAACCGTTGCTGGAATTCCCAGAAGACATGTAAAGACATGAACAGGCCATGGAGAATGAAGTGTCTCCTTAGTCCTATCAATGGTTGTCCCAGGTCATTGCTGAGGAAAGTCAACCAAGTAGTTTGGAAAAATGTTACACTGTCATTGCCTTTCATGTGAACCTGTCCTCTGGTTAAAGTGAGGTCTTTGGTTTCTAATGCTAGTTGTACAGCACTTTAAACAGAGACAAACTAACAATTAAATAAAAATGAACAGATCTATACATTTCTTCATGTGATCAACACATGTTCGGGAAAAAACAAAAGGCTGTATCATCAGCCTTAGACGTTTTCTTTTTTCTTTTTGTGGCTAATCGGGGAAAAAAATCAACTATATATGTCAGGACTGCAAAATGAAATACAGATTCATAAAATTCCCAGATACACAGACAGGCACCTTATTTTGTTGCTGGATGGAATTACAATACTATTCTACCACATCATCTATTTTCTCTTTCTTTTTGCAGATTTATATGACTCTCATCATAACAAATGCTAAGACTGAGGATTTTCCAAATGGAACACATTGAAAATAAAAAGGAAATCACGCAACAAGCAGTGCTGAGGAAGAAATACAAATGACATATTGGGTGTAGTGCACTTCTCTACCAAAATGTAAATGATGTTGCACTTTTTTCTAAAAAATTATAATCTTTCTTTAAGGAAAGATGGATTTGACTGAGAATCTTAATCTACATTGTTACTGAGTTGGAGGGGAAGGGAAGAGGAGGAATAAAACAATGTAAAATGTACCTAGTTGCACTGACAGAAGTTGGGGGGGAAATTCTGATATTTAACCATTTCATTGCTGCTGAATTGCTAAGTGTAGGAGGCAAAACACCTTTCTAGAACTCCCTCATGCATCATGTACCTCACCATCAAATGGACAACATTCCAGTGAAATGTTGCCACTTAAATGCTGCAGCAAGAATTCATACTACAAGACATATAATGTCCACATCTTTGGCTACTAAAGGAACATTATTTTCACAGTTTTCCTGTTCCGTGAAAATTTGTGAGATTTTAAAATATTTTGCCATCCCAAATCAGGATGAAAAGTTGAAATCTAAAACACTTTAGAGAACCAATAATATTGTCCCCTTTCCCCACCCCAAAATGATTAGGATCAACCTGATAATTTCAAAATGTTTCATTTTGATCTTTACCTTTAATAGTTTTTGTTCACTATAAATTAGCCTAAATTTCTAAATGAAAACTTACTTTAATCCAACAATTTCAAAACCTTTTTCCAAATAATTTTGAGTCAAGAAATTGTCCAAACTAGCTCTTTCCTGCAAAAAAAATGTTGATTTTGACAAATCAGTATTTTCTTATAAAAAAATCTTCAGTCAAAAAATTTCCAACCAGCTCTATTATTTTCCATGAAGTTCCTGCAAGGACCCTTATGATATTTAAACTAAATACAGAGTGATAAGTCTTTATGCATGGCAAATAGAGCGAGCTCTTTGTAGAGGAAGCAAATTGCAATTTATTGAAAAAAAAACCCACCCAGAAGGGATAGAATCCAAAATCCTCCCCTTTTTCCAGGATAGACTCAGGTAAGGTAGAAGGAGAGGTGAACACTTTTGTTGTTTACAAATGCCCACTACTGATAATGTATTATACAGAAATGGCCATTAATTCTCTCTCACCAGTCAAATTTTGCCCCTCTTTCGTACTGATTTCTCATCTTATACCTATTTAATTTAACCAAAATAAAATATAGCCCAAAGTGATTCTCAGGATCTGCCGTATGTGTCTGCTGGAGGAAGTATTAAATTAGCAAACTGACAGTGAGATTTACAAACCATACTTCAGAAGGTCTGAAATCTATAAAGTGTGTCAGTGACCTGGGGGATACTTTGACAAAGTCAAGAAGGGGCCAAAGGGGAATGTTCAGGTTGCAATAACTGGGCAGGGATCTCTCTATCCTTAAACGTGATGCTGTGAGAACTACATTGTAAGATCAAACTTCCCAAATAAGCAGTCTTCAGTGACAGCAAAAATACCAGCTTGTCCCCTTAAGCTAGACTCTTTGCCCTAAGTGGGATATTGGAAGCAAGGCCCAAGCCCAGAACAGGTGTTCAACGGGGAAGCTGAAAGGCAGCAGGCTCCCACATGCAGAAGCTTTCATAAATAGCTGTAGGGAGTTCACAGGATAAGTGTTTTTTCCTGTGAGAAGTTAAAAGTAGGTTGTGTAATTCTGAAGCAGATGGCGTGTGTGTCACCCAGGTTGGTGAACCAGGTCGTTCTACCTCTTCCAGCAGTTTGAATATAGGGGACATTGTACCTCGGCCTCCTGTCAACAGAGGATGGAAAAACACAGGCCTACAATTTTCAAAAACAATTAGTGATTTTGGATGCCCAGCTGGAGACACCATAGAGGGCCCTGATTTTCAGAAAGTGCTGAGGAAAGGACCCATCCTCTTGCAAATTAGGTTTTCTTTAAGGTGTCCAGTTGGGCAGCCAAAATTTGGATCATCAAAAACCCCTAGTCATTTTTGAAAACTTAGACCACAGTCTGTTAGTTACACTTTCTCTCCCATGGTTGTTACAGTCTCTTTCAGCCTCTTTGCTCAGGTATACTAGAGATGAGTTTTGAACCAAACCCCTGGATCCAAAATCCACCTAGATACTGGAAGATTCAAATTTTGGATTCTGCATTTGGGCCTTATTCCTCTTATGGGCTGAATCAAAACCTCAGATTCAAATACTCTGCTCCCCAGACTTTGGAGAGTTTGAAATCTGTGCTCTCTGCATTCAGTGCATCTTCATTCAATTTCCTTAGAACAAGAATTATGTTCTTTTGATTTGTGGGAGAGGTCACTAGAAAATTGGCTAGATGCCCCCTTTTCATTGTTGTATAAATCCAAAGAAATAATAATGATTATTAGCAATAAGACACTGAAAGGAAATTGTTTCATACTAATACAGATCATTTAGGTTGTGATGATGAATCTCTGTGGCTGTTGGGTCACATTTAGGTCATCTTTTAGAATGTGTGTCTGGGCAGAATTCCAGTACTGGACTTGATGTCCATAGTTTCTCTGGAGTCTTTTATAGACAAGCATAGGCTATAAATGGAACATTCTGCTCAGTGAGCCCCCGTAGCATCTCACTATGTGTGTCCTCATTTAGGACCTAAATGAGGTAGCTCCTTTTGTTTTATTACTGATCTTGATTTTCCTCTCTTAAACTCATCGCACAAGGTCACAAAGCTAGTCAGTGTCACAGCTGGCATTTAGAACTTATACTTTCTGTGGTCCCATGCTGTACCTCTCATCGTAATTCTCTGTCTTTAAAGCATTGTAGGTACAGTAATAGAAATCACTTGTTGGTTAAATTGCACAGTAATATCAACTTAAAGTCAAGGCAATTCACATAGCCAGTTGAATGCAATAATATGTGTGGGCTCAGGCCTATTAGAAACCTGATTTTTAGCTAGCCTTTCCTCCATCCCTGGGACACAATGAACCAGAGGGTATCTGTGAGTGTCCTTTTGAGAGTTTATGAGTTGCACTTGAGTCTGCCTTGGGCTATAATTTGGGCATCTGCTAGAGGCTGCTAAGAGGCTAGGGCTAGAATTTTCAAACTTTGGTGCCTAATATTAGGCATTAAAACTTATATTTGGGGACCTGTAAAAGCGGCCTTATTTTCAGAGGTGTTGAATACCAACAACTGCTGTCCAAGTCAGGTATCTGTAAATCAGGCCTCTTGTTTAGGTGCTTATCCATGTATTTCTGCACCTGCGTAAATACTTAACCCAAGTTTGAAAAGTTGGACCTAATTGTTTAAAAGTTTCAGCCTTGTGGTTTTAGCCTCTGCTTATGGATGTTGGCCTCACTCACTGATCCCTCCGCCTATTCTTGAAGCAACTGCCCCGGTCCAGTGCTCCCTCTCTTCCTTCAAATCACTCTTAAAAACTCATTTCCAAGAATGCCAATAAATGCAACCCCTACCAGCAAAATGCTGTTTCTATCCTGTCCAAAGCTCATTGAAATCAATGGAAAGACCTGCATTAATTTCAACGGGCATTGGATCAGGCTTTTATTGAACTGCTGTCAACCACGTCATACTGGATTTTTAGCTTGTTTTAAAAGTGCAATAAGTTAGGTTATCCTCAGCGAGATTTCTCACAGCAAAGACCAGTATGCTATCAGCTAAACTGCACCATTAAGATACAGGCCTGCACCGGAGACATTATAGCGCTGTACAATCCTGGGAGAAGGAGAGGCCTTTGGAGGGGGCATTTTATCCCAAAGAAACTCTCCTTTCGGTGGTTGCTGACCAGTTCAAAGGGGCATCAGGGCCAACAGTTCATCTCCAATTAGCCCTTCCCTACCCCAAAAGCTAAATTTGGCCTAGAATTATAGCTAGGAAATGCACCCTACCAATAATTTCTCCTGATTCTCTTATCATAGTTGTCCCTGTCATAAACACATACAGCCCAGCCACTCAGTTACCTTCCTGGCCAAGATATACTGCAGTATATGTCTAGCAGAGGATGTTAGGATATACGGCACACAGCACTTCTCAGTAAAAGACTGAAATGGTAAGCATGGCCCTTGCTGATTTTTCTGTGTGTTTTCAGACACAATGTCCTGGAATGGTGAGATAAACTGAAGCCTGCTCAACAAAATTATATATACCATATATTTATAAAACAAGCAACTAATAAGACATTCACTGATTTCTGGACCCCAAATCCTTCTGCAACTGGTAAAATCCACATGATAGTTCCTTTATGTGATATTTTGCATTTACATATCTGAATTGGCTGTGAAAGGATTAAAATATATAGGCTGTTATCTTCATACTGTTTATTGTTGTTCTTTTTATTACAGGAGCACCTAGAGATCCCAACCAAGATTGGAGCCTCATTGTGTTAGGTGCTGTATACATATGGAGAAAGATCCTGCCTCGAAGAGTTTAAATCCAAATAAGACAAAGGGCAAGAGAAAAATATTATTATTATTATTCCACTGGGGAATTGTGGCACAGAGAAATTAAAGGACTTGCTCAAAGAGTCAATGGCAGAAATGGATCCTAGATCTCTGGAGTCTCAGACCAGAGCCTTAAGCACAAGACTATCTCAGGAGGCTTGTAAGCGTAAACTATTCCTTCCAATGTCTTTGAATTAAAGCTGGGAATCAAAGTACAGCTTGTCCTACCATATGTTAGTGATTATGTAACAGACACTCATCATAGCAAACATATTTAGCAGCAGCCATTAAATACAATCTCTATACCTATCAATCTCTTCCTGAAGCTATTTTCAAGCATTTCAGTGTATTTTAGAAGAGCAATTTTCTGATTTAGGGCCAAACCCTGCTCATCTTACTCATATCGGTTCTCATTGAGCTGTTCCAAACTGTAATGCTCTGTGGAAGGATTGGGCTAGGAACCTTGATCCCATGCACAGCAGAGGGTAACAATTGCTCTTGATGGGCTGAGGAGCTCCAGGAAGAATTCAAGCTTATGCCTGCAGAAATTAAATTTGTTAGTCTTTAAAGTGCTACAGGACTCTTGTTGTTTTTGCTGTATACAGACTAACACGGCTACCCCCCTGGAACAGGACCAGTATTGTTTACCATAGCCTACAATTCAATCTCCACTAAGGGAAGAAATCCAATAATACATCATTAGTGTAATTCCATATATGCAATGGATGTTTTCACAGGTTAATTTATTTATAAAAACATTTCTATTTAGGATGAATGGGGCACCATTTTGACCTCTGTGACCTTAAAGAGCAGTAATGCATTTTTCAAGCACCTAAAGCCCTTCTTCACAATTTGTCAAATCTTACATCTCTCCTACCATCGTAGGCTATTTGCTCTTAGTGTCCATAAATAGTCAAGCAATAGTACCATTATAGCCTTCCCTAACAAAAGACTTTCATGAACATTTCTAGTGACTTGAAGATTGACAAGATCCCCTCCTGTTACCTAGATGCATTTCCCACTCCTTCCTGGTGATTTCTTTTCTTGTTTCCAAGAAAGAAAGTGCCTCGCTGAGTAGCGACCTCTCTCACTCTAGAGAGACCTGCTAGAAACAACAAACATCACATGTTAAACTTCCTCCTGGATGGCATTATGAATGAATGGAGTACAAGCTACTCTTTGATATCCTGTTCACCAGCGGCAGGACTTCTCATGACACAATTCAATTATAAAGACACACAAAATACATTTGGAAAAATATTCTTAAGTAATGTTTATCTCATGGTAGAGAATGGCAAGTATATGAGTTTGAATTTTCCAAATTTATTTAAAGTGGAGAAGAGATGCAGAATTTTCCCTGAATCCTGACTAACTGGGCATAACTCAGCTGATGAAATATGGAATTACGAGGATATTCCAGTAGGTTTCCAGTATAACCGTTTTTACTGGATGTCCCAAAGTATCGGTCAGAATCTTTTTTCTGAAGATTTTGCATACTTAAAGAGTTGCTTTTAAAAGAGGGAGTGAGTCCTAGGAAGTAAATCATGGGACCAGGAGTCAGGAATCACTATTCCAGTTCTGTTGCATGACTGTGGGCAAGATACTTAGATTATTTCTTTTCCCCCATTCATTTATCTTCATTCCAGCCGCACTGTAGCATTGTCTTGAATGTCAACAATGCAGCCATCTCTTGTTATCTTGCAGTTTCTTTTGATAGGTTTATATAGCACCTTTCATCTCGAAGGACACCAAAGCACTCTGCAAACAGATTAACAAACTATGGACCATACAATGTTCTTTCATCGGTAAGGAACCAAAATCCACAGAAAGACAGGTGAGTCATTGTAAAATGTGACATAGTAGGACTTCGGATCTGTGTGCAAACCAATTGCTACATGCCACAGTTCACAAAAAGTTTTGCGTGGAGGCAAAATCCTGGGAGAAATCATATGGGGGGAAAAAACTATAGCGCCAGGCTCAAACTCACAAGCTTGCTATGAGAGCAGGAGATCTTTGGTATAAACACTCTAAGCACACCTAACGTATCAACTTTCATTCATCCATGATGAGCCCCACACTTTCATATTGGATCCTGATAGTCCCTGTATGCTCTTACAGCTGCCATCATGACAGTTGCTTAATCTCGGCATTACCTTGCCAGTTGGTTGCAAGTTATTCTGAAGGTAGCCTCGGACATTTTTGCTTTGCTAAGTTATGCTGTTTTATCTTGGTATCAGGAGGCATAACTTGCTTTGCTCTGGACTCCTACCCTCTTTTATCGAAACCACACTTCCATTTTTGCATACCCACCACCAATGCACCAGCTGCATGCTATTTCTGGTGCTGTATCACACCAAGTTGGGTTAATTTGCCCACTGCAAAATACCGCACTGTTGGATGTTGCAAAATTGTGCTTTCAGCAAGACCATTCTACATAGGGAAGAATATAGCTCTATGCATTTAGAGATCTTTTCACCCACCACTCTACTGCAGCCACCTCCGGGATAAAACACATCAGCTGTCTGACAGCATACAGCAACATTATACCAAAGTTTAGAAAAAAGAAATGAAGAAGGGTATTGCATATCACTGAAAAGGCAAGAGGAATTTTGAAGACAGGTAGATAGTAATAATTACTTCAATTGAAATTTGGTCATGACACAATTTACTATTCTTAAGTGTACACTTATATTACTTTGAATGATTACAATTGCTTCCCTGTATCTGAATGGAAATTTTCAAGACCAGGGTGAAAAATGTGGTTCAGATCATTCTTACTGGTTTTAAAACCAGGCCTGGTACTACAGCCAGTTCTTTCATCCAGAAGAGGTGTAACTGTCAGACCAATTTAGGACTTCACTGGTGTTATTTTAAATCCACATTAGTAAAACCTGTAACAAAACATCTCTCTGCTGTCCACATCTTGCATCTGGAGCAAAGTTATGCTTATGTCGGAGCTCTAAAACCAGTATGGAAATCAGATCTTGTATGTTCTTTGCTTTGTAATGCAGTACAGGTGGACTTTTTTTACTTAGTGATAACACAACTGAATGGTAAAAACATTAGACATTCAAAATGACAGTCAAAAGAAGCTAGTGCAAATGCACCAGCATTACTCAGGAAAGCTTGTAATATAAAACTAAAAACAAACACCTACATTTATAGGTATTATCTGGCAGCTTACTTTGAAACAACGTTCTGTAGCAAGCAGTGTCGTTTTAAAGATTTAGCATTGGGATGTCAGGCTGAAGAAAGAGGATAAGCCCGGTGTATTAAGAAGCTGAAACTTTACTGACATTATGGAAGGTCTTACTAATTGGTCATGCACCATCCGAAAATATCCTGCAGATGCAGTGGGGGGACAATTATCAAAAGTAATTCTTAAATATATAACCCTCTCAAATCATAGTGTGACTTCATACGATGAATAAATTCAAACACTTATGCTACAAATGGCCAGAAAAGTATTTTAAACGTAGAGCACAGAACAGAGAAGATGTTGGATGAGATCATCACTCCTGCTCTAGCTCCTTTCCAGCAGGTAAAAGGGCAGGAATGATGTAATATCAGGCCCTGTAAATTCTAAAATAATTTGAAGAGAAAGGGATCATCTAGTACCACTTACACTGATTTTATTATCCCTAAATCCACCACTGATAAACATGTCAATTTCAGCCACTGACCTCTCAAGTGATCCATTCAAACAGCCTCCATTGACAGTTTGTTCTATTGTCATAATTGTTTCTGTATTTAAAAATATTTAACCTAAGTCTTTTTGTTAAGTCCTTTGAAAAGTGTTCTATTGTCTTCGACCAACAAGAATACTGGCCTCTGTTCCTGCTACAAAATCCACAGGAAAATCTAACTGAAAGTTCATTTATAAACATCTCCTATATTGCCTTCAGTTTCTATTGGCAAATGATACAGTTTCTTCCTGAAACTTTAACTTAACAATATCTTTTATGGGAAGAGTTTTCAGTATAACCATTAAACATGTCTTTTCATCATATCAATTGCATGTATAAAATATCCAGTGACATAGCTGAAGAATTTAAAAGAATGACATCACCTGCCACGTGCCATCACCAGAAAAATAAAAAGGCGTTTTATAATTTGCCAGTAAAAAAAAATCAAACCCAGTTTTGCTGTGTTTTACTAGTCAATAAATGCCACACCAATCAGTCTTTTTTTCTTATGTAGATCTTGTTTTTGTAACTTTGAAACTTTAAGTAGTTGGCATGTTGCCAACTCATGGGAGGAAAGAAAATCACCCTTCTTATTTCCAAGCTGACACAACATGTTTTAAGTAGATGAGTGTTCAGTTTCATCACATTAACATCATCTCTGGGCACTCCTTGCTGCATCGCTCCAGTGCTTAGTAATTTAGTAACAGGTTGGAAATAGGCAGCAGGGTAAAATGAGACTCTGTTGCTAGAGCAACAACTACCCACCTTGAATTAATAGAGTAGCAGACGTTGACATTTTGCCATGGGGTACTATGAAGTAACTTCCAAAACATACTATAGATGCAAGCCCACTTCATCCAAGAAGTAACATTTCTAACCTCATTTTTTAAGATAATACAGATAAGATTATCACAAGGAAAAAAAAAGTTAAAGGGAGACTGTTAACTCCAATTTGCCCAAAAATTTAGTTTTTGCCTTGTTTGTTTTTTAAACGTGGGACCATTAGAAATGTTTATCTGATTTTCTTAATTTTCAGTTTTCAAACAAACAAATATTTTCCGGTAGTGTATGCAACCCAAAACACTGCAGTGTTGTGCTAATTCATGAGAACCTGAAAGTGAAAATGATTAACAAAAAGGGAAAAGGACATCACTGGTTTTATTGTCCAGGTGGAGAGAACATGTAGAAAGTAAACGTAACTAGTGAAAAGCAAATCGGATTTGTGACATTCTATCTCAGTTTTACTAATGGGCAGTTACAAAGACATGCACATGGCTGTTTTCTATATAAATGAGCAGAAATGCTCTGAGCTGGAACTGACAGTGTCCTTTGAATTTTTCCATTGAGGGGACAATGGGGTGTTACTCCTACTCATGGAAGAGGCTGTGGGTTCCATCCCTACATCCATTCTGGAGGATTTACCAAGAATCTTCTCCCAGCTGATTGACCTCTTGGCTCCTACTGCCCCCCGGAGAAGCAATATGACCGAGAGAAGTGGGCCTATGGCTGGAAGTGACAAGATCTCAGTTCTGTTCCCAGCTCTGCCACTTCCTTACTTTTACTGTCTCTGTGCCTCAGTTTCCCCAATTGTAAGATGGGGATAAAACTACTTTCCTACCTTTGTGAAGCATTTTGAGATGTTCACATGAAAAGTGTTATGTGAATGCTTAGCGTTAGCAATATGGACATCATGCCTCCCATACGAATGCTGCTGCTGAAGTCTTCCCAACCATGCTTCCCCCAGAAGGGGCTGTCCCATGGAACAATGTGGGAAACCTGCACAAGTAATTGCAGACACCAGCTGATCACATCTTCGGAGTGTTTTGGGATGCATGCCAAATTTAATATCATTGGAATTGATGTTTTTATAATCTTTTGAGGCTGTTATGTATTGAGATATGTCTATAAAAAAACATTTATGAAGCAGAGCAAACCCATATTTTATAAGGCTACAACTTGTGACTTAATTGAAACCACATTTTCACGTGTTTCGTGTTCATTTTAAAAATGCATTATTATCAGTTCAGCCTGACAAACCTCTTACTTAGCAATGAAATATAAGGTTGCAGACAATTACAGAATCACAGTGGGTTTTAGGGGTTTGTTTTTCAGGGGGAGGGGGGTCCCCTTCTAAACTAGCATCAAGTGCAATGTTTTCAAGGTCCTGCTCCCGATTCGACTGAAGTCAATTAGAGTGTAGTCATTGGGCCTGAGTGGGTATAAAATACTACCATTCTGAATTGGTGGCATTTTAGTACCACTTTGCACTGATATAAATACATAGCAACAAGATCTAGCCCATCTACAGCCCTTTTCAATGGTAAATCTCAAAGCACTTTACAAAGGTTTGTATCATTATCCCCATTTTATAGCTGGGAAAACTGAGGCACAGAGCAGGTCTGACTTGCACAAGGCCATCCTGCCACAGAGCAGGGAACAGAACCTTGATTTCCTGAGTCCAAGTTCAGAGCTCTGTCTACTAAACCATGCGGCCTCCTGTGCATAATATAATTTCATATAAGACATACATGACTGCGCAAAGTGCAGGCAATGAAAAATTGGGTACTTTGACTTTAAGAGGAGTAGGTTCCAAACTGAGCACCTTCTCTGCCATCACAGGCATCACTAGAACGTGGCGAACACTCTGCAAACAAATCGACTGAATTTGGAGGGGAATGTGTTGTTGGACTGATTTACTTTCCAAAGGGAAATGAAAAAAGTTTGTGGGTTTTTTTTAAAACAAGGGAAAAGGTATTAGAGTAAAGGAAGAAAGATGAGATGCTGTAAACAGGCCCACTATCCCTTAAACTCTATGTGCCCGAACTTCTTTATACCATTGTGCAGCTCCCCAGTACATGTAAACTGTCATCTCTCTGTTAACTTTAATAAAAGTTATGATGCGTCACACCAGCCAAGGATCTGCCCCAGAGGACTTTTAGGATTGGGCCTGTGGACACGAGTGTATATATGTATTATTACAATGTTACTTATTATATAAGTATAATTACTCATACACAGAATGTAAATTATAACAGAGAAAGACACAGAGAAATGACCCGCTGAATCGGATGCTCTGTGCCGTGTGGACTTGCCTCTGTGTGTCGTTCCACTGATTATACTGGGACTTATACAGGCCCAGTGGTCTGCACCAGTGCATCTGTTTGCAGAATCAGGGCCAGAGAGAGAGAAAAGAGGTTGTCAAAAGAGATAGGATTTTCCATGTCAAAGCTATCAGCTGCTGTTATTTTCAAAAAGGAATATATGGATTGAAACTCCTCTCCTTTACACTACACAAATGTAAACCGGGACTGGTTCCACTGAAATGAATGTAGCTCCATTGGTGTAAAATTGCTGAGAGAGAAGGGTGGATCAGACCTGAGAGATTTAAGGTATTTATAAAGAATTTTCAATTATTGCTAGAATCAGTCTGAGTTCTGTAATAACCTGTACAAATCTCTGAAAGGAAAACAAAGAACTATTCATATAGATGATCCCTTTGCCAAACTGGGTGTATGAACGCTTCTGAGAATTTGCTTGTATACCATTAATATATTGACTTAATAACTTAAGAATATAACTCCTTCAAATGCCTTAAATTTCAAGAGGGTTTTATTTTCCATGTTTTCTTTTAAATATGGGATGCATGTAGAACCATGTAGGCAGGCACATACTTCTTTAAGCATTAAACTGTGCATCAAAGAGGAATTAAAATATGAGATTTAGAGAATATGTTTTCTAATTTATCAACAGAGAAAGAAAGGAGAAAAGATCAGCGCTAGTATTTTCAGCTATTTACTATGTAAATGATAATGTGTTTTTATGATCAATGCAGCAACATTGGCAATCTAGTTAACCACAACCCGCAGATGTGAATGTGGTGCATGCAAAAGCATGGGAGCTATATAAACGGGCTGCTGTAATGCAATGTACTCCAGTTAAATTATGACTTAGGGCACAGTTAAACAAATCATGGGACTATTTAAATATTTCTCATCCACATCTAAGTGTAGCGACAGTAGTAAAAACTCCCTGCATCAATGGAGGTTATCACTGTCATGAAAATAGTGTGCTAACAATGCTGAAAACAGGAGGTTTTGTACTTATTGACATACAGGTTGGATTTGGCAGGAAGCATTTGGCAGGAAAAGCGTTTATAAAGCCAGTTGCATCATTGATAATGGGTGTTTGCAGTATGTTAATTTCAAATATTTTTATGCAATATATTTAAATTGGTTTTGTTATTAGTGCTTTATTCTGCTATAGCTTTTCTGGTACCATGTACCAGTTATATATTTATATCGATATATAGTATATAATTTGAACTGCCTATGTATGTATAAATATAATTGAACCTGTCCAAAGGATCAGAATGGATAAACACAGACAACGTATGTGTAATTACCTACACACATACACCTCCCTTTCCCAGGGAAAACCAAGCAAAAAAGGGAGGCTTCGTACTGTATCCAAAAGAGCAACAAATATGTAGGGTTATTTGGAAAATGAGAATTCCATGTCATGAAAAGCTTTGAGGTTTCCATGTTTGTTTTCCACCTCTCAACAAAAAACTAGACCTTCTGAATTTTTTTTGCAAAAAGAAACAAAAGACACCTACCCCAGAAAAGCCAAGTGCTTAGGGCCTTTACATGGGATGTAGGAGAACCAGGTTCAAGTCCCTGTTCTCTATCAGAGAGACCAGGGACTTTAATATGTTTCAAAGTAAAGTTTTGGTTTTGACAAATCTGCATTTTTTAACAAATCAACGTTCCGTTGAAAAACTCCCATCCAGCTCTATTCTAGAGGATCAAGAAGAAATGCGTTCCAAAGCTAAATCTACTCACTGAGCAAGCCATGTCAGTGGTTACCTCCCAATTACACATGAAGAGGTCTGATAGTTTGAGTAGATGGCCTCAGCTGATGGGGAGAGAGAACATTATTCTTGTGAATGACATATTTACATCACAGCACACACTCATATATTCTATAAAAAGACACACGCGCGCAATGTGTCAAGTTCTGCTCTTTTATCCACATGCGTCTTCAACAATGGGTTTACATGTGGGTAAGTGTGAGAAGAATTTGATTACTGTACATTGACATAAGACCCAACACTGAGGGCAATGCTCAGGCAAATCTCCAACTGAAATCAATGACTGATCTATAAATGCTATTGATTCAATAGGAGTTTTGCCTGAGTAAGCATTTCAGGATTAAGGAAATGACCTGGGGAAAAGTGGAATGATCACATGCTGCAACTCTTGATTAAGGTACTGAAGCAAAGGTACAAGGAGGTAATTATGTTAGGTTATCACAGCCAGTATCCTGCTCTTCATTATGGTGGCTTGTATTAATGTGTACACCCAATGGTTGGTTCTTATAAAGCTATGTAAAAAATGGCACCTTCTTACTCATTAGATCTACCCTCTGAGTGTATTCAAGTGTCCTCTCTGCTCACTTGAATGACTAAATTAATTGTTTGTTTCTTTTTATTCATGTTATCCCTGCGGAACCAATACAGCTAAGAGAGAGTGAGCTGGTTTCTATACTTTCTTGTGCATCATCAACAGAAGTGTTTTCCAAGTTCCATTCAGTTACACCTGTGCAATCTCTTTAAAGGCAACGGGTGGCACAGTTGTCACTGCAGGCCTAATTTGACCCACATAATCTTTAATACTGGTGATAATGTGCGAGAAGGAAAGAAGCCAGCTGGAATTAGAAGCACAAGCAGTTGGAAAGCAACATCTTTATACTAGCAAATTGAACGCTTTGAGACACAATCATGAAGGCCCCTGATGCTATGTTGGCACTGTCATTTTCAGGGTGCAATCAAACTTTAAAGGACAATCCCTTGGATATTTTTTTTTTTTTGCATTGAAATAATGTAATTGTGGGTCTAAATGGAGAAATGTACCCAACTGCAGTGAGTGGGAATGGCCTCCCTCCAAAACTCCCTCCAGGCCTGCAGAGGCAGAGCCAGAGACTGCCTGTCCGCTCACCCAGAAGCGAGGTGGCGGTATAGGAAGTATAAAAGGAAGGCCCATCAGCTCAGTCGGGGGGCAGCTCTCAGAGGGAAAGGACATCTCCCTCTGCTCTCCAGTGCTGCCTGAGGCGAGCAGACCGGGACCTGGTACCCAGGTAAGCGAACCAGGGCCTGGGTTCGGGTGCTGGCGAGTGAGTGGCGGGAGGCCTGGGACCCAGAGGTACCCCCGGAGCTGAACCCCCTGCCATATCCTATGATCCAGAGGGGCCAGGACCTGGAGGAGTTGCCAGACATGGACGAGGAGGAGGTGGCCATAACAGGGCCAGACTTGGAGGCGCTGCCCCTGGATTTCTTGCCAGAGGCCGACGATGAGGCGAGGGCCCTGATGGGGCCAGACCTGGAGGAACTACCCTACGCTGACCTCCCTGATGAGTTGCCTGACCTACCATTCCCTGACAATATCAAGGGGTTCTGCAACCTGCCCCTGGGCAACGACCCCAACGAGGTCGATTGGCCTATGGCACACCAGGTACCCAACGAAAAGGGGGCAGGAAGTAGCCCAGGTGAGGGGACACCCGGTCCTGGGACTGGGGGACCAGACAGTGAGTCAGCATGTTGCGGTTAGAACCCCTCTGACTCCGTGGCATACCCCTCTGCCACGGCTAGGGACCCGGGCCGGGACACAGTGGAGTCAGGTGGGCCTGCATCCCCAACCCCCTGCCCCTTCCCTAACCACTCTGGGAGTCTCTAAACTGGCTACGGTCCCGCCTGGGGGTGTTGCTCTATTTGCTGCCCCGCCTAGGGTGCTAGACTATTTGCTGCTCCTGGACTATTTGCTGCCAGTTGGGGCTCTGAACTACTTGCTGCCCCACTTTGGGGCACTGGACTATTTGCTGCCCATTGCAGCTATGGCTATTGCCTTAGCGCTGCCCTGTCTGAGCCCGGCAACTGTTTCCCTGCCCCGCGCTAGGCCAATCCCTGCCGCAGCAGGGTACGGAGTGGGTATGGCCTCCCTCTGAAACTGTCAATGAGGGACAGCCCCCTGCTCTACACCAACAACTACAGCTGAAAGGCAAAGCAGAGCTGGTCAGAAAAAAAGGAAAACAACCGGTGAAAATTTTCAGTTTTAGTCAAAATTTAGTTTGGCAAAAAAATCCACCCAAGTCTGTTACATAGTCCTGATGAAGAAGTTATTCACACAGCCTAAATCTGTTTAGGAAAGGGGCCAACTCTAAAATGTTTTTTCGTCCTACAAAATATAAGGTAAACAAGGCAGCAATGAACATGGCAAGAAGTTTGCCTGTGTAAGCAGGATCAGACTTTGAAATATTCTCAGCCATCCATAAGAATGCAGAACTCTTACAGTCTTAGTCACCAGTGACACATGTTTGAGGGAGTTCATAATAACCATTTAGTCTCTAACACACCATCCGTAGACCAAAATCATTCAAAAGGACCCATTGTCATGAGAAATTAGTGACAAACTTTGAAATAATTCAAAACAAAGAGACAACAATGCACTTTCTGCCATGGATTCTGTTTGAGGGGCTCAGCTGGGTCAGTGCATTTTAACGAGACACATTCAAGCAGACACATATAGACACTTACGACAAAGAGACCTGTACTTCTAAAAACCCATTTTTAAAATGATAGATGACTGTCAGTGTTGCAAAAGCTGAGCATGCAGTGGCTTGATAGCACAGAATGAAAGCAATCTACAAGTGCAAGTCTGTTTCTTTTGGCAGCGGAAGGAGTTGCTAATGGATTCATCATTTTCTGTTAAGCATGAGTGTCAAACAAAAAAACATTTAGGGCTCTATTCATCTGAATTTCCGGCCCTGCTCTTGCCAGCCACAGAGGAGCTATGGCACGAAACTCATGGAGTCCAATTCTGATTCAGCCTCCCAATTTCTGTGGCAAGGCCGAATGAAACTTGGAATTAGTCCTACTGGTTCTTGTTCCCAGGAATCCCAGCCCCCTCCTGTGGCATGAAGGCTCATTGTCAAGCTTCCCAACCCACTGTGATCTGTGGAATAGAGCCACTAGCCACCATCACGCCAGCATCACCACTGGCATCATTATAGATCTGGGTGGGTCACTGATGGGAGGGGGTGAGACAAAGTCTCTTAGGTTGGTTGATGGCTTCTGTAACTTAACGCCGATCAGCCCAAGAGAATAATAAGGTTGTGGCCACCCTTCGTAAAACAAAACTGTAAGACGGCCTAAAAGGAGGAATCCTGGGAAGCAGGAAACCAAGTATTCATTTAAAAAGAAACAAGAGAGATTAAAGGAGCCTTTGGCCAGCCAAGAGCTAAGGTGCCTTTACTTAGGTTACTGAATGTACTTTCGATTACTGTGCACATTTCTGGGAAGAAGATGAAAAAATCTATCATAAAATGGATCATAAACCACTTAAAGAAAAGCACCACACTTGTTTTTGAAGCAACGGAAGAAAACAGGACAAACAAGCGGAAGCAATGACACCTTGTCTTCATTATTTACTATTTGCAGAGGCACTTGCATCTGTCTTCCTTGTTTGACGTGTATGCAGTGTAGCTGTAGCCATGTCAGTCCCGGGATATTAGAGAGACAAGGTGTCAGAAGTAATATCTTTTTTTGGACCAACATCTGTTGGTGAAAGAGAGAAGATTTCAAGCTACAGAGAGCTCTTCTTCAGATCCAGGAAAGGTACTTCCAGCATCACAACAAAATGCCAGGTGGAACTGATTGTTTAGCATAAGTAGTTAGCACGTATTGTAAGGGACCAGTCAAGGTAGCGTGACCTGTTAACACCTCTGCAGTTTTAAAACAAAAAGAGTGAGTTAGTGGATTTATGGATTATTATTATAACAATTTGATGCAAACACATATATCTTGTCTTTGCTTAACATGAGCATTTTCCTCCTAATTCACAGGAATTGGTTGCAATGGAAGTTTTGCCTGAGTAAGAATGGAATAAAGGCTATAAGCCTTACTGAAAATCACCACACCATTTTACCAGCAGAATGTGTTACTGTAAATCAGCAGTAGTTTATGTCAAGGGCTAAAATTACAGCACTTCATTGAAATATTTCATTAGGTTTTGTTTGTTGCTGTCATGTTTTCTCTAAAAAAAAAAAAAACCAAAAAACCCCCCAAAAAACCGCAAAGACTGCCTGAAGCACTATTTATGAGAGACACCAGACACCCAAAATATTACCTTAACCCCATATAATCATATTTTTAGAGGTCTTGTTTCACTACTAGTTTCAACAAGGAATGCACAGAATGATCAAACGAGATTTAGGTAGAAGCAATTATTGGTACATTTCAGATGAGCACAGCATGAAGGATAAGTCTAAAGAAAGATTAAGACCCAAATACTAAGGGAGAAAAAAAGAAAGAAAAGATAGAGCAAAAAGGCCTAAAAAGCAGAAAAGGACTAGCTATCTGCAGGAAGCTGGTTTTCTAATGTGAGATGTGAGTGACCCAGTCTAGGCAGGAATGTTATCTCTATGTGATCTACAGAATTTCTGTCTTCACTGTAGCGACTGTAGAAGAGTGAATTAAAGTCTTATGGAGAAAAATCAATAAAGAAAAAAAAAAGAAATATGGCAGAAGAAGAGCCTTTCAACAGCTGTATAAAAGTATCTTAAATGATCATGGAAGGCAAACCAATATTTCTAAGTTTGTGACAAAAAAAAAACAACCCCGAAAACAAAAGAGGAGAGAAGCATTTTTTTTTTCTTCTGGAAGAATATCTGTCTATGACTTCATCTACTGACCATCTCTCATACGGTCAGAGTTGACCCATTAAAAGGTCACATTGGGCTTTTCTTCATCATTTTACCCCTGAAGTAGACATCTAATTCCTTTTCTCTCAGGGTCTCGAATTATGCCCCAACTACTCTACTGGGACGGAACACAGTTACCCAAAACACTCCTGTCCGAAAGTTAAAAAGCATAATATCTGGTTCTTTGCAGCCTACTCAAACAATAAAGTTCAGGAAATGGGTTACTCCAACCACCCCTTACTGCATTCAGCTTTATCCTTAACAGAGGACCCCTGCTCTCTGTGTATCTAAAAGCCCCACTTGGTAAACTTTTGTAGGTTCTTTCCTTTCTAATGGATTGAGACCTGCTGTAAAGGCTCTCAATGTGAGCCACCTGCCCCTAACTAGGGCACCTCTCTTCTGAGAGATGAGCCTCTTTATACTTATAGCTGCAACGCAGGCCAGCTGGACTATTTCCTGTTCCTCTCCAGCCTTAATTTAACCTCTTCCCTGATAGGCTGCATAAAAGTGGGTATATTTTCCATCACAGTATTTGACATACCTCATCTCTAACCAACAGAAATCAGTTGTTTGTTTTTCTTCTGGGCAATCATGCACCTCTGGCAAGCAGGTGGTCGTGCACTGAAAGATACTAACTTAAGTAGGGGAAGACTGAGATTCACAATTTCTCCCTGCTGGAATCACAAGAAACAGATCATAGTGGATATACCCATCTGATCCCAACAGATGATCCCTGCTCGGTGCTCTAGAAAAAGGTAAATCCTTTTAACAATCTTGGATATTATGCACTGGGGGAAGATTTCGTCTCAGTCCAAGCGTTTGTGGTGGCTTTCATGCTGTGCACATCAGCAAGGATCACCATCATTAGCATGTATGCCCATTACTCCAAAATACCATGGTGTCCAATACCCTAAATTAAATGTCCATAAACATTTGCAGAGCCAAGTGATGTCATTTTTTCCTTAAATCCTGGTAAAATGGATTCTGCCACTATCTACCAGGGCTGGGAGGGGAGAGACATAGCTTCCCTGTGGCCTTTCCTAGCAAGGTAGTCAGCGGCAGAAGGCAGAGATGGAAGTCAATACCCTATACACAGAAGGCTGAGGTTTCTTTACAGGCCATATATCAGGCTATCTTGGCTTAGAAAAACAAAATGGATTCCTAGAAAAATTGGAGGGATTCAGTTTCCTTCTTTTGTAATTTTCTTTTTCTGTTTAGTAGGCGTGTCAATGTATTATGTCCTCTGACTTCAGTAAGAATTATCCCCATTGCTAAAGACAAGTGCACTGAAGCACAGAGGTTTACTTGCCCAAGGTCATATAGCAAGTAAGTGACAAATCCAAGAATAGAATCCAGGAATAGAATTGGACTCTCACCCCTTTGCTGTAACCACTAAGCACACTAGTATAGAAATCTACACTAAAAGAAAAAGAAATGCATGTGCAGGACTCAGAACGGGAAGCCAGTTAAGGAAAGGAGGCACACACTGTCTCTTCTGCGGTTTTGTAAAGCCAACTGTTTAAACACCAGAATAGTGCTGTTGAGTTTTCATCACAATACAGAATCAAGGGTCAAAAGCTGAACGTGGATGAGTCATCCATCCTTGTGTTTGTATCAGGTGTGTGTAGTCAGATATTGAAAAATGCCTCATGTATTTTAAGTCTCTCCTTTTGCAGGTATTCTAAACATAACCCACCGATCCCACAGCAAAACTCTTGCTTTAAATAAGAAAAGTGAGACATGATAACTGGATGTTTTAAACAGGTAGAATATTTAATAATATTATATGAGCTCTTACTTGGAAATAAAGGAACATATTCCATTTGTGGGGCAGGAGGTTACATCCTGCACAATTGCTCACATGGTAAAATGTATTTATTTTGTGTGAGGAAAGTTCATATAATTGGCGACTATGGGAAAGACTAACTATGCTAAGGACAAAAGACTTTTTTGGATCTAGGCTCCACAAGAGGTTGTCATGTTTAAGGATATATCCTTAAATACCTAAGGATACCAGTTTAGTCTTTTCATAAATCCTGCAGACAGACCGATAAAGAGGTCCCTAGAGAAAAATGCAAGCCCCTTGGGAAGGACAGTCCAAAAAGGAGAAAAATAATCATTTAAAAGTTGCCTTGTCTGGCACTTCTGTTCTAACAGTGGTGTGAACAGTGGTGTGAATAGTAGTGATACCTAGAGGTAAAAGCAGGTGGGTGGAGACAAAGTCTAAGAGGTATGTTGATGTCAGTGACAACTGTATCGCAGTGGAATACCAGGGTTTTCTCTGAATTACCTAAGGTACAACATAATATTGATTTGGGGGAGGAGGGCAATAACTGATACCTATATTGCCTCATATGTCAGGAATGTTCTTTCGGGAATACAGAAGGGGTTAATCCAGAACTGTCCCTGTTTACCAATGATGAAGTGTCTCTCCATAAAAAAAAATTACCTGCTCCTTTTTGGAAAGGACGAAGACCGTGCATGATCTACAGATGCCACAAAAATGGTACTATGTCCTGTGATCTTTCAGGAAAACTCAAGGTTGCAGTAATCAAGACATTTCCATGCAGTCTTGAAATGAAAGCTTGCTCGCTCTCTTTAGTGTTGTGATCACAGTGAGGAATGACTGGTTGCTATAATAACATTGTGCACAATGGCTGATTGACTGGGTGACGGCATCTAACTGCGTGTGTGCATTACACAACCATGCAGGAGACATTTGCGGGACTTCTGACAACCCCTTTTCTCCATCACTCACACACTTTTGTTACCCACCTGAGGATCAAGCCCCCCAAATTAAAACCAAGTCAAGTGGAATAAATGGAGCCTGCTGGTACAAAGCATCCATATTCACTGAACAAAAGCTGGCAAACGTAGGGAGTGTACACTACAGATGGTAAGGGCCAACCATACCGTATACAGAATATCAACAAGTTAGACAGGTTTTACATGACTGTTTAATCTGTCATTTACTATTTAACAACTAAAGTCACCACAGCAACAGAAAGTCAAGGCTATTGCTTGACAGTATGTTTAAAACAGCACTTGTATAAAAAGATATTCACTAACAAAGTCAAATTTTTAAACTCATTGATACTAGGTTAGGAGGGAAAATCAGATTTCCAATCTAACGCTGTTTTCCCCAACAGTACAGTTGAATTCTGTGGTGGAAAGAATCTACACTACATATATGATAGGCATGACTGTGTTGCATGGTAAAACATTTTTTTCAGCGTGTTTGGAAGGACTGAGAACAAGTTTATAGCTTTATGCCATGCCTTCACATTTCCATACATTACACAGATATGAAAGAGAAATTATTTGAAAGATGTTCTAGAACATCTTGAAAAGTTGTATGGGCATGATTTATTGTATCCAGGCTGTGTGCTCCAACAGATAAAACACTGGACTGGGATTTAAGAGGCCTGGAACTATGTTACTTCACCTTCTGTGAGAGCCTGGGGAAGTCACTTCCCTTTTCTGTCTCTCTCTTTCCCCATCCTGTGTCTGTCTATTTAGATTGTAAGCGTTTAGGGGCGGGGACTGTTTTTGTGTGCTTGTACAGTGGCCAGCACAATGATACCCCAAATCTCAGTTTGGACCTCTAGATGCTACTGTAATAAAAATAAGTAATCCTGTCAGTAAAGGCAGGTGCTGTAGTTACCCTAAACCTGACCCTCTTCCAATTGACTACAAAGGGTGTAGGATCAACTGTTCTAAATTAAATTTAAAGGGCACAGTGAGGGGCATAAAAATTTATAACAATGACTTAAAATAGCCATCTCTGTAGCAAAAAATATGACAATTTTAACATCTGATATCTTGGTGTCTTCTAGAAGGCTGAGGCTTCATTTGCACTAGGAAATAGCACGATTTCAGCAACTGATTGGCAGCAATTTGCTTAGCAGAATTGGTGCTGACCAAAGCTTAGTATAATTGTAAACAAGGACAATCCATGGTCAGCACCAGTTCAGTGAATGGTGGTTAAGGTGCAGGGGTTAACTATGGTTAGTTGAATGACTGTTGACCATGGAAATGTAGACAAGGCTTTAGTTTCTGATGGGAAGCTGAGAAATTTCCTATTTTGAGCTCTGACAAGATGCCACGTATTGGAATTTAAAGTAATGACGTAACAAACGCTTTTACTTTTGCAGGACTGAATATTGCTCACTCCAGGCCTTGGGTAGACGTAAATATGGTGGAGAAAAAAATCACATCTGGCAGAAGAAGGGGGAGATTCATCTCTAGCAGGTTGATCTTAAAAAAGTGACTGTTTCTCGGGTATTTGGAAAATTAGAATAATTCCTTGGGAGATGGATTTGGCAAGTCAAGCGAAGGCAAGATGGTCAAAAGTGAGGGGCCATGATAAATTCATCCAACAACTCCACGTATATGGCATCTGTGTAATTTATATTGGTATATTATTAAGGATACAGTTTAAGCACAGCTGCTATAACTTGGCCCTAATTTCTTTTCCGCTTGGGGAACAGTTTCTGAAGATCTGCCGTGCCCCTACTTCACACTAGAAACTGTGGCCTGACCGGTCAGTAGGTTGGAGTTGTCTTTGAAAAATGTCTCTCCAATTGCCTGTATTCCCTCTCCCTTGTGTGGAAGACCGAAAGAGCTCCTCTCAGCATTCCCTCTGTCAGGGGTCACATCTCCTTGTTCTTCCTCCATGCTGAGAACAGGCCTGATGTGAGCTCTGTCAACCATGTTCTGTTCAGCAGCCAGGCAAGAAGAAGCAGAGAGAGCATGGGAAGCAGAGGGCGAACCAGATATTGAGGGATACTGCAGTGCCTAATGTGGGGGCAGAGGCAGGGTAATGGGAGTCAAGAGGTGATGGGAGTGATGGAAACTGCAGAGAAGTGGGTCAAAGTTACTTAGGAAGAGGCAGAAATGGGGAAAGTGAAAATTTAAGACTGCAGCTAAGGAGGGACTTCAGAAGAGGAGGAAGATGGGGGAGTGTCAGCATTGGGCAGAGGAGATGGGGGGTGAGGAAAGTCTGTCTGATGCATGTGGGCAGGATATGGGTAGCTGAACTGGGAGGAAGAATCTGCCTGGTTGAGATGAGAGGAGACAGATGGAAAATTCTTCCCCTGGGGGATGTTTCTTCTTCTACCCCTTGTTTCTGGAGTTGCTCTGTCCAGCATTCAAGGGCTGGAGCATAAGGGTTTTGCTGACACCTGGTCTGTATACAAAAGGAGAGGAGGAAGGTTTTGTAGAGGCTGGATGAATGGAGTGAGACCGTAACTAGCCTCTATTGAGCCCACAGCACCTGCAGTTAGTATCAAAATTCACCCCCTCATCAAGGTTTAGATTTATGGGGAGCTCAAGACAATAACAGTATTTAAACCTCAAGCTAAGCTTCCTCCTTGAGCTCAGCAATCCTTGGGGTTTCCCTTCAGGAAATTCTGTCTCCTAGCTCCCTGCTCCCATTGAGATGGAAGGAAGAACATGCCTTAGATTGATATTAGGGCAGTATATTCTAATAAGATCTGCTAGGACTTGATAGAGGAATCCTCCTGTCTCCCGGCAGGAGAAATATATTAGCTGAGAAAGTACTTCTAATAGAGACAAATGATTGGTGTCACATGCAGCCTTTTCAAATCTCTCTTTTAAAGAGTGAAACACAAAAGCAGAGAATTGTGCCATCAATTGCTAGAGCTGCATTTGGGGCTTGATCCTGGCATGGATGGGAATTTTGCCTGAGCAAAGAAAGGCAGGATTTTGGCACTGAAATACACACAGCTCCACAGCATTTGTGCAGCTCCTGGTTTATAAGCATTGAGTTGCACCGAGTTTGAACGGTCCACTGATGACTGAAATGGTTAGGAATACATCTGAACAGCAGGCTGAATACTCGGCGAGGTATTGTGGGTAATTAGAGATTAATTACAATCCCATAGTTTGTATCATGGTTCAGGGTCAGCACGGGGTCAGTGCACATGGCAAACTTAGAGAGCTGTGACTAGATGGATGACGCCAGCTCAGAGCGGCTCAGGAAAGTGAAGCGTATAGAAACAAGGAGCCAGTGAGACTAGGAGCGGACTCACAGCCAGGCTGCTGGCGACAGCAGTGACACAGAGTTGTGGAGCCTGGAGGCACTGAGAAATGTTAACAAGCAGCAGAAAGAATACAGCTGCACTAACTGCAGCCCTGACTTCTCCAATTAACTTTTTCCATCCTTTCTAAGATTTGGGAAATCTGGGGCACAGTCCTGTTGTCAGAGAAAGCTGGTTAAAAGAGAAAATTGGGGGGAAAGGAAGGGAAGAGTCTCTCCTGCTTAATATGTATATTAGGTTCTTACTGAGGGCTTAATCCAGAAAAAATGTTTTGGCAAATCGAGGTGGGATTTTCATCAGAGTTTGTGTTAAAGGAAAGGTGGCATGTCTATCTCCAGGGGAAAGCCCCTTTATTATCAAACCCCTCCCAACTTTGCCAGAACAATTTATCACGTTTTTGTGACAAACAAGGTTCACAACCAGCCTAGGACAAACGAATAGGAAGATTCATGGCCAAAATATGCAAAATGGGCTAAACTGATAATGCAAAACTGGAGGACACAGAACTACAGCATTTTGTGAAGAGAGGAGTATATCAATACCGAAGTGCCTAACTGGTCTCTTCAGCAATTAGTTATTTGCAGGAAAGTGGAGGGTGTGGGGGGTTTAAATAAACCATTTACCAAAAAAAAAAAAAAAAAAAAAAATTAACCGACTGTCAAAGTAAAAAGCTAGTTTGTGGTATTCAGAGATGGAGGGAAAGGGGACTGGTTCTTGCAAGGGACAGCTGGTACGTAGAGGATATACCCGTTCTCTTGTGTGCCATCAGCCGTATCTGCAGGTGGCTACTGTTGCTGTGTTCTACTGAATGAGGATCTGTATAAATTCCTAAACATATGATCATCAGTTCCTCTCTGTACAACAAGGCAGTATTTTCCCCTCTGCCTGGATTTCATTTCCCCACACATCTGTGCATTTTGCCTAAATCCTGCCCAGTGCCAGGGAGGGCTTCTAATTATTCTTTATAATTTCAGTGGAAGAGGGACACTAATATTTACATGAATTATAAAAAAGCATGCAGAAATGTGCTCCAGTGCCTTTTTTGAGGCACTGAGCTTGGACATGGGACATTTCAGAAGTTTATATTTACTGATTATAACAGGAATAATAATTGCATTTATTTAGTGCATCCAAAGAGCTCAAACCCTTTTATACAGAAATGGATCTTCATTAGTATCTCCCTTTGCAGGTGGCTAAACAGAGAGGTTAAGTGGCTTGGTCAAGGTAATAATAAAACCTAACTATTCTGCCTCCCAGTTTATTGAACTGCCACTGGCAAACTACAAAGAAATGGCATCAATTTTCTTCGCCCAAATACTTAGCACAAAGATGGTCCTAAGGTTTCTGGGTCCCTTTCTGAAGATGTGGACAAGCCTCAGGTAGACATCTACCACCCAAAGAACAAGGTAGAGAGAGGTCATGTTGGCCTACCGGTGATTGGGGGAGATTGTAGGGTGGCAGCAGTTAGATATCACAGCAGTATAAATGTTGATAGGAAGACAGGTGGATGGGTGGTTGCTGGAAGACAGAAAGTTTGGAAGTTGCACCACCAGCACATTCCCTTTTTGTCCCTGAGTCAGCTGACACCTGCATGTCCAGAGCTGTCAAGGCTTGGCCGATCTACCTTGTGCCAGCTTCAGAATACACCCTTATACAAACACCACAGACTTGTACAGTAATAGACCTCAAACTGTGCAGTATCACACGTACAAGATGCATTGTTTGGGATCACTAACAGGATACTATGAAGTGACTGCAATTTTTTTTTATTATTATTAGCTAGAGTAGCAACCCAGTCACTCTTTTATCATTTACTGGCGCTCTGCTTATGCTTTCACCAATGACTGATTATTTTATCTACTTCAATCCTAGGGATGCCCAAGCAAACACGACATAAGAGTGCAGAATCAAAGAGCTGCACAAAACAGATCTGTATAAAAAGTGTTTGAAGTATAATTTGAAATGCTTCCTTTAAAAATGTTTATTTTTGTTCTGTATATGCATATATAGAAATGTATACATTTTTATGTATTTCTGCATATATGAAATATACACACACACACACACACATTGATTCCCGTTGGCTCCAAGAATTGGGGGATTTCCTGACACTGAGCACTACTGCTTCGCACAGTGGGAGCTCCTGACCTGCCTGCGCCAAAGGATTAAACCAAATGACACATTTTTCTTACATACATCTCTGAGTGGGGAGGTAAGGGGTAATGGGTTGAAGGGACAGCTGCAGTGTGCACTATGTTCCAGTCCCTTATATCTATCTATCTATCTAGCAATCTATCTAGCAATCAGAGATTAGCCAATATATAGTTAATTGGAATAACATGGCTTGGTTGGGTAGGTACCCCACTCCCAAAGGACAGTCCATGTTGTCCTTTTATAAAGTTTGCATTATGGATGAGGTAGTCCTTCAGGGAGCTTAACCCATAGGACAGAAGCAGGGCCCAAACCCCAACTTCCATAATGCAATGCACTGATTGGGAAATATGGTTTAATGTTTTGTTGAACTGGTTCAAGATGAAATGTTTGTCTGAAACCTGTTGCAAACAAAACGGTCGGAGAACCATTTTCAATACCATAACCCAGACTTGGCAAAGCTAAGGCCTGGCCTGCACTTCAAAATTTTACTGGTTGGTTAAGAGTGTGATTATTTTTTAAAACAAACTGACACAGCTATGCCAGCAAAAGCCCTAGACACAATTATACTGGCAAAAAAGTCCTTTTGCTGGTATAGCTAATTTTGCCCAGGGAACTACTATAAACTGTACGGGCAAAAGGAAATGTTTGTCTGTGTAAACGGAGTCTCTAGTAGAAGGGTTTGATACTCTTATGAAATACAATTTTTTCAAAAAGTGACTGCAAAATTATTTGAGTCATATTAATTACAAGATCATCCTTTGCAACAAACTTCTCTCTGTTAAATGTCTACTTCCATGCAAAACTAACCAGTATCTCTTTCTTTCTATGTGGGGTCAGGTTGATATATTATTAAAAAATATTAATTGCTACTGTGGAAAAACTAATATAACCAAATAATTAATAAGTAATTGGAAAGTAAAGAACATATCCATATTTTACTATTTCTCATTCAAATACAACAGAGTACACTTCATTAATTATCACCGTGGACTAGCCCATGGCTAGCCACACGGTTACTTGAGACTCCCCAGACCATATTTCAGGAATTGAAGAAAGTTAGCTCATGTTTCATGGAAGTAATTAGACAGGCCCAATGGCTAATTATCCAGGGACATTACAAGGATGATTGACTGTCATTTACTTAGTATGAGATGGGTGTATTTTTTCCTCCAGAAATATATCTTTATGGGTCTTCTTTTATGCAAAAGTCTGAATGCAGTTGTAGAGAAATATTAATGAGCAGCAAACAGATTGTGCATAAATTTAAGCCCTGCTGGCAACAGTCCTGTTAGAGTCTACTGAACACAATCACTGCATGTTTGCTTCAGCACATGTTCGCATCATCTTGTAGTAACTTTGTGATGCAAATGTCCTCACAGGGCAACGCCATCCCGGAAGACTCCAAAGGTAGTCCCTCCCTCAGAAGTCCATGGGAGTTTTGCTCTTCCTGTGGGGCCAGGACTTCATCTCATATGCCTAACAATGGAATGATGCTAACGGGACAAGACTCAGACACACAATGATTGTGCCAAGAAAAGTCCACGCTCAAAGCACGAGAAGGAGAGGGCTGGCTGCTTCCCAATGCTTCAGGGATGGTTTGAAGGCTCTCTGTACTGCCTCCCAATTACCCACTGGAGCAGCTACCCAGGGTACTAGAATCTAGATCTGTGGCCACTTCCCTGGCTGAGGCTCTGCATAGTCCCAGTGTGGCCTTTCACACCAGCCTGTGAAGAGCTGGCTTAGACACTTTCTCGGGTGGGGAATTGGTGCTAATGACCCTATCATCGTTCTAATTATTTTGATTGAACACAGATAAAATGACACCTATCCTATATTCTAGGAAGATGATGACAAATTGTGAGAAATCCAACCATAACAAAAATATGTAGAGAACAACAGAAAGCCAACAGTAGAGGCTCACAAAAGCTAGCACCCTTCCTCAATGATCTAACTGGATACCTCTAAGGAAAACAAATTAAAGAGGCAAGAGAGGAGAAGGGGAAAGAAGGGAGATCCTTGTTTTCTAAATAAACTGAAAAACTGCAACTGAATGCATTGTAGTCACTATTTCAGACGTGCAAAATTCTATTCATCTACTTACAAGGGACAAGTAATTTTTCTGGATGGTCAAAGAAAACATTTGCTTTTTCATCCTCATCCTCATGGGTGAACAGATTTTGTACCTAGGCTGGCAAATTTTCAAGACTGAATGATTCATTTGCATCTGGTATTCGTACACCACAGACAGGCTTTAAAAACTCTTAAATGATTATAGTTAATAAAAGTGAGATCCAATGACAGACAGCAAAATACACTAAACGTGCAATTAGAGACTATGTATCAGTTGAGTAATGAATATGAAGCTAATTAAAATTCTACTACTTCCCACAAAAAATGGTTGCTGAAGTATGAGTCAGCCTTCCTAATCATTCTTTAAAATATTATACAGAATATATTTTAAAAATTCCTGGTGTGTCATGTACATTTCATTATCTATATTATATAATGGGATAAATTTCACTCTCTCCCTCATATACATTTTTTTACTGTTTTTCTGTGAGCGAACCATCATCTAACATTAAGGAGGGCAAATAATACCATAACGTTCTATTTCAGGATACAAGTTCTGTATTTTCTCTTATCTTATACTAGGAGTGAGCTAACTGGTCTGGGTAAAATAAATTAATGGTAACTAGAGCTGAGTGAATAGTTTACAGCAAACAATTCATTAGACCTATTTTGCTTCTTTTTCTCTTTGCCAGTTCATAGAATCATAGGATATTAGAGTTGGAAGGGACCTCAGGAGGTATCTAGTCCAACCCCCTGCTCAAAGCAGGACTAACCTCATCTAAATCATCCCAGCCAGGGTTTTGTCAAGCCACAGCTTAAACACCTCTAAAGATGGAGATGCTACCACCTTCCTAGTGAAAAACTTTTTCCTAATGTCCAACTGAGACCTCTCCCATTGCAACTTGAGACTGTTGCTCCTTGTTCTGTCATCTGCCACCACTGAAAACAGCCTAGCTCCATCCTCCATGGAACCCCCTTTCAGGTAGTTAAAGGCTGCTATCAAATCCCCCCTCATTCTTCTCTTCTGCAGACTAAACAGGCCTAGTTCCCTCAGCCTCTCCTCATCAGTTTTGTGCTCCAGCTCCCTAATCATTTCTGTTGCCCTCCGCTGGACTCACTCTAACTTTTCCACATCCTTTTTTAGTGCGGGGCCCAAAACTGGACATAATACTCCAAATGCGGCCTCACCAATGCTGAATAGAGGGGAATAATCACTTCCCACGATCTGCTGGCAATGCTCTTATTAATGCAGCCCAATATGCCATTAGCCTTCTTGGCAACCAGGGCACACTGCTGACTCATATCCAGCTTCTTATCCACTGTAACCCCCAGATCCTTTTCTGCAGAACTGCTGCCTAACTCATCAGTCCCCAGTCTGTAGCTGTGCAAGCATCTTACAATTATCTCAATTTTTTTCCTTGAAGTGATTCACTGCATAATTCCAACCACTAACATTGATTGTGCATGCAATTTGTTATAAATATCCGGTACTCAGAAATCAAACCATGTGGGTTAATTTTAATTAGACAGACAGGTCATGTGGTGTCTTTATGGAGTATATCACACAGAAGAAGGGTGATCCAGTGTGGTTAGGGCACTAGCCTGGCACTCAGGAGACCTGGGTACAATTCCCTTCTGTAGCCAACACTTCCTGTGTCACCTTGAGTGAGTTACTAAGTCTCTTTTGTGCCTTCGTTTCCCATCTGCAGAGTGGGAATAACAACACTTCTTTATCTCATAGGGGTGTTGTAAGAATAAATACATTAAAGATTGTCAAGCATTCAGACCCTGTGGGAATAAAGGCCAAGTAAGATCTTGGGATAGTTTTTGTTTCCTGATAGTACGAGCTTAGAATCAAGTTTTTTATTCCAAAATTCACTTAAAATGTGTTGTTTCCATAGAGATTCCTGCCAGCAACCATGCCCACTACAGTATTTACAGAAAAGGAATTTAAAAAAAAAAAAAAGTGAAAATGGTTTATGCCAGTTCATTCAAAAATATAAACAAAGATTCACAGAAAATTGGTTGCAGTATTTATCCAACATTAATTAACCAGATTTTCTTAGCCCTTTTTGTTGCTTGCATTGAGAAGATGGTAAACATAGTATGCTTGATTCCTTCAGTGGGCAACCTGAACTTATGTACTGATGACAAGCTACGTGGGTTTTCTCTTGGAAACATGTTTACATATAAGAGTATTCCATGAACTAGATGACCTCTTGAGGTTCCTTCCAGTCCTATATTTCTAGTATTCTAAAACACAGCAGCAAGAGTATTCATTAAACTCTTAGAGGCAACAGATCAAGATTAATGTATAGTTAATACTCATTGGGAAAAGCACACAAAATGTACAGAATTATTAGCATAACAAGTTAAAAAAGTAATTTATTCATAAATTTGAAATTTCCAACACAGGCCATATTATGAAGGACAAAGGCAACTGACATGAGCTTCAGGAGTATACCATATTAAACTGAATACGTATCAGTTATTCTGCAGATATGTCACATTTTCAGCACAACGATTAATAACAAACGTGAGAGAGAAAAAAAGAATGACTGACTGTACAGGCATCAAGATAGAAAAGCACGTGGTCAGAAAATGCAGGAACTTAAGTGGTGATAGAGAGAACCAGAGATAAGACAAAAAGTATGTGACCTTATGCAGGTTTAAACATCTGGAAACCAGTTGAACAGTAGCTGAGCAGAGAAATGTTGGGCATGAAGGCTAAGAAGCTTTGGGCACAGAAGGACTGTGCTTGAGAGAACACAGCATTGGTGAGTTCAGCTAGACCCGTCAGGCCTCTGCACAGTCAAAAATGGCATTGCTTTTGGTTTTGTCTAGTACGTAACTGGGAGCTTCTGTTACTAGGCAATTCTGAATGGCAACATCTCCTGACAGATGGGTCTGCTTTGAGTCCAGCCGTGCGCTCAGGATAGCTCACTGTGGATTGTTGTGGTGGAGTCTCTCCTAGCAGGTTAAAAGAGTGCATCCAGGGGTTACGTTAGTACTACATGCTCTTGATGATATATGATTTCAATACTATCTGAAAGCTATCAATTCTTTTGCCACTGTTCGAGGTGGTACCTAGGATTTATTACCATCATTAGTGGGGGAGCAGGTGAACAGCTTCAAAGTAAGGTCTTTAGAGGTCAAGTAGACAGGCTGCTTCTTAATTCTAACCCAGGCAAACTCCCACTGAAGCCAATGAGAATGTTGCCTGTGTGACGACTACAGAACTTGGAATGTGAGGAATAAGCCATGAGGTCAGTCTTTTCATTAAGACAGAAAGACCATCTTAGAACATGTACATCCTGCTACATTGGGAGCAGGAGTCACATCAGGCACAAATGTGCTGTTCTAACCCTCTCTAAAGCAATAATTAGCACAGTACCTGACTTAGGCATTGGATAATTTCAAAAAAGGGTGAACAACGTTGAAAACATCAGTCAGGCGAGCCCAGATGTTTTGCAATATTTTCCAGAGGGCACATGTGCATGACACAGATATTTTCACACAATTATTTTCCATGCATTCCACGACAACTGAAAGAACATTTCTAAGTGATTATAACGTTCTCCAGTTTACTGGGATGCATTGACTGAACACGTGTCCATTGTGTGTTTAATGAGCATGACTCTACAGGTCATTTGTGACCCATCACAATGTCTCTACAAGTGCTGTGGTCAATTAACTGTCATCTTCCATCGCCTTCCAGCACCTTCATGTTTCTGATGCTTTTATTTAGTCAGCTACTCAGGGCTTTGACACTAGATAGAAAATGGAACACGAATCATTGCTGAGTCAATCTATAGATAATCTTCATCCCTATAGATATTCAACTTCACTGAAATTAGATTGGACTGGACCCTGTCTAGTTTTCATGGGGACATCAGATATCCTTTTTAACCCTTTTCAGATCACATCCTTCAGACTCTCTGTTACATGATGTTACAGTGCAAACTCTTAAGGAATTTAACATTAAGAAAGCCCTATTAGTGAAGGCTGTGTAGATATTTCTGATAGATCCTTTGTATAGTGAATTTAAAAGGTGTGCATTTCAAAATAAGCAAACAAAAAATAAATCAATCACAAAGTGGTAAAATATTAGGTTGTAGGCTGGTGAATTCTGGTTAGACAATGCATGAAATTTTCAGACACTAGAAAGGGCAGTTGCAGTGGAGTAAGAAGATGGAATTATTTGGAAAAAACATGACTATCAAGTATTTTCAAGGCACCCAGCACTTTGTATATCTGTGAGGTTTCTGTTTTGAAGCTAACACTGGTCCTATTATCATTATTAATATTTGCATTGTGGTAGCACTCTGAAGTTCCAATCATGCACCAAGACCCCATTGTGCTTGGAGCTGTAAAAATATGGAACAAAAAGACAGTCCCAAAATAACTTAGTCTTGTAATGCAAAATGTTATAATACTGTGTAGCTTAAGTCTATTTCTCTCTAGATTATACTCAACTTTTTTCAGTTTGAGAGCTTTCTGAATACACTGCAATGAATAATTTATCCAATAAACATAACCTCTTTTTCTTCTGGCAGAATGTCTAACAGCTGATCATGATTTTATTGACTTTATTCATTATTCTCTTTGTATTTTTTTGTTTGTTTGTTTTTTGTTCTATGGATTGCTCATGAACAGTTCTCTGTCTATGCTGCATGATTAGCTGTGATTGGCCAGATAAGCCCCACGGTGTTGTTTCTATTTCCTGACTGGATGATGGCACGAACGCTCACAACACACATATTTCAATGTACAAGAACATTCATGACAGCAAAATTTGATCAACACAAACATCCGTGGAAAGCAAATACAAAAAGGGTGCAAAGGTGGCTGAAAAAGTCCTTTAAGAGGTGAATTTGTATGGACACAGTTTTGCATGATTCACACAGCTCTAATATTTTTTTAGCCCTTCTATAGCAGCCATTGTCTTAAAGATATTTCACATTTATAAACAAGGGGAGTTCTGTCACCCCTTCTTCCTGCACAAATCAGACAGTGAATGGTTTTAAAGGTAAGTGTGTTTTATATTATCAGCATTTCATCACATTCTCTTTCATGGGTATCCACATTACTACTCTCTACCTCTTCCTTTTGGGACTTTCCATGCCTGGCTTTGCTTGCTTTCTGGGCACTGAATAATTGCCAAATTCTATTCTTCTTCTAATGGTTTGTTTCTTGCCAAGATTCCTCCCCCTTTTATAGTCCTGGCCCAAAAACAGAGTTGACAATGTTTGGTGATCTTTTGTACTATCACTTAAATCTTCATTTATTTTAAAATGGATCGTTTCTTTCTGGCACACATTGCTCTAGAGTGTCAAAGCCATACAGGGAGCCAATCTTGAAAGGAAGCTCCAAGAGTGGAAGATGTTAAGAGAGCAACTTCCATTCAAACAGCAGCAGCCACCAAAAACAGAAACAACCAATGAATGGGCAACAGTATGTTCTAGTTTGATATATAAGGTCTTTTTTCATGAGAGCAAACTGAAGATGGTCCAGCTTCATCACCACCAGTCCTGAAAAGTGCATGTCCCAGCCCCCAGCCTTCTGCAGCGGCAGGTGGGAGGCAGAGTGAATTTTATCCTGGTGGGAGGTGGGACTTTACTAAGGGAGGGCAGCTTGCATATCTGTCTGGGACCAAGTAGCTGCCCCACCACTAAAATGAGTTACTCACCAACTGATTAGATCCCAGGACTCCCCCGTTTGAATCACTCCAGCTCTGCCTATCAAAGTTAAACTTTTCTGCTGGAATTTTCAAAAGAGCTCAAGGAAGTTAGGCACCCAAATCTACTGAAATCCGTTAGATTCATCTTTTCCTTCAAGGACCTAGCCGGTTAAATCCAAGTTCCTATCATGTCACCTTCTATTTCTCCAGCTGCCCCACCCTAATTTATCTCTTACTGTATCTTCATACCTTCGGCCATGTTGCTTCATGCACTGAAGGATTTCCAAATTCCCATGTGCCGTTTTTCCATCCTCCTCTTTTTCATATCCCACACAAACATTAGCTGACAGCAGTCAGCTCTGGCTTTGGGTGTCCTCTGCACCCAAATATTTTATAAGACGGGGATGGAAAACACAACACTGCATGTCAGTGGCAGAAAGTCTACTGGAGCAGTTGCTGCAGTAGTTCAAGTCACCTGCATTCTCTACTCCACTGGGCTAATGGATGCCAAAGATACAGTCCATGCCAGAAGATGCACTGATTCAATGATACCCGTAGGCAGCCTCCAACAGTGGGGTTCCTACACAGTCGCAAGCTTCAAAGATGATGCAAGGATTGCAAAACAGAGTATCAGGGATGACAGTACTGTTATGACTGGCCATGGAGACTGGCCAACATTATCTGTGAGGGTTCAGCAGAACCATTAAGATGTGCGGATTTGGACATTTCAAAGAACAATTCTACTCTGAAAAGTGAATGTGTAAAAATGGCACCGTCACAACAAACCTGCTACCTCTGTGTCCTCAGTCTTAAATGATGACTTAAGTGGCAAAAATACTTTATTTTACTGCTTTTTATTTTTGATAACCCTGCAGACTTGAAACACCTATGGGAGAGCAAACAGAATTCTATTATTTCCTATACATCTAGAGAACTGTTTACTAAGTGCCATTCACTGGACCTCTGAAAACATAGAGAAGCCAAGAAAACTGCACCAGAGTTACTAAAGGTATACACTGAAGACAATGGAGCTGCCCACTTTTAACCAAAATTTGGCCTGCAGGAACTTTATTACTGTTGATAATATGTGAGAAGGAAAAAAAGAACACAGCTTGATGTCAGAACATGAGTTGATCAGTGGAGTTGTATTGTTGGTTTGTCTTATATAATTCACATGGTCTCCCTCCTTTCTTATTCCTTCTTGCCTTCCCTGCCACTGCCTGGTGTCTTTCACTTCTGATCCTCGGCATGAAGACAGAAGGTGAAATCCTGACCTCACTGAAGTCAATGACAAAATTTCCATTTACATCTGTGAAGCCAAGATTTCACCCTATGTTTTAGGTGAGAAGCTAGGACTGGATGACTGGCTCAAAATTGCGGTTCTGTTCATTCCCGCTGAAGCATCTGGCATTAGCCATTGTTGGAAGACAGGATACTGAGCTTGATAGACCACTGGTCTGACCCACTGTGGCTGTCGTTATGTTCTCTTTAGCTGCAGTAGCCCTCACATCAGCTTTTACACTGCTATATTCTGATTCTTCCAGAATAATCTTGACAGATATGATTGCAGAGAAAAAATCAACAAGGCTACCATCAGGTGGTCACAAGCAAATATCTGGGCCTTGTCAGAAGTGAATCACACCTATAAAAATGCCCAGATGGACAAAACTGAATCTAGCCACTCTCGTAATTCAGGTAGTTAGCACTTCTCAGCAATTCTGCTTACTTTTGTTATCTCTTCTCAGAAATAACAGCCCAAAGCTTGTTATAGCAAAACCAAAATAGATAAGTTCCAGGCATTTTTGATGGGTTGATACTGTTTTGATATGATGTTCCTTTGTTTCTTGACAGAAAGGTAAGAAGATAAGTTTGAACTTAGACACAAGGTTCACTTAATTTTACCAAATCAGTAGGAATTGTGTTCTTTGTCTGCTACCCACGAGTTCCTTATGAATGTACCATCTCGTAAAAATTTTAAATTTGCCGAAACAACTATTTGGTGAAGACCAAATATTTGAATTTCTATTCACCTTGCCAGATGCCCTGCCCTTTGCCAACAACAAAAAGGTTTAAGACAGAAAGTGGACTATTTAGCCTTCATTAATCATTCATACTGTTCAAACACATCATCTAGTAACTGAAGAGGGGTTAATGGTAGCTAAGCTTGAGTCCGTTGTCAAAAGTAGGTTTAACTTTCTATGAACTCACTGGACACAAAGAATGCAGCCTGCTTACTATTCTGAATGTCACCAGCTAGCAGCAAACTGATGACTACTAATGGTAATTAAATACCTCTGAAGCTATTTGTACCAATAACAAAGAGTTACTGTCAGAACTTGAATGAGGTCCATCTGCCCAATTTTAAAGAATGTTAACATTATGTAAGTGATAAAGCAGATGGCAACCCAAAAAGAAAAAAAATCAAAGATTTGCATTGTAGCCCTTTTTTGGATTTACTCTTGATTGCCTAATGTTTCCCTTCAGAATCAAAACCTTAAGAACAACATTTTCATACAGTTTGGTTACTTAATGTCAGATTTTCTCAGTATTTACCTCCTTCCATAAAATCATCCAAAAAACTGTTTTCTGGCCATTTTCTCTCTCTTGGTAAATACTGTATCCTACTGAGCTGTTAAGGCAAGCATACCCTAATTCTATTCAGCTGACGCCCACCTTGCACTGGAGAATATCTGGCTAATCTTGGAATCTGATGGCACTCAGACCTGAGTTTATCTTATTCCCCTGGGAAGAGTAGGGAATAAGGATTTCCCCACAAAAGGGACACAGCTGTTTGACATTCTTTCTTGGTGGGTTGGACAGGTTTAAAATTTACAAAACACATCCATATGTGTATTTAACTCTACAGTGTAAGAAGCATCTCTGGGATTCAAGCACAGTTTCCTTCATCAGTGACTGAATTACTCCAGCAAAAGTTTTACTAGTGTGTTGAACAACTGTGATTGTCCAAATATAATATCACCAGGATAAAGCTGTAAAACCTTTTGAAAAGACACAATGAAATGTATTTAAAACTAAGGGGGTATATATGACTGCTGAGGCATTTCTATGGTGCCCATCATCATAAGATCTGAACTGCTCTGTTTTGAAGAGGTATGTAGTCAAGAGAAGAATGTCAGCTTTCCCCAACTCTTTGTGGTCTGTCCAGTTCATGTCTTAAAAATATTGTCTTAACCAAACATTTAAAAGCTTGGGCCAGGTTGTGTCCAGTCAATGCATCAGCATATAAAATGGCGAAGTTTGCAAAGAGCCTCCCTTGACTGTAGCAGGGCCCAATCCCATGGGGGAGTGTGGGCACTAGTCCAGGCCACAGTCTCCATGGGGACTAGTTACTTTACCTGAAAGAAGGTAAGGAGGGTTAGGCCCTGTCCACACTGGCCAGCACAGCCATTTTCACTGCCACTATCAGAATGAAGACTGTAATGAGCACTCACCGCCACAAACCCTGCTTTTTACCTCCACTTCCTTCTATGCATTCTATAGTCTCAAATACATTTGATATAGCTATTTCTAGCATCTATAAGGTAATCTTTACACTGCTATCTAGATCAGGCATTGTCATGTTATGAATGCGCCTGCCAACTGTTACCATTTCGCATACAGTTTGATTCTACTAGTCTTCATTCTTTATTCTGAAAATGCTAATAAAAATCTGACACACACGGATATATATATAGCTGCCTCTAAATTTTCTGGTTTCAGCTAAAATCAGAAACAAGTTATTTAAATGCAGACAGAAAACCTACCTTCACATTATTTTCTATGAAGATTTAGAAGTAATGGAAATCTTGTGAGAAAGTTTTCTATTTTTACTTGCATTTCCAAAGAGATAAGTAGACTCTGGCTTTTGGCTATATATGGGAACTGGGCCCTTTTTGGGGTTGAGTCTAGCTTTTCATTGTTTTATTTTTAGTTATTCACATATGTCCTTGCAATTTTAGCATTTGGGTCAAAACAAACATCTTGTGAGTAACAAGAGCAAACTTGGATTAAACGGATAAAGTGAAATTAATTTTAGAACAGAGGAAATCAGGAAGCTTGTATGATTTATGGATAAGAAATAAAACTGTCCTTTGTAGTACTGGTTCAAACATTTTGTCTTTCCTTTAGATAAAAGTCCTCTCTAAGGCCTCAGTTCATCAAGGTTCATAAGCACAGGCATAACTTTAAGCACAAGAGTGTTCCTGTTGACCTCACAGAGTACATTGCACTCGGTGTTGCTCAACACTGTTGGCTAGATCCTCAGCTGATGTAACCACACTGATTTCAGTGGAGTTACACTGATTTACACGAGCTGGAGATATGGCTCTGTTGTATTTTTGATGGGAAGCACATTAGCTAGCTTAACTGTAACAGAGATACTGCATCAGATAGCCTGTAACAGACTCATGGCCACTACAACTTCACGGTCCTCATTGCCCTCCACACGGAGACTACCCAGGACTCCGTAGTTGTGAGCTGGTGAGAGCGCAAAAACTACTACTTCAAAAGCAAAGATCCCTAGCCCTAGAACTAAAGGCGAATCTCACTTCACACACACTTAAGCAGATCTGACATTCCACCCAGGAGAGAGCAACATAATTTTTTAGAAAGTTAACTGATTTTTTTTTTTTTAATCACAACTAAAGGTTCATTTTGGTATTGGACTGAGTTCTCTGTGAAGGTTTGGGCAACTTCTTATTATAGCTGCAGTATTACAGTCCGACATTGCTGAATAGATGTGAGTCCAGACAACAATAGAAAGAGAAGAGAGACATTAGCCCAGTTGCCTATACCTCTTACCCACCTGGTGATTTCATTTTTGTATCCTTTGGCTCAAAATGACACCAAGCCACTATGACACAAGTGGAGGAAAGCTTCATTTCATTTCACAACTGCTACTACACGTCATGATACTATCAGAATAATTATTCGAGACCCACGATCTATTGCATCGCAATTAAGATTATAGTCACTGTCAAAGGAGTAACAACACCTTTTGATCCCAGGAACATAATCAACTACACATTGCCCTCAACGCGAGGGTGGGCCAGTGAGGCCAGCTGGAGGGGGGAACTGAGGACAACTCCTGACTTGACTGGAGAGGAGAGGGGAATTCTCTGTGAAATTCCAGGATCCATGGAGCTGGGAGACCGCCCCAGCTTTGAGAGAATGCTTTACAGGAAATTCCACAATGTTCAACCTGCAGAATTTTCCTGTTACCTTTTACATGGGATTCTCCAAACACACAAAATTTCTAAAGCCTGGTCTACACTACAAACTTAGGCCACCTTATGTTGATCTAATAATGTATGTGTTTACATTACCAGGTTCCTTTCGCCAACCTAACTCGTCTGCAACATTGACTTAATTACTCTAACTTCACAAGAGGTGTAGCGTATAATTTGATGTTAATGGATCGACAGAGAGGCAGTGTAAAAACAGCGTTGTATAAGTTAACTGAATTGGCCTCCAAGAGGTGTCCCACAATGCTCCACTGTGATCACTTTGGGGATCATTTTCAATTCCACAGCACAGTAGCCAGGTACACAGGAAACAGCTCCTTTCCTGTTAAATCCCCAGGAACTTTTGAATTCCCATTTCCTGTTTGATCAGCATGGACAGCTTGCCAGCCTGCTGCTCATGGTGACTCAACACCCCAAACATGCTCCAGCCTAGAGTACACAGGAGATGCTGGATCTCATTTGTCTGTTGGGTGATGTGTCTGCAGGCACAGCTCTGGTCCAGCCAAAGAAACGTAGACATCTACGAAAAGATGGCATGGGGTATGGGGGAGAAGGGCTACACCAGGGACAGGCAGCAATGCCACATGAAAATGAAAGAACTTCGGTAGGCATACCAAAAGGCAAGGAAGGCGAACAGTTATTCTGGTTCTGCACCACAGGCATGCCACTTCTGCAATAAGCTTCATGTGATTCTTGGAGGCAACCGCAAACGCAGCATGGACACCTCCCAGGCAACAACAAGGAGGACATTCTGGATGAGGAAGAAGAGAATGGGAGACAGGTGGGGGGAGGGATGCATTCTCCCCCAGAGCCAGGAACTATTTTTAACTCCAGAACAGTTCAGTCGGTCGCAGGAAGCATGGTTGCCAAGTGCGATGCTGGGGAGGGCACTTCTGTGAGTATACAATTCCAATCAACCTGAAGGGGTTACATGCTCTTATATTTTATGTTTAATATGAAGAAAAAGTGAGGTGCAGTGCGCATCTGCTTCCCAGTGTCTGCTCCAGCAGAGGATGCCCCCAGAAAAGACTGTTTATATTCACAGGGATGGTCCAGGAATCCTCCATGGAGATGTTCAGGAAACTTTCATGGAGTCATTCTGCAATCCCTTTCAGAAGGTTTCTGGGGAGGGCTGCCTTATTTCTTCCACCACGGAAGGACACTTTCCCATGCCACTCCATTTTTGCTAGCATCACTGCGGTACATAGCAGTATAAGGAACAGATCTACACCGAGACATTTGCAGCATCTGCTCCCTTGCTGCCTCTGTTATCCTCAGGAGACTGATATATAGGGTCACCCAGGGGAGATGGTGGAAGTTTTCATCACAAGTGCTCATTCTGCAAACAATAAAGCATGGTGATTTCTAGGTCACTCAACCACAAGTTCCCTAACATGACAGTGGTTTGGGTGGCAGGCATCAGTGTTAACCTCAGATTCCTCAAGTCCAGAATGACTACTACCAGCAACACTAAGGGAGTGGGGAGTGGGCTTCCTATGTTCTCTTGTGGCTTCAACCTACTCCCTTCACTCTCCCCCAGAGCTGCCTCAGACAAAGACCACAATTTGAGAGGCTTAACATTGGTCCCTGGTCTCAAAGGAATGCCCATGTTGCTCGTGGAGGCAGTATTTTCCATCTGCTCACCTGCTCTCTCGATGTGGGTTTCCCACAAGTTGCAGCACAAGGCCCATCGCCCATGCTGCTAGGCCATGTTCACCATGGCTGGAACAGCAAACCAGTTCATTGAATAGCTAGGGATTCCTTTTATGTTCTGGCATGCACTTGAGTGTAAAAACAAGAGTGTTTTTTTAAATAGCAACCTTGTTCTAGACCCACTTTGCATGCTTTACAGTGGAAAGCTTGTCCTTAAGTACATCCTCCAAAAAAAGTGGAGAGGCTTTTGCAGATGAGAAGATGGAAAAAGGGAATGTGTGATGCCATGTTCAATGAGAAAATGAATGCCTCTGGGACAGCTGACACAGAGCTAAGAATCTAGAGGATTTCACTGTCTGAAAAACTGGACATGGAGAGGAGGAGAACATCCCAGGAGCATGAGCATGCCACGCAGAATGAGATGCCGAAGATTACGAAGGACCAATCAGACATGCTGAGGCATCTGGCTGAGTGTCAAGAAAAAGAGCTTGAGGCTAGACTTCCTCTGCAGCCCCTGCAGAACGGCGTGCAAGCATCGCCCTGTTCCCAATCCAGCTCCCTCAAACGTTCCAGGAGGCCGGGGGGACAGGAGGGGTGTGGAAGAGGAAGGTGCAGTATTCCTTCCACTCAACACTGGGTGAGAGTACTAAGAACAAAAGGTGGCTATTTGAAGACCTTTGATGGGCAAGACTTCTGTGCTTTCATAGACAAACTGACTTGATTTCTTCCCTCTCACTTTTATCACACCATTTGCCCAAGGTTAAATTATTTTCCTGTTCTTTCAGTTTCTTTATTTATGCCGATCACGAGGGTTTGGTGGGTTTGAGTGCACAAAGTTCCTGGAAAGTGGCCTTCTGCGTTCAAACGTTCTGCAGCCACTGATCGCCATCGCATAGCTGCGTAACGATGCGTTCCAAGCCCGCGTGTGTTTCCCGGGACCAGAAATGGCACTCCATCCCGTTCAGCTGCTGAGCAACTCCCAACAACAACCGGTAATTGTTTCATTCTATAGCTTGCAGAAGGGCTGCTTGAATGACATTGCATTGTTCCCCCTGGCAGTTCCTGTCTTGACTTGGAAAATACTGCACGATAAGACACAAGGTGTTTCTAATGCTCACAACAAGAGAACACAACTGAGCAGGCTATGGCGTATGCGCGGCTAAGCCAGGCTTTCAGAAAAAAGATGCAAGACAGCATGTTTGTCCGTAATGTCAGGGAGGGAGGGAGGAAGGAAACTGCACCATGGGAGGCCAAAGCCATGTTCCCATTCCTCCCTGTGACAGCTACCCACAGTGCACTGCTTTGTGCATCAATGCAAGCACTGCTAGTGACGACGCAATCCACTGACACAATGAGCATGGTGTGGACATGCCCAACCGACTTAATTACTGAGGCAGCTGGATGTCAACTTACATTGTTGACTTAACTTTGTAGTGTAGACATGCCGTAAGATGAGTTCCCTGGTTATTTCTGTCATGACCTACACAAATGTTTTACTAATAACTGAGAAACTATATCAAAGATATGTTATGACATGACACGGTAAGGCAAAATGCACTCGCTGTGCTACTTCTTTAGTGAACCATTTATCTCTGTGATTAGATTGATTAAGAAACTGACAATCATTTGTATCATAAGCAACGAACTGTTGATTCTTCTTCAGGCTCTATATTCATAGTCTCAGTGAGCAGCTTTTAAAGCTCATTTGCAAAGCTTTCTGGTTCGTTATAGATACACATTCTGTGTTTGATATTGTTTTTGCTGAGAAAAATTTGTAAACTACATTATTAATCGCTTTTTGAAGAAAAGAAGCTGTTGTTTTCTGTTCATCTAAGAGAAGTGAACTTGCTAGATGACATAATTTTTGAGGAAGTAGAGCAACAAATGCATGTTATTTTTCCGTTCATTTTCCAGAGGAGGGGGTTTAAATTCTTCCTTCAAAATGAAAATCTTTCCCCAAAATAATAATATAAAAAGTGACAATGATCACGCAACTCACAGGACATGTGCGCATGTTTACGCTGCTTATTACCTCCTCGTATTTCTGTGTTGCTTGTTTGTATCTGTTTTGATTGTAAGCTCTTTAAGTGATCTTGATTTCATTCCTGTTTACACGATGCCTGGTATTTTAAATAACTATCCTCCTCCTAAATTAGAGGAAGGATGGTATTTCAGACACATTAAAAATGGGCCTGAATTTTCTCTCAGAGTTTGAATTGATTGAATTGAAACATTTAGTATTTAAAAGAGGAGTTAATGTTATTTTCTGTTTTTTCTGTGTGTCTCTAACCTGACCTATTATGTATTAAATAATCCTTTATTAATTGCACTTTAGTATAATAAAATCTTAAGAACTTAAAAGACAAAAAACAAATGTAGTTTCCATCACTGATGTTGTTTGTTTACTTCTTCTATATAATTCAGACTGGATAATGAAATAAACTAATCAATTCACTGCTCTCTATAGTCAGTGTCACTTTCTACTGCCTAACCCAGTCCTGTTGTGCCTGGGTTTCCAGAGCCACAGAGAAATATATAAAACAAAAAACACTGTTAGAATAAACATAAAAAATAAAAATTCAAACAATATGAAAAAAATTCTCTTGGATAAAAAAATCTGGTTTTGCTTTAGAAAACCTAAATGTGGCTCTCTCAGCCCTTGACATGTCTTTTTGACCTACTGTGCTTATTTGCACTCTAAAGATATAATTAACAAAAAAACTTTCTAAAAACAGAGTTGGAAGGTAACATCACAAATAATCATCAGATTCCAAAGTGTCAAGCAACCGGCAGAAACAAACATGAAAGGCTGAACAAACAGGGAATAACCGACTGACTGATTTAGGACAGGAAACAAAACCAGAAAAACAAACAGACAAGGGAAAGCAACAAAAGATCAAACAAAATAAACAAGCGGCTGCCCTGCCCTGCCTAGGATTTGAGAGTTCACCTGGGGCCCACCTGCCAGGTATCCGTGCAAGGCTCTCAAGTTCCACGAGTGTTCTCTTTGAAAAACAGTTTTAGCTGCACGTTAGGATCCTTAGTGCAACTACAGCTCCTATATGGCCTACAGACAAGCCGCATAAACATATTACTGTAGAAATAGCACAAAGTCAGTCAAAAGCAAAGGAAAAAGCGGCAGATGGGAAAGGTCAAGTGGGACAATTATTTGCGGTATTGTTGCAGCCGTGATGGTCCCAGGAAATGTTGGAGACAAGGCGGGTGAGATAACATATTTTATCAGACCAACTCCTCTTGGTGAAAGGGACAATCTTTCAACCTCTCTGTAAGGAGGAATAACTTTCCTGGTCTTCACCCATGTTGAAGGTCATAATCATAGCTTGTTGCTCCTCAACATCACTCAAGAACTAGTGTTGTCACCTATCTTGAATAATTCCTCGAGAGAACAAAATGTTGACAGGAAGCACTGCATCAGGCAACATTCAAATGTTTGCCCAGGCTTTCCACATTCACATGGTGGAGTCATTCCTCAGCTTCCACTTGGTCATATTGTCACCAGTCTTTGTTACCCTAACTCCCGCTTGATTTAGAGTATACACCATTATTTTTGTTTGAGCTCAGCGTATGGAGGGAGCTGTTTGAAAGGAACGAGTTTCTCCAAGATCAATGGCACTTTCTGCCATTTTGTTACTCTGCAGCCATCCAGGGTGGCATGTAGTGGCAAGGGATTTTCAGAGGCAAAGCTGAGTCTGGACTTCAGCCTCTTGGGTGATGGAATGTGTCCATGCAATGGACCTTTTGGATCATGCACCTCTTTTGTCTCTCCTTTTTACTGAAGGCAGCCCTCCTCGCTGATGTTTGTCCAATCCCCACTGGACAATATAGCGATAGAGTGAGAGTTGGTTTCAAATTCCCTATGATAATCCTACTAGAGTGACTGAGTTCAGTGTCAATTGTGTGTGCATAGCTCAAGCATGACAAATTGTAGCAAAGTACTATGCAACTGAATAACACACAGCAAGACTGGTTCCTTAATGCGTTTTAGGGTCAGCTCCCCATTTTGTGTTGGCCCGTTTTTGAAATGCACAGTTCCAGAAGTTCACTTTCCTTATCAGCTTCTCAATGTGATCTTTGAATGTCAACATTCATTCTGAGGTTACCCCCAAGGCTCATAGTGCTCAAGGACTGCATCATCTCACAATATCTGGAGTTTTCACTTTACCTGTTGTGTTTCAGGTGAAAAGCACACACTCGTCTTACTAGGATGCCATTCATTTGCAATAGAATTTTCCAAGTATGCTTAGGTAGCCATACAGAATGTGCTCAGTGTCCTCAAATCTTTCCAATTGCGTGGCAATGCAAAGACCAGCTGCATAAATGAAATCTTCGCACATCGGGTGTTGAGTATGCCGTCGACTTTTCTGCCTATCCATCTCAACAAAAAAACATTGATTCTCAAGCAGGGTGATGACGACACGTGCCATCTTGCTATTCCTCAGAATTCTTACCAATTTCAGGAGAAGTGAATAATGGTGAAGTTGAGCAGTTCACCAGCACACAACACCTATGGCTCTTAAATAAATGTAAGTGACTTTAGTGCTTCTGAATTAAGCCATCTGAACTATCTGACGTGAACAAATTATTCATTGGATATAGCCATTTTTTCTACTGGTGAATTGTTTGTTATTTTTCTGATTTTGTTCATTATTCATAATTATCTGAATAGTTTTTATGATCATGTCAGAGCCTATGTATCCTATTTTATTAACTGTTCATGGTGAGATCCTTGGAATACTCAGGACACAGAAGTCTGTATTCTCTTGTGTGATTGGTCATTTAAGTCAAATGGTACGGTTTTTGTTCCCTGACTGGAGGCCCTAATCTTTATAAACAGGAGCAACATCTGGTGAAATGTTTAGGGCATTGATTCTCATAAACATGGCATGGAGCATGTTAGTGAAGTGATATGGGAGATAAGTAGGCCTAGGAATTTTTAGGACATTCATCATCTATTCTTGGCCTCTTTTGCACAAGAAAAGGCATTATATTTACATTCACTCCAGATATAAAAATAGCTGGTTCCTTCCTGACTGAGGTAGAAGACAGATATAAGTCATTTCTGAGAGCTGTCTAGCAGATAGACATGGAATTATCTCTCATCACATCCCCACCAAGTAACTGAATATATATACAGTGTCATCAGGTGTGAAGATACCCATCTGTACTTTAATATGCTTGCTCACAAACAAATATGCTCACTCATGCATTACAACCCATATTCACACAAATGAAAGCTCCTTCTCAAACATCCACACAAACAGAGAGAAGCTGCCCACTACATAGAGGTTTGTGCAAACAGCATAATTTAGCACTCAGAGAAGATGAAAAACAAATAGCAGTTTGCAGGACCAGGACCTTGAATATAGTTACTGTGGAACTGTGCTTCTAAGGGCTAAGCATCCCAGACAGAGTCTGGGTGGGGTGTTACAAAGCTCTTCCTTTGCACAGCCAGTTGGAACTGGACACAGAATAAAGCAGATCTCTTGCAAGCACTTGAAGCAGGGCGTGATAACTGACTACCACAGTGATTTCTGTTGGTGGTTTATACAGCCTTTTAGAAATTGCTTGTTTTAGTGGATCCAAAGGCAAACATTAATGAAAGAAAAACCACCCCTCTGTAGCTGGAAAGTGAGGTGCAAGCTTGCAAGGAAAAGTCGCTTTGCCAATTGAGCAGTTTAGCTAAGTGTGGCAATGAGTGAAATGTTCTCTCCCTCTGCAGAGGTCAGTATTTAGATACACTGTCTTTTGTGCTAAAAATAACGAAGGGAGTATTTGGAAGAAATCACAATAGAGGAGCTGATACATTATTGATAGAAATTTCAAGCAGCCTGCCAATCTGTTTTGTAGTGTGGTTGAATCTCAATTTTTAATGAAGCTACCTATGAAAATCTGATGGGGGTGAAAACCATGACCTCTAAATGATACCGTGCAAGAGTTCCCATCACATAGCTGAATTGCATTCCTTTCACATCACATACTAGTTTTACCTCAACTTGACCTTACAGTTTACAGGCAAAAAGGACAATACAATTAGGTACAATACATTGACTCAGACAGGAAAGGTGGAATTAGAGAGATGCACAACCCTGAAAGAAGACTAAACAAACTAGCTCAGTTCAACTATTGTGCAGTTTCCATCATGTAGATACTGACTAATACACATCCTATCTGACAACACACCTCCGATTTATTGAGAACCTGTTTAATAAAACAATTTTTGTACAAAGAAATCCTCGCAAGTCATATTGGTAAGTGCATCAAAACCAGAACACCATGAGAAGTAAGCACACAGATGACAGGCAGAGACAGGTTTAAAAACATTTGAGTTTGGGTTGGGAAAATCCAGTCCTGGAGCATCCTGCCTCTTTATCACGCAAGAACTGACAACTGAAACAGTGGGTGCAACTGGATGTTTCACAGGCTTAGTCCCTTAGTAAGCAAAGTGACTATTCTCATTTGCTTGGGATTGTGATAACATCATTGAGTATCCTCAACTATCCTCATTGCCCTTCTTATCCCTTCCTTCCTGCAAATCAAGAAAGAAAACAAATGAGGGGTTCTCTGAACCCTGCAAAAGCTTACATGAAAGCATTTTCTTACTGGCGATGGAACTGAAAATATACGTGTTTACTAAAAATAAATTAAACTCATGAAAATAGTCTAAATCTGTAACTATTGCTACATGCATAAAATGGCATTCAATGGGCTGACCTGCAATGTTGTTAATCACCAGGAGGTAAAAGATAAATATCACTAGGGTAAATTCAGCAATTCAGTGTTCTGAGTTAGTACATGATTAATGGAAACTGGTGCTGTAAAATAGAGAAGATCTGTTACCAATAGCAGGGAAACCATGGCAGCATGAGCTAGCTGCCTGAGCACGTACCCTGGCTGTCTAGCGACCTTGTACTTGAGCATCTACCCCATGCTGTTGTGGCTTCACTGCTAATGGTGCCCGAGCTGGCTAGGTGAAAGCTAGCTCTGGTATGTCTACACGTGCTGCAACCACATCTCTGATTGCAGTGTAGACGTACCCAAAGGACCAAATTTAGCCCTTGCAAAAATAGGTGAAACTCCAGTGAAGTAAACAGAATTGCATCTGGAGAGACTAATAAGGAGTTTGGTTGAATATGGCTGTCAATTTTGGAATAGTCCAATTGATTATCCTCCATTATTCCGTTCACATTCTCTAACAATAGTGGGTTGATATTACAGCACAGACTCACTGTTTTGCCTTTAGGTTAAGTTTAAGACCCTGGATCATCTGTTTGTGACTTTCTTTTTAGTTTAGCAGATTACACATGATCTTATTGCATACCTACATGTTCTGATATCATTGCATATCTACATAGCCCGATACTATCTGTACCAAAATTACTGGGGAAAATGTAGAGCCTTTCAACGGAAATTCATAAATGAGTTCACTCAGGCAGAACAACATACTATAACCCACTCATCTTAAAATAATTGACTGGGGGGAATAATTTCTATTAATTATTTTAATAAAGTATTTCTCCGTGTTATATTAATTTTTTTAAATACTATCTCTGTGTCACATACCATCAATCTAGAGTTCACCCATGCAAAGAGAGGTACTGACTTTAACAATGGAAGGACAAGGGTAGGGAAGAGGAGATGGGAAAGGAAGGGTTGGAAGAATGGTTGGCATTGGAAGAGGAAAAAAAGTTAATTGTCAACGTTGAGAAAACTTGGCCTTTTGTTTTGTTTCTTTAATTGCTCTGAGTTCCACTGGTGGGAATCCATAGAGGGTCAATGGGAGTCTGAGGGCTTGTTTATACTGCATGGCTCTGCAAGTTACATTACACACATACATATAATGATAATTTTATTAAAATATCCTACAGAAAATGATCACTATGAGACAGCTGCCACTGGGGACTGAATGAAAGACCTCCACAGCTGAAAATACCTGTCACTACAGCTTGAGCTAAATAGCCAGCCTCCAAAGCTGAGGGCTGTAACAGGCCCCCACGTCCTCTGTGGATTGGGTACCCAAATCACATAGTGACCAATCAGTTACGTACGACCGCTGGCCAGAGTAACGGTCGTCTGGAGTATCTGAGGCCTACAGCAGTTCAAATCCTGAACAACCCCCCCTCTTATATGACAGCTGCCATCTTGGCTTACAATAGGAATTGATCCAGGCAGCTCTACAGATAGAAGTATAGATCTCTACAGCTTAAGCAAAAGAGAGAGGCTCTTGCAGCTGGGGGCTGTAACCAACTTGCATCTTCTCTAATGTGGCACAGAGGGAGCATTACACAAATGCCCAGTGGGTTACAAACGACATTACATCTTATGACAGTAATACTGCAGCGTACTAGGTGGCATAGTACTGCAGCAGGGTTTTTTGCATTTGTTTTTATGAGGGATCATCCATTTGCTATGGTAAATTAAAATGTGTCAGTGTGGCATAAGTAAGGACTGGATCAAGCCCTGACGCTTACCTGGCCGGGATGTAATTAGTTCATGGGAGAGAACAGGAGACCTTGATCTATATTCCTTACAAAACACCCTATGAACACAGGGCTGATCCTGCGACCCTGGCTCACAGTGAGTACAGTCATGCTTACTCCCAGGACTACTTGTGGAAGTAAGTCTTACTCAATGCGAGTAAGGGCTCCAGAATGAACTACTAAACTTAAGAAGACTGGCTGGATTTGGGAGGGGTTTTCCCACTAATTTTTTAGGGTTAACTTTCTCACCATCGGATATTGGGACAATCTACAGTTTCAGGTCGACCGCACACCCACCAGCCTGAAGCGAGAGAGTTAAACATGATGCTCCTGATAATTTGTGTGTTTCTCATGCAGTTCTGTTTACCTCAGAGAATAGCTTGGATTCATGTGGTGGCTCATCTATTTGTTTCCCAGGAGTGTCCTCCTCATCAGGTACAAATGACTTCTTGTTCCCCCGTCCCGTCTGCCTCCTTGGTGACGGACAGACGAGAACTGTTCTCTGTGCTCTGGGACTCTAATGTGATCTGGGTCGTGTTTGTGGCAGAAAGGGGGGAGGAATGTAAGAGTGGGGCAGTTAACACTATGAGAACTAAAATTTCTTTGGAGAAAAGTGTTTGTGTGTGTTTCAGTGCTAAATGCTATTCACTCCCAGCTGTTATACCATCTGTGATTCAGGGAGCACAAGCAGAAAATTGAGATATAAAAACAAAAAAATCCCACTTTCTTAGGCAGAATGAACTCAAGGAGAACACATGAGAAGAAAACAAAATACTAATGTGGTTGTATTTGGTAGCTGGTTTACTTTTGCCAAAAAGGAATAGAACACAATATTGAATGCTCTATACTGTATGTACACGCTCAACAACCAGATTCTGCTCATAGTACGACTGGGGTAAATCTGGAGTCATTCTATTCATTTTGGTTGAGTGACTCCAGATTTATATTGGAGTAACTATCATCAGAATCTTAACCCGTCTGTCATGACAGAAGGTGCCGTCATGTTTACAAATTTTCCCCAAATTCCTCTTTATTTTCCCTTTGGCTGACGATTACTTTTAGAGCCATCTCCCTCAGCAGCTATGCTTCATAAGGGTTCACACACACATTTCTGCTGTTTGACCCATGTCGTTTTAGAATCCCTGAGACGCCTTTCAGTTTGAAACTCAAACACAAACCCACCATGAAATCATGATTAACTGTGAATGTTACAATTTCTACACAAAATATTAACCTGTCCCCATTTCAGTCAAAACTGGGCACAGATTCATTGAAAAGGTCTAATGACCCCACTGATGAACCTATTTAAAAGCTTGATCCTGCTCCCAATGATATCAGTTGAAATTATGCCACTCACATCAAGGCAGCAGGATTGGGCCCCTAGTTAATAAAACTCCACAACCAGGCAAGTTCTGCATAGTTTGTTTTTTTATTGCAAACATTTCACACAATTGCAATGAGTTCTATTAGGGGAGAAAACACTCGTCTCAAACAAGTGATTTTTAAAAAAATAAACCCAATAAGTTGCTCTTATTGGATTTGCAATGGTAGATCTGCCTTGCCTGCACTACCTAGTTGTGTGCCTAGAGGGGAATCCTGTTGATTTCATTTTCTTCTTTTTCTCTCTCCATCTGAAAATAGAATCTATGATTTCTATCATTTCCACTTAGATAGAAATATGTTGTGAAAGGTAATTTTATCACAGAGAAATAATCTTCCTAATGTCAGCCATTATTTCACTCTCAGTGTGACAACTAGGGTAAGTGTTGGAAATCATTGTATATTTCAGCTAAAGTATCTTGACAACACAAACGAAGAGGAAAAAGGCAGTCTTTTTGTTAATGAAAACTGCACTGTTATTTTGGTCTATAATGGAGAGATTCATGTAAATGATTGCCTGTCGTCTACATTAAAGAAAAACAGAAAAAACAGCAAGCAGAAGAAGTGATTTTTTCCCTTTCTTGAATACATTCTTATCTTATCATCATCATCTCTTTTGTAATGCATTGCATCTGATATAATGCTTCCAGGCTTCTTTAGTAAAATACATTTAATCCCATATGGATGCCAGGAATGGCATTACTGGAACAGTGGCATCTACTGGGATTTTAGCCATCAATTAATTTAAGGACAATGTTACCCTATATATAGAGCTACAGACATTTAGTTTGTAATATTATGAGCTAGATTCACCTTAGTTCACGCAGCTCTCAAACACCAGCAAGGCTTGCTGTGTGCCATGATGGGGGATTTCCTCCCTTGGTAGGAGTCAGATGGTGTCTTTCCATTGCCCTGAGGAGCTCTGCTGGCTTGCCATACCTTCCCCACCATTTGCCAGTTGTAATACAATGAATGGCACAGCAGACAAAAGATAAGTAGAGCTGAATGAAATTTCATTTTTTCCACTGTTTGTTGTTGTTGATGAAAATTCAAATCTTAACAGGAAAAAAAAAAGTGTTGATGGAAAATTTTTAACATTTTTTTTCCTGCTCAGCTTCAGAGCTAGTGTGAAATTTTCCATTTTGAAAGAATTTCACTGACATTTTGAAAAAACAGTTTAAAAAAACATTGAAAAAAATTTAGTTTTTTAAATTGCTTTTTCAGTTTGTTTCAGCTATTAGGTTTCAGGGTGGACCTAGATTGGTGAGGTTCAAACTGGTTAGGAATGCAAACCTGGGTTTCTGGGAATAGCAGGGAGTCAATGACTGGACCTTCAGCAAGTAACACTAGCCTCTGAAAATGTTTGCATATCTTGTTGCTAGTGAGACACCAACCATCTTGTTTTTTACTGTGATAATTCCTGTTCCATAACTTGTAGCATCTTAACTCAATATGCATTTTGTCTGCTGTGGGCATTTGACTCTTTTCTCCATCAGTCAGAATATCACTGAGTATTTGGACCTACATTTTCAGTCCATTATGCTAGCTCCAGTGGTACAATTTTCCATCAATATTAATGCAAGTCCTACAGAGAAATCTCCATGATGCAACACAATGAAAAATTCACCTCTCACTTTTTCAATTTGGTTCATTTTCCTTGTGTCATATCTTTTGCTCTGCTTCAAAAGTGTGCTAAAGCTTCAAGGTTGACACCAGACAGAATCTTTACCCAAGTTTGCAAGTGGTAAACTTTGATGGCAAAGATTTCAGCACAAAGAATGACTGTCAGAGTTGTCTTGAGAAACCAACTTAGTCTTATTTGACACCGTTGATTCAAAGGACACCAAGGTGGTTGAGTTAGTACAAGAGTATATGAAGAATCAGAGGAAGAGAAATTGTCTCCAAGTGCGGAAGGTGCTGTGTCTGGGATAAGTCTACAAATTCAGAATGTCATTTTTATATGCTTATATAGTCCCTGTAGCAGCACCCCAGGGAGCATTTAAGGAAGGGATTCCAAAATAAAACTCAGAGGGCCAGATTCTGCTCTTTGTTGCATCAGTGTAAATCCAGATTAACTCCACAGGCTCCAGTAATGTTTTCTAACACTTAATTCTGTATTTCCTCCAGTGTATTTTAGTTCCTTAATTGGTTAGTCTTTGGTTTTATCACTACTAAGAACTGGACATCATTCACAATCTTGTTTTGTCCGTCATTTACTACTGCTGCTAATTTTATTTGCATCATTCACAAAAAAAATCAGGTATGGGAGGTGCAGACCAGCAATTCGTTGGCCAGTTCTGTGGAAAGAGAAAACTGGCCTGTAGGCAAGGGCAATATTTTAGGGTTAGGAAGGAGGCTGAGTCAATAGTTATAAGTTTGTTTCCAGTGTCTATGTAAGATGGTGGGTTGTCTGACTAGCCAGGGAAGGCAAATAGAGCTCCAAGCATTGGTCCTTTTAAAGCCATTTCCATAGAGCTTGCTTTATTATCCACAACGTGGTCACGCAACAAAAAACATCTATGTAGATTTTCAACATTTTGGGGCAGGAACTTTCTGTTCTGTACAATATATAGTAGCTGTGTGGCAGTCACCGAGTATGTTTATAATACCACAGGTCATTGCATACTAACCACCTGCTGTCTGTCTTCCAGTCACTTAAATAAGAAACCATTGGTAAATTGCCTGTAGGGCAGATGCAAAGGTTTCACTGTACTGCTCATTGCAAGTATTTTAGTGTTCTTTGTTTTGGGTTAATAATCCTTTCCTCTCTTCCTCATAAGCAAATCAGGCTGCGATTGATGGAGAACTAGAAACTGACAGTCAAATCAAATTTCAAAATGTTGAAAAGGTCCAAACAGTTGAGTCCATGGCTGTATTTCTAGTATATGGGTCATTAGAACTATGTAGCTTCAATCTGATGGCAAGTTAAGACAAAAAGGTGAAATACGTTCATCTTACATCCATGCTTGAACAATGATTTAACAGTAAGCTGTACAAAGCCAACTGTTACTCTTATCTGAAGGGCCTGATCCTTCAAATTGTACTCAAATGAGTAATCCTTACTTCTGCAAATAGTCACAGACATCAATGGGACTACTCACATGAACGAATACTACTTCTGAGCAAAGTCTTGTCGTATCAGGCAAGTGTGTGTTTGTTTTTTACCTTAGATTTTCAGGGATCAGTTCAGAATCCTCCTCTCCCCTTTCTCCCCAAGCCAGGGCTCCATCCCAAACCGGAATGTGTACACTGCACTTTTATAGCCCTACAGCCCATTAGCCTGAGTCAGCTGACATGGGCCAGCCATGGGTGTTTTATTGCAGTGTAGACATGCCCTAAAGGACTCACTGGTCTACACTGGGGATGTAGCAAGGACACTTCCTTCCAGGAAGAAGACTAGAAGGCATTGGGGTTAACTCCCAGACATGTAGAAGGGACACACTCACGGCTACAATTCTTAAGGAGGTGCAACATGTGCCTTCCTCTGTGGTTGACTAGCTCTGCCTGCCACTGCAGTAAGGGCAGAGGAGAAGGCCATGTCCCCAGCTCCAGCCCTTTGGGATGGATAAGGCTGATTGTCTAGTGCCCTTGCTAGGACTGATCTGTGAACTCAGGGAAGTAAGTGTAAGGTCTGCAACTTTAGCTAACTTCCTTGTGCACGATCTCTCTCGTCCCTTAAAGCTGGGACTTACATGACACAATCTTTACTCATGCAAACAGTCCCACTCACTCCAGTGGTGAAAAGTTCAGTGTAAGGATTAATTGCTTGAGTAGAGTTAAGATAATACCACATAAAGTTTTTCAAGCATATTCAGTATTTGAAGTTAAACATTAATTTGCCTCTTTTTGCTTTCCATAAACATTTAGACAATTTTTATTCAATACTCATGAAAAATGAATTTTAATCTCTTGCACTTAAGTACTCTGAGTGGCAAATGTCAAACGTCCACATACTAGAACTGGTATATTTTACATGGTACAGAGGATTACTTGACACAGTAGTAAGTGACGGCTCTCCAAACACCATGCCAGGAGCTTTCGCTTGGAGGCAGAAGTGACACTCATTTAGTCAAGAAACGGAAGCAATATCATGTGACTTAAGTGACTAAACAAAATAGCTCAAATTTCAAATTCAAAGTGCTGAATTACATGCAGGCAGAACCCACCCTTGCGAGCCAAGGGGCACTACAAATGTAAAGGAGAATTTTAGTTTTCATTCAAAATACAGTAAGCTTCTCGGATGGGATTTTCCCATTGAAAATCAATGGGTGTTAGGCATCTAAGTTGCATGGGTGCTTTTGAAAATTTCACTCCTAGCCTCATTTCTTTTCAAAGAGTCTTGAAAATGTAATGGGGTTGAAAATCTGTCATGGAGGTTAGCCTAAAGATCTCAGGTTATTCACAATCCCATCACAGCCACTACTGTCATAGGTCCCTTGATTTTCATTGGAAGACAGCAGCTCAGTTCATAACTGCAGGGGGCTGTTCTGTTACCAGGTCAGGAACAAGGCAAGTTCTCTAGCAGCTGGCTGCCGAAGCCTAAGCCAACTTCTCTGCTGAGGTGCCGATCAGATTCTGGCCACTAAAACAAGTGGGTGGCTCAGTAGCATGCCAGGCAGTGTAGCCTATTTGGCTAAGCCAGAGACTAATCCCAGAGCTGACACAGACTCCCACTGTGGCCTTGCTCACAGCACATAGGCGTGTGGTTTTCAGCAGCTGAACTGGTCAGTGGCTCCTTCAAGTAGTCACTTTGCTGGGGTTCACAAAAACCACAGAACACTATTCTCTGAAGATGAGAGCAAAACAGGGGCAGACCCTGAAAACATACATTTCAGAGACCCTATTTGTTTGTAAAAACAGAGATCATGCTGTTCATATCAGTACACAGTGGACAATATCCTGGTGGACAGAAGTTAAGTTTTTGGGGGTTGAAATGGGGGGAGTGGGAAAGGAGTCAGTAATTTTGGGGTGGGGAGGACCATGGGGAAATGCTTATTAATAAAGTATTTTGCAGGCCTCACAAAAAATACCAAGCCAAGCCAAGCCTCCCTTCAGCAAACTCTTTGTGATCAACCCATGGAATAAAAGAAAAATTGTTGGGTAAATTAAAATATCTAATTCAGGGCAGGGGCTCTCTTATAGTAGGTGTTTATTGAACGCCCAGCACAACTGGGCCTTAACTTGGATTTGGAAATGTGACCAGGAAAAGCAGCTTTTTAAGAGTAAATAATTTACTGCAAATTATTTGCTCAGTGTCAGTTTGCAGGCTCGGCTTTTAGAGATTGGAAATATTTTGTGCTCTTTGCATAACCTACAAAATACTTCCTGAATAAAAAAAAACTGCAAAACGTAGCTAACGTTCTGGTGGCTCAAATGAGGGAATTTTGCACATTCTTTTTATAAGGTTTATTTATGGGAAGGGAATGGCTACTTTTCAGGACTATACTTAAACTTGAACAAAGACTGTTGCCTAAAAAGTAGCCATTTGCCTACTTTCTCATGCTAATGTCCTGTTTATAACTGACACCTTTACTGCCTAACAGTATATCAATTTCATCTCCCCAGAGAAAGAAAAACCAGACCCTGTGACTAGTGCACTGAATTGATAATCTAGCCCAATGCTGACAGATAAATGCACTAATTTTCTTCTATGGTTGGCTCTGCATTGCAGAGCAAGCCTGCTTCTAACTACCACCTTACACGGTTCTGTAATTTGTCCAAAAGATGATGTCAAGGGCCTAGGGCCAGTATGGCAGGTACTCTAGGAATAAAGTTACAGGAGAGGCTTTGAATTGGATGGTTATTTTTAATGAAAAGCCTGGCTAAAAATATACACAAAAAACTAAAGAGAAATGCAAGCAAAGGAATAAACACTAGAGACCATTTTATGTCATCTTGCGGGAGTGGGGTTTCTTCACTAGGAAAAACAGTGTGTATTCATCTGATGGTAGCTAACATGTTGTAAAATTCTAGAGAAGATCTACCAGTCTGTAGTTGTCATATTTAGTGGGTTGCCAGAACATCCAAGGGTTTACCTTGATCTGCTAACATATTATAACTACAAACTGCCTTGTCTTCACTAGGATTTAACCCTATATTGGCTAACTCAAGTTAAGAACACATTTTTTTTCCTACTGAAGACAAGGCCTTGGTGTCTGATAAGTGTCAGAAATGCTCCTCATCATAAAAAAAAAAAACAAACAAACAAAAAAAAATCTAACTTGAACACAAGTGTCTGGTAAGAGATTTCGTGAACATGCTGCTTACTGGATTTCAGCTGAGCCAGGTGCAGCTTTACAGCACTGTAGGCCCCAATTGGTAGCCGAATGGATGGATTACTGAGGATATGGGCTATGGACATTTATTGAAAATGAGAGGGGATGTTTCTGTTTAATTTAGTTCTCCAAAAATGTATATATTTTAAAATTCTTTTGGCACTCTGTAATCAAATACTTGAGTCATTTTCAGGAAACATCAACAGCAACCATGGAACTAGGGAAAAATTTGTGCTGCCTTGTCATTATTGGTCTTCTTGTTGAATTCCAGAATTACTACCATGGTTGCTACCAGTTTATAGGGCTTGGAAATGCATTTATCACTTTGGCCAAAAGGATAACTTGTGTAGCCATTTACTGATTTTCCCTTTGGAAAAGATCACAACAATAAGTTTTTAAATAAAAAGGGGTCTTTGGGTTACATGGAACCCAAACATGTTCCTTGTTGTTCATGACAATAAGGAACATGTATCTTATGCTTCTTTCATGTCTAAACTGTTCAATTACTTCCTAGCCTGAAACAAAACCCAACCCCATTTAAACTTTCTGTACTGATTTCAACCGCCTTGCCTCCCAAAAATGTAATACAGTGTGTGAATTAGATGATGGATAACATTTCCACTTGTTTTCTTAGATTCTGCAACCTTTGCTCACTCTTACACTGTTAAAAATAGGACTACATGCCTAAATAATTGCTACCCACTCCTGGATAGTTGCAGACTTGAATCCTCATCTAAGGAAAATTCTCCACGAACATGGATATTGCCTTAAATACATTGATTAAAGTTAGAAGAAAACTAGCGCAAATGCTCTAGAAGTAAAACAAAACTGAAAAATGTTCTTTTGTGACTCAGATATGGCCCAATCTTAAGTGCTATATATTTTTGGCCCAATCCTGCATTTTCTGCATAGACAAAACTCCTACTGAAGTGAAAAGGAGTTTTGTTTGGGCAAAAAATACAGGATCCAGCCCCTTAACTATCTTATTTAAATGTACGCCTTTTTTTTTTTTTTAAGGAGAGGCTGTTTGTTACATTGAATACGGTGCTGAAGAGAGAAGCAAGATTGACTTTTGACTGCAAAATTATACAGCACCAAGCACAGACCCTGAGCAGTGCTCCACAGAATTACCAGAATGCAAATAATGACGAGCAGTAACACAAGTTCTCTACCCATAAAAAAAATACCATACAATCAATGGAAGTGCCAGCTCCCCCACCCTGAAAATATACACTAGGTAAATTATAGCTTACTGACTTAATTGCTATCAAATTTTCTCTCTTTTCCCCCTTATAAAAAAACATGCCAATAAACTAAACTACAGAAGGTTAATATTTGCGTAAAATTCTTACATGTTCTCATCATGCCAATGGGAACAGAAGAAAATGTGGGGGTGAAGGGGGAAGGATATTCTTTAGTAGCAGCAAAAAGCAAGCCTCCTTTGTTGTATTTTTGAAAATGTGCCATAACTGGCACATGCTAAAGTTGATTTGTTAAAATCACAGCATTAAAAGTTCTTTATCATTTCCAGGGCTGATTTTATTTTAAGATCTTGAACAAAGAAAGCTGAATTCTATAAGTAGTTTAGCTGGACTTATTTTTTAGCCAAAAGAAAATTATGTTCACAATGGACCCAGTCCTACTCCTATAGACGAGTCCTACTCCTATAGGGAGTTTGGCCACTGGTTTCAATGACAACTGGATTGGGCCCTTTGTAAACTCTGTAAGGCTGTGTGTGATAGATACAGGTCAGACAACGCTGTTGACGCAAATAATACATAATAGCAATAGTAAAACTTGTATATATCTCTGTCTGAAACGCCTACTACTGTTTATTATTAATACCTGCATTTAAGCAAAGAAAACACCCATTAGTTCTGAACAGTAAGGAAATATGTTTAGTTTTTGGACTGTAATGTTTTAACAAGTAATCTGCAAAGCAGATTACAGGACTCAGTTCCAGACTTTCTGACAATTCTCTGTTTGGAATTCTACTCCAGGACAATACCTAATGCCCGCCTCCCCCCCCACAACCTGCTTTGCAAATAGTTCTGGACATTAAGTTTTGTCCTCGAGTAGAATTCCAAACAGAGAATTGTCAGAAAGTGTGGAACTGAGTCCTGTAATCTGCTTTGCAGATGAGTTGTTAAAATTTTTCACTAGAGGGCACTACCACTTCATCACCAAAAGGTAACAAGGACAAAGGACAAGAGTGACCTGGTTGTTTAACTTACATACTCTGTGTAGCCTGCTCTATGGTCAGAGAAACACATTTTAATCACATTGCTGAAAGGATCTGTTTGGTAGTGGGACATGAATAATGGACCACAATATTAAACAGCTAGTAAATGGAGCCTCCTGTGCAAGAGCAATTCAAAGTTCGGGCGCCTGATCAGACTACAGAGATTACTGGAAATACTTTGTCCTGAGTTAGCTGTTCTCATCAGAAGAACCAAGGAAGTAATTCTAGAGGGGGGTTATTTCCTTCAATGAAAGACAATTGGTGTTGTACCTGGGAACTGTGCTGCTAAATTAACATACCAAATAACCAATATAAGGGCCATAATGTAAGGGGAACTTGCAGTTCGGTTGCTACCTTCTTCTGTATTCTAGTGTGTCTGTGGGCACCCTGCCCAGATGAGGCTATGGGAAGAGATGAAACTGCGCTGACTGCATTATTAATTTAATGCAATCTCACACTAAAAGAAAGACACAAAGATAGATTTAAACATTTCTAGTTCAGTAAAAAGAAATAAAACACACATTTTCTTTAAAAGGTGCTCCAAACTTCTTCTGTTTTGTATCAGAATAAATCAAAATGAATGTTTTCCTTCCCTGCATCTTAGTAAGAGGCAGCACAGAGATTACTTTTAAGGTGCCTAGTTTTTATTTTAAAAGTTTTGGCCAGAACATTTCCCAAGGAACTGATTGACTTAGAGAGTGTTGCTGTGCACACAAAACTCCCACTGACTTTTGGGAAAATTCGGATGCCTAAGGAATGCTGGTTTGGGCTCTTGCATTGCAATCACAAGGGTCTTGATTCAGCAAAGTACTTGAGTACATGTATAATTTCAAGTCTCATATGGGACTACTCGTATGCTTAAAGTTACGTATGTGCTTAAGTACTTTGCGAATCTGGATCACAGCAGGCAATGCACTGCTTATAGTACAAGAGGATCATTAAGGAAATCATTGTGATCTGCAGTTTTAAGTGTATTTTATCCTGAAATCTTCTACCATCTTAAGCTTTCATCTGACCTAAATCCAATTTTTAAAAACTGAAAATTTTGTGCCTGATTTAGGGCTCAATCCTGCACTCTTTAACCAGGCAAAGATCTGATTGATTTATAATTGCAATAAGAGGTGAGTCCCTATAAATAGGGATCATAGATTCCTTAGGATATGTCTATACTGCATCTGGGAGTGAGCCTCTTACCTTGGGTTTGACAGACTTATGGTAGTGGGGTTCACATTAGTGCATTAAAAATAGTTATGTAGTCATTGCTTTGATGTTGAGACCACTGCTGGAGCTTGGGCTTCCAAGCCTGTGGTGAGGTGGGACAAGTGTGTTTAAAAGCCCTACACTTTTAATTGCTGTGTTTTCCTACTAAGGGTTATGGGAAGCTAGCCATGCAGATAAGTCTGGGGAAGAGAGATGATTACGCAGAACACAAAGAAATTGTGTTTCCTAATGTAAACAGATTCTTTTGCATCACAGCAGCCCTGGAAATATAAAATGCTCACTCCTTCAGCTAGTGCAGGGCTTTACCATAATTGCTCATGAAATGTGCAGATACATAAAAACTGTCAGATAGATTCTGTACCTTGTTCCAACCAATTTGAGCTGCTGCCATAAAGTTGCATACCTCCCCCCCCCCCCCCCGCACAAGCCCCAGGGGTACGGGATGTGCTGAAGATTGGAAAAGACAGATAAAGGGATGGCCCATAGTGCATGGCACTACAGAGGTTCTAGGCTGCACTGCAGCCCATAACACACCTCATATAGGCTGCTCTAAGTTAGAGCAGCTTCTAGTGAACCCCAGAATCCAGAAGACTTTATATACCTTGACTTTAGCAAAGCTTTTGATATGGTCTCCCACAGTATTCTTATCAGCAAGTTTAAAAAGTATGGATTGGATGAATGGACTACAAAATGGATAGAGAATTGGCTAGAGCAAAAGAGCTCAATGACTAGTGATCAATGGCTCCATGTCTAGCTGGCAGCCGGTCACAAGTGGAGTGCCTCAGGGGTTGGTCCTGGGGCCGGTTTTGTTCAACATCTTCATTAATGATCTGGAAGAGGAGGTAGATTGCACTCTCAGCAAGTTTTCAGATGACACTAAGATAGGGGGAGTGGTATACCTAGGAAGGGAGGGATAGGATACAGAAGGACCTAAACAAATTGGAGGATTGGTCCAAAAGAAATCTGATGAGGTTCAACAAGGACAAGTGCAGAGTCCTGCACTTAGGACGGAAGAATCCCATGCACAGCTACAGACTGGGGACCAACGAGCGAGGCAGCAGTTCTGCAGAAAAGGATCTGGGGGTTACAGTGGATAAGAAGCTGGATATGAGTCAGCAGTGTGCCCTGGTTGCCAAGAAGGCTAATGGCATATTGGGCTGCATTAGACAGAGTATTGCCAGCAGATCGCAGGAAGTGATTATTCCCCTCTATTCGGCATTGGTGAGGCCACATTTGGAGTATTGTGTCCAGTTTTGGGCCCCCCACTACAAAAGGATGTGGACAAGTTGGAGAGAGTCTAGCGGAGGGCAACAAAAATGATTAGGGGGCTAGAGCACAAGACTTATGAGGAGAGGCTGAAAGAACTAGGCCTGTTTAGTCTGCAGACAAGAAGAATGAGGGGGGGATTTGATAACAGCCTTTAACTACCTGAAAGGGGGTTCCAAGGAGGATGGAGCTAGGCTGTTTTCAGTGGTGGCACATGACAGAACAAGGAGTAACGGTCTCAAGTTGCAGTGGGGGAGGTCTAGGTTGGACATTAGGAAAAAGTTTTTCACTAGGAGAGTGGTGAAACATTGGAATGGGTTATCTAGGGAGGTGATGGCATCTCCATCTTTAGAGGTTTTTAAGCTGAGGCTTGACAAAACCCTCGCTGGGATGATTTAGCTGAGGATAGTCCTGCTTTGGGCAAGGGGTTGGACTAGATGACCTCCTGAGGTCCCTTCCAACTCTAATATTCTATGATTCTAAGACACAGAGCTTGTCTCTGCCCCCTCTGGACTGCTTCTTGGGTTTGCAGGACAGAATTCCATCCCATGGGTGAAATCCTAGCCCCTCTGAAGTAAATGCCAAAACTTCTATGGACTTCGTGGATTTCGGATTTCACCCTCTGGAGGCACTTGAAGTCAGCCATGGAACATATAGATTGGACAGGTATTTTACTAGACTAAGTTGCCTATCCACCATCCATACTACATCAGGTTAGATAGTTTCTACTAGAGATGCCCAGGTGTCTAAAACTCCAGTTCCGAACAGTCCTGAATTTGTGTGGCTTGGAGGTGGAGGTAGGGGTCCAAACCCAGATCTGAATATAAATTTAGTAGTATGCCCATTCCCCAATGCTGAAGTAAATCAAAACTAAAGATCCAAACACTCCCAAACTTTTGGACTCAGTGGGGTTAAAATTCAGGTCAGAATTCTACAGTTTGAGCCTACCCTTAGTTTGGACTTTGAACCATTCCTGAAGGTTCAAATGGATAGTCAAAGGCAATCTGACTTTTATAGCCACTTCCTTTGTCACAGGATCACTTTCTCTGCCTGCGGCACTTCAGATTGTGTTTGACATTGTGCTACTGGTATCAATGGAAAAGGAATAAAAAAAGAACTAAACATATTTGATTTTTTAAGGGTTTATGCTCTTTGGTTTTACATTTGCAATTTTTTCCTGTTTTTTTAAAAGAACCCCTACTGATACATACTTAAGGAAGGAAAAATATACTGCTGCATTAAAATTGTATCAGTTTCTATTATTAATTTCTTTTGTTGTCTGATACTTATAGGCATCTGAGTTTTCTGGAGGCCTCTAAACTCTGTAATCTAGCAGGGAGCTTGGTGTAGGCTGGTTTGCTTCTTTTTCTCTCTATCCAGAGAGATTAGGGGTGACATCCTGTCCCCACTGAAGTCAATGACAAGTCTCTCTTACTTCAGTGGGGCCAGGATTTCACCCAAGAAACACAGATCTGTGTTATAGTACTGAGCTAAGATACCTCCAGCAGAGCTCAAAAGAAGACGACATTGATTTATGCTTATGGGTTTTATTCCACTATCAGATTGGTCAATGATACTAAAATATATGAGAATGTAACAGAAAGGCATGATTATGCCTTTCTGATTCACACTGAATACCATATTAATCAAGAGACAAAGTACCATTCAGGGTGGACAGAATCTGTCCCGAAGTAAGAAGAAATATGGCTTGCTTGTGCAAGTTCTATGAATTTTTTCCCCTTTATTAACCTCACGATGATGTGCATTAAGTAAGGGAAGTCAGGGTTACAGCATATATGAAGAGACACGGAGCATTTCTGGCTTAGGCCTACTTTGGAATTCTGAAGACTGCCTATATGGTGTAGCACAGTGTAATCCAACGATCAGTGTATTTTGTGCACACTCCTTGCCCAAGCACAGAGGATGTAGAATCTGGCTCTCCTTGCCCCAACCCCTGCCGCAGAATCTGGTTCTTTATCTCCAGCTGTAGAGACTTGTGCTTTCAGCTTTAGAGTTCCCTGGTTCCATCCCCGGTGGGTTGACCAAACTAATGACTGTCACAATAGCATGCAAGACCACCTGTAGAGTCAGAGGAAATTGGACCCATCTGACCTATTTCCTCACACCCTCAAGTTTCATAGACTGCAAAATCATGAATCACAAAAGACTCATTTGTGCCTTAGGCAAAGCCTTGGAGACCAAAGGTAGCTCTGGGCTTCCACAGTGTCCTCATTTTTACATCAAGTCAGGAGGTACTTTTTGCACTCTCTTCCCTCTTCTCCATGTCAGGGTCTAGCACAGTCAGACCCCGCAAAAAAAAAGGAAAAGGAAATATGTTACTCTCAAGACATGTTGGATTTTGCTTAAAAATTAAGAATGATTCACAAAATAAATTAAGAAACTTCTCATCCTCCTGAATTTTCATAAGCGTATAAAATTCTTCAGGATCAAGATATCATCCAGTTTAGCCTCCTTTGTATATTATATATATATAAAATATCTAACACTTTTATGATGCTTTTAATCAGTAGATCTCAACAGCCTTTACAAAGGAAGCAAGCATCATTACCCACATTTTACAAACTGGGACACTGAGGCAGAGGGACTTGCCCAAAGCCACCCAGCAGCCGAACTAAGAATACTGCCCAGGTCTCCTCAGTCCCAATCCAGTACTCTATCTACTAGGCCCATCACCTTTGTACGTGTGTATGTCTCTCAATGCTATATAAGTGCTACTGTTGGTATTATTATAAATGGAATTATAAATTATTTGGAAATCGTCACTGGTGCTTTCTTACCAAGGGAGCAATGGAACAAAATTCCAGGATTTAAGAGGAAGGGGAACATCCATACTACATCATAATTTGCATCTATACCCCAAACCTGATTTTAAAAAAGCTCTAAGCATTCTGATCACCACTCTCAATGTACAAAGCTAGTCAATACAACTGGCATCATTATATACATCTTGTTTCAGTGTTATTTGGCCTGATTATTCTGGGACCAAGTTATGGAAATATTAAAAAAAAACCTACCCGAAAATCCCTAAATTCAAAGTAATGTTGAGCCTGATCCAAAGGCTACTGAAATCCAACGGGAGTTTCTCCAATGACTTCAGTGGGCTCTGGAATAGGCCTGTTAAGCATGGCATTAATAAATGTAAAAATTGGCGACTTTAATTGAGAATGAAGTTGAGTATACCAGAACATGTACACATATGGAGGGGCGGATTTTAGGAGTTTTACCATTGACCTCAGTGGGAACAATGTTAGGCCAATGCTGAGTGCTTTTGAAAATTCCACCATGCTATTCATTCCAACTACCTTAACTCTTCTTCATAGAAAAATGGCAGCAGATTTCCATAAAGTCCTGATGCAAAACCTGTTGAAGTCAATGGAAAGATTTTCGTTGTCTTCAAATAGGCTTTGGGTCAGACTCACATTCCTGCTTTTTGACTTTTACATTCAGAAGAGATTATCTTCTCAGTAGTGCCAAGATGGAATTGTTTCTCAGTGCTAGGAAGTCCATACCAAACTCTTTTTCTCAACACAAATATCTTGTATATACTCTTCAAGATTGATCTTTCAACCTGCTCCCCATTTTCTTACGTGTGACTTCTTGGTTCATAATGTACCTTGGCATCTTTTTTCCTCCAATTTATTATTGTATCATTATGTGATATAAAATGCAATACTTTTTTTTAAAACAAGGTTGCAGACTCTACTTCACCATCACTGACAGACAAGATGTCACATATTACTTCTTATTGTCAAGATGTTACTATTTTCTCTTGGTTGCATAACTCACACAAAGTAAAGAAGAGGATTTTGGGGGCTGTATAAAAGGATTCAGTCTCATTATCCTTTTACAAGTGCACTGACAGCAAAATCATTTGTCTCCCTAAAATAAAGTTAAGGTACAGAAGAAATATTTTTTGTTCAAGGAAAACTCAGTATGGGCACAGAATACACATATTTCATTTAATAACTTTACACAAGCAATCTCATTTGCCTCAACATTCACTCTATTGCCATCAATTCAATAACGAACTATCAACATTGCATTACTTTCCTCAGTGTTGTACACATTTTTCCCTGTGCTGTTTTGCTGGATGGGTTAGTTAACATTTATGTGCCTACTTTGCTGCTGATTTTATGAGGATTAAATTCTATTCTTAAAGGCATGAATGTGGCTTCCACTGCCTTGAGAGCTACCCTGATACTTCTAAAAGCAGAATTTACTCCTAGCTAATTTACATAAAACTTAGTTTAAAAGAAGTCTATATTTTAAAAGTGAAATCAGAGCTGAGAACATTGACCAGAGGAACTTCTACCAAACTCACAGAATATAATCAACTGAAAGAACCTCCCAACTAATCATGAGTTAGAGAGACAAGCAACTAATTTAAAATATTAGCCCTGGTGTTAAAAAGCCCTCTCTCATCCTGAATCTCTTCCCTCATTTGGAAAAGATCATAACATTGTGTTTAAAGAGCCAGAACGCAAAGAAATTTCAGTTGCTGTGACTGGAAGCACCAGTTATTTGGTTATTGTGGCTATCAGTATTCGGCACTCCGATAGCAGTGTACAACTAGGAGGAGAAAGCAGAGTAAAGGTTAAACCACCAAGTTTATTTAAGAGGCAAACTAGCTAACTCAAGGCATGCTACAAGGTTCTAAATGGTGGCCATGAGAAACAAGAGTGTAAGGAATTATTCATCTGCAAGAGCACTTGCAATAAAAACACTGCAGATACATCATGTGATGCTCTTCTTAAAATAAAAACGAGAGTCTTGTAGCACTTTAAAGACTAACAAATTTAATTTCTGCAGGCATAAGCTTTTGTGGGCTGTAACCCACTTTGCCAGATGCATAATTTCTTATGCCTACAGAAATTAAATTTGTTAGTCTTTAAAGTGCTACAGGACTCTTGATGTTCTTGCTGTATACAGACTAACACGGCTACCCCTCTGAATCTTTTTAACATGCTTTCCAACAAACTACTCATGAAATTCCCAGCAGTTCCTCTCAGATACCATGTTGTTTCTATGTACTCCATTAAAAAGTTTTTTCTGAAGTTTTACAAATGTATGAAAAAGTGTTATGGTTGATCTGAAGCAAGTTTTTCTAGGTTTATATTAACATCACATGACATACAGAGCAATCTAACAGTCCAACTGCTCTCCCTTGCCTAATTTGCACTTCCTCGGTATCAAGAATAATAAGAAAATATGCAGCATCTGCCACTGAAGTCTTAAAGAAGTAACCACTGCAATCAATGGTTAATTGATTTTTATTGTGGATTACTCCCAAAGTCAATGAGCCCTGAATTCATTATATTAGACAATGATGACAACATAGGCCAGGTTACAAAGAGTGGGCTACATTTTGCCCTCACACCCATACAAATCTATTGAGTTCAACAGGCCCAATTCGGCCCTTGTGTGAGTGATTGCACTTCCACTGGATATAGACTTTGTGGCCACTGGCTATGCATGTAGACCATATTTTACACAGTACTTAAATTTGCTGATCCATTATTTTCTGCATGGTAACTACAGGATTTGAATATTTGAATTGAATATTTTAAGAATGACCAGTAGGATATTTGGACAATTTTTCCAGTTCTGTAAATAGACATTATAGAAAGCTACTTGCTAAATGTCAGTAAAAGCAATAACCACATAAGATCAGAAAGACATACCTTCTCCTCCTCTCTCCCCAATAACATCTTGTAGGTAACTTGGTTAACATTCTCCACCGATCTGGCTTGGGGAAATCAGAATTCAGAATTACGTGTACAAATGTAACCTGGGCTAATGGGTTTGGCAAAGAAAGGGAGCCAAGCTTGTTGTCGGGTAAATGAAAGATGGGAAAGACTGCAATGTGCTCACTTTGCCAAAGATGTTCAAAGGGCAAACTTTAGGGGATGGAAGGTTAACTAGGCCAACTGGAGGGGGGATGAGAATAGGGCAGCTGTCTGGGAGAGAGCAGTTGGACTTAGAACCACCAAGGAGGTTTGCGCCAGTGAATCAGTGCCCTCATCCCCTCAATGCACTCAAGAATCTTTAGGCCTGCAATGACTCATCAGGGTATGTGGGCTCCTCCTCCACATTCCACTCATGTGGAATAAACTGGACTTGTGAATCCTTGGAAATCCACCCTGTGGGTAGTGTTACTTGTGGGATGTATAGTGTTACTGATGTACCCACTGCAAATCAATCTTCCCCTTTATATGTTTCCCCATGTAAATATAGTGTACCTTGATTGTTAGTTCATCCATTACAGAGGTGTTAGAAGAGTATATGTATGAGGTATCCAACATAGGGATGACTACCTGGTAGAGGATAACTGAAGCCACGTAGGGAGGTAAGGTAGGATTCCTGACAACCTTAAACAATCAGGTGGAGGCACTGTCAGTTAGTAGCTAAGAACCCAGGCTGTTGAAACCTACTGCAGCCAAAGCAGAAGGATACTGGGTAAGAACTCCTGTTGATGATTAGTTGCCCTTAGGGTTACGGCAACCCGTAAAACCCGCTAACATTTTTGGAGGTACTGCTGGGATTGTGAAGAGAGTGTCCTCCCTCCCCCCAATCTCTCGTTGGCACTTCAGTTAGTCAGCATGAATAGAGGACAGGTCCTAGAGTGGTCCAAAGGGCATGAAGAAGACTCAGAACAGGCTGTGGTGATGGAAAGTTTTGTCAAGAGTACTTCCAGAGCACAGATTGTACAAGCTGTGACTATAGTAAAGGCCTTGGGAAAGGTCACCTTCCATGGCAGAACCTATCGGAAAAAAGAACAGAGATGGTATGCCTTATGTTCTGGATCCAAGAGGTTTAATGTGCAGATGGTACCCAAGGAAACAACGGTGGATGAAGAGGGGATGCAGTCAAGCTATAGGTACTGTGCCATCATCCCAGGCCCCGCAGCCCACACTTATTGAAAAACAGTGTTGTTTGCCGACAGGGACAAGGCTATTGTGGCTTTCCCGATGTTTAATTCCTTAGGGCTATTAAAAAGACAAAGAACATTCAGTTCACAAGCACAATTCTTGGTTACAATAGAAGAAAAAGCAGCATGAACACCCAATATCAAGCAAAGTGGAAATAGTCACATGGTGTGGAAAGGAAATGAGAGGAGCTGTTCTCGACGGCAGGTCCTACTGATGAGCTGGAGGGCACTCACAGCCTAGGAACTCACCTGAGCCTTTTGTTAATAACACCAACCTTTGAGCTTTGTAAAGCAGAATATCAGCTTTCATTTAAAAAATGTCCCTAGTCCTTTTCTCTGCTCACACAGCCTTGCAGACATACTGTGATGCAAACTGATTGTTGAGATTTAAAGAAATGTGATGCTTGGCTTCAACTTAACAAGGGTAACCCAAAGAATTATCTCATTGACCCTCTCCACAGTCCTCCGGCTCGGCCTGTGTGGAGCTTTATAATTATTGTGGACAGACGTTAATTACAACAGGAAAAAAAAATTTACAACCTGCCCCAAATGCTAGTCAGCTCTGGTTGTTATAATTTTCAGCTCTCACTGGAGCATTCACTGAAAAGGGTACTTCTTTCCTGTGCTTGTAGCTACTGACGGGGGACACAGAGAGTAGAACCAACATCACCCCTACCCACCATCAGTTCCAACAAGACAAGGAAAGAAATGAAGGGCAGAAAATGGGGCGAGGCTAATGGTGCACTGAATAGGACTCCTGTAACTGATGTAACCTTCTTCTTTGTCCCCAGCCTGCAGACTGAAGAGATAGTATCTAGGGCCCTGTTCGCCTTTTAGCTGGACTCGAGGAAACCAACGTCCTCACCAGCACCTGCCACCATGAAGAGACAGGTAGACTCAAAGCAAGTGGACTGATGGAGTCTGGAAGGGGAGAAATGTCTGAAACTGAGGCTGGGTCTACACTGACAGCGGCAAATTCGCCGCCGTCACATCGATTGCTCTGGATCGACTGAGCGGTCTGTAGAGATGTTCTCAGTCAATCCAGGAAGCAACGCAGGAAAACCACTCCCATAAGTGGAGTAGCGCTGCGTCGAAGGGAGCGCTGTTCCCTTTGATGCAGCGCAGTGTGGACGCCGCGCAGAGGAGATGTGCAAAGTCGATGGGAGATACACAAGTGATTGACGTCACTTGCGTATCTCCAGTCGACTGCCGCCGAATCGCCAAGGTAAGTGTAGACCGGGCCTGAATGTTTTTATTGGGCAAAAACAATATTGTGTGTATTTGAGGTGTGTTTCACCCAGGCACTCAGATGGAAACTATTTGAGAGACCCCTTTAAAATTCTGACAGTAAATCACAGCTACTGAGTTAAAAACCATGAGTACAACAAGTCAATCTAACTTTACAGGTTCCAGGGTAAATACCACACAGATCCCAGTATACAATGCAGAGTTGCTCACCAGGGTGTTAAAAATTTGTCCTGGACTACAAAGATTGACACTCCTTATGGCCAACAAGAGTTTCTTTCATTGAGATTTCTTTCTCTGATAGTCATGGTCTTCATCCACCTACCCTTATCTCATCTTCAGTAACTCTTGCTATTACTCTTTCTGAAAATTTCCCTCTTCCTCTAAAAATTAAGGAACTGAAACACAGCTACAAAGCTTTCCAGAAAGCAGGTGTGGAAACAATTTTCAGGGAGAGGCTCTAATTTTTTCCCCTCAGTTCTTGGCTGGAAATAGAAGCAACATAATGTATACAAACACACTTCACATGCTATAGTTACTAAGTTCACTATCGGACTACAGTGGCACAACATGATGAATGCAAGCTAGTTATTATTATAACCACAGATTAATGTTTCCTGTACTTGATTTCACCATTTAAAACTCATACAAATTGATAGTCTTAAATACTTTAAAACAGTGGATAGAAATAAACATTAGATGTTGGAGTAGGAATGCATTTCTAGAGCTACACAAACCGAGCAGATATCACTACATAAAAGAAGACTGCTATATTCAAATTAGTAGAAAGCCTGGATTCTAACTATCCACAGACTCCAGAATCAGTGGGACATTTGGTAGAAAGAAATATGTACTGACAACACAGCTTTATTTAATCCTTGTGTCAAGGGCAGGCAGAGATCACTGGAGGAATTTTCTCATAAATAAAAGGAGCTGTGTTTTAACCTCCTCCCCTGATTCCAGACCAGGTATACCTCATTATATAAATTTGTTGTTGTTCTGAGAGTCTCGGAGATTACACAAGAGCCTCGTGGAAAAGTAAAAGCATCATAGAAAGAAATAGCAGTAGAGGCAGCAAATGCTGGTAGGTATTTCCTTGCGCTACAGCTCAGAGAGAGATTTAACTTTTTCCTATCATGACAGCAGGATTGGTTTAGGCAAATTCTGTCCATCTTTTATACTGATTAAAGGACATTTATGTTGTTATATGTCTACAGATGTCAAGGAGGAGCCATTGGCACATATTGGGAAGCAAGGATATGGCATATATTGGGAAGCAAGGGTCATGGTTGGACAATGCTGAAAAAAATTATGATTGCCTATAAGAGTTACTCTGGAATTTACTAATGTAAATTCTGAGCTTAACTCTGATCTAATACTTGTGTAAATCAAGACTAACTCCATTGAAGTCAACAGAGTTATACCAGGGTAAAAACTATTTGAGATCAGAAAAAGGCACACAGGGATGGATCCAGAATCTGCTCTGAGTTACTCCCCTTGCACCTCAGTGACTTCCACTGACTCCTAGTTATTCCCGTGGGATACCTTATGTGATTCTTCTTTTTCCTTGAATTCATAATATAGTCCATTCAAGGCATTTATCAGGCTTGAGCTTTCTCCACCAAAGCCTCTCTCCCATTTCTCACCAGCTTTTTCTATTCCACCTAATAACACACTCAATTACCTGCCTCAACTTCCCTATACTTATTCCCAATGCCACTTGCACTATATGCTGATAGCAGCAACACTCCTTCAAGGGTAAATCTTTGTGTTGGTATCTGTCATCCTGAACTAGTGTGGGATGATGTGAGATGGCACCTATAGAATCCCGTTTGCTCTTAAAATGGTTTTATTGAACATGAGCCATTGAAATAATCTGGTTCCACAAAATTTCTAACACTAAAGTTTTATTGCAGAAGTTTTCTTCACAGTCAACTACAACTGCTACTACTAAACTTTAGCTCTTATGTGAGTATTTCATTCATAGGTCTCAATGCCTGGTGAAGAAGATTGAAAAACTGAGGCACAGAAAGGCTAAATGACTTGCCCAGGGCCACATAAACAGATCAAGGGCAGAGCCAGGAATATAATACACATCTCTTGACACCTTGTGCCATATCCACTAGACCTCATGCCTCCTAAGGGAATGGAAAGATACTATGGGCCTACTCTTGCACCTATTGAGATCAATATAAAAACTCTCACTAATTTCAGTGGAGCTGGATCATACCCTAAAATACATAAATTAACTGGAAAAAGCTTAAAATCAAGCCTTTTACAAACATATATATATTTTTATCAGGATAATCATTGTATTTGTGCTGCAATCTTTATTCATTCAGTATTTCCAAGCCTAAAGTTGAGTCGAGACAATTCTTTTCTAATGTTCATATTATGAAGGAAGATTTTCATTCCATTACTTAAATTTAAATAAGCTTAAAAAGATGACAGCTGGAGAACTCTAGGTTCCCCCACCGCCTATATTCTAGGTGTGCAAAAGCAGTTAAAATGCTTGACTATTTTGGAAAATACAGAAATATTCTTTTATTTAAAAGAAATAAAAATAAACTAAACAGGACCAAATTCACGAGCTATTCTGATAAAAAAAATAACATATGTGGGAAAGGGTGATTTGCTTGACATCGCACCTGTAATCCAATTACCCATAAATATTATGCCATGTCACATTGCATTTGAGATGTTGCTGTCAGAAAGTTATACATAAGCTCTGTGGTTCTACTCAATTTGGCTTCATTTTTACTGATTTTGTCTGAGTCATTTCTACCAAACAGTGGTAAAATACAGAAGTTGGCAATTCAATTTCATTCAGCATTTCAGGATGGAAAGAGCAGATAAGCTTTGCTTGTTCATGTCAGTGATAATATTCAGTACAGCCTAAATCTAATTTGATGGGTTCACTACTGCTCTCTCGTTATATTGTCATTTCCGAACCTCAATCTCCCCCCACTGCAAAAGTTTCTTATGTGCTTAACAAATGACAGAATGCTATCTCCCCTATTAAATATATCCTAGTTTAAAACAATCCTTCCTCTTTGTGTTTAAGGAAAGGTTAGATTACTTTTCAGGTCCTGGTTGCTGGACACCGTCTCTGATGACCTCATTGTAGTCACAGATGTTTACTGCACTTTAGGAGATCTGAGTAAAACAGAACAGCAAACTAGGCCAGCTTGCGGTAAGGCTGTTGCCCACAATTCATGGAAAAATGCTGGATAGTTCCCACTAGGTTCTGGTCGGCTAGGAAACGGCAACTTATTAATCTTGTGTCAGAGGGCCAGCTGCAACCGTGGCAGTTACCATATTTCACCACCAACTCCATGTCTGGACAGCCATTGTCTTTTTTATGAAAAACTCTACAAATCAGCTGCTTTTTTCGCCCCTCTACGTGCAGAAATTGAGCTGGGGGGCTGAGGTAGTTCTGGTGCATCATCCATACTGTGGTCAGGTTTACTAATTCAGAGAGGCTGCTTAGTTTCCAACTTTAATGATATTCCCTCAGCATATCACTATGGTTGCCTGGCGACCGGATTTGAGCTAGGCCTCTCATTTGATTCCCACACATCAGACCTGAAAAGCACTTTTTTTCCTCCCTCAGCTTTTGATTCTGCCTCCTCTGAAACCCTTCCCCCTGTGGTGTCAGTATGGGTGGGCAGAACAGTGGTAGAATAAGGCCAGGGGTGAAGGGCGGCCTGTAGGCTAGTGGTCACACATCAAGGCCTGAAAACAAAGCCTCCAAGAACCCTTCCTGACAAACACAGATTCCCTTCAGAGAAAGCAAATTTGGTCTTCCCTTCATAGTGTGGGTGTCATTTTAAGACTTTTCTTAGATACTTTATTAAATTTGATGCTTTCCATTGTTTTTCATGCCATTTCTTACAAAAGGCTTCCTATTATCAACAAGTTGCTATTGGAGTAAGCAAACAGGTTGTGAAGACCTGAAATAATCTAATAAACACCGGACTTGCATGCTTTATGTACCCATGTCTTTATAGGTTACAGAGTTTGTTTGAATAAACAATTTTCTGCTTCGGTTTGCTTAGTCTCAAATAAAGCACTCCCTTTAAAAAAAAATTGTGCCAAGAAAACATATGCAAACATTAAATATGTTGCCTACCACATATATTTGCCCTTTTCCCAGTAGCTTGTTTTAATATAAATAATATATATTTAAAATATTATGTCAATTTACTATTTATAGGGCCAGATCCCCAACTGGTGAAAATCAGCACCGCTTCAGTGACTTCTTTATCCTTCTTTCAGCAATAATTAGAAATCTTTACAAAGTTAATGGATCGACTTCAAAGGAACTCAATTTAAACCAGCTAAGGATCTGCCCCTGACTCTATAGTATACTGTGGTAAACAGTGTTATTAGCCAGAACAACTATACTTTTAAAACCAAAAAGCTACATATAAATCAAAAGCCAGACTGATCTCAGTAAGTAAAGGGCATACCAGGTTAAGAGTAAAGTAGGTCATAAGAGAAAATGAGAGTCATCATCATGGGTCTATTTAATAAATCACATGTAACATTTTAAAAATGGTTTATACTGAGGGAAATGCGAGTAACAGTGTGGTTTGCTTTAGGCTTAATAGCAGCATTATGGAAATACAATTTAAATACAGTGCTCCTCTGTTGAAGCATCACAGGCAAATGTTTGCATTAGTTTATCATGTCTACTTGAGGTGTATTTCAAAATACATTGAAGGAGTCTGAAAATTCAGGAATTTTTAAATATAAAAAACTGTTTAAAACTCTATTATCCTTCTTCCATTAAAGTTCATGATAAAACTCAAATCAATTTTAGTGAGAGTAGGATCAAACCCTCAGAGCATATACTGTATCAAAATTGCCAACTGTTCCACAAGTTGATCATGTGTCTTGTGATATTTAGTGTTTTTCTCAAAGCCCAACTCCTGAAGTCATGTAGGTACATGAAAACCTTAGCTCTCCTTTACAAATAAAGTTTCTAGTTCACATGTTTGTGAAGAAAAGCTGGAAAATGTGAATAGAACTCCCTCCGTCCCCAATAAAACAACAAAACAAAAGTGAAAAAACCTACGTGCCAACAAAAATATCACTAATATTATTTTTTTTAAATCACATGATTTTTAAACCAATCTCATGATTCTGGGGGGAACCTGACTCATGATTTTTGAATGCTTGAGGCTGGCAATACTGTATATCTGTAATGGACTAGATTCTGCCTTGGATTGCCTCTGTCACAACCCAGGGTGAAAGTCTACTGGTAGCAGAAAGGCTGCCCAGAGGCAGTGTGTGATGTCAGAAGGCGCACACAACGGCTGATGTGCTAGGGGCCTCACAGCCATGCAATACTATCCCAGATGTGTGGTTGTGGCTGGGGAGTTTCTGTGGTCAAGGGTATCCTCCAAGGAGCCCAGTCTACAAGATAAAAGTTGGCCTCCTCTGGAGGATACTTCATGGTGGACGTTGATGTTAATACAACCTACCTTCCCCCATTTGGTGTAATGGCTCCCCCTGCTGCAGGAGTAAACTATGTCTCAAATACACATTGAGCCAAGCTGTGCTCTCAGTTACACTAGTGTAAACTAAGCCATTCACGAGTTACCTCACATTTATAATAATTGAATGAAACAGAATTCTGCACAGCATATAATGTATTGTATATCAAGGGAAATGCAAATAAAAGAACAACATATTGGAGCTCCCCAGTAGGTTTCTTTTATAGTGCTCCACTTATAGTTAAATACAGTTCAAATGCACCTTATGAAATTGATTTTCATACAGATACAGAAAGGATATATATGTTGCTCCTATTATCACATGCAAACACACTGTAGGGGGAACAGTCCCCTAAGTCAACACTAGAGCTGAAAGTAAGATTCTTAACCTTCAGTCACCCTCACTGAACCTAGAGCAGACCAAGTTCCTTACCCTTTTCTCAGCAACAAAAGTCTTCCCAAAGTTAACCAATTACCACTAAGACAGTTTTTCAAAATCAATCATTTTCAGTAGCTGTTATCACTGAAGATCCACTACCTGCTTCAATGTTTTCTACTTACTTATTAAGCTGTTAAGGAAGGTGTTTTCATACAGTACACTTCTGATATATTAAAAAAGAATGTTTCCAGATTAGTGTTCAAGCTTCATTCTTCTTTTTGCTGAAAGTTTTAATTAATACATTAAACACATTGTAGCTATGCAGATGGGTAAAAAAGATATCTATTTATACATTCTATTGATTCACTTATTCTAATGTTTAGTGGCATTGCACTATACACGCACCAAGAACAGCATGCCCTTTGAGAATCGTTTCCATATTGTTGAGTCTAAATTGAAATGCCAAAATAAAAGAAAAAACACCTGCAAAAATGGGATGAGTGCCATGGCAAACTTCCCCTACTGTAGGTGTTTGCAATAAAGTAAGGTAAACATACAGTACTGTATTTCTTCAGGGTTTTTTTTAGTGCACTATGGAAACAGGATTGCCCTGGAGTTGGCTCAGAATATTCATCTTTTCAACCCCGCACAGAGCAAAAAATCACTCACGCAATCACGGCTTCATGAGGGAGACAGGGAGCACGTAATAATTATTTTCCATTTACTGTCTATAAAGACTTTCATATGTCCAAAAAAAAATTTAAAAAAAGGAGGGGAGGGGATTTTCAACATCTTCAAGCGGTAGGAATCTTGTTTTATTTTGTTTTGTTTTGTTTTTTTACAGAAGGGTAAACTGACCTCAGAGAAGTTAAAACTTCAAATCCACTCAGTTGGTTATTTATTTATCTTTTTTAAAGGAGTCAGAAGTAGGGTCAAACACAGCTATCCATGATCCTCCTCTGACATTTCTTGTGGTTTTACAATCAGTTTAAAAAAACTTTTTTTCTCTTCCCTGCTATAGGAGAGATCCACACAAATGAGGGAAAACCCACTGATGCTAGAGGGGAAACAGTGAAACTGACTATACACAAAGTGCTATCAAAATGCACAAAGTAAGGGAACTGGAAATATGCAAAATGTTTATCCTTTCTAATGTCTTTTACTTATCATAATCTTTACTGTTCCTGTAACCATAGTAGGTTAAAAAAAATTTGGACACAAGTATAATTTGTAGGTTGATGGTAACACTGAGTGACTTAAGTAACATAATGCCTGGTCCAACACCCATTCATTTAGGATCAGACCAATAAAAAAAAAAAACAGAAACAGAACCAAGAATAGAACCTATAAATTCTGGCTCACAATTCACCTTTCCCTATGCACTCATTTCGGCCCAGTTAGCTATATACAACCCTTGTAATTATTGTGAAATATCTAGTTACACATTTATTTTTTAGAAGCTGTATAAATCACAAATTTGTCCATTTGAAGATAGAGCTAATGACAAAATACATTTTTGGTTAAATTTAATTTTCACTGGTTTGTGGATATTTTAAGCTCTTATTGTAATTAATGTATGTATTCAAGTATCAGACACCTGGAGATGTGAACGTATCGCATTGTCTTACCATTAATTTTTCTGACTCCCTTTTTTCTTTTCCCAGCTTTGTGTTCATTCCCATTTTGTGCAAGATAATTTACCTAGCTGTCACTAAAACTTCCTTTAGTCTGGAGCAGAAAAATTATGTTCATATAACTTTAAATGTGTAATTCAAATCCACTAAAATAAGTGTGACCCAGTATGGTGCTCTGTCCCCCGCTAATGGCTGGAACATAGAGATTACTGAGTCTACTACAGCCACAAGATAACAGATCTAGTCTTTTAGTCCAGGCCATAAGGTGGCTCATGCTTTTAGATCCTGATGGTCTCAGGCTAAATCCCTGCTGCTGACAAATCCATCCAGGGGCACTGTGTTATGCGAGAAATATTTCTTAACACTCAGAAAGCACTCCAGGTCAAAATTCTAAATGAGATACTGTATTCCTCTTTAGGAGCCTATGCCAATACTAAGTAAAGTCATTGCAGTTTTTCCATGGACTTTAATGGGGCTTTTGATCAAGTCCTAGGTGCTCAACAATTAAGGGCTCCTAATCCTCTTTCTGCTGCAACTATGGAGCTCACAGAATGGTTGGCACCCACTCTGATGAGCAGCTGTTTCTCCTTTGGAGCCCTCTGCTGGAATGTGTGGTATACAATCTGGGAGGTTGAAGTAGCTGCCCAGGCATAAATCCTTCATCTGGAAGTGCTACTCAATTGAGATCTATGGACTGGTGCATAGAGTTGAAATGAAGACAATTAAATCAAAGTGAAATAATTTTATCACAATTATCAGAGTGGAGCATCACATTGTCATAAACTGAAATATCACAACTCTGCAAGAAGCTAAAATATTGAAAGAAAAAAAAAAAAAAAAAAACTCTGACGCAGCCTAAATAAAACAAACACACAAACAAAAAAATTCAACACAATACTTGAAATCTCCTGGGAAAAGCCATTTTCTTCTAACTTCCAGAAGCAAAAGGGTTTGGATAAGTGTGGAATGCTTTTGATAAGCCTCCAAAAATGTTGGAAGCAAATGTTTTGAAGTGATTCCATAATAAAATACCAATAAAACTTACACAGAACCATGCAACCACAGATCTGAAAGTGCTTGAACAATATGATTGCAGTCTCACTAGAGCTCATTTTACAGATGATGATGAAGTGACTTGCCCAAGATGACATGGGAAGCCTGTGTCAGAGCTAGGAATAGCCCTCAAATTTTCCAGTCCTGTCCCTAAACAACAAGACCAGCTTTTCTCTCATGATTCATTAAAAGACATTTAGGCTGTAAAGTGCAGTGTTAGCTAACTCTTCCCCCGTTTAGGACAAACCCATGGGAAGGGAAAAATTACACACACACGTGTGCACGGTGATCCCTCGCTCTCATGCATTTAAATCAGCTCTGTTGTATTATGCTGGATTTTAAAAGGAACGCTTTAGTCAGCCATTTTTTGTATACAATTCCTGCTATGCATTCACAGCATCCGTGCTCAGAAGGGACTATGAGAACCATCTATTTTTGTGTAGTATGGCTTTAGAATGCAGAATGAAAGTACTGACACGCAGCCCAGTCTTGATCTCCTTAGTCAGACAAAAATTCTCGCTGAAGTCAATGGGAATTTCATCGGACTAAGGTATACACAGGATTAGGCCCAAAGTGTCATTACAAAATGAAGATGATCCACTGTTTAAAGGGAACCTCAATGAGTCATTAAAAAAAAAACACAAAACATTTGAAAGCCATACAGAAATAAGATTTCCTAGTAAAAGTCTTTTACAAGTGAGGCAAAGATGTGATATTTTTCAAAAGATGTGGCAGAGGGGGAATAAATGAAAGCCTGAATCGCATATTTGTCAGGGGATTTTACCCTTTCTAGAGACAAAATTAATTTCCCCAAATATTTGGCCTCTCTCAAAGCCCACATAAAGATCTCTAAGCTGAATTGCTAAATATACTACATAGGAAACAATTTAACTGGAAAGCAAATGAACAGGATACAATATGCTAGGGGATAGAAGTGGGTTATTTAATGTAAGACAGACACATTTCCTGTTATCTCTTACACAGAATTTACATAACCACTAAAGGGCTGACAGCATCTAGACAAAGCCCTGAGATTGCGGAGATTACTGTGCACAGAAGAGATTTAGATCCTATGCCCATGCTCTGTGCCCTTTGGTGACAGAACCAGTATGTTTCTGTTGTGTGAGTGGGAGAGGGAACAGACATAGGGAAACAGTGTGTCCTAGTGGCTAGAAACTCAGGAGACCTAGGTTCTATTCCTGGCTCTGCCACTGACCTGCTGGGTGACTTGTGTAAGTCACTTCATCTTTGTGCCTCAGTTTCCCATCTGTAAAATGCGGGTAATGATACTGAGCTCCTTCGTAAAGCACTTTGAGATCTATAGATGAAAAACACCACATAAGGGTTAGGTATTATTATTATGGGGTTGTGAGCAGGGGGCGCACACACCCATATCTAAAACACAGCTCCACAGAAGTTCCCTTGTGTTCCTGGGGGATGGGGTTGGTCAGAATATGGGAAAATCAGTGGCTAGGCTATTTCATGACTCTTTCCCCTATGGAGATGATATGTTAGGACCTCAGTAGCTACTGGCACCTGAGGAAGAGGATTCTCTTCTTCCTATTACAGACAGGCTCTTATACCATGCTTCTCTAGCTCCTCAGGCTAGATGCCAGGAGGAGTGTTTAGGCCTTAACGCACATTCTGTTGGCATCTTATGTTAGCCAGTTATTGGAAAGAAGCATTGGTGCACATCACAGGTGCAGCTGAGGTAAGCATCCCTTTGAAACCTACAATCTGTCAGCTGCAAAGAAGACACACTACTCCCAAAGAAGAACACAACTGCAAATTAATTGCCCTCTTATGGAAATCCCAAGCTCAGCAAATATCTCATTAAATTGTATACAAGAAACAGCTCTGGAGAACGCTTGCTGTAATTCATGAGGGCAACAAGCAACTTCAGATTTAGACAGAGTCTACCTATCTAAGCTCCCTAGGGCAGTGTTTCCCAACCAGTGTGCCATGGCACACTGGTGTGCGTCACGTCTAGCAGGTGTGCCACAGAATTTCTCGAAAAACTACTTGAATTCTGAGTTGGCTCATGAATATTTATGAGTTCATTTGGAGACTATATGGTGGTGTGCCTCAAAATAATTAAATGGTATCAAGGTGTGTCATGGCAGAGAAAAGTCTGGGAACCACTGCCCGAGGGAGACAAACCTCATCAAAACAAAGTCCTGAACAGTAAAAAAAATAAATACATTTTAAAAAAATAGGCAACTTCATAAATATTATGAGCAAATTAACAGATTAAGACTTTGATGCTACAAGGAGCAGCGCACTGATCCAGCAAAGAGTTTAAGCACATGCTTAACTAAGCATATGAGTAGTCCCCACTCCTGCCTACTACATTGTGCCCCTTGCTGGATCAGCCGCTAAATGCAAAAGGCTCATGTAAGAGAGAGATACATATGTATCACCTCTTTTCTTTTACTATGATGTGTGTGAAGTACTGATTCATTATATAAGCCTGTTTTATAAGAGTTTTGTTAGTGACTTGAAGAGAAATAACACGGAGTCACCTATTGTGAATTAGTTGCTGCTAAAATTATGATGGAATTCTTTTTTTAATAAAAACACCTTAAAAATTACTGAAAGGCTATTTGATGGGATCTGCTTTTATCACCACCACATCTCAGCCATGTATTTGAAAATGACTCGTTCCTCATTAGGAATAACAAGGTTGTACAAGTCTGCTTTCAAAAATCAAGTTTGTTTGTCTTTTATAAAAAAGAGAGAGAGAGAGAACTACGATTAAACTGTCATTTCATTTTATACACTGCTATCATTTCAAAAATTAAGCACTGATTTAAAAATGGTATCTAAACATTACTAGGCCAGATCCTCAGTTGCTGGAGGTCAGCTTTGTTCCAAATACTGCAACGGAGCTTCACTGATTTACAACTGAACGTCCAGTCCATGATTCGTACTGTAGTATGCTATCTATCTAGGTATTTCTTTATATGGCTTCCACACTGAAATACTTGTACACACCAAGTATAAATCGGCCAAAGAAATTTGCCTGGTCTAGTTCTAAACTAATCTCAACTATAGCCAGAGATGCAGCCACAGACCCTTAACTTGGAGGCCCATGCTAGCAGGCCTAACTACAATGCTGAGTGTTTCCTCTGTTCTACCCATGCAGCTCTACCTCAAAATGCCGATGAACTGATGTAAGCATTTGAAATGAGCTTGCTCAGGAGTGCCCAGATTAGTTGTGTTGCCAGGCTCTAGCCACTCTAACCCCCTTTTCCACTTCAGTGGGCTGAGCTTTTTGACACTTTGAAAAGCACCATTTAAAATTAATTAAAGCTTCTTATTTTGCACCCAATCTCACTACTATCGACTCTATTTATTACGTTTTATGGCGGGGGGAGGGGGATGTAGCGAGGGCAGAAGTGTTTCAAGTCAGTGATGTGTTCTATGTTGTGTTACCAAAGCTAGGAGATAGTTGCAGAGTAAACTGGATGTGAATTGTGTTTCTACAAATTGCACTTAGTCTATAGAGTACTCCACTCTTGTACTGAAATCCACAGGTTACACTAAAAGGCAAGGATGATGTTCTACTGATAGCTTCTTAAGGAGGCATTTTTTATTATTGCAGATGGTGAATAAAGTTTGTATTTGTAGTATAAGCTGTGGGAATTCTTCAAAATCATCTCCATTAACTATTACAAGATAGTTTAACACATGTATAATCAGGCAAAGTCTTTTCCAGTCTATTGGCTTCAGCTGATTTATGAATAATTTCTTTTAACAGCTGGAGGCAAACATTTTCTTTCATTGCTCTTTTCAGAAAGTTATCTTTGCCAATCTGCTAAAGACAATAAAAGGAACCTAATGATTCTTTTAGCTGCATGTTTGAATTGTAGCGCCCAAGTCAGTGTAACAGTCGTGTCAATCTGTATATGCAAAATTTTATTAGAGGGAGATCACAACAGTGAACTAATCTAGCACATGAAGTGTTCTTCAACACTTCATATTTGGCAAACATCAAATTTCTGAACTATCCACCAAAATGTAAATAGGATACTTGATATTCAAACTAACAGCGGGATGTCCCATACAAAGTAGTGCTCTTTAAACATTAGGCATTGATTGGGTCTGCACTCTGTACTTAATATGGTATCTTGAAATGTGATGTTGACAAACACTGAGCAACAAAAGTGTAACAGTACGAGCCAAGCAGAGTGGTATAAAAGCAAAAGTTAGATGTGCATACCTTATTCAGAGTGCAGTAGTATGAAACCAAATGTAGCCACTGTATTCATGATCCAGCAAGTTCAGAGGATGCCCCGTTAGTCAAAACAATTAGTCTGACACATCATTACTCATACTGAAACAGCTTCACTTCATGTTATTTTAGGCAGGGCGGTAGCATAGTAGGCTCTTCACAGAGTTTCATAGCAAAATGCTCTCTCAGTTTTGAATACAATTGCACAGTTGTTGATCCTCCCCCCAAAACAAATGAAAGGTATTTTTTATCCCAAGCTTGGGGTACGCACATAGAAGATCACTGAAGTATAAATACAAGCCCTCATTTTCTTACTTCCAATTCTGACACCTTTATTTCTGTTGAGTAGTCCCATTCATGGCAAAGGACTATCAGAAAGTAAGGTACTACTCATTTGGAAAAAGTGTGGCAAAATCTAGCCCTAAATCTGATCAGTTTTAGTTGTTCTGTCATATGTTTTCAACTTTAACAAAAGACAATTACATCTTTGTGCCAATCCCCTTTTGGCTGCATGGGACAAAGGAAAATATATTGTACACATATCTATTTCCTTTGGAGGTTTAATTATCCCTGTGAAATTTCTTTACCAGGAAAGCATTTCTTCAACCGGAAAAGTAAACAAATGTATTTTTCTACTCTCTTGAAATAATTGGATATATGCTTTTATTTACAATTGTTACAAAAATCTTTCTCCTAAACATCCTACAAATGAAAATTTCCTTGCACTGGTTGTACCCAAATCTCTAGTGTTTTGTACCTTGTACAACCCAATATAAAGGGGATATAAAATGTTACCAGATCAGAATGGCACAGATTTATACCCACTTTGTACCAGGGTAAATGAGTATTCAAGCTTCAGGGCAACAGAGAATCAGGCCTTTTGTACTGCAGTACAAGAAGTGATATACTTGCCACAAACACAAATCTGCTCATATAGGGCCTGTGCCATCTCCCATTGAAACCAGGGAGTCCTGCCATAGAGCTCAATGGAAATTGGATCAGTCTTCTAAGCTATATTTTCATTTGGGGCGTGATTGTGCTAAGTGATCTCAACTGAGGTTAATGGGAGTTCAGGCGCTTAGCACATTGTTTAACTGGGCCCTTGAATTGTTTCTGTTGCTTGACTGGGTGATTTGGATAACAAACCGACAGCAGAAGATTCAAACGACATCTCTCAAAAATGAGAAATTCCTAATTAGCATTGTGCTTGGTTAGATACAAAGGAATTGCCGTACCCTATGAAATCTACGGTCCTTCCACTCTTGCATCCGGTCTCTGACAATTATGCTAAATTCTTCCAGGCAATGTCTGGTTTTTGTGTCAGTGCTGATCATACTGTTGGCCCCTCAATAATTGTTCAAAATGTGCATTCAGCAAACACTCAAGCATTAAAGCTCAACATTTGCTTTTTGGGAGTACTTGTGCGGGTTTATTTGCTAGGATATTCATGGAGTGTGAAAACAGAGGGACCCACGGTGGCGTCAAAATGAGTTCATTTTATAAAAACTAAAATTCACACAGTTTTTGTGCTTTGCATCCTGCTCTGGGAAGATGCATTTATTGGTATCCTTGATTTACTGAGATATGTAAATCCATTTCTTTAGTGCTAATCCTAATACCATGGGATAGATCCCACAGTTCTAATCAGGTCAAACTTCTGTTGATTTCAGTGGAACTTTGGGGTGCACATAGAATGCAAGTTTGGGCTCTAAGCAAGGAATACAGTATTTTTCTTCAAACTCAGTCCTACAAACTCTTACTCCCATAAAGCCAATGGGACTATTCGAGTGAAGGACTGCCCAGTTGAATGAGGATTTTCTCTGTCTGATTAAAAATATCTGAAGCAAACCAATCGTTCAGAATCCATGATCCTCAAACCCAATTATTAAATAAAAATATTTTAGCTTCATTTGTATAACAGTTCAAAATTGGCATTTTTATTTTTAGGAATTAACTATGCTAAACAAAACAAAGAAAATATCTAACAATCAATGAGCTATTTTCTATCACAACTGACAAAGTCTATGATTCTCTGCTACTGATTTCTGAGCAACTTCTCCTGCACGGAGGCCGGTGTTTAAGTTGTAGGCTAGCTCGAATACGTAACCGATCTGTTTATAAATCCTAAATTGCTTGTTGCATTCTACTGACATGACAATTTTTTTTCTCCCCCTCCCTCCCCCCGCATGCTCACATGGAATAGCACAAACAAATGTTTAAAGAAAAAGCAAAAACATCATCAGAGCACATTCTCTTTTTTTGTCAGAATGGACTCAACAAAGGAGTAATCCCTTGTTGAGAGTTCTCTCTCTCTCTTTCTTTCTTTTTTCCTTTGCTTAAAAGACTTTGAACATTTGCTTCCCTTGTTTTCCTAAACAAGTCTTTGAAAAACATCAATTCATTCTGCGGGCTTTAGGAAGTTTACTGATCCTATCGGCTTAATAGCACACAGCTACATTCAAAAGAAGGCACTAGTGTTCTTGACTATTATTTCCTTTCTTAAAGCATGGCAAAGACATCAGGCACTCTAACGCGTCCTTAGCAAGTGACTAAGATAAAATAACTAGATAGTCAGGAATTATTAGGATCAATTAGTATTTTTTTCACCCCAATGCTACATTTTACTTATTTATTTACATCATCACAAGGAAATGATTGCTCGACATCCAGCTGGGCCTTCAGTTGTGCAGTGAAAGTGAAATCCTCTCAAGAGCTGATACAACAATTACGCACAGGGCCCAATCCTGCTCCAACTGAAGCCAATGGGAGTTCCTTAGTAAGGAGAATTTGCCCCTACAAGAAGAGAGGCCATGTCTAAACTAGGGAGTTTACAATGACACTGCTGTAAGATCTCTCATTTAACCGCTCTGTGCCAACAGGAGAGGACTCGCCCGTCAGCATAATAAACCACCTCCAGGAGTGGCACTACGTCAGAGGGAGAAGCTCTTCTACTGATATAGTGCTGTCCACACCAGCGCTTCTATCGGTTTAACTTCTGTTGCTCAGGGGTGGGTTTTTTTCATACTCCTGAGTGACATAAGTTCTACCAACAAAAGTGGTAGTGCAGACATAGCAAAGTGTATCACAGCAAAACCTTTCAGGATCTTAGAAACTGGAAGATCTGGTCCCCATATTTTTGGATTCAACATTAATAATGGAGTCTGGTTCTCTCCTGTTAGTGGTGATGAATAGTTTGTGTGTGTGCTGGGAAGCAGGCATAGCATTTCTCTATTTCTTTCAAGAATTTAAGGGCCATAACCTTACTCCGAGTTGCACCTAACTCCAGAAGTAGTCCCATTGACTTCCATGGGGCTATTCCCTGAGTAAGGTTCTATGGGACTTGTGGAATGAGAGATATCAGATTATGGCCCTTCCTTATTTTGATTTTATGAATCTGGAAAAGTCCTCAAAAGCTTGAAAAGAGGATTGGCTTCCAGTGAGATTGGATTGATGTGGCAGGTGAGTTGTCAGAGCTTTTGTTCATGTGCTAAACTACGACAAACCTGCCTAGCAAGATGCTGAGGTGCAGCTGTTTATGAGTAAGACAAGACAAAACAAAACAAAACAAAGAAAAACCCTCACCTACATCAGTGAGTGAGGTTCTGTTCCCCAGCAAAAGGAAAGGATCCCAATTTCTGTTGATTAATCTAGCAGTCAGAAACAGCCATTGATATTAAAGAGCTACAGTGAATGGTTAGGCCAAGTGGGGGAGGAAAAATCCATCAACCAGTTTCTTAATGAGACAGTAGAAGAACAAAGAGGGAAGGGGGGAACCCCAAGGAATATGTCTGTGTTCGCTCACTTTGGGCCAGATTCTGATCTCACTTTTATATTGGTGGAATGCTATCAACTTCAATGGAATTATGCCTGATTTCAATGGGTGTAAACAGACTCAGGATCAGGCCATATGGAAACAGTGAGGTAGCACAATCAATGAAGATTTACGAAGAGTCAGATTCTGCCACACTTCCGCACGCTGAGCATCCCTTTAACTCCTCCACTAGCTCCTGATTTCAGTGAGATGGCTGCAGAAGTGAGGGGCTACTCACCAAGAGCAAGCCTGGAAGAAACTGGCCCTATATGAACTAAAATGGTGTAAGCCCTTTTAGATAATAAGGGGTAATAAAAAGGCCAGAGAGTACCCCTTTCCCAGAAAAAGAATAATTCATTTAATATAAAGGTCAGGATATTTTAATGGAGGCAAGTTATTTTCTGTGACCGGATCTTGACCTTCTCTTCGTCGTGCACAGTTCCCTGGGAAATGTAGCATAGGCCCATAATCAGCACTTCTCTCTGGCCCCGATTCAGTAAACATCCCTGTTCAGCAAAAGCATTTGAGCATGTGAAACACTGAGGTCAACGGGAGTTAAGCAAGTGCTTTGTTCACTATGTGTGGAATTAAGCATTTCCCTAAATCATTTCCTAAATTGGGGCACTGTGCAGTGGGACCTAACCTCAGGGAGCACTCAGGAACTTTAGATGCTTTAACTTTAACACTGTGGGCTCCCAATCGCTTTTCAATTACATTTTTAATATGCCTTTATGAACTTATCTGCTACTTCCCATAAGCCCTGACTCCGCATATCACTTAGCACAAGCTTAAAATTAAGCATGTGCTTAAGTGCCAATGACTGCACATGAAGGTGTTTGGACTTCAATGGCATTTAAGAACATGCTTTGCTGAATTGGGATGGTTTTCTGAACCAGGGCTGTACTGCACTAGAGCAGACTTCTATTCGTTTGGTAGCTACATGGATGTGACATGTATTGTAGGTACCCATTAGTGAATGCTCACTCACTATTTACAGTGCTTTAACAGATTTTGCATATTGGTCTAAATTTACCACTGAACTGGATTTTCATAAGAGAAAGGGGGTTAAGAGTGGCCATCTTGGTTTCTTTTGTTTTATGGTATGTGCTATAATGGACTCTGCTACTAGGTAAGCTTTTCTTGTGAAATTTTATTTATCTAGGGCACTAAGCTTGCCGTGGGGGATTCGCACCAAACTCCCCATGATGATAATGTGGGTGCGAATCCCATTGCAGAATTGGACCATAGTTTATGTCTGTCATTTAGGGATTCTCCCATTTAAATGTTTCATTGCTTACTGAGGGCAAAATCAAATTCACGTTACTCAGATAAATGGTGCCATTGAAGTAACTGAAGCCAATGGAAGCAAGTGGTTATTTGGCCCTAGGTAGTTATTTATATTATAATTCTTTTTGTTACAGCTCACTGTTACACATTTCAGTGAAGGACAGCAGTGTATCATTAAATTATTAAACACAAATCACTTCAGGAAGATTAAAAAAAAGATCAGAAAAGCGATAGTGTAAGAAAAAAATAACAACAAATTTTAATGCTGCATAATCTTTCCTGTGCACTAAAATTTTAGAGGTTGTAATCTGGTTATAAAGATTGTTGATGAGTCAAACCCAGTTTGTTCCAGAAGAGGAAACCAAAACTATTGAATATCAGTGAAATGCAGTTTAAAGTCAATAGGATTGGCCATCTAATGACGATTAAGTATGCTATAAATTTAAATCGTTGAACTACTTGTTGAGATTTATTCAGGCAGACAAACAAAGATAACAAAAGTCTTTTGTGTGTTTGTCACTCATTTCCACTCCTCTGTTGTTGCAGTGTCAAATAATGTCAGTTATTTGAGGACAATTACTATAATTTTGAATTCTCAACAAATTAAACTAGAAAGACTAGCAGTCCAAAGAGGACACTACCCATTTCTCTTCCACATTTTCTTCCCCACCCCCGCTTCATTTTACAAGTAAATTTTAAGTGACAGAGGCTGAATTTCACCCTGTGTGTTTAGAGAATTGGCCCATTTCATTTTTACAAATTCATTTTAATTCCAATAGAAGCTACATCTCCCTATTTTTAACTAGGGTAGCTGCATTTTGGGATTAGGTTTTGCTAACTAAAAAACTTTTAGAAAGCTACAGAAAAAGAAGTTCTCCATTTAAAGCAGCTCCGATCCACATGAGGAGTAGTTATTAACATCTGTGATTGCATGTGTTCATTTAGTTTTGGTACCTCTATGTTTTTAAATCCTGCATTTATGTGGTTATTAACTTTATTTTACTGAATTTGAATATGACATTTTAAAACAATGCCACAATATGAATGACTATTGAAGAAAAACTGAAAGCCAGATAAAGGAGTACATAGTTGTTTTTATCTTCTTAATAAAAGACCATTAGTCTTTAGCTTAGAAATCTTGAAAATTAATTGAAGACAAAGAGATTGTCTACCTATAGTCTTAATTAATTAAAATGGGATCAAGGAAATTATTCCATTAAAGAAACTTAAAGTCGGTCATCTACAGAAGCAAAATTACCACCGATTTTGCTTATATTATGCTGAATGTTACATAATTTAGGGAGAAGGGGGCAAGATATTTTACATTTCATGAGATCCTTCCTTAAGATTTACTATAGCATCTAGAATTCCTGTGCAGTAATAAAGACAATGATCCATTGTGTACTTCTATTACTAATTATTTTGTAAAGATTGTCTGTTCCCAAAGATAATTAGAAAGGGTGAAATTTAATTCCATTAAACAGAACTCAACTGGGACATAATGAAATTTTGTTGTCAAGTAGCAGGCTCACTTTGAAGCCAAACAAAAAAACTCCTGCACAGATGGAATTAATAATATCGTAAAAGCTCATACCTTTCTTGCACAAACAGCATTTAAAAATCAATCAAATAAGGTTGTCAAACTGGCAATGAGATTATCAGTTCTTAGACATTTTATAAAGAGGCAGTCTCCCCCATTGCCTTTAATGCAAGTAAAAATTTAGTGTCAGTGAAAAGTGCCAGAAGTCAACAGAACAGGCAAAGCATAGATAACCTATGTTGTGCCGATCCATAGAGGACATGATTTGTTCCTGCCCCCAAATACAGAGCTTTGGATCTTTAGCTCAGGCTGTAGCAGCTCCCACTTTTATCTCTGGAGGATGTGTCAGACAAAAAGGGTCGTACATCACACAAGCATTTCCCACCCCCCAGTGTGGCTCAACTCTGTCCAGAGAGAGGGTCTTCATGCTGGTTCCATTATTTGGCATCTTTGCTGAAACTACCAATGTATTGGTGCTTGTCACTGTCATAATTTTGTGATGTGGACACTTGTCCATTAGGAATTGCTCGAACATCATTAGCCAAATGCCTGTATTAAATATTTCACAAAGGCTGCCAAACAGCCATTAATAGTGATGAATAAAAGGTGTGCTGGTAATAATGGTCAGTAATTGGGTGCAGGTCTTTCTTGTCTAATTTAAAGATCATATGAACCTGCTTAAGAACACAGAAAAGAGTGGCAGAAAAACTTTAGTAAACCGTTTCTTTGAGGCAAACCATGAAATACAAAATCAGCAGTAGGTAATACACTTGGGAAAACACATGAATCTGCTTGAGCCAGCCTGTTTGAATTCACTGGACCAAGCCCGAACCTTGCACATTTGAGTTTGGTGACTCAAACTTGGAGATGTCATCACAGTGGGATGATGTTACATGACGTTGTGACAATGATTCACATCACACCCTCTATGCATCCTAACATCACCATGGAAGACTGCATGCCCTGGACGCCTATCTCTGGAGGGTGCGTGGCGTGAGAAGAAAGAGCGCATGGAGAAGTGACTGGCCAAGAGGAGTTTTTGAAACCCATTCCCTTGAGAAAGGAGAAAAATAATCTTGAAAAATATGTTCAGCTACTCTATCTGCAGTGTTCAACTTCAATAGTTTTCTCTGCACTAGCACTGCAGAACCATAGCTGATATCACAAGAAGTGACTTCAGTGGGAGCACTGCACAAGAAATAGCGACAAATCAGCTTACAGGAGTTTCAGTGCAATCTATTTTAAGTTTTTATATGGCCCCCATTCCCAGAGTACCTGAGCTCCTCATAATCTTCAATTTATTTATCCTCAAAACACCTCTGTTAGCTAGGGAAATACAATCATCCCTATTTTACAGATATGGAACTGAGGCAGGGACTTGCCTAAAGTCACACAGAATGCCTATGGCAGAGCACAGAATTGAACCCTGGTGTCCCAAGTCCCAGACTAGTGCCCTGACTGCTGAAGTTAGACTATACTTCCCCATAGCTTCCTCATTATATTCTTTGTTTTTTAAAAAATTTTCTTAAAGTACCCACCACCATTTTCTTCCATTCACAGCGCACTGTATCCACAAACAGACCCTTGAACACAACTCTCCCAAAACAAAAAGATGTCTAGGTCATTTTAAGAAGAATTTTAAGTGCTATTGGTAAATTCCTAAAATTTAAAAGATTTACATCTGATGTTGAGAACACAGGCAGCTTTGCCTAACTTTGTGGAACATTCCCATGAAGACATTCTTAGCAAATGCAGCTTTGTGTACATTTCACAGAAATCTGCCAGCATTACTGACTTTTACCAGCTCTGAGCCCCCCACTAGACAGAAGTCACAAAAGAGTGGATTAGTGTGGTTACTCTCTGGCTGGCTGTCACATAAATAGCTAATTCACTCCTGATTGGATCCTGTTAAATCTGTTTCCTTTAGAATGTTACCCGTTCTCCTCACAAAAAACATATCTATCACATTTTTAGGAAAAAATGAAATAAACTTTGTAGATGAGAGTCTGAATGAGAGTCATTTTACAACGTGTGACAACAGTGAATTTCTTCACCTCCACTTACAAAGTAATTTGATTTCCTCCTTGAAATGTTCACAGCCACCATAATTAAATATAACCTAAACATATAAAATTTATGTTTATATTCTCAGTTGAGATTTTTTTTTTTAAAGAGTAGAATTCATCAGTACCTAATCTAGTCCTCAGCTCAGTTGCAGGGAGGTAAATTTGGAATAATTCTACTTAAGTTAATTAAGTTATACAAAGATGTAGAACTGGTGTAAATGAGATCAGAATCAGCTCCACGATGGTTGTACACAGGGGGCCTTAATTTCTGCTCTCTTGCACCTTGTGTAATCCTTTACACCAATGCTAAATGGGTGCAAAATGGTCCCACTCTGAACTGACACATACATTTTCATTCACATGAGCAGTTTATATTGTGTCAGATAAATGCTGGCGCTAAGAATTCTCAGTTAGGAGGGCAATTGAAATTAAGACCTTCTTTCCATACATAGGGCAACAATAACTTCCACTCTCAAATGCTTCCTTGTACTCCACTGTTCAATAGATGGCTGTTTCAATGGATGTAAATCGTGTAACAGTGATCCATCGATTGCAAGGCCAAAAAGGACCGTTGTAATCATCTAGTCTGCCCTCCTGTATAACTCAGGCCACAGAACCACCCAAACTAATTTCTAAAGCAGATCTCTTACAAAAACATCCAATCTTGATCAAAAAAATTGTCAGTGATAGAGCATCCACCACAAATATTGGTAAATTGTTCCAATGGTTAATTACTCTCACTGTTAAAAATGTCTTATTTCCAGTCCGAATTTGTCTAGCTTCCACTTTCAGCCATTTAATCATTATATTTTTCTCTGCCAGATTAAAGAGCCCACTATTAAACATTTGTTCCCCAGGTAGATACTTATAGACTGTAATCAAGTCACCCCTTAACCTTTTTTCTGTTAAACAAAATAGATTGAGCTCTTTGAATCTATCACTGTAAGACACATTTTCTAATTCTTTAATCATTCCTGTGGCTCTTCTCTGAACCCTCTCCAATTTATCAACATGCTTCTTGAATTGTGAGCACCAGAATTGGACAAAGTAGTCCAGCAGTGGATGCATCCATGACAAATCTAGAGGTAAAATATCCTTTCTATTCTCTCCAGATTTCCCTGCTTATGCATCCCCGGATTGCATTAGCGCTTTTGGCCACAGCATCACACAGAGAACTCCTGTTCAGCTGATTTTCCACCATGACTCCTAAAACTTTTTCAGAGTCACTGCTTCCCAGGATAGAGTCCCCCTTCCTGTAAGCATAGTCTGCATTCTTTGTTCCTAGATGTGTACCTTTACATTTAGCCATATTAAAATACATAATAATTGCTTGCACTCAGACTGCTCTGTCTCAATGACCTGTCCTTATCATTATTTACCACTCCCCCAATTTTTGTGTCATCTGCCAACTTTATCCATGATTATTTTATGTTTTCTTCTAGGTCATTAACAAAAATGTTAAAAAGTATAAAGCTGAGAACTGATCCTTGTGGGATTCCACTGGAAGCATATCCACTCAATGACAATTCGCCACTTACAATTACATTTTGAGTCCAGTTAGCCAGTTTTTAATCCATTTAATATGCATCATGTTGATTTAGTATTGTTCTAGTCTTAATCAAAATGTCATTGATTTGATTTGTCTCATAGTTGTTTCCAGCTTTATGAAACTGGCCCTATTAAAGCACCAATTATATGTATGACAGGTCCAGATTTTATTCTGTTTACACATTATAAATGTGATCAAGTCATGATCACTTGTACCTACACTACCATTAATTTTTAGTTCTGTGATCAGTTCCTTTTTATCTGTTAGGACGAGGTTTAATAAAGAATTTCCCCATCTTGGCTACAACACTTTGATTTAGGACATTTTTATCTATAATGCTTAGAAAGTCTAAGATGTTTTAGTCCAGGCAGCTTGAGACCTCTAGCATATGCCACTCAAAGTGTAGTCCCCCATGATCATGCAGCTTTTCCTCCTTTTTCCCCCTACATATTGCAGACAGATGTGTAAGGAAGTAGTCATCTTGTTCCCTCCTGTGATTTGCTGGTCTGTAGCGGACACCAAGGAATACCCCATCTTCTGCATTATCTATTATGGCATTGATCCATACACATTCAAGACACTGCACATAGTTGAATGTGCACTTTGGCTGTAACTCAGTTAGTCAAAACACTTTTAAAATAACAAGTAGAGCTGATCTTTTAAAATGAAATGCATGTCAGAGCGGGCTGTAAAGCGGAAACAACTTCAACTAGATCTAAAAGTTTATTTTGTAGATTACTAAATTTTTCTCATTGCGAAATCAATATATGATTTTACCTCCCAACCGCAAAGAGAAACTAGCAACACTCATCCATTTTTGTCTGATCTTCCAAAGTCCTCACCACCTGTGTTGAAGTGCTGTGCACCCTCAACCTTTATTGAAGTAGCCAAGGGACAAAGGGAGTATAGCTCTAACCCCGTTTACCCCTTGATGACCCCCACTTTACTACAGTTAGGTAGATGAAAGGTTCGACAGAGGAGGACAATATATTCCTCAATCAGAGTCACATCTTATAATGCAAGTTGTCTTAAATGTATGTAATAAATCAAATGTATTGAAGTCTCATTTCTGTGTATGTTAATACAAAATAAGGTTCTAAATTCTGGAGGCAATTTTCCAAGGCACGACCCTCAGAGTATAGGGATCTATCTTGTACTTCTAATGCACTCATGACCCTTAAGTTTGGTATTTCCACGGACAGGTATGGTTTGACCCATAATAAAGAAGCCAGCAGTGAGAGACTTGGCTTTGTTTTTTTATTTTTTTTCTACATGGGCTGTGTAGTTATAGCATACACTAAAGAACAGAAACCCCACGCCCTATAATGAAAAAAGAAGCTTGCCAAAGAGGAAGCTATCCCTTTAAAGAACAGGAACAATCATTTCTTAGTGGTAGGTTTTCTCCCTCCCCCATCCGCCTCCATTATTTTAAAGCCTTTCCCTATACAAACAGGAGTGTTCACTGATCACCACCAGTATCTCTTTTCTTTTGATGTACATTAAAAAAATTAAAAGGAATATTCTTAGAAAGACATCTGTGCCTGGGGTGACTCACATTTGATCAATCCCTATAAACTGTGCTTTTCAGGGGATGTGCAATTATTTGCTCAGTTAGGCTTAAACTTTTTATTTATCTAATCGCCCCCCTGTAATGCTTTGATCTGAGCTTCCAAAACCTATTTTCCAACCACTTTAGCTACATATTTTAAGTCTTATGGTCTAATCAACTTCAGCCTGTAAAACACGCCATGTCTGCTTAACGCATCCTATTAGGAAATCAGGCTGCCATGTGGATTTTTTAGATCTCTCATTTTGCAACCCTGTGAGCCATTTGGAAGCGTCATTAATGTCATTATCCCAAGGGAGAAGGAGAGAGCTGGCAGCAGAGTGAACCCTCTACACTGCTGTCAGCCTTGCCCCCCTCACATTTGCTGAGTGACTCAGAGGTGAATCACAGGTGTACGCTGGGGAGGGCTGGATGATTTCCATATCACAGTGGTGGCAAATGTTTACTTCATTAGTTCATGGGGTTACTCAGTAGTTATAGTGAACTCAATTTCTCAGTCCTACTGTATGGTAGTTAAAAAAAACAACAATAATTCAGGAATACACTGCAGCTTTGACATTAAAAAAAATCTGTCATTTTGTAATTAGAAAATGTCATGTTAATTTGGGAAGTGTTGGAAAGAGAATGATTTGTCTGTGTGGTCACTATGTTTCAGAATACAACACGTGAAATATACCAGATTAATAACCACTATGTCTTTTATCTAAGGGGGATTGGACTCCGAGATTTAAGAATGGTCTTTTCTACCCATTAAAAATATTATCTTGTTTGTAATAAGAAACCTTTGAGCCTGAAGTTTCTAATTAAGACACTATTTCAAAGGGTTCCTTGCAATCTTGAAGGGAAGATGTGCCAAAAACCTCAAGTACTGTAATAAATCCATGAGCACTTAGAATGTCACACAATGGTCGCTTGGAATTTCATGGAGCTACCAGGGAGAGAGCTCAGATCATCCTGTTACAAAAGTTCAGAATCCTACGACTTGAGAAAAAGAAAAATCAACCTCCTCTGACTCTTACTAGTAGAGGGCCTTAAGCACACCATTCTACAGTTCTGGGTCCATCCAACAGAAGGCAAAGGTGTGTACAGGATTTTCTCACCCATTTCTTATTCTGCGAATTTAAGAAACCATTGCTCCATGGTTTTTATAGTTTTCTGAGGAGTTCAGACTCCCAAAGAAGTTAGAAGCCCCAGCCCCAACTTGCAAGAACCACATGGTTGGATTTGATTACAATTCAGTTTCCACAACCCATTTCATTCTTGGTCACTGGACAGAGACTGCCAACAGCAGTGCCATTTAGTGCCTCCTGATGTCATGGCTTTTTTGAGAATGCTGGTGGGTGAACCTCAACTGGCTGGTTTTAAACAAACCCCGAAGTTTGGATTCTTCTCTGCACCTTCTCTCTTGGGCGTGCAAACATGGGCTGGAAATATCACAAGAACAGGCTGTGTCATGACACTGCCAGCTCTTCCCACTTCTGGTCACGAAGAAAATCCCGCCAGAATTGCAGCATGCATAATAAAGTGGTGGAGAAAATAAATTACCTCAATCTCAGAACAGATTTGGTTTGAGTTTGGGGCAAAGTACCAGTTCTGCTTTCACCTAACAGGTTCACACATCCAAATGCACAGTGTGGAAAACTCCTAATAGGAATGGGAGTGGGGCCACAAACTCATCTCACAAAGATGAGCAGCTGCTTAGCAGCCAACCGATGTCTACGACTTACACCTCTATACTGAGTTAGGCTGGATACAAACTCACGTAGCTCACAGAACTGTTGGAAGCTCTCTCATTCCAAGCCCCTAGGCTATGCACTCCCTCCTGAGGAGCAGACCTAGGGGCACAAACTTGTACCTCTCTGCTTTGTGATGGTTTAACTATACCTAGTTGTGCTTCTGAATTATAACAAGAGCCCTGAGTAACCATTTCCTTTCCGTGGGTTTGGCACTGCCAGAGCCTGTGCATTCATGAGCAGAAAGCTGTCCTCACTGCGGAAGGCATGATGTTTGATAACGGTGAAGTGCTTTATAGACAGCCTAACAGGAGTATCACAGGGATTTTCAGGATGGAAAGTGACCTAATCTACCTTCTTCCAAATCAGGGTTCCATTGTGCTTTTAGGGTGGAAGCTCTCAAGCTACACACATTCCTCCTCCAGAAAGTGCGGTGGACTCTACCCTCAATAACTGGCTAATTTGGCTACGGATGCAGAAGGGGAGGGGCCATGATCCCACCTTCTTTTTATACCTCCTTTGATCAACATTTTGGGGTAGTTAAGTGCAAAGCACCACAAGCATGGCAATTGCGCCGGCCTCGTTACTTTTCATTTCCCTAAACTGCATTCCATGAGCCACTTATCTACCCATTTTCCTAGTCCATTCAAGCTATTTGAATTTTCCAGTCCTCTGACCTTGTATTAACTTGTTCCCCCAGGATTTTATCATCACCAAATGTTATCACTCTACTTTATGATCCTACTGTAAGGTCATTAACATAGAAAGCGAACAGAATCAGGCCAACCAGTATTGCTCCCTGACCTATGCCACACTATAAATCACCTCCAGACGGCATGAACTTCCAGCTGATTCCATTTACACGTACTTTGTACATCTCAGATGTAAAACCTAGTTCTTTCTACACACAAGCCACTGCCTCTCCTCATCTCCTTCATGCTTATACCTTGCAGATTAGTCTTTTGTATGGTTACAATACCAAAAGCTTTCCTAAACTGTGGAGCCAGATTCTGATCTCCAAGACTTCTGTATATTTACACTGATGTAATTCCACCCCACCTCTAAATACCAGCAATGGTAACAAAGACAAGTTAGCTCCTCATCATTTGAATTGACTGGTCTTTCCAGCACCTGATGGAACGAGAAACAAAGGAAGGACATCAATCTGCTATCCTCTTTCAAGCAATTAGTCTTGCTCAAATCAATAGGACCACTTGCATGAGTGAGTAAGAAATACTCGTGTGAGTAAGGGTAGCAGGATTGCCTTTAAGATTGAAAGAATTAAAGGCCAGATAAGGAAAGCATTTTACAGGGGCTGTTTTAGATAGGAAGGCAAAGAAACAGAAAAGTAAAAGTAAAACTAGTGGACAAAAATCTGAACTTATCTATTTCTGGCCATAGCGAAGTCCAGATTCACAGGAGAAAAACAGAGTCAGCGGACTACAAAAGTTGGAAGCATGCTCTTTTATCCCAGATTTCTTCCCATTGTTACAAGCCAATGTGATATGGCTGTTAAAAAAGCAAATG
>ML675649.1:8937471-8966907 GCA_007922155.1 Mesoclemmys tuberculata
AGAAAGGCGGAACTTGGGAGCTGTAGTTCGTAAGTGTTATGGAGTCAGAGTGGTTTAGAGATGGAAAAGGCCAATTACTCCCTTGCCTCTCATGGAGGCAGGATTTTCTTCTGTACTGTGGGTTACACTGTCCCCTAGGCACCCTCAAGTTGGCATGGGGTCATTGCCCCCACTCTGACCAGGTAGCACTCAGAGGAGTGTTAGGAGGGAGTAGGATCTGATCTCCCCAAACATACTGTGACTGCCCTTTACTTCCGGGCACAAGGGAAGGTGGGAAATGGCTTCTTGCTCTGCCCTCCCCACCTTGCATAGCTGTCTTCACGGAGGCAAGCAAGCTGCCTCCCTGAAACCTCTAGCATGAAGTGGAACGTGTGCCCATTCCCATGCCCGTCATGAAATGCAGCCTGCTTCTCTTCTGCAGGTCAGTGTACATGGGACAAAGGGTGAACGGCTTCCCTTCTCCCTCACCCCTTTGGGGCACACTACACACTTTAAAAAGAGTAAGGATGAAGCATCGTCTGGGCTCCTGTGAGGACACCGATTGCAAATCTGCCCGGACCTTATTGTTATTTCTATTGCAGAAGTGCCTAGAAGCCCCAGCTGTGGGCCAGGACCCCATAGTGTTAGCTCTTGTACAAACAGAATAAGATGGTTCCTGCCCTATCTTTTTGTATTGTGTTTGTACAGTGCCTAATACAACAGTCAGGCTCTGAAAAGAGGGCTCAGAAGCCTCCTCGCACCCTCCCCATCCACTGTGTAAAGATCCAGGTACAACCTGGCCCACTACAATTCAGGAGAAACATCTACAGCTTCTCTGCACTAGTTAAACCCTTTTTGAATACAACGGCCCTGATGGTGATTCTCTTACACCAGCGTAAATCAGGAAGGAGTGACACTACTGAAGGCATTGGGGTTCTACTGTCAACCTAATGAAGTTTATTTATGAAGGTGCGGGATGTATCTAGCTTATCTGTCACTTCCGTCACAGCTGACAGAACAGCATCCCAAGGGAAAAACTGGATAAATGTCCACTTTCATTCAAGAGCAACTTTTAAAAGCTCATTTCAGAGTCTATATTTTTGAAGTCTGATTAAAAATACCTTAATCAAGATAAGGTCATTAAATCGATGCTGAGCAGAGATCTTGCCAATTCTTAAATGCAGAGAAGGGGGGAAAAAACACATTAGAAGGTAATCAAAGCATGAAACTGATACGATCAGGACAGTAACTGTGCTGCATGTCACACAGCGTATTAACAACACACTTTGAGATTTGTTTTCCTTGAAAACCATTAGCATTTGTCATATTTATTAAAGTAAACTATAAAACCTCATGGAAATCGGCATAAGTGATTATGAACCCATTTCTGCAATGAATGTACTGCCTCCAGGGTAAATGAGCACTAAGGCTTAATACAGCTATAAATATCTTGCTTTTCTATGGGTTGATTAAAAATTATGTAGGTGTGCTTGGCATTTAACTTGGGGGAGTTGTTTCATTTTTTCCCCCTTGCTAACAATACCTTTTGGCAGCTTTTCATTTTATTTCATCATAGATCTTTGCCAAAACTTGAATCTACTCCTGTCAGATTAACTGCCCCTATAAAATAAACTGGCATTTCTTCTACAGAGTCTGATTGAAAGGATAAGCTTGAATGACACCCTTCTTAAATGGCTGGGTCCTCTCACAGGGCTTGGATTGGGAAATCAAGACTAAGATTTTTGCAAGGGCTTTCCTTAGCCAGTAATCAGGCTTTAAACTCAGTTATTTGAACAGTGCAAGAGATTATGTGACTTGATTCTTCACTGTCTTACAACATGCACCATCATTCGCCCCATGCAGAACGAGTGAAAATGCAACTCCTTTGGCAGCTGGGAATCAGGCCGCCCCCCATATTTACATTTTTTCTTGATTTCTGACTTTATTCATTAATCAGCCTGTGTTGTGTACACTGATGAATTATTACTGCAATAAGGCACGGAAGGTAATTAAAGAATGAAATAGAGTAGTTCTAGCCATTTAACTATTAGTGTTTAATTCGCACAGGCAACTTTTGAGACTTATTTGTGAGTCAAGTAACTAATTATAGGGAGTTTTGATATCAAACAAAACAAAAACCAATATATTATTGTAATGGCAAAAGGTGCTGATGGCTTGTGCATTTGGCGCTAATAACATATAAAAACCCAAGATGAAACTCCCCATTGAAAGAGTTAAAGGGCTTGTCCACAAGCAAAGGTTGTACTGCTTTACCTATTTTGGTATAGTTAAAATTGTACAACCTCCCCCCCCAGTATGGATCCAATCATACTGGTATAAAGGTTCTTATGCTAGCACAATTTATTTCCAAACAGGAGGTAAACTAAGGCTATGTCTACATTACAGACCTTACAGTGACACAGCTGTACCACTACTGATGAGCTGCTGTAAGGTCTCCCATGTCCCCACTCTATGCTGATGAAAGAGCTCTCCCGCTGGCATAATTAAATCACCCCCAATGTGCGGCAGTAGCTATGTCACCAGGAGAGTGTATCCTGCCAACATAGTGCTGTGCACATCAGTGCTTTTGGCAATGAAATTTATGTCTGGCAGAGGGTGTTTTTTCACACCCCTGACTGACGAAAGTGCTAGTGTAGCCTAAGCTATACTGATATAAGACCCCCTTATGGTGGTGCGTGTGCGTCCAAGCTAGGTTTGTATCAGTATAACTACTTCAGTTAAAAAGAAATCACACCCCTAATAGAAATAGTTACAACAGTACAATAATTGTGTGGAGACCATCAAAGATGCTATGAAGTAACCACACCCAGAGAGTCATTAAGGGGTCTTGTGTGGGCTAAACTCTTCTCTGTCTGGGTCACTGGACCTTTCTGAGCTTCCTTTCTATTGCAAAGTTAGGGGTTCCAGGTGAAAAGTGCAGCAAAGCAAAGGCTGAAGGAGGAAAAGAGGCCTAAAGACCTTGTCTACACTACCAGTTAATTTGGTATAATTTACGTTGATCCAAAGCGTGAATAATCCACACCCCTGAGCAACATAAATTACAGTGACCTAAGCGCCAGGGTAGACAGCACGATGTCAGCGGGAGAGCTCTCTCCTGCCGGCATAGAGTATTTCCACCAAAAGCACTACAGCAGCGGAGCTGCATCTGTGCGGCTACACTGCTGTAAGTGCTGTAGTGTAGATGTAGCCACAGAGTTTGCCAAGCAGTTAGGGCTTACCCACAGAGAGAAATTGATTAGAATAGCTATTGTGAAATAGTCACTTCATTTTGGAATAATTAGTGCGCTTCCAAAGCAGAGTAACTGTTCTGGAATAAAATCACTGGAACAGACTGTCCACATAGGTTGCTATTCTGGAATACTTTACTTTGCAATAGGTCTTGCGGTCAATTTCCCCACGTAGACAGGCCCTTAGACTGAGCTGAGCTTTCTGCAAGGAGGAATGGCTTGTGTGCAGGCTCTTGCTATCCCTGCTTAAAAAGTGGGACTTGCGTCTATTTTGTAAATCAACTAATTACACTAGAAAATGTTTGACTCCACATCACCTGTTTCTACCCCAACAGGACGCTGACCTGCAAGCCCCATATTTTGCCACCACTTCTTTATTATTCAGACTACAGCACTGCCTAAATTCCTCAGCCAAGATTGGGACCCCACTGTGATATGCCCTGTACCAACATAAAATAGGAATCATTCCTCTACTCAAAGTTAACAATCTAAGTAGACAAAAGAAGGGGAAACAGGCACAGAAAGGTGAAGGGACCTACCCAAGGTCACACAGCAGATCAGTAGCAGAGCCAAAGCTGGACCTCCCAATACAGTACTATATCCACTGGACTACGCTGCCTCTACGCAGCAAGCTTTCCACCTCTGCATACTTACATAGCTTTGCTGATCTGCCAGAGAAGCAATGTTTGGCTCTGGAACTCGAATAGACTGTTTTAGGGGTAGGCAATTGCATGTGACTCCAGATGAGAACTAGGGCTGAGTTGCAAGTTTGCATTCAATGGCACCAAAATCTCATGACCTGTTCTTGTTACATTTCTGTTCAGAACTGCAGAATTTTTTCAGGATCATCATAGAGGGTCCAGGAAACAACAGCATTGGTGTGTTTCTCTCCACAAGGGGGTGGGATGCCAGCATCCATGTGAAACTCTGCTCCAGTGTGGCAGTGGGGATCCTTTCTCTCCAAAGCACAGGAGTTGAGGGGTCAGGAAAAGAGTACGGGTGGAGGTTAGTGGGTCTGTGACTATGTGGCCTCCCAGCTATTCTCCTTCCCCTGAATGAAAGATAGAGTGCTGGAGCCATTGGGTCCATTGCTGTCCTGGCATAGCAGTAGTAGAATGAAAGTGCACTGAAAGTAACTACCATTCGATTCTATGCACAGTCTTGTTCCACCCTGATCACTGTAGTATTTGAGTGCCTTCCAGTAGTACATTAAGTGATGTGACTCACACTCATCACGTGGTTTATTTTCTGTCTCATTTTCTACCAGACTGCTATTATGGACCAGATCCTCATCTGCCCTAAAGTCAGTGGAGCAATTCTGATTTGTACCAACTGAGGATCTGGTTCTATGTGCTTAAAATTAAGCACCCCAACACCCAACCTAATGAGCCCCTGTAGTAGCTGAACTACAAGATGATTTAAAACTTAGACATTTAAAAAAAAAGTCTGGTTTAAGAATTCATCTTAACTCCTTTAATTGTACTTTTTATATGGAAAAAATTGAATGGTATTACAGCCTTTACATTTATCCCATATCAGAATCAATATAATAGCTCACTGTTTATAGTCATCTTCTTAAAAAGTCAGTATTTCCAACAGAGATATCCAGACTAAAAGTATCTGTACATCAAGTTGCACAAATACATCACTAATTGGTAAACTTTTATATTGTCTGTTTCTGAGAAAGGAATATTGAAAGAACCAGAAATATGACTTATGGTCAGGTCTGAAGGTATTTTTTCATAATTGGATTAATTAGCATTATCACAAAAACTGAAAGAACAAAGCTACCAGTATGTGGAGCATAAATCATATCGCCAGTAATTAGTGTCAGAAAATAGAAATACAAGACAAAACAAGGAAGTAAGCAATACTTGTAAAACTCAACCATAGTATTTATAGGAAACACTGTCTAAGAAACAGACCAAGGAGTTACACAATTACATTTATTAAAATAGCTAGAGGGACAAGAAGTCCGATTGTCTCGGCAGTTCGGCAGAGCATGAAAAGGAAATGCCCAAACGTATGAACAAAAAGGAGAAGCACTGTCGAAACCTGATTTATCCAAAGGTGCCATGACAAGCCAGGTGTAGAATCATCAGTGGGCAATGTGTAAAGTAGTGCATCATATTCACAAAATGGATGATGGCTGTTGCTATAACTCCCGTAATACATTGGTCTTCGATAGCTCATGGAAGTAACAAATGACACATGACCAAACAGCAGCATACAGTGCCAGGCAAGTAAAAGACCACGTTCAGGGTTCCACACTTGGCAATCAGCACACAAAGGAAAATGGAAGCTACTGACATAAGGGATCACCTGTGCTCATCAGCCGAATTCTGTGTCTTAATATCATCAACGTGGAAGTTCGAGAGTAACACAGGACTGGATGACATCACTGGCTATACATGCAACCTTCATATATACCACCAAACACTGGAACAGTTCTCACATTCAAAATATGAATGATGAACATAAGAACAGCCACACTGGGTCAGACCAATGGTTCATCTAGCCTAGTATCCTGTCTTCCAAGAGTGGCCAATGCCAGGTGCTTCAGAGGGACTGAACAGAACAGGTAATCATCAAGTGAGTCATCCTCTGTTGCCCATTCTCAGCTTTTGGCAAACAGCAATCCCTGCTAATAGCCACTGATGGACCTATCCTTCACTTATCTAGTTCTTTTTTGAATCCCATTATATTCTTGGCCTTCACAATCACCTCCGGCAAGAAGTTCCACAGGTTGACTGTGCATCATGTGAAAAAATACTTCCTTTTGTTCGTTTTAAACCTGCTGCCTATTAATTTCATTTGGTGACCCCTAGTTTTTGTGTTATGAAAAGGAGTAAATAACACTTTCTTATTTATTTTCTCCCCACCAGTCATGATTTTACAGACCTCTATCATATCCCCCTTAGTCCTCTCTTTTCCAAGCTAAAAAGTCCTAGTCTTACTAATCTCTCTTAATATGGAAGCTTTTCCATATCCCTAATCATTTTAGTTTCCTGTTTCTGTACCTTTTCCAGTTCCAATATATCTTTTTTTAGATGAGATGACGAGATCTGCATGCAGTATCCAAGACGTGGGCGTAGCATGGATTTATAAAAAGAATCAATATGATATTTTCTGTCTGATTATCTATCCCTTTCCTAATGATTCCCAACATGGTTAGCTTTTTTCATGCCACTGCACATTGAGTGCATGTTTTCAGAGAACTATCCACAATGACTCTAAGATCTCTTTCTTGAGTGGTAACAGCTAATTGAGACCCCATCATTTTATATGGATAGTTGGGATTGTTTTCCAACATTCATTACTTCGCATTTATCAACACTGAATTTCATTCGCCATTTTGTTGCCCAGTCACCCAGTTTTGTGCGATCCCTTTTTAACTCTTCCTAGTCTGCTTTGGACTTAACTATCTCGAGTTTTGTATCATCTGCAAATGTTGCCATCTCACGGTTTACCACTTTTCCCAGATCATTTATGAATATGTTGAAAGGTACTGGTCCCAGTACAGATCCATGGGGGTACCACTTACCTCTCTGCATTCTGAAAACTAACCATTTATTCCTACCCTTTGTTTCCTATCTCCTATCCTATCCTGTATCCTATCTGGATCAGATACTGATCCAGGAAAGGACCTTACGTCTTATCCCATGACCGTTTACTTTGTTTAAGAGCCTTTGTTGAGGGACCTTGTCGAAGGCTTTCTGAGAAACTAAGTACACTATATCAACTGGACCATCTTTGTCCACATGCTTGTTGACCCCCTCAAAGTATTCTAGTAGATTGTTGAGGCACGATTTCCCTTTATAAAAACCATGTTGACTCCTCCCCAACAAATTGTTTTCATCTCCGTGTCTGATAATTCTGTTCTTTAGTATAGTTTCAACCAATTTGCCTGGTACTGAAGTTACCAGCCTGTAATTGCCGGTATCGCCTCTGGAGCCTTCAAAAAAAAATTGGTATAACATTAGCTATCCTCAAGTCATCTGGTACACAAGCTGATTTAAATTATAAATTACATACCACAGTAAGTAGCTCTGCAATTTCACATTTGAATTCCTTCAGAACTCTTGGGTGAATACCATCTGGTCCTCGTGACTTAGTACTGTTTAATTTATTAATTTGTTCCAAAACCTCCTCTAATTACATCTCAATCTGGGACAGTTCGTCAGATTTGTCTCCTAAAAAGAATAGCTCAGGATTAGGAATCTCCCTCACACCCACAGCCGTGAAGGCCGATGCAAAGAATTCATTTGGTTTCTCTTCAATAGCCTTATCTTCCTTGAGTGCTCCTTTAGCATCTCGATCATCCAGTGTTGTTTAGCAGGCTTCCTGAACGACAACTTCATGAACATAGCAAAGAAAGCATGGGTGAGAGATGCCAAGGAGATATACAGGTCATCATCATCATAGAATATTTGTACCACAAATGTCCAGAGTCTATATGCAATGACTAAACAACAGGTAGGTAGTGAAATATGTATCATGCACCAAGGGCCCCTAAGCACAATCCTCCAACATATCCCCATCCACAATCCATCCTAGTTAGTGATGCTAACACATTCCCTTGGCAAATTCTTAACACACACCTGGACTGTATTTTGTTGTCATTTGTATCTCTGATATCAATATTGTTCCTGAATCATAGTATGAGCTGGTGTGAAGGTTTCAAGTTGGTAGGTGTGTTACTGGCAGAGGAGGCTCTTGTAAAATCTCTGAACCTCCAGAGACCCACAATGAAATTATTTTATTCTTAAGAATTAGCTAACACCTTTGTAGTACTATTCTCACTTTGTTCCTTATTTTGACATGCATATTTTCATATCTAGTCAGGAAGTTTCCTAGTTTGAATTGTGTGTTACATCTTAAGGAGAGGGCACTAATTAGGAATCGAAAGTAGGGGAGTTACAATTCTTTTTAATTCTCTAAATCCTTTCTAAACTTCTCCATGGAGTACAGGCATTATGAGGGTTCTGCTACAGATGATCTTAACTACAGCTGTGTCAAACTACAGTGAAATGTGTGAATTTGAATTTTCACTAAATTATCTGAATATTTTAGCCAGTTTTTCTGTTCTCAAATAATTCACAAACTGGATCTGATTTTTGTAAATATATTCATATGAAGGAATGCTATTCATAGTTTGGATAAACAATTTTCAGCCCATAAAGTAGACATGAAGGGATCCCTTTGACTATTTGCTATTCATTATTTGTAGTCCGTGAGCAATCACTTAAGTCACATGGATCTCAATATAATTTACAAACATTTATTGATTTTCCCTCACATCATCCCTGTGAAATAGGCAAGTATTGTTACCCCTATCTTATAAACAGGGAAACTAGGACTCAGAATGAGTAATTTGCTTAAGCCACATTGGAATTCTCTGATATAGAAACAGGAATTTAGCCAATCCGTTGGTTCATACGAGATCATCTTCTTCCACAAAGAAGTTGCAAGCATTTAGTTTCAGTGGAAAATTTGGTTTCTCATCATTCAGGTCCCAAGTCAGCAAAGTGCTTAAGTAAATGTTGCTGAATAGAGATGGGCTTACTCCTGGATTTAAGTGTTTTGCTGAATTGGGGCCTCAGTGATTTTATTCTAACAAACAGCTTAAAAACCAACAGGACCGTGAGATCTTTTTTTTCACTTGTGGTGCATTTGTTTGTAGATAACCACTCAGATTCAAATAATAATTTGAAAGAAAACAGCCTATGATACAGTCAGTCTGAAAGCAATTAGCCAAATTATTCAATGGATTAATATAAATTACATTGGTTTCAACTAGAGCAAAAACATAATTCAAGCCAGTGAAAAGGCAAGGAAGCCAAGTGATTTTCAGATGCTGTCAGGCTCTCTCTCAGAAGTCCTTCCTCATGAAGATGTTATATTGAATACAGTCACTAACAAATCTACAACAACAACTGAACTCTAAATAGCTGTTCCGCGACTCCTGAACGTAGTTCATCAGCTACTCAGTCAATTGATTTTACTACTGCAAGCAAGATGAGAGAGAGAGAGACTGCAAGACCAGTAAAAACAGAAATTTGCCTTTTTAATGTTCGCTGTATAAAAATGGTCCAGTGGGTGACAATATAATTAATACAAGTTAGTATTTATTGCTATTATTTTAATTGGTTTGTACATATAGGTCCAAAACTGAGCCTCTCTCACAGACATAGATTAAGACAAGGGGCCAGATACTTGACAGGTATAAATCGGCCTAGCTCCTACTCATTTACACCAGTTCATTTTCACCAGCTGAATATCTGTTCTTTTGGCCCTGACCCAAGTCATTAGCAATGCCATTCTAGAAAACCTGTCCAACAACATCCCTGAACAACCCCCCGTGGTACTTTTAAAATATTGAGGGCTCTATTCTGCGTCTACACGTCTACTCTGTGAGGACCACGCAGCAGGCGTGAGAATAACAACCTCTATGAGCACCATGCTTTTGCAAGGCCTAATAAGCAAGCGTGACAGGGAAGCACAGTGAGCCGTGGGACTTGCTGTGTCCATAGCCGGTATTCCCCAAAATAGCTGACAATCCACTAATTGCAGTGTGAATCTGGGCTACAGCCTTGCACTCAGCCTTGTTCATACATGCCCTTCTGAGGTGGGAAATACTACTGGCAATACAAGCCATTGGCTCTGTGTGGGGGTGATAGAGAAAGTGAGACAGAGAGAGAGAGAAACCACTGGAAGCTAAACTCTAGCTGCCTTCTGTGTAGGGACAAAGCCATCCCAGTGCCTTCTTGTCCTCTAACACAGGGGTTCTCAATTTTCCTTTTTCTGCAGCACCCCCAACATAAAATCTTCAGGGCCCAGTGGGGGAGTGGAACCTTGGCACTCTGGGTTTCAGCCGCCAGGGGGACTTGGGCATAGGTGTAGTTTGACGTCTACTTTGTGGGGGCACGGCCCAGCGGGGTTCAGACCAGCTCTGCCTGGCAAGGCCCCAGGAAGGAGTGCCACCTCCACCCCCTGACTCACCTCAGCAAGCCACCCAGTCTTTCTGGGTTGTGGGGAGTGAGGGGGTGCAACCAAAAAATATAACTCAAAGGGGGGGGCGCGGCTCAGCTCAAAAAAAAAATCTAAAAACCACTCAGGGTGCAGCCAGAGGGTAGTTAGGGGCCATGTGCGGGCCGTGGGGGTAACTCAGGGTGCAGGGAGGCCCCACCCCTGCAGTCAATGCTTCCCGAGGGCTCCGACAGCCACAGAGTCTGGTCCACCTGCCTGGGCAACTCTTACCAGCTGTGCGAGCAGTGAAAGGGGGCTGGGAGCTGAGGAGCAGCCCCAGGCCGCAGCAGTGGGAGGAGGAAATGGGGTAGTGCTTCGGCCACCCGCTCCATGGCACAAGCCAGAGCCGCAGCCGCCCTGCACCACCGTGCTCCAGCTTCCTGCCTCTGACCTGGCCAGAGGGTGGGGCCCCAGGGTGGAGGAGGAGGAGGTGGATGGGTGGTTGGGTGCGTGTGCATGAAGCTGCCCCCAGGACTGGCCCATTCTGATTAAGGACCACAGTTTGGGGGAGCACCGCCCCCCATATCCCTCTCCAAATCCGCCCATGGGCTCAGGGCTACTGCTCTGCGGGGCGCCGGGGCCCACAGATCCCCTGAAACCAGCTCACAGCTCCTTCCCCAGGCAGCTGGGGACCTCAGACTGAGAGCTGCTGCTCCAATACATCTGCTACCGTAATTTAGCTTTAAAACTCCAGTGGTTCCTCCATTCGTTTCCGGGCCCACTTCAGAATTTCTCTCCTTGGTTATTTTAAACTCTTCAAGGCTTTGTGTCAACGTACCTCACAAACTTTGCTTTCGTACACTCCATTTTCCACTTGCCTAGCCAGGGCCTCCTGCTGCTCCTCCACCGTTTCACCAGTGCTACTTTGAGGGGATTCTGCTGTTTGGCTCCTGTCACCCGGAATAGCCCTTCTGTATCTCTCCACTGTCCGCCTCCTCATCTCCCCTGAAAAATCATCCTTCCTCAGTGTTGTAGAGTAATTAATTCCCCTCTACCTGCTCACGTCTTGGTGTTTAGCTTTGTAATTGCATTATTTAACTCTGTGGAATATTTTGGGATGTAGGAAAGGTATTGAACAAAAGAAAATTGTCTCATCTGGAGGTCGTCCGTTGGTGGCAGAAAAGACCAAGTTCACTGCATCCTGGGCCAGCCCAGCCCAATGAGCAGCAACAGGGTCCCCAAATTGCACACCCTACCCATCTTCTTAACCCCTGCATTACTGCAATGAGAGCTTATGGAACACAGGCCTGCACCAATCACCGATTTACAACCCTTTATTTCTACAGAGTTAGCTTTCCTTGGCGAAGTCTGTTACCCTTTTCTTAGCCCCTCACCTCTCCATCCAAATCTACTCAGGCCTTTATCTTCACACTCTTCCCTGCTGGCCTACACACTGCTCATTCAGCTTGCATACAACTGCCAGCACCCGTGAACAACCAGCATGCAACTGTAGCTCCTTCCCTAGGTCAGCCTACGTAATTGCAGCCACTGAACATATACAAGTCAGACAGATGGGGTGCAGGGTCTCTCTGCCCACTCAGTTTCCCTGGCTGCTGCTGTTCTGAGCGCTCGCTAAAATAGGACAGCACCATCTACCCCTTGAAAGCAACAGGATTTTTGGAACAACCTAAGTCCAAGTGTCATGGCCCTCATGGATGCTAGGACTCTCTCTGCATCCTAGGGGCCCTCCCAGCCCTCCAGCATTAACGTTTTGGTCACTCACAAGCCATCAGATCCAATCACCCTGTGAACTATTAAAATAAGAACAACAAAAATAAAAATGAATGTGCCCTGCACGCTAATTGGGTCTAGCCCAATCCATTCAGCTACCTGGGGCATTTGTAAAGGGGGGGGCAGTTATAGGAGACAACAAGCCTCAGAAGATGACAACTATATACATGTACCCAGTATTGTTATTGCAGTTGGGCCAAGAGGTCTCAGCTGAGACTGAAGCTCAATTTTGCAATGAAAACAAATACGTAGTGAGAAGAAGCCTCTGCCCCAAAGAGCTTTCACTCTAGATAGGAAGGCAGTGTTGCCAAGTGCATAGAGCACTGGACAGGGACTTGGCAGACTTGGGTTCTACTCCTCAGCCACTGACCTTCTGGGTGAACTGGCCTAAGTCGTTTTCACGCTCTGTGCCTCCAGTTTCTTCCTACACAAAATGAGGATAATGCCACTGGCTCCTTTGTAAAGGTATTTGAAGTCTACTGATGAAAAGGGCTATATAATAGTTAAGTATTGTTATTAAAAAGACAAGTCAGACAAAGCATGGGAGGGGAAACTGAGGAAGAGAGAGATGAAGTGGCCAAGGTTACACAGCAGGTTAGTGGCCATGCCAGAAATAGAATCCAAATGCCCTGACTCCCTATATACTAGACCGTGATGCATAAATAAGTTTTAAAAAATGTATCTTATACAGTGCAGATCAACGTCTTCCAGCAACATTAGCAGAAAATAAGTTTCCGTTGAGTTTGCCATTAACATTTGTGTAAATCACCCCAAATACCACAAAACTGCACACCACCACCACTTCTTATTTTTCAGCTGTTTTGCAATACACTTTAGAAATTGACTTCCTTTAAAACCACTGTATTTTTTTGCACACCCAATCTACTGCAACATCATTACTGCTGGAGAAGTGGTTTCATCCAGCATTAACACTGGATTTAGTCCTCATTTCATTAATAACGTTCAATTACATATTGGCATGTGTGTACTTGAATGGATTTTCAGGTATTAGAGATTATTAGTCATCAGCACTTGGTTTCTTACAGGAAAGTACTTGATTTGTTCATGGGCTCAATGTGAAATGAGTTTAAAGGATTTTCAAATATAGATCTATTATTTTACTAAAAGAGCCAATGCATATTGAATTCCCTGAGGTTCAGGTGGACAAAAATGTAATGCTGTTAATGAAAACTGTATCTAAAGCACTACAGGATAAATTTAAAACAAATATCTCCTCCTCATTTAAATATTTCCTCCTCACTCCCACCCAATGCTGCCTCCCATCCTTTTGGCCATTAATAACAAAAACAAGGCTGAAGGAAAAAAGCGCTGATCAAACTAAGCCAATATGAATTAAGCTAACTTGCCCATGAGACTCTTTAAATTGGGTTGGGTTTTGCTCCACTGTTTGTAGCCACAACAATGTATTTACAGAAATGCATTCACAGCTAGTATCGGAAGAATGCTGCTGATTTCAGCTCAGGGCTCTGCAGGAAAAAAAAAAAGATTTCCAGTCTGAGCACACTACAGCTCTAATTAAAAATAAAGTACGGATGACTCATTTCACTGCTTATTGTTAATGGTTAAGCAACTGGAAGCAGCCCTACCAGAGTTCCTCCTCTTGCACTAGGTCTAGCCAGATCTTGTTCTATTGAGATCAGGAATACTGGTCATAGGTTAATAAGCAACAATTAGAGACCTAGAGTTCAGAAAATGTATTTGCAATATGTTAAAACAGATGTCCACACTAGAGAGAGAAAAATATGCACACATGCCGCGCCATTACTTTCTTTTCTTGTTTGTATCTAAGATTATTGGCCATCAGCTTTAACCTGAAGCACAAGATGAAGAACTATTCCCACCTGAAAGAAGACCCTGAAACTGAGTGAAGTGAGGTTGTACGGATGTCTGTTTTTTGCTGAGACAAGGTGGGTGAGGTAATATCTTTTACTGGACCAACTTCTGTTGGTGAGAGAGAAGCTTTCAAGTTTACACAGAACTCTTCCTCACGCACCAAGTCTGTCTAGTATCTTGGGACTGACACGGCTATAACAACACTACATATGACATTTTTTGCTGGACATAGTCCCTGAGAAAATAGAACTTTGGGACCTGATTTGTCCATTTACATTCAGGCCTTTTAAACTCAGGCAGAGTACAGAGGCCTTAAACTGAAAGCAAGTTACAGGCAGGCATATTTATACCAGGACCATTTTGCTGGTATAGCTATACTGCTATGCTATACTGACGAGTTCCTAATGTGGACACACAGCTTGTACCAATAAAACTGCATTTATGCTTATATCGCTCATTCCTGCCCCCATCCTCTCCCCCCCCCCGCTCCCTGGGGCAAAATAAGCTATACCAGCAAAAACACAATTTTTGCTTGTACACTAGCGGCTTTTGCCAACACAGCTATGTCAATCACAAATCGCTCCTCATCGCACCCCTACTGACAAAAATTTGTAGTGTAGACCTGGCCCTACACTCATTTTAAGGCCCCTTTGCACTACCAGACTGCTGTAGAATGGGCTTAGTTTAAATCAGAATAATTTAGTCCTTAGACTCTAACATTGCATTGGATATGTATTCCCTGGAGAGGTTTGGGGCAATTTGTTAACTCAGAATTCCTTGCCTTTATTTAAAAAAAATACTAGAATAACAATTAGTGTTTACGATAGTGCTGCTGCAATCTTTTAAGCTAGTACTGCAGAATACTTTAGTGGGTTTATATTTCATATCTCAATTCTCATGGGGTTGTCTCTTATTTTGTATTGGTTGAGCAAGACAAAACATTTCCAATATGATCAAGAGTTAAAGTTTGAGTTAACTACAGCAGCGCCTGCTGTACTATCAAGGCAGCTTTGTTTTAAGTTCAATGGAGAAAAGTTACCTTTGAATTTGACAAGTTAAAAGGTGTTGCAATACCTAGGCACAATGGGATAAGTTAATGATGAAGTTTCAGCTTTAACTCAGAAACTTCTCTCTTTTGTAGGTTTCAGCCTGACACTAATAGGTATATTTTAACGAGATACATGGGGATTTAATGTTAATGGGATTCACACAGCTCAATCCTCATGCTGGAAATGTTCTTTTAATGTTTCTTTAATGTATCTTTTTCGTGTGTGGGGGGGTGAGGGGGGTTGTTAATGGTTAAATATATAAATGGGAACATTAGGCCTCATGAGTGTCACAGTTTCATTCTATGACATGTGGATAAACTGGAGGAAACATCCAGTTCCTGGTACCAGGACTTCTCAACAGCAATGGGTGTGAACCTGGAAAGGTTTGAGCGGGGTTGGTTCACCTTGGTGGACACATGGAAGTGCAATCTAGAGTTGCCATCTTTCTAATTGCTGGTCACCGAACCCCTGAGGTACCACCCGCTGCCCCACCTCCCTTCCCTCATCTCTCCCATCCCACCTCTCCTTCATCTCAACCTCCCTTCCCTGCCAGCTGAGCTCCCTCTATTCCAGAGCTAGGACAGAAGTTGTTGCAGTGTGACAAGGAGCTTGTCTGCAAGCAGGTGGTGGCTCCGGCTGAGCAGGGGCTGACATGGGCTAATAGCCTGGTGCGTCCCCCCCACGGTAACTGGACTTTTGGTTTTCGATCAGTATATGTGACCGCACATTGCCAAGTCCCCAGACTTTCAGGTGGACACCTGGCCACCCTAAATGGCATCCGGACATTTAATCCAAAAACCGGGCTGTCTGGGTAAAACCCGAACAGATGGCAACCTTAAATCTGCCTGCCCTGCATGCAGAGGAGCAACTGCAGGGAAGGTAGGGTTGGCTTGTTACACAATCATTGTCCTTCCCGTCACAGGGGTCCTGCCCGAGTGGGGCTATTGCAAATCTGGTCAGAGCTCTATAGAAGAGGACCCTTCCCCACATTCAGAGGCTGCCCAGGAAAGGTGCTAAATCACTGCATCACCCAACACTCTGTCTCGAGCCCTTTGGAGCTGTTCCAAGCAGCAACAGAGCCCCTGTGTAATAACCTGCATGGCACTTGAAAAGAAGAGCACAGGTTGGAGGAGAATCAAGTTTAACAGAGGCACCAGGAAGCCAGTCTGTGTGCACAGGACTGGAATTCTACCTGCCGTCACAGACCCTCTGTACATAGTTCTTTTAATAAAGAGCCAGTTTTAGAAACATGGAGCCTTCTCATGTTATTACCCAGCACACAGCACATGAAACACCCTGGAATAGGAAAAAGAGATATCTGAAGCCCCTGTATTCCCTTTCCAGGGGAAATTACTGCTTGAGCTGGCTGATTCCCAGGGATGAACTGAGCCATTGTTTGGTTTGGATCAGGGACCCAATGTCTGTGTGTTTATGCATGGCCTATCTAAATCTCTTCAGATTAGTGCCCCAAAAGGACCCGTAAAGGTGTATATATTGTGCTAATGTGAAACTACTGGAAGAAGAAGGGAAAGTGGTAATGGGAATTAATTATCAGCTTCATGTCTATTTACTGAAGAGAGTAGATAAATATATCTACTTCATCACAGCTGTAAATCCTTTTAAATCAATGACCCTGGGTTGCTAGAGTTTTGCAACAGAAAACAGAGGCAAATGTATTACTTAACATTGTCAAGAGGAATAGGAAGGATGGTAAGAGAAAGTAGAGGTTGGTGGTATTAAAATCACGGGGGTAAACTCATCTCTGGTGTGACTTTTCACGCCATTGGGAGGAAGATCAGAGGAAACACAACAACATACTTTGGGTGCAGCAGAAAATGCTGAAAGTGAAGAATGGGATGTGCTGGTGTACAGAAGAAAAAACAGAGACTATTATTTCTATGCAGTTGAAATGGTTCACTCAGCCATACTCAAACTGTCTTTATTAGCTACCAGGGCTGCTCCAAGGATTTATTAGCTATCAGGCATATAGCTAGCCTATATAAGCATGAGAACGATGAGTTTTTATCACTTTTACCCTTTTCTTCTATTTGTGACTTATACTCCCTTGTATCTTGACCTAAGCTCATTGGGGCAATGCCACTCTGTCTCTATATTTGTATAGCAACCAGCACAGTGGGGCCTTGATCCTGAGTGGATCTTTTACGAGTGGCTATTACTAACATACAAATAAAGTAATAATGGTGGCAAGCCATTAAGTGATGGTCAAGTTAACATGTACTGGGAAAACTGGGAGATTTTGAAAGTGGCTTCTTAACAGGGGATTGCCTATTGGAGGTGGTTCTTGCTATACTTTTCACTGTAGCACACAAGCCCTATTCAGCCTGTGCTTGCACACAAAATGGCCCTGCTTTTACATGTCTAAAAACTTCATAACCACTTGAAAATCCAGCCTCCTCTGGCTAATGTGTGCTAAAATCAAATATTATTTCACTAGGACAAAAAGAGTCATGACGACTGGTGCCTTCGGCGACAGACCCAAATTTGTAATTTTTCCCATTCACTAGCACAACACGGATAATGGGACACATGCTAGATATAACATGTATTCTCATATTCCTTATTAATGTTATTATAAGAGTTACTTTTATCTTCTCTTCTAAAACATTAGACATTATTATTAAAATACCTTAAAAAGCTATTGTGTCCAATAAGACCTTCTAATCCCCTTGTCTTCTCCACACACACCACATGCCTGCAACTTGTCTTTCTTTTAACAGAAAGGCGTGAAAAGAGAAAGTAAAACAAAGGAAATATTTTTTGTTTATGGCTGCCAAATACAACATTGCAAATTAGCAACAGACATTGAAAAGCTCTCTGCTCCTGACAGAACGTAAAGGGGTCAAGCGATCTCACTTCAATATGAGCCTTTCCCTAAGCAGGTGCTATAAATCTTAGTAATTTAGGAAGTGCCGTGCTTCTTGTGAAAATCTGGCTTCCGTCATAATTACCTTTGTTTAATACGCATGGCAAAAAATATGCGGCAGTAATATAGTATTCTGAGTAATCCAGAATAAAATCCTCAGTGAGAGAATCAAGCACAAGTAAAATCAAATTGTAAGTAGGTTTGACTTTATTCATGAATTCTTATTTAAAAAAAAAATCGTACATATTTGTGTCAAACTATAGTTGTTGCTGTGTAATTATGTTCCCCATGGCAGAACATACTATAACTCATACAAGATACAATATACACCACATGATCTATCTACCCATTGGAATTAACAACTTGAAAATCCTTAAGACATAGGATAGCTACCACCCCTGCTCTTGTAGGTAGCTACAAGTTATAAGAATTTCAATTTTACTTCTCATTTGAATTATGACATCTCTAGCCTCACAGTGACACCTAACGCTGTATGGGGACACTGGCTTGGTATCAGCTCAGAAGGAAGAGGGCTTCAGATGAACAACCATCATCGCTTCCAATAGCATCTGTATTTTCCTTGGATATCTTCCCATCCAACTATTGACTAAGCCCAGTTTTGTTTAGCCTGACAAGATCATAATATCAGGTTGCGAGGCTGCCAAATGAACTTCTGAAGTATTTCAGCATGACCATGTCCTCATGCGCTTTTGAAGCATTGGGACAGAGGTGCACTGGTGAGAAGGAAGTTTGCACAGTCGCTGCTTGTGCTGTAATTTTTCCCTGGAGAGTGTTAAAATCTCCAGGGATGTCAATCATTAACACTGTGGAACTATTAATCACTGGGCTCTGACCTCAGATCATAAATATCCATCTTTTAAATCGGACTATCTAGTACACTGTACTTATCTATGTTCATGTACTGGCTGTCGACGTTGACTGAAGCGTTCACGCATCACACTGCACATGCCCAAGGCCTACAGTCTGTGTATCATTCACACTACGTTAGTACATATACCCGTGAACAGAACATGCAGTGAACTGGGAAGTCAGCCCTGATTTTTTATGCATGTCAGGTAGCATGTGCCTGCAAATCAGTTGCATGCTTGGGCTGCAGTGATACAAACAGGGTCTGGTTTTTGTTTTTGTTTTGTTTGTTTGTCTTTTTGTTTTTTTACAGTAAAACATACAGGCCCCAACCAAGATTGGGACCCCCATTGTGCTAGGCACTGTACAAACTCATAGGAAGACAGTCCCTGCTCCAAAAAGCTTACAACCTAAACAGACAAAGAGGGGAGGAATGGAGTATTATCAACCCCATTTTACAGATGAGGCACAGAACGGTTGATCCTGCACCACTGAAATCAACAGCAATACTCCTTGATAGGAGTTTTACTGTTGACTCCAGTGTGAGCAGGCTGAGACCCAAAAAGATCAAGTGACTTGCCCAAGTTCACAAAGGAACTTTGGTAGAGCCAGGAATTGAACCTAGGTCTCAGGAGTTTCAGTCCATTCCCTTAATCACAAGGCATTCTTTCCTCTTTACATACCATAATACACATGCATGTGTGTGTAAACAAAGGTTAAATAATTATAACTGTAGCAATATTGCCATTAGCGTGTGTATTCCAATGCAATCAATATATCCTGCTGTATGAAATTTGACAACACTGCCTATCTGATGAAGATTTACAAAAATAAGCTCAAGAGCTACCCAAAACAACAAAAACTGAGACTTACTCATTTTGAATATAAGAATCAGATTCCATTTTGTTTCACTTTGCAAGTTCCTTTAGCAAACCACATTTTTCATTTGAGTGCCATGTTCACTGTGATAACAGATCATTCTCCTCCTTTCATATCTCTTTGCCAAGAGGGACTCACCTGTTATCTCCAATTGCAGGCAATTCGAACTTTAAACTAGCCTGTCTTTATCAACTACTGTTTTAACAGCTGATTAATTAGGGCTACATGGATCCAGTGGAGGGCTTTATCTGAAGAGCAGTTCAACCATTAGTAGAAGAAACTTCCCTGTACACTCCTAGCTCAGATAACAAGTTAAGATAGTAGTTCACAATCTTTCTCTGGCTAATGCAAATAGAGGCACTCCCTTTATCCTAACATATGAGAGTCAAACAAATCCGCATGATATACCGCTACAAAACTGATTTCTCTAATGTGTCTGAAAGTGACTATTGGGAAAACAGACACCTAAGAACTACACATAGTTAAATCATAGAAGTTACATCAGGGAAGAATTTGGAACACCATTTTTTTTAAAACAAAGGTTCAAAGTTGGCTAGTTAATAAAGGAATCTAAGAAATCTCAGGATGGGCAGTGCTCCTGGAATCATCTCCAGACACTCACTCCTGATAATAAGCTTTTATTTTCATCTTCCAAACACTTTAACTCACTGCTTAAAATTATTTAAATTAGTTGGACCTTGGCATTACTATATTCTATATAGTAAGAAATTTCACCAACATTCCCACAGAGTTTGTCTCCCTTCTAACCTAAATTCATGCCTCATCATTTCTATACCATAATTCTGCCATTATCTCTTCTCCCTGTTCCTTCCTGACCCAATACAGACTTCTATAAACCAATTTATGCCAATTTAAGTTAATGGGAGCCATTCCATTGATTTCAGTGAGCTTGGCATCAGACTCTTAAACAAAGGGAACTGAGAGAACTCACAGTACAATAGGGTCTGGCCCCACAACTCTTTCATTGCCAAGAGTAGACAAAACTTTTGGAACAAGAAAGACTATCTCCAAACTAGACCTGTGTATAATATTCACTGCAAAATGAAAAACCCAGCATTTGCCCTCTTCTGAATTTGCAGCCAGGTGGCCTGAACGAAAAGCAATACTTCCAGCAAATCTCAGCATTTATTTTCACTGATGGTGGCCGTGAAATCCTCTCTCATCATCTGGTCTCAGTGAACATTTCAATGCTACTTTTCATGGTGCGTTTTTACATTACATCTGGATTGGCTGACTTTCAGACACCTGAAATCACATGTTGTTTCTTCAGGCTCCATCCCTGAATGGCTGAACCGACCCCATATGTTCAAAGGGGAATAGCAGGTGTTATTTTTGATCTATTTTGCAAGCATCTTTAGGCAAGGGAGAAGAGATATGTTCCCAAAGGACACCAGAAAGAATATCAAGGTCACATCCGAAGAAAAAAAGATCTTGAGCAGAGGTAGCATGCCACCAGTCCACCCCAACAAGATGTTACCACCAGGTGTGAAGAGGAGAGAAGTTGGGGTAGAAGTGACTGTAGCAGGACCTATCTGGAGGAGGAAGACTGCTGGGGGTGACAGGAGAAGAACTTAATTGGGGCTCATAGTCATCCATTTTTGGTTGCTTTGTGAATAGAACTCTAAACCTGTAGACCTATCCATATCTAGGTACTTTATATTTATTTTGTCCATACCAAGTCTGTTGTACTATGTATTTTAAAGCAGTTCTGCAAGATTGAAGCTGCTTCAATAGTCTGCCAAGAAAGGGGAGGAAGTGTCATTGATTGAGATATGACAATAAAAATATATACTAGGGAAAGCCCTGCCCTGGCAGATTGAGAGAGAGAGAGAGAGAGAGAGAGAGAGAGAGTGAGAGCAAGACATTCTTTTCTCAGATAGCTGAGTGTAACTCCCACAAAAGTCAATGTGATTTGTGCTGTCCTTTCATGAGCTGAACTTGTTCCCATGCGCAGCTAATAAATCACTCAGTGTATAAACTAGAGGATTATCACTAGCTTCAACGGGCCAGGTTCTAGGCACTTGCATTCTTCAGTGGGAGTTGTGGATGCTCACCACCTTTTAGGATTTGGCCCTATGATTCTACGACACTGTGACAAGGCTTAGTGTCTCGGAGAATTCCTGGGAAGCAAGAACCAGCGTTGCAGCGCTCTGCCTCAGTTTCCCCACAATGATCTTCAGCCTACACCAACTGCAGAGATTAGCTTGCTGCGGTGCATTAGCTCTCCAGATAAGTCATTAACAAAACTGCACCCCTCCCAGGGTATCCAAGTCCAAAACAAACAAAACACAAAGTCTTTGCCTCGTCTCAAAATGGGCTCAATCCTTCCTTACCAATAAATCTGTCTTCTTCCCTGTAATTCAGATTCTCTTCTTCTCACCCCCTGGGCTCAGCTTTTACCCCTCCACCAGGCTTCTTCTCATCCTGACCCTTAGCCCCTCCTTTGGGTTGCTCTCTGTTCCTTCCCAGGCTTTCCTATCTGGGGCCTTCCACTGGCTGTGGAGTCTCTTCTGGCCCTTCACAGCCCTCTGTTCTCCTTCCCTGCCAGCCTCCATTGCTGCGCTTCCTTCCTTTTAACACCCAGCACAGGTGTAGCAGGTCAGGGCTAAGCAAACAAGGCTGACTGGGCGAAGGCTGCCCTGTTCCAGACACCTTCTCTACAAGCTTTTTTCTTGGAGACTTGTGATATGGTGAGGTTCCAATGCTCTTCTGATGTGAATCCAAAATACATAATTTTCAGTCCTTTTCTCTACCAGTATTTGAAGTTTCTGCCCTGTCAACTTTATTTCATTATTGCAGTTAAAATGCACATAAATAGGCCCTGATGGTTATTTAAAACAATCCACACAAGCAATAACCAGCTGGCAGCACAACAAAGCTCCCACACAGCAGAACTGAATTAAACAAACAAGCCACTAATTCATAAGAGCAAAAATATATCCCCTACGCCACTAAAAAAAAAACAAACAAACAAAAAAAAACACCTTTAGAACCATCAAGCCCTTTCAAATAGACTATTTTTGCAGTAGGCCCTAAGAGTCATTAGATTTAGGGCAATGTCAGATGCAAAAAGAGCAATTTCCAGAGTCAAAAGGCCCTTTCACTGAGAATGTCCTCTCCAGTCTTCTATACCGCTGACTCTCAAAATATTGCTCTTCTATTCATCCTCCTGTTCAGAATTTCCAGCACTCTGTTTGTACCAGATTTCAGTTTGCTTAGTCTTGTTACAGACACATGCATATCAGGACGCCCTTTAAAAATCTTTTCTTCCACATAAGAGGAATGTATCTTACTTCCCAGTTCTGGAATCATAACCAGACCCATGCAGTGGCTGCTGCTTCATCTGGCTGAGCGCGCAGGTTCCTTTAATGCAGTGCTTAGGCAGAGCCTTCATCTGAAGAATAAACAGATTGTTTGTCAAAATCTCTGTCTTCTTTGCTGTGGCCTGCTAACATTTATATTGCTGGGGGTTGTACTGCAAAATGGTTGGTTGTCTACTGCTACAAGTTGCAAAGTATACACTTCCATGAGGAACTGTTACAACGGAAAGTGAAATTAACATGCTTCCTTTAGACTATCAGGAGAAGTTCCTCTTAACTTGTCTAGAAATCTCCGTAGCAGAAAATTTTAAAATAAGATGTTGGAAAACTATTATAAAAAATGGTTTGTTTTTGCGCAAAGCCTTTGTACTCTTATTCAAGCACAACAGTAGACACGTGGTAGAGTGGAATACCAGTATTACTGGTATTTCTAGTGTAAGAAGTAGGGGAAAATCCTGTTCCCACTCAAGTCAATGTCAACAATCCCCATTGATTTTAACAGGAGTACGATTGGGCCCTTGTACAAAAAAGATCTCATGAAAGTAATTATATTTTAAATTAGTTTTACCCAGGAAACGCTTTAGTGTCAGATTCATTTATACTGAACACCTTTTCCACGTTTTCTAGAAACAAGCTGTATATACAGTATATAATTAAGCATTTTGGAGAACTCTGTTCCCAGATTTCTGCTCCGAAATGAATGACAGATGGTATCACTCCTAGATCTGCAAGTCACAAAGAAAGGAAGAGAGGACCCCTTTTATTATAGGGTAATAACATGCTTGCAACATTTCAATAGCTATCCGTGATAGGTATGACAGTCAGAATCCATTTCCCGAGATGTCTCAAGCCATTGGTTGAATTGCACACCTCAGAAAATGTGTCATGTCACAGCTAAATGCAAAATTCCTAGACATTAGAAAAAAAATCCTAATTTTCATGTTTTGCTGTGATCAGCAATTTTCAAATCACCAGTTTACAGGAAGCACTGCAAATTGTTACTTGTTCTAAAAGAAACTGACTTTTCCCTTATTCTAGGATGATTTCCCAAGGTCTGGCTCGGTGACCTATGGTACCGATTATTATATTTACTTGAAAAAGAAAAAAATATACTTGCAGATGAAGGAAAACCATGAGAAGGAAAGTTGTAAAAGTCAGGAAAGAGCATATCGTATCTGTCTTCTCTCTTCCAGGCTGCAACAAATCAGAATCAAAAGATGACTGCTGAAAGTCTGCCCATGGGGTGAGTTCTTAGAAATGTAATAGTACAATAAATAGAAAACACGATGCATCACAGTTTCACAGCTACACACACCACATAAATGATCAAAGTGAAAATTAAGATCCTATAGCGAGGGGAGCAGATCCTCAGCAGGTGTAAATTGTTGTAGCTGTATTGATTTCAGAAGCTGTAAACAGGAATATTTTTGACCCTCTGCCGCACACAACAAATAATAAAAAGCAAATGGGGGCCCCTTAGCAATTGCATAGTCTCCTTATGCTTAGTGCCAAATCTGATTGACTTCAATGGATCTGTGACAATTTACACCAGATGAGGTTCTACCCCAGTGTCTCTAGCTTGGCTTTATGCAATATTGCCAACTCCAAGAATTCAAAAATCATAAATCTAGCACACCAAACATCATAAGATTGGTTTAAAAATCATGAGATTTACAGAATAATCAGTATGGTGTTCTTTTTCGTTTCCTTCTGATTTTTGACCCATTATGGATCTGGGCCTGGGTCCTGCAGTACAATGTAGAATGAAACTAGCAATGCTATTTATTTTTATTTACAATATAGCACACCCAATAGTGGGTTTCAACACTATATTGAAGAAGGAGAAAGAATCCAGCACAACAGATGCTATCTGAGGGATGAACAAATGTGGTTTGTGTAAATATACTGGGCCGAAGCCACACCTTCTATGCTCCCTGTATTGGAAAAGATAGTACTAAAATAGCACAATATAGGGTGTTCTCAAGTTTCTAGCCTGACATCTAGATTAATAGATTCCCAGGCCAGAAGGGACCATTGAGAATATCCAGTCTGATCTCTGTATAACACAGGCCATAGAACTTCCCCAACATAATTCTTACAGCAGATGGTTTAGAAAAATACCCAATCTTTATCTAATAATTGTCAATCACAGAGAATCCATCACAACCCTTAGTAAATTGTTTCAGTGGTTAATTACTCTCACTGTTAAAAATGTACACCTTATTTCCAGTCTGCATTTGTCTAGTTTCATCTTCTAGCCATTGGATTGTGTTATACATTTCTATACTAGATTAAAGAGCCCATTCTTAAATATTTGTTCCCCATATATCTACTTACACACTATAACCAAATCACAACCTTCTCTTTCTTAAGCTAACTAGATTGAGCTCTTTGAGCCATCAATATAAGGCATGTTTTCTAATCCTTGTATCATTTGCATGGCTCTTCTCCGAACCCTCTCTACTTTATCAACATTCTTCTTCAATTCTGGACACCGTAACTGGACAAATTATTCCAGTAGCAAATGCACCTGTGCCAAATATAGAGGTAAATTAACCACCCCTACACTAGATTACCATTTATGCATCCCAGCATCACATTAGCTCTTTTGGCCACAGGCATCACCAAGGGAGCTCATGTTCAGCTGTTTATCCACTATGACCCCGAAATCTTTTTAAGAATCACTGCATTTCAGGATACAGTCCCTCATTCTGTAAGCATGGTCTACAATCTTTGTTCCTAGATATGTACATTTACATTTAGCCATATTAAAATGCATATTGATTGTTTGTGTCCAGAGTGCTCTGTATCAATGATCTGTCCTCTTCACTACCTGTCCTCCCTCAGTTTTTGTGACATCTGCCATCTCTATCAGTGATGACTTTATGTTTCTTCCAGTTCACTGATAAAAATATTAAATAGCTCAGGGTCAAGAACTGAACCCTGAGAGACTCCACTGGAAACACACCCACTTGATGACGATTCCCCATTTCCAATTACATTTTGAAACTTATCAGTGAGCAAGTTTTTAATCCATTTAATGTCTGCCATGTTAATTTTATATTGTTCTAGTTTTTTAATCAAAATGTTGTGAATTCCACATCCAGCACCTAACACAGGTCTATTACATCAACATTATTACCTTTATCAACCATACTTGGAATCTCATCAAAAGAATATCAAGTTCGTCTGACAAGATCTATTTCCCATAAACTCATGTTGCTTTGCATTCATTACTTATTACTTTACCTTCCTTTAATTCTTTATTAATTGAGTCCTGTATCAGCTGCTCCATTGTCTTATCAGGGATCAAGGTCTGACTGACAAGCCTAACATTAACCACATTATCCCATTTACCCTTTTTAAAAATTGGCACAATATTAGCTTTCTTTGAATCATCTGGAACTTTCCCAGTGCTCCAAGACTTATTGAAAGTTAACATTAATGGTCCAGGGAGCTCATGAGCCAGCTCTTTTAAAACTCTTGGATGCAAGTTATCTGGAGCTGCTGACTTAAACTTGTCTAACTTTAATAGTTTCTATTTAACATCCTCCAGAGATAGTAGTGGAAAAGAAAGCATATTATCATCCCCATGTAAAACAATATTATCTATTTTTCCCCCAAATACAGAACAGGAATATGTATTGAACTCATCTGCCTTTTCTGCATTATTGATAATTTTACCATTTCCATCAAGGAACGGACCAATACCATTGTCAGGATTCTTTTTATTCCTAATATATTTAAAAATCTTATCATCCTTAACTCTGCTGGCCACAAATTTCTCCTTGTGTCCCTTTGCTTCGCTTATCAATTTTTTACAGGCCCTAACTTCTGATTTATATTCATTACTATCAGAGAGAGAGAGAGAGAGTGTTCGTTCCTCTAAACCAAGCTGGCTTTTTAATCAATATGGCCTTCTTCCTGGATTATAGCTTTTTCGCCATCTAGTAAGATTCCCACTTATCATTCACATTTTTTCTGATTAAATTCTCCCTTCCAAATGATTTGGCACATAATTGTTTTCAGCTTTGTGAAATTGCCCCATTAATGCACCAAGTATATATATTACTGATCTGGACTTTATTCCATTTGTACATTATACGTGTGATCAAGTCATGATCACTTGTATCTGAGCTACCATTAATTTTTAGCTGTGTTATAAATTCCTCTCGATCTGTTAGGACAAGGTCTAATAAAGAATTCCCCCTTCTTGGCTTTAGCAGTTTTTGAGTTAGGAAATTGTTATCTATAATGTTTAGAAATTCCAGGAATGTTTTAGTACAGGTAGCACACGACCTCCAGCATATGTCACTTGAGAGATTCAGATAAGCTTTGTAAGAGCATCCAATTTGTTGTATATTTATCCACTTAAAACATCCTGTAGTAAATGGAGCTTCTTGCTCTGCTCCGAACAGCCTAGGCGCACACAGTCCAGAGAGTCCAAAACTCATCTTTTTTCGAGGGTTAGCCTTTATTGTTAACTTAATTAAAAAACTTAAACCTCACCTACTCTTTCTGAAAAGGTTGGCTTTTCTTAAAGTTGTTTTCCTCTATACCCCTTTCTCTCTGCCTCCAAAAAACACTCAATACCCTTAAATATTTTTACGGTGGAGCTGATAGGACCCACTTAATCAGACGTGAGGGTGAGTCAGCAAAAATAACTATATTATGCAAGATCTGACACTGGGGTGACATAACAGAGTAGCCCTGCCTTCCTATACAGAGCCCTAGAATCTGCCATCATCTTACACATTCATATTTTGTAACATATGCCCAAAGCTCATGCCTCCCTTTAATGCCATGTTACCTGTATTACTATAGAAAATTAAGGATTATTGAGAAACCAGAATGCCACAAAATCATCACCGGTCAAAACACATACCATGCTCAATTGGTTGCAGGTTTCATTACAAAGTCAAAGCTTATACCTCAGAAAACTTACTGAAACTTTCAGACAAATTTGTATCCAATTTGGAGTAAACTTGGGTCTGGATTTGTTATTTCAACATATAACCAAGTGAAATTGGAAATTGAGTAGATTCCAACAATGAAACCATGTGGATTCATTCAAATTTAAAAAGTCAGAATGGAACTAATGGAAGACTTCAGATAAAGCATAACTAAATGAGTGCTTGCAAATCTTCTGAAAATTAAACCTATCAAAAATCATGCTGTTCTAATGAAAGTGAACTGCATGCATTTTTAACTGGGGCTGTACTACTAAGGTCAAATTCTGCTTTCAGTTTCTTTACTTCACTGGGGTTCATGTGATGCAGAACAGACTATGGTCCCTATAAGCATATGCTGGTAATGAACACAACCAAATGAGCTATAAAGAAACTAAACACGTGCAGTTCTCAACAGATGACATACACTTCTAAAAAATATAGTACTTTCAGAGCCTCAGCTACACAAATGGAAATCCAGGATGACTTCACTGAAGACAATCAGTATTTCCACCTTTGTAACCAAGATCAAAATCAGTCCATGGAGGGTTTTTATTTTAATGAAATCTTCAAACAGACATTTTAAGTAAACTTCACAAAGTCTCCATCAGAAAATGAGCTGTTCACTAACTGAAAGTAACTGACACATGGGAAAATTAAGGGATAAAAAAACACGTTAAAACTGGAGGACTGGGATATTTAATCACTGATAACGCTCTGCCTGAATTGTGAAGAGGCTCTGAAGAAGGCATATATGAATGGAGATGTCAGATTAGCTTTCCTACTAGCTGGGATTTCAATACCTGACAGTAGATAAGATGCAATGTAGTTGCATATTTAGGGCAGAGATTTGGAACCATTTTTTCCAGAGCATTGTCTAGCCTTGAAAAAGTGTGAGCTGTTTTATTAGCTTCCCCCTCCCCCAAAATATATTTTAAGAATAAAAAAACCTTTGCCTGATTGGGGAGGGGCGGGGGGGAAACAAAAGGTAGATGATTGTTTTAATGTTTCAACCAGTTGACGACCAGCCATGAAGCAAATGAAGTTTGAGAGGCTAGGAAACGGTGTTACTGACATATGACAATTTTCACTGTACTTGAAAAGTGCATGGGTCAGAGTTGCAGGAAGTCACATTTTGGGATCCAGCTCTAAAGATATATGAGGATATATGAGGAATAATTAATATATGAGATCCAGCTCTGAAGATACATCCCCACATTAAATGGTTGACCTCCTGCTCTCACGTACGACAGGTCAACTTTCACTTTTTAGCTGAAGGCCCTTGCTGTACCCACACAAGCTGTTAAGTGAGTCCCTTTAATAAAATCTTGGAACAAAGAAACTTTATAAGAAGCTTTCCTGAGTAACCTAGAACAATGGCCCCATTTGAAAAGGGAAAAATAATAAGACAGTAAATACCATAATGCCTCTATATAAACCATGCTATGCCCACACCACAATAACAGCATGAAGTTCTGGTGACCCTCATCTCCAAAAAGATATTTTAGAATTGGAAAAGGTACAGAGAAGAGCAACAAAAATTGTTAGGAGTATGCAACAGCTTCCATACTAGGAGAAATTCAAAAGATGGACTGTTCATCTTGAAAAAGAGACACCTAGGAGGAG